>WOVY01000166.1:0-672100 GCA_013436015.1 Rhipicephalus annulatus | reverse complement strand
TTTTATTTATACATACTGCGGACACTAAGTGGTCCAAGCAGAAGGGCACGTCACGTAACGTACCACAGGCGTAATGACGTACATCATACGAAAAACACACTTTGTTTTACACGCTACAATACACTTCGTTATGTAACATCATCACGCTTCGCTCTATACAATACAATAACTTCAATATGCAAAGCAACAACATACCCGGTTCTACAACACTACATTACACTATGTTCCACAACACAAGTAGTAACTTACGCCAAACCGACAATACATTGCATACCTCATACTATACAATACGTTTACACATATGTTACAGAATAATGAGATTCGCATAACTTGTTCCAATCCGACACTGTTCGAGGAAAAAAGAATACATAAAGGCATCGGTTCTCGCAAAAATGGGGTTAGCAAATCGGGATGATGATGTCGTGTGTTTCCTTGTTGACAAACAAAGATAAGTAAGGCGATGAATCGATTGCGAGTTTTTGATTAAGTAATAATTGAAGGAAATCCAGCCGTTGTTCGCGTCTGCGGGATTCAAGGGTTTGAATGTCGTTGCAGAATCAGCGCGGAAGGTGAATCCGACGGTAAGTATTTTTGAATATATAAACCGAACAGCTTTCCTTTGAACCCGCTCAAGTTTGTTATATTAAGCTTAGTGTGTAAGGGTCCCATACATGCTGGCGTATTCCAGTTTAGGTCGTATAAAAGAATAATACTAAGAAGCTTTACATTGGCAGGACAGGTACGCAGTTTATGTCTTAGAAAACCAAGTTTCCGAAAGCAGCTGAACATATGTTGTCTACATGCATGTTCCAGGACAAATTGCTAGTTATAGTTATGCCCAAATATTTATAGCTTGTAACCTCTCTAAGAGTTGAAGACCCAAGCTGGTACGTAGTATTTAGTGGAACTTTCTTACGTGTCAAGCGCATGCAGACACTCTTTTCTGCATTAAGGATCATTCCCCACTCATTGCACCACAGATGAATTTATGAAGGTTTGAGTTAAGTTCATTTTGATCATCCAAAGAGTTAATAACCCGGAACAAAACACAATCGTCTGCAAATAATCTTATTTGTACAGAAGGGGTGATGACATTTACAATATCATTTATGTATAGAAGAAAAAGCAATGGCCCTAGGACGCTTCCTTGGGGTACTCTGATGTAACCTGTAGAGACTTGCGAACGCTGGTCATTAATAGCAACAAACTGTTCACGGTTATTTAGATAGTCAGCAATCCAGTTTACAAGGATCTCGGGAAGGCCAATACGTTTAAGTTTCAAGATCAATTTGTCGTGTGGAACCCTGTCGAATGCCTTACTGAAATCCAAAAATATTATGTCAGTTTGCCTATTGTTATCCAGGTTAAGTGCAAATGAGTGGATTATTGTAACTAGTTGCGTCACTGTCGAATATCCCTTTCTAAAGCCGTGTTGAAAATTGGTCAGGATTGAATTTTGAGTCAAAAAATTTCCAATTAGTGTAGCAATTATGTGTTCTAATAATTTGCAGCAGGGTGAGGTCAAGGATATGGGTCGGTAATTTGAGGCGACAAGCGATCACCTTTCTTAAATACAGGACTTATGCGTGCGGCTTTCCAGTCACATGGTAGCTTTGATGACAACATGAAACACGGAAGATTTTCAATGCAGGAATTTAACGACATGTTCGGCATATCTTCTTAGGAACATATTTGGGAGATTATCAGGTCCACAGGACTTTTTAGAATTAAGATTCAGAAGCATCGAAAAACACCAGAAATAGACACGAAAGAGACTTCGCATGGGTCGAACACTCTACCGTTTGGAACATAAACACTAGAGCCGGAAAACACACTTTGAAAATACGCATTAAGATGATCAGCAATCTTTCTTTGATCGATTACAATCACGCTATCAATTGCCATTTCGGTGAGAGGTTTCTTTCTGTCACCAATGTAGTTCCAGAATTTAGTCGGGTCAGTTTTTATGAAGTTGGGGCAGTAGCGTCTTAAAATAGCGATCTCTGGATGAGCGTATAGCCCGTGCAAGGCTGTCTTTGAGGACTGAGAGGGAACGAGACTGCGCATGCTTCTGCCTTAAGCGTTTTATCTTTCGTTTTAAGTGAATTATATCTCGCGTTATCCAGGGAGTTGTTTTGTGCACTTTTTTATGTTTATTCGGTATAAAACGATTGATGCAATGATGACACATTTCTTTAAATTGATTCCACATTGTCTCGACATCGCCCACCTCAAAGACAGCAAACACGACTCCATGTATTCTATTATAGATACGTCATCTGCTCGCGAGTAATCTTTAAAGGTACGCACTGAAGATTTTTTAGTACTTGGAAAATTGTTAAGAGGAAAAGAGACTGTAACCAATTTATGATCGGACAGGCCCTGTTCTACTGAAACAGAGTGCAGCTCGAGTTCACGGCTTATAAATACTAAATCCAAAATCGAACTAGAGGATCCATGCACACGAGTTGGCTGCCTCACAATTTGCATCAAGTTGTGGGTTAGCATGATGTTAAACACAATCTCAGTCTCTTTTTTGTACAATGGTCCTGTCGTATAACGTTCCCAGTCAACAGAAGGTAGGTTAAAATCACCTGCTAACAAAATTTTGTTGTTGCAAAATTGAGACATATGTTCAGCTAACTTTTTCATGGATTCAAACGCAGCCTCTGGGGGTCTGTAAAGTGCATACAAGATGAAAATGTGGCTCCAACAAGACAGCTTAATGCATACACATTCTAAGTCATCAATGTAACCAATTAATGAGGCCTGCAGTGTTTCTTTCACAAGTACGGCTATTCCACCTCCCCTTGTAGTTCTGTCTTTCCTAAACACCTTATACGAGGGCGGAAATACATCATCATCAGCTATTTCTGGGAGCAACCATGTTTCAGACACAACTGTTACATGTGGATCGTGTTGAAGTAAGGCAATTTCCATTAGTTCAGTTTTGTTATTGACGCTTCGGGCATTTATGTTAACCAAGCGAAGGCATTTTTGTTTAACGCCCTGCTGACCGGTAACGAAAAATTTACTTTTCGTTGAATTATTTTTTGAAGAAAATGCAAGTTGTTTTCCCTACGTGTGACTCTGTGATTGGGCATACCGTCTGGTCATCGGGCGGGTTTTGCTTCCGTCGTTTTTTTTTACCGGAATTCTTTCGCCTTTATCACTGTCCCAGACATACGCCTGGCCATTGATATACAGTTTATCAAATGCTAAGTTTACTTTCTCATTGTTATCACGGTTAGGTTTTGCACTTGCCCAAAGCTTTCTTCTGATATCTCGTATCTTCGGAGAAAAGTCTTCCCCGATAGCTAGCGTGGTATTTTTAAGTTTGGACCCGTTTTTAAGTATTCTAGCTTGTCCTCGCCCATCAAGCAATTTGAAAATGACTGGCCTAACTTTGCCAGTTTCAGGTCTACCTATACGATGAATACGCTCGATACCGACAGGTTCAAGTTCATGATATCTTTAAGAATGCCTGTGTTGACGGCACTTTCAAGCGTTTCGTTGTTGAGATCTAACGGACAGTAATGCCAAGGAATGTACAGGGGAAGTTTTTAGAACTAATTAAATGTAAATAAGAAGATAGAAGAAAGAAAAGTGGATGAAAAAATTACCAGCCGTGAGCAGGAATCGAACCTACGACCTTTGAATAACGCGTTCGATGCTCTAACCACTGAGCTATCACAGCGGCCTTCTCTCCAATCACTTTTTTTTGGAGGTTTATATGTGAATTTAGAAATAGGAGTGACAGTCAGCGCCATGTATAAGCCAAACGACGAGTGTGAAAACACTCTTATGCGCATGTTTGGCGTCACGTAGCACGTGAACTTATTATGAGCGGGCAGCTGATTAATTGTCCCTCTTATACAACCCAAACACACCAAGTCTGCCAGTACGAGACCCTCGTTCAAATGAAATAAGGAAAAGAAGTGTATACCTAAGGACTCGTTTTCCGTGTTTTAACACAATATTAATGAGATCTAACAGATAGTAATGCCAAGGAATGTACAGGGGAAGTTATTAGAACAAATGAAATGTAAATAAGAAGAAAGAAGAAAGAAATCTCAGTGGTTAGAGCATCGAACGCGTTATTCGAAGGTCGTAGGTTCAATTCCTGCTCACGGCTGGTTATTTTTCATCCACTTTTCTTTCTTCTATCTTCTTATTTACATTTAATTAGTTCTAATAACTTCCCTTGTACATTCCTTGGCATTACTGTCTGTTAGATCTCATTGATATTGTGTTAAAACACAGAAAAACGAGCCCTTAGGTATACACTTCTTTCCCTTATTTCATTTATATATATATATATATATATATATATATTATATATATGTATGTATAAATTTCACAGTCATTGTTTTCATCCGAGTTGTACGCTGTTTTAAAGAAATGGTTGAATGTTGTACAAGTGATTTTCTCCCAATCTGTTTTTAGCACCATCGTACTTCGTTGTATGGGATCTGTGTGTATAGTATTCCTTCTACAGTTCATGTGTTGAATACTTGTATTTCATCCTATAGACCTGAATCTTTCTCTGTACGTTTCCCTCTTGGTTCACACGTCCTCCTGCACACTTGCTTCACTTTATTGCTTACTATTCTTTTTTTTAGCATGCGACAGCCATAAAGTTACACGGTTGTTCCAGAGCCCGTCAAACGAATTTTTGCTTGATTTCTTCTTTCAGAATAGTTGATCACAAAATTTTATTCTGTGGGAACAAGAAAAACATTTGGCAGCTACGCACTAGTAGTACGAACTCAAAGCGGAGCTGGTGGCATTCCCTTCTGCGTACCTTACCTTCCCTTTCTCATTAGTTTCTATACTATAGAAAACTTGGCTATGCTATGCTTCATCTACCCTCCGCCTTGCTATCCTCTTCACTTCAACTTCCCTTTACCACTTCTTGCTATACTATACAAAGCTATATATGCTATGATTTGCTCCTCTTTATCCTCCTCACTTCTCTTTCTCACCACTTGCTACGCCATATTATACAAGGCTATACTGTCCTTTACTCATATTTCTCTTCAACCGCTGCTCACTCTCACTTCCGTCCTTGAAATGCTGTAGGCCCGTGTGCTCAGATTTGGGTGCACGTTAAACAACCCCATGTGGTCAAAATTTCCGGAGCCCTTCACGACGGCGTCTCTCATAGTAATATGGTGGTTTTGGGGCGTTCAACCCGACATATCAATCAATCAATCAATCAATCACTTCTTTTTTATGCCTTGTTATACTATAATATGAATGGCTGTGCTATCTTTGCTCTGTCTCTCTTTTTTTACCCTCTTCCTCACACTCGCTGCCGCTTCCCACTCACTTGCAATATTATACAACGCTATGCATATCTCTCTATCTTTTTCTTCATATCTCTTTCTTTGTTTCTCTCGGTATTTCTCTTTCTGTCGTCTCTATTTCTGTTTCTCTCTGTATTTCTTGCCTGAATAGTCGAAAGACAGGCCTGTGGGTCGGACTGTGGGCACGCAGGTTTGAATCTCACCTCGCGAGGAAACTTAGTTTGATCTATTGCTTCTCCGCCTTGTATTCAGTTTTCGCCTGATCTCATCCTACTTCCCTTCCTCAAACCTGTCGCCAGTTGACGCGAAAGGCCGTATTATGTCGAGGTCGTTCATGATGGTGATAGCCTTCTGTGCACAAAAGAGTTTTTCTTGCGGCCTAAACAACTTAGACATTTTCTATTCGAAGAGAGAGCCGCCAGTCTCCACGTTATCGGTGACGACGTCATACTAATGCAGTGATGCTTCGGAGCTTGAAGTGCGGAAGGAAGCACCTCGGACGTCCGCTGCCTCAATGAGCAATAACTTTATTGTGCGGGCACTACGTTTCTCGTCATTTTACTCTCGCTAATCGAGTGCGTGCAGATGGACATGCGGAGTCATCTTCTGTCGACCTGCGGGCGCGCTCTCGTGTGCTCAGAAGAGCACGCGCCAATTATCTAAAAAGCAATTCATGGCTTCCTGCGACTGCGCTGGCCGCTGCTGACGCCCTTTATTGCTTTCCCTTTCGTCGATCATGTTGCTCCTCTGATGGCCCTGTCATCATGCGGCCGCGAAGTAACGGCCCGTCTATCTCGCCAACGAACAAAAATCGGCTCGTCAGCTCTAATTTACCAGAAACGTGCTCGAGCGATATGAGCGCGTTCCTATGGCAGACCCGTTTTTTCTTCGGTGGCCCTCTTGTTTATTCGGCGCGCGTCGGCTAATCTCAGCGCGTCTTCTGTTTGCTCACTGCTTCTTAGCCGCCCCGAGCGGCGCTCAAGCTGCCACGTGACCCGCCGGTCTAAGCGCGCCGCAGGGGATCTTGACGCGTGACTGGAGACTTCACGGTGCCGCCTCCTGACAGCTGCCCGTCATATGTCCCGCCGCCATTGGTTTGAGACATAGCCCCGGTGTAATCCGAGCTGCCGCGAGAGTTTGTGCGATTGCAGCTTTTGCTCGATATTCGTCCACACACTCTGCACGTCGCGGTACGCAAAATATGCCACCTTTACATTTCGCAATATAAAAAACAAGTGGAAGTCGTCAATGGTAGGTGGGCTCACTTTCGCATAAACCGTCGTTATGATTGCCAAGTAGACGCTCAACATCGCGCTAGCAGTCACTTAAATGTTTGTTTTTACTGTGATAGCAGTTATATGGACACTCTCGGCGGGATTTTACCGCCAAAGTTGGCGTGGGCGCCATCATCACTTACCGTATATGTAAACGTATCTATGTATATCGAAACAGAAGAAAGAATAATTTCAGAAAAAAGAGTCGGGTGTGCAGAGTCGAACATGGCACCTCTGACACGTCAGTACAAAGCTCTAACCATGCACCAGGCTATGGAGGAGCACGTCTCTCAATGTTCAAACGGAAAGCTGTTTATATCACCAGTCATTACTGGTGACGGGCATCTCGGAGGTGGAGGGGGGGGACTGTCGTGTTTTCAGCATTACCAGGAAAATAGCGCCATGAGCGCGCGTCGCCTCATCGTCACGACTCGGTGCGCGCTCTCATCTCCCACACGTACTTTGCCCCGCGGAGTGGAAGGCGTGGATGCTCAATAGTGCTTTGTTACCTTGCGGTGTGGAGGATCGTACTTCTTGGCTGGTCTTTGGGTTTCGCCGAAATGATTCTGTTGTAGTTACCGGGCACCGCACAAAGGTCATTGCAATAGTTATGAAGTTTCTGTTTGCGAAAAAAGCACGCTTTTCTGACAGCGAAGTAACAACTGACATGCCTATTTGCGTTCATTTGTACCTGTGAGTACGTTTCGCCCGTCATTTTTGCATGAGAAACGGTGGCCACGTTTCGATCTGCTTGACATTCTGCGCGTGACGTTCCAATTATTTGCTATTGTGTTCATTGCTTAGCCTTTGCGGCATAGATGTGACTTTTTTGCCTTGCTTGGACGTACATAAATACGAGGTTCTTGTGCGCTGTTGTTTTTATTTGTTGGCATTGCCACGAAAAAGTTTGTCATGTTTGAACGCGGTGAAACTATGTTTTTCGAGTAGTAGCTCGGTTTTGATGGCTTTGGAATGGAGAGACTAGTGGTTTGCGGATATTTTGATTTTGATTGCACACTTTAGTTGCGGCAAGGACGGCGTAAAATTACACGCAACTATTACGGAGCTAACGTGTCGCACGTGAAGGCAACACATCACCGACGCGGCTCTGCGCGAACGCACTATGAACTTCGTTGCAGCCGGCTCCTCAGCTGGAGTAAGCGCGTTGCACTTAAGTTCGTTTCAGGTCTTTCGCCAGCCTTATTATTGGCTGAGTTTAAAAGTCAGGAGCATGCTCAAGGGAGCGTTCTGGATTTGTAATGGGAGGAGCAGAGCAACCACTCTGCAAATGTCCACCATGCCACCTTTCAATGAATAGAATGTAGAGTGATAAGAAATGAGTTGGCCGTCGCTTAAGCTAAAATAGTTTTAAATGAAATGCCATGCGCACTCCTTTTCTGCAGTGCACAAGACGTTTTCAGGAACAGGAGCAAACGACACAGTCTGCTTCAACGTGTATGTGCTATTTTACACTTGAACTTTGGGGCAAGCTAAATTGATGATAGAGGAGATTACACAGATGAGATCGAGAAAATTGTGTTCGGCATGCGTCAAAAATTGAAGCAGAACACCTCTAGTGCCCTTAATCTAATTCGTCTTCGTGTCGCATTCACGAGGCGATATGTACTCATCATCGAATGTAGTGACTCCGGTCCCAGTTGAAATCACTGCAATATGTACCAGAAGCACTTTAACACCTTTTTTGCTCTTGCCTATACACGGGAATTACCGAAAAACTTGGATATTCTATTGCGCGAGTTCATAATGGGCCAGTACTGTATTATCTTGTGTTCGGTCGTTCGCCTGACGCCAACAACGCAGCTGTGGTCATAGGAGCACGACACCAGAGCGCCCCTAGTCTTATGAACCTGGACTGTGCATGTTCTGTAAGTGTTCAACTAAGTGGGCTGTCTGTTTCAGCGTGCACTGACTTAATAGAGACTGAAGCCATAGTTCAGGAATCATGTGGGCTCATTGGCACTCAATATCTAGGCAATCACAGCGTGCTGAAATTGACTGTCCACTTAGTGAGCATTTACAGTATGCCATGCACACCTCTATGCACATGCACTCTATTATCTCATCGGCGTCATTCACCGTTCTTTTTTTTCTCCGTCCCACTACCATGGCGCAGAGTAGTCGCTGAGGCAAAACATTCGTCGTTTTACTAAAAAAACAAACAAACAACTTGTGACAGTGTCTTCTGTCTTGTATCGCCACAGTGTCGAGTCTTGCTGTACTACTGTAAACACTCTGTACTCACCTGTAGGTCCCGGTGTTACTCGCAACGCTATTGTTATGGCAGCCGAAGTACTGGCATTTTATTTTTAGATGTAATTGAATAATAGGAGCGTGCTTAGCTAAAGTGTGGTTCCTGGTAGTGCAGCTTGTATATTAGTTTTCAGCAGCAAACATTCGCTCATAATGGGTTATTTATTTTTTGTAAAGCATGTGAAGAACCTATATACTTAGGCCCCTCGCCATGGAGATATAAGTGAGCAAAAAATTTGAAAGTGATAAATCCCACTTTTTAACAGCGGAATTATTGAAGTTAGAAGAGACTTCATTGGTCACGAACAAAAACTTCATCTCCATCACGAACCACTATGCACTCTCCTCATCCTCTTCTTGATCTTCTGTGCACCGATTTATTATTTTTTTTGAGGTATGCATTACCTCTGATGGATGAGATAACTATAGCACAGAGAGAGAGATAGAGAAAGCAAGAAAGAAAATCAAATAAAAACATGTAGAATGTGAGGGAGAGCGAAATAAACAAAAAGAGGAAACGAGAAACAAAGAGTGAGCGAAAAAAAAGGAAGAAGCGAAAAAGAGAGAAAAATGGGCAAGTAAAAATAAACATAAACATAAAAAAGGCAGTAAAGGCAGACAGAATGAGAAAGAAACGAGGAAGTTTGTCCAGCTCCGCGCTTTTTTTAGATTTGGCATCACTGATTCGAAGCTGCCTTTATCTTTTTTCATCTTCGGGACATACGTGTAACAGACTCGTTACTTAGCTTTGCGGGCTGCACATTTATTAATAATTATTGGGAGAGCCCAAATTAAATACTGAAGTTCCTGAGAACACCGGGCTAAGCTTTCTCAATCTGCAAATCGTTTTCACCCTTTTCGCGCATTTAAAAAGAATAAAAAACAAAACGAGTACTGTTGTTTTTTATTACCACGTGCTCTAAGCTCGTAAAGCGAGAAATCGAAAATGCATGTCGGCGCGAGTCTCTCTTGAGGTTTTGCCGAAAGAATATACCGGAGCTAACGGCTTGGAGCAGCTGGCGTCTCCGATCGCGATGCCAAGGAGGTGCGGTTGGCGGAACTATACTTCTCGTGGAATTACTACTGACGTAACAGCTGACTTTGCCGTCATACCTGATTAGGTTCATAAGGCGTCTGATATTCTAAAGAAACTGTAGGGCGGCTGACGCGAACACTTCTCTTGGCATGGAAAAATGTTGACTTGTGTGAACGCGTATGTAGTTTAAAGCTATCCATAATTGCCTGGGTAAAAGTAGTACATGGAGTGCTCAGGTGAAATTGTTTACGGAATAGCTTGTCGTGAGGCAGTTGCTAAGCCGGTCGAACAGGTTGATCAATAAATTACCGGCTGCGTGAACGCCCGAACTTCATGCATGGGTCTCTTGGCCACAAGGGCTGCTCATGTTGTAGGAACACTCATCTGTTTAAGAAGTGCGAGATCGTATAAATTATGAGGACCATAGAAGTGTCTAATGTACGTGTGCCGAATAATATGTGCGTCAGCTCCACCACCCATTGCATTGATGCATTATTACATAGAAAAACGTCACGCTAGCCTTTTTAATTGCCATTTTTATTGTTATGCCCGTAATAAATGCATCAAAATAGGATGAAATGGTCTGCATCTTTTTAGGAACCTAGGCAGGGTCAGAGAATGGGTAGTACATTGTGACTTGTAAATAATAATAAAGCGGCTGGTGCACATTAAAATAAACAACTAATTGTTTTGTTTATTGCAAAAGCGAAGACTTTTTCGTTTACTTAAGGCCTCATCTTTTATGTTTACGCCAAGTTTTAGTCGCCAGTACGTAGAAGATTCTAAATCTGAAAGAATATAAATTGATAGAGAGAGAGAGAGAGAACGCCAGCTGTGTGTTGTAACATGCTGTTATCGTCCCTACTCCTGCTTCCTCTCACAGCCTTCAATCATAAGTCACGGAAGCCACATATTCTTCCTGATAAACAAACGAAGATTCTTTACAAATGTATTCGTGTTCGCTTTAGCGTGACCTGCTTGGAAACATGATAGCAGCACACAAAGCGAGCGCATTTCTAGCTTGCCAAGGACAAACTACCAACACTTGGTGGGGCGAACACTGGCAAATGTTGAGCACACACTGCTGGCTCAAAAAAGCCATTTCACAAAGTGAGTCCGGTTACGGGCCAGCGCGGATGCAGCGTGCCTGCAGCAGCGAGTGCGTATTCCTGGCTGTAGTTGCGTATCATTTTTGCGCCGTTTGTGGTCGTCTCATCCGTGCTTGTCGATTCAATTTTATCTTGGCCTGGTGCTGATGAGTAGGACGGGGACGCAACACTGATAGAGGAGCATGAGTCCATGGAACGACCTGATAGCGTGGCTGGCGCGGAAAGTGTCGCCTTGGTGGCCGTGTGGTGTGCGTGCGAAGAAATTCGCGGTAATGATTTGACGTGAGCGCACGTGCGCCTGCACTACGTCCAGCGCCAGCTTCGTGAAGGTGGTCTGTCAGGGCTGTGTGTGTGTTGTGAGTGGTGGCACGCACAGTGTCGTAACTCCACCTGAACGTCATGGCTGCAGGGTCTTATGATTGAGAATGATAGTCTTTCGCATTGCAATGTACAGCCAGAATATATATATATATATATATATATATATATATATATATATATATATATATATATATATATATATATATATATATATATATATATATATATATATATATATGTGTGTGTGTGTGTGTGTGTGTGTGTGTATGAGTCATTCCATATTAAGTGTACCAGGTTCATTTTCGTCCACCACTGATTATGATGAAAACAATCGGGAGATATATGTGAATCTGAGGAGTAGGTATTCAATGGGGCGTTATATTTTCTGTAAAAAATAAAAAGTTGGGTTGCCTAGACGTTGCTTCAAACTTGGGCACGTAAGCGACACTCTGTCGCGCTAAATATTAGTGTAATATTACTGGTCTGAAAAATTACTACAGAAGAGTTTGTCTTTTAGTTTCAAGGCGCTAATCTTTTATGACTATGGTTGTTTACACATTTTGGTTTAACGTTTTTTTTTCATTTTTGGCTTCACTGAAAATTGCCATATGCTGCATATTTAGCGTATCTTATAAAAAGCCAATTTTCGCTGGTGATGTATTCACATTATGTGTTTTATATGTTACCATATTAAGTGACTGAAATACTGCGGCAGCAAATAAAGCGCGAAGATTGCTAGAGTATTGCTACAAAGTAGGAAAAATGACATTTTGACTCATACTGCGGCTTCATTTTCGCAATGTAATGGTCAGAGTAATTTCGTGGCTTATACATTGTTGCATAGTTTGCTTTGTGGGTAAAAGATACAGAAAGTTTCAAAAGAGTGTGCTTGTTTTAATGTATAGACAGACAGACAGACAGACAGACAGACAGACAGACAGACAGACAGACAGACAGACAGACAGACAGACAGACAGACAGACAGACAGACAGACAGACAGGAATGATTGGGTCCTGAGAAACGCTACTCTTTTAGAGAAACGCTGCGGGTCGCTCCCACGTAGGAACGGGGAGGCCCAGCCTCACCTCCCACTCGTCAGCTCTCTGGACAGCCCGTAGTTGTGGTAGTATTTCTGAACTTCGTAGGGCAGAGTCTCGATCCTCTTTTGTAAGCCGACATCGTGCCCGTAACGAGGGGCACTGCCAGAGCAAATGTGCTAAGTCACTAACCTCACCACAATCAGGACAAGTTGAGTAAAAAGCATTTGAGGAGGCCATGCTCCGGAAAGATATACTTGAGTAAGACCTGGCCTGGAGAATTCTAAACTTGATGGCCGGAGGTCTAGACAACTTGCGGTGCGGAGGAGCAAATTGCCGCCTGCTCAACTGGTCGTGTTTAGCAACTTCACTGAATGGAAGTAAAGTAGAAGTTCACCTTTGGCTCGCCTTTACTGCATAGCATGTCAGCGCAATATTTGAACTATGGCTTTTCGCCAGCGTGTAATGGATACACCACAACAGTCGATCACTTGTCCGGCCAAAACGTACAAATACAATAAATGTTTTCTTACGTTTGTCCGCTCAAGCCAATATATATATATATATATATATATATATATATATATATATATATATATATATATATATATATATATATATATATCATCTGCGTGATTACCACCGAATATATAGAGGAAACACTAGCGCAAGACCTCCTTATTAGGTGACGGTGACTGAATCCTATAGATTGCGAACAGTGCAGTGACTGTTATGGCGAATGAAGAAAGTGCGAAGTGCTCGTACAGGCTACTGAATCCACGCAACATTACTGTTGTCGCTGCGCTGTAATGCGTTGTACCTTGCTATTGCAATATCAATAAAATATTAACATTGAATAGAAAATGAACTTTGAGGCTGTTCTTATACAGACAGCCAACAGTGCTGAAAGCGCCTTTTTTTGCGCTTTCTGTAATAAAAATGGTTCGCCTATTGTGGGATTTTGAGCAGCGCGCCACGTTAGAAGTGGCCTTACGAGGACTGTTGACAGAGGTGGTGACGCGGAGTCGTGAAGGAAAAAATTGAGTGCGGGAGCGCAACAGCAGCGCCTAGAAAAAAAAACGTTTTTATTTGCATCCATCTGTCTACTTCGACCTGTGCTGTAAAGTGTGCAAATTTTCGTAGTCGCTGGTTTACTTTTTCTAAATATGTATATACTGTTTTCTTTGTTTGTAGCAGTAATAAAAAACTTTACATCTTTCTAGTTCATCTAAGATTCTAAAAATGAGCCCATCTCGGTGACTGCATCTTTCTTTGATGTGTTCTTGGCGTCATTGCTCCGCCGGAACACGAATCGATGAAAGAGATATGGTTCCTCTTGACGTAAGATAAAAGAAAACGTAGCGAACTAACTTTGATCGATGTAAGACGAAGACCGTATGGCAAATGAACACGCATATGTTTCCCGAAAATCCTTAGGCTTGCATGTATCTTACTTATGAAAGCTGTCTCTTCATAACGCCTGCTATTTCTAAGATACTACGCACTGCGAAATAGCAGTTAATGACAGATGCATTACCTCATGTTTTCGCGGAGATGACTTTGCCTTTTTTTCTCGTGGTTACAGTGCCCATCATGATTTACCCCCAATCATTTGATCTACTCAGCCCGCTAAAAAGAGAAAGTAACGGCTCTGAAAGCAGAGTGCTTGAGTGCTTATATAGCGAAACGTTTTGGTGAAGCCGTGCGAAATATTTATGGTGGCAACGTGTTTAGCTGTCCTCCACGCTGTAGCTGTGAAAACTCTAAAGGGGGCGTCGTCCCGTCAATGTGACCATCTATGAGAATGCAGTAGCAGATCGGGATTTCGCACTGTGATTTAGAGGCTATCTGTGCATCAGGTTCTCTTGGCCAACAGCGTGTGCAGGATGCATGACGGGTGGAACGGTTGCTTTGAATGATTTCGATGATGTGGCTCGTTTTGGGTAAATACATGAATATTTCATGTTTTCCTATGTTAGCTTCCTACGGTAGTTTTTGTGGCTATCAACGAAAAGAAAAACACTTTCTGATTTGACTACGAAGTGTTATTCGCATGAATCTGTTATAGTTGAAACTTTAGTAAGCAGATTACGTGACGTGAAGGCGGCAAGATAAATATAAACAATTCCTTATTACCAATCATTCACATGGGCTTTTCTGCCTTTGAAATCGCTCTTGTCGTGCTTATCAATATATGTTGACCAATACTGTTCTGATATTTTCTACATAATTTTTGTGGAAGTGGGAGAGGGTATTGCTGTAACAGTGTACGACGACTTCGTGACACAAAGTGACCTGCGTGATGTTACTCCTTATTTACAATCTTTGTGTTATGTTAAAACGTGACAAAAGGAAGCTTCGTGGTGGTGGTGCCTAGCGTGCAGGAACAGCGAAGCTTGCCGACCTTGCTCAGCTTAACAGTCCAGCCAAGCCTAGAGATAGCCAGTTAAGCTCACGTATAAACACATGAGCAAAGAGAGGGGTCGTTGTGCCCGAGAAAGGCAAGTTGAGCTTGAAAAAACCAAACTGAGGCTCTCCCCCTTTTTTTTCTTTCTTTGTTACGTTCTTCCTTTCTTTCTTTCTTTTTTCTTTCTTTCTTTCTTTCTCTCTTTCTTTTCTTCTTTGTTTCTTTTATCTCCAATAGCAATGCAAGTATATAGTTCCCTTAAACCCCAGAAATGCAAACGCGTCTTCGGTCCCCGAGTACCCAGGTTCAAATTCCGCCTCACTAAGACATTCTTTTTCATTTATTTCTTCTACACCTTCTTTTCTATTTTTTCAACACATTCCTAGGCGATGCATGGTGGCATCATCACTCGATGAAGTTTTGCGGACGCCACTAAACTAGCTTGAATTTAAACAACTCCGCGGTCGAAAACACTTGTTTTCTACAGCTAGCAGTATATGAGTGAATAAACCTTTGTCAAGCGGACTTCATCTTTGTTTAACTTCACTCAACCCAGAAAACGTTAGTGGAAAATAAATTTCATAGAAATGATGTATAAAATATGCTTGTAAGTTTTTAATGATTTGAAATGTTATCTGAAGCGTACATGTTGAAATTCAACAGAAACTATGTTTTATAGGCCTCCCAACTGAGAAAACTTCATGAGAGCACTCCATATGAACTATATGTAGGATATAGGCGCGGTGAACATTAAAAACACCAGTTAGTGGTTTGAGTTTCTCGGAGAAACAAGACAGATTCAAAGACGCAAATGACGTCAACAGAATGTCTCAGAATGATGCCAAGTCCGAATTGTGAACCGAATAATGTACTAGTGAAGTTTTCGACAAGCTCAAAAGGAAGTGATTTCATTATGAAAATTGAGGTATCTGTGAAGTTCTGATGACAAAAAATAAGATTAAGAAAAAGAGGCCACTAGCACACTCTAAGTCTTGAAGGCTTTCAAAGACAGAACACTGAAGGAGGGAAAGTGAAGCCTGCTATAAGGTGAGCCATCATGTGAGTAGAAGCACCAAAGAAAATATGGAAGATCGGGGCGTTAGTGAGAACTTGGGAAAGTTGCAGAATGCACCATGTACTTACATCTGGTAGACTTAGACGCAGAGCTAAGGGAATTCCGAGACATCGAGGGCGCACAAGAGAGTAGGAACGAATACATTACAAATTGACTAACGAAATGCACAGAAATGAAAAAAAACAAGGCTAAGCATTTCACCGTGCGTGAATGAACGCTGAAGGAATATACTACTGTAGGTTCCGACGACACAGATACAGAGGGCGAGAAAACATTCTTCATCGTAAAGGAGAACGCTTTTTTATAAACTGCATAAATATAAGAGATAAATATTTTCTTCCTTTCCATGCACATCAAACAAATCTTGAACGAAGAAATGGAGAAGAGAGACGTACGTAATGTCGATATTCATTTTTATATCTGAAAAATGCAGGCTCAAAAAAATAAATAAAACATTTGCACTAAAGATAGCTTTCCCACCATTCATGTCTAAGAGATCTACTGGGGCTGTAATCTTCGGCCCAGGACGAACGACGAAGTGTCATAAAAAATTGTTATACCTAGTACACTGTTCTCACCCACTTCAAATAAGCACATGAGTACTGCAATTGAGTGTACAGGAGCCCGAGAAAAATTATTGCCCAGAGAACAAGTCTATCCGACCAATAAAATGTGAAGCAAGTCAGTACGCTGGGCCGCAGCTGTCTCGGCAGAGCGGAAAGTTTCGACTTGACAGTGCGGAGCTGCCAAGGCTTGACATAGAGCCCTTCCTTGTTCAATGCTGTGATGGATGTTGTGACGGAATGTTTTGTATACTGGTGACGTAGGACTCTGGGCATATATATATTCAGACAGCATAGCCATGCCGCTATGCTGTATTTTTGTTCTGTATAAGAACTGGCCAACATTGTTTAATGTGTGTAGTGGTACCGTGTAATTTAATATAAGCAATACCATGTACAATACAGGGTTTGTCAAGAGAGCCGCTTCATTATTATAAACTTTTTTGCGTTATATATTTTGTGTTCAAGATTAAGGAGCTCCACTACATACATATTAGCTGGGTCGTATATTTAGGAGGCTGGTAACTAATTTGTTTGGGGAATCAATTTAGGGCAACGTGTGACTCGAAAAAAAAAGTTGCCATAATCTGTAGCCTAAGGCACTAAAGTTTTCGCAGTAAGTATAGGTCTTTATGCTAATTTCAAATATGTCAGTAGTTTTATAGAAAGTTGTACAGTTTTCGTTTTATGCCATAACAATGTGTAAAGTGTCGTTCTTTTTGAACTAACCTCTTCTTCCACTAAACTTTTATGGTTCTGAGCCATTAATGGCTCACATTGCCCTACATTACCTGAAGAATGCAAATAACTATGAAGAGAGTGCTTATTAGACATTTTAATACACAAGAAAATTGTAAGTTGTGATTAATTAGAAACATCAGCCCATACTATTTGCTTTAGGTTTGAAAGAATTGTACAGGTGATATCAAGACTTAAAGGAGATCCATTCCCAATCATAAATTTAAACGTAAACATTTTGACAGCAATCTGTCTGGCTGGGTAGAAAGGTTTAGAAAATTGAAATTGCTCCAGCCACAGTTCAAATAGAGTCCGACGTTTCGAGACCGACTCGGTCCCTTCCTCAGGGGGTGACTGTCTTGGTCATGGAAGTGTCGTCGCGTCGTGTTCTCTCACCACGGCTCCGGCTTTCCCTTTCCACATCGTTTCGGAGACCGTGAAAGTACACCGAAGGCATTGATCCCAGCGAGCGGTTCACGTTGGCAGGCGTATGCTGAATGTGCCAAGACTCGAGCAAGAGCCTCTTTCCCAAATTCCGTTCTGTTTCAATAACAGAAGCGCCGTCTAAGTCAATTTTATGGTCGTGCTTCTCGCAGTGCTCCGCCAGGCCGCTACGTTGCACTTCCATCTTCCTGACGTCGTTCTTGTGTTGGCGCATTCTTTCCGGGAAACACTTGCTCTCGCCTATGTAGCAGGCTGGACACCCAGAACACGACACTTTGTAGACAACGCCCGGGTGTAGCTCCCTCGGAGGTCGGTCTTTCGGCCGCGGTAGCAAGCGAGCGAGCGTCGAAACAGGTTTGTGGATTACCGTGACCCCGGCTTTTCCTAGGACTCTCGAGAGCTGTTCACTTATGCCCGGCACATATGGAATGGCGACGCGGTTGTTTGGCGCCTTCGTTTTTCTCGTGTGCGGTGGTGTGGCCAGGGCGGAAAGGGGGTCGGGCGGTGTGTCGCTTGCAGGTGTCTTACCGCGGTGCGGTGGTTGTCGTCTCGACAAACGGCGTGACGCCCGGCGGATGAACGCTTCTGTGTAGCCATTCCCTCGTAGCTCGGCGACAATCCTCTTTTCTTCTTTCTTCCTCTCACCCTCCGACGTGCAGATTACTCGTGCACGTGAAAGGAGTGCCGAAACCACTGAAGCTTTGTGGGCAGTTGGATGACAGGACGTAAAATGCAAATACCTGCCGGTGTGAGTTGGCTTTCTATACACCGAAAATGTCATGCGCTCGCCCTGTCGTCTGACTAAAACATCGAGAAACGGAAGCGCCCCGTCTCGCTCTCGTTCCACCGTGAACTGTATCGCTTGGTCGATGGAGTTTAGATGTTCGAGGAAGCTGTCTACTGCTGCCTTCTTTATTATGCAAAAACAGTCATCCACGTACCTCACAAATACTTTCGGCCTGTCAATAAAGGAGCCCAGTGCCGTCTCTTCTATGTGTTCCATTGTGAGTTTCGCAGCCGTAACGGAGATCGCCGCTCCCATCGCGGTCCCGCTGGCTTGTCTGTAGAAGCTCCCGTTGACGCTGAAATACGTCCCCTTGAGGCAGTATTCCAGTAGGCGACACAGTTCGTCGACGCCCAGGCAGGTTCTTTCATCCAAGAGCTCGTCTTGGTTCAACGCTGCTCGTGCGCTAGACACCGCTAGTGCTACGGGCACACTGGTGAACAGGGACACGACGTCGAACGAGACGAAGCACTCATCGCTGCTCACGGTCACATCTCTCATGCGCTCCAAGAAGTGGCTGGCGTCGCGTATGTGGGTCGGTGTTTGCCCCACGAGCGGCGCGAGAGTCCGGTGGAGATACTTGGACAGCGCCCGGAGTGGAGATGTAAAATCCACGATAGGACGGAGCGGAACTGTGGGCTTGTGGGTCTTGGGAAGCCCGTAAAATCCTGGTGCAGAGCCGTTCCGGCAGATGAGCTGGAGGTATGTGTTTCTCGCCTTTGGGTGCGCTTTAAAGATATCCGCCAGGAGCTTGTTCATTTCCCTTTGGACACTTGGTGTGGGGTCCTTCGTCAGCTTTTCGTAGGCCGGACTGTCCAGCAGGTCTCGCACTTTGTCGTTGTATGCCTCCCTGTAGAGCAGGACCATTGCGTTCCCTTTGTCGGCCGGGAGGATGACAACCTTATCATCATTTCGGAGCGCATGGATCGCCTTACACTCCTCTCTCGACAGGTTGTGTTCACGGCGCTTTCCTATTTTTGATAGTACGCCGATAGCCTTGAGACGCACGTTCTCCCGAATGCCGCTGTCGAGTCGCCTTATGCCTTCCTCCGTAGCCGCGATGATCTTCGGCAGTGACGGGCGTGTCGTGGTCGTGTTGAAGTTGTGCCCTTTGCCAGCACGCTGTGCTCTGTCGGGGAGAGTTGTTTGGAGGACAGATTGACGACGAAATTCTCGTTGTCAGGACTGTAGTGGTGTTTTTCTCCTTGAAGCGTCGCAAGCTTACTATTGTGGGTCGCTTGTTGTTTCTGCGCAGTTGTTGCAGCCACATTTCGTGCGAACTCCTCCAGTGACGGAAAGATGTCGGGCAGTCGATGTTGAAGTTGCCGCCGTAGAAAGAACAGTTGCCGCCGTAGAAAGAACAGGAAGATGGAAGTGCAACGTAGCGCTCTGGCGGAGCACTGCGAGAAGCACGACCATAAAATTGACTTAGACGGCGCTTCTGTTATTGAAACAGAACGGAATTTGAGAAAGAGGCTCTTGCTCGAGTCTTGGCACATTCAGCATACGCCTGCCAACGTGAACCGCTCGCTGGGATCAATGCCTTCGGTGTACGTTCACAGTCTGCGAAACGTGGTGGAAAGGGAAAGCCGGAGCCGTGGTGAGAGAACACGACGCGACGACACTTCCATGACCAAGACAGTCATCCCCTGAGGAAGGGACCGAGTCGGTCTCGAAACGTCGGACTCTATTTGAACTGTGGCTGGAGCAATTTCAATTTTCTAAACCAATCATAGATGTACTTAAGATGAGTATCAAGGCATCGTTAGAAACAAAAAGAAAGGAGTCTGCAGTGCGGCCTCAGTGGCGACCACCTGCCAGTAATGCACTCCCTCACCACAGCACGAATGGCCACCCTAGTGCAGTACTTGGTCACTATCTCCTTTATGAAAGTACCATTCAACCTTTGGCCCTCAGTCCCCATTGGCTGCGAAGCAACTGTTGAAGGTGGCCATCAGACCTGTGACGCAGCGAAGGGTGCTGAGAATCTCTGGGTCCGGACAGGCCGCCATTGGAATCTGAACTTGGCTACGTTCAACGCTAGAACGTCACCTAGTGAGGCTAGTCTAGTTGTGCTATTCGTGGAATTCGAGGGTGTTAAATAAGATGTAATAGTGCTCAGCGAAGTGAGGAGGAAAAGTGAGGTTTATACAGTGCTGAAGAACGTGGATTAGTTGACTGAAAAGAACTAGGAATGGGGTTTCTTATGCATAATAATATCACTCACAACATCGAGGAATACTATAGCATTTGTGAAAGTATGGAAAGTATTAAAATTAATTTTGGCAAAAGGTGCAAGATTAAAGTAGTACATGCCTACGTGCCTACATCGAGCCATGATGATCATTCGGTTGAACGCTTGTATGAAGACGCAGAGTCAGCCATTGACAAAGTAAAGACACAATATACTATTCTGACGGGTGATTTTATTGCCAAAGTAGCGACGAAACAGACTGGCGATCATGCAGAGGGGGAATATGACATCTCCTCTAGAAATGCCACAGGGGACTTATTAGCAGAGTTCGCAGAACGTAATAATTTACGGACTTTGAATACCTGTTTTCAGAAAACGGGGTAACCGTAAGTGGACGTAGTGAAGTCCTAATGGCGAAACTGAAAAAAAAGAAATAGACTTCATTCTGTGTACACACCCAGATATTGCACGGCATGTAGAAGTAGTTGGTAAAATCTGCTGCAGTGGTCATACAATACTAAGAGCTCGTATTGACCTCGATTGAAAAAAAGCCAAGGCATAAATTGATACGCAAGAAGCCAATTAAGTATATAGCGGTGAAAGGGAGAGTATAGGAATTCAGAGTTTTGCTTTAGAAAAGATTCCAAGATTTAAACGGGATACTCGACGTTAGCGTAGGCACAATGAACGATAATCTTACTCGTATCGTCAAAGAGTATGCAATCAAAGTCAGAAGTACAGTCACTAGACAGGTCACTGTCGAACTATCTCAGGAGACGAAGAATCCCATTAGGAGACGAGAAACTATGAAAGCCTGAAATGCAACCAACAATATAGAGCTAGTGGAGCTTTCGAAGTTAATCAATAGGCACAAGGTAGCCGACATCAGAAAGTATATCATCGTGAGAATGGCGCAGGCTGTAAAAAGCAACAGAAGCTTCAAAGCTGCGAAGGCATACTCCTGCATAGTCATAAATTAGATGTATGCGTTAAGGAACAAGGAAGGCAATGTCATAATACTCATAACCAATGTGCATAGGATAGTCGGTCGAGGTGGTGAGGGAGTTCTACAGAGAGCTGTACAGAAGCCGAAACAACCAGGACGATATTGTGAGGGACAATAATAGTACAGAGGTATTATACTTCCTATCAGTAATGACAGGGGAAGTAGGCAAAGCCATAGAAAGAATGCGAAAATTAAAAGCCAATGGTGAGAATTGGGTAACGACGGACCTGCTGAAAGATGGTGGAGAAATGGTGTTAGAAAAAAAATCACAGCATATCCACGTCGTGAATGATAATTAGTTGGGCGAAGCGCGGGAGGGTTCCATCCTAAACAGTGAACCATCCACGAATATCGCCTACTACATCATCAAAGACGTGACAAACGCTGTATATATTTATACAAGAAATTTTATTATTTGTAAGTGGTAGCTATACGTTGCTCCCGTTCCCCTTTCAATATAACGGCTTTATAGTCGATGAAGTGCTGGATGGGTAATGGGGCGTAGTGTGATGTTTGCAAGGACGAAGTAGTGATTTGATATGTGGGGTTTAACGTCCCAAAACCACTATATGATTATGAGAGACGCCGTAGTGGAGGGCTCCGGAAATTTAGACCACCTGGGGTTCTTTAACGTGCACCCAAATTTGAGCACACGGGCCTACAACATTTCCGCCTCCATCGGAAATGCAGCCGCCGTAGCCGGGATTCGAACCCGCGCCCTGCGGGTCAGCAGCCGAGTACCTTAGCCACTAGACCACCACGGCGGGGCAGGACGAAGTAGTGGGCAGTTGGCAAAGGTGGAATTGTAGGCGCTCCCATGCATACATACAAAAAATGGACAGACCTACGCGTTTAGGAGCTTCGCCCCTAAAATTGACCACCTTATATACGAAGTGTCTCTCCTGCAGAGTTCCAAGAAGATACTGCGTTCACTCCACATTGAAAATTATTTCTGCGAACACTTGCGAGACCGAGCTGACCGTATGGCGAACAACCCACTTGAAATATATTAGGTGAAAAATGTTGAGTGTCCACATGTTCGGCAGGAGTCGTTGGACCGGCTGTGCTGAGCCGAATGTTTCTGCTGCACAACCAAATGAAAAACACATGCTTTTGTTAGGAAATAAACAAGAAACTCGGATGAGCATTGGTCATATATATGTACGCATTTTATGGGGCTGAGGAGAGACAAAAAGAACTGCGGACAGCAACATAAAGGAAGTTTAAGTTAAAGTAAAGCATAGTTTATGTTCTATACTACAGCACTTTGACACAGGCGCGCGCTGTTGGAGCAACCCAAGCGTCATTAATTTGCTTGTCGCGCAGCGCACGCGGCAGAGGCGTCTTGTATACACATTAGTCAGCCCTGGTCTTGGTAAATCTCTGCGTGCTGGACCAAAGCATGCGCGTATGCTCTGTGGCTTATGCGTGCATCTTAGACTGAGCTCTTCTCTCACGACTCGAATATGCGCGTGGTTGTTCGAGCTGTGTGAGTAATTTAGTGGGCGATGAAACAAAAACATCTCCTTCAACGTTTGAGTCGGCGTTTACGTAGAATTATCTGCAGAAGGCAAATAATGCTACAGTGCTACAGCTTTATAGCTATGATTTGTCATGCGTAATTGCTGTCACAACCTTCCAGAATTTATTCCTCCTAGACCCAATTGTTTTAGCTCACTGTTAAAGCGCAGGCTCCTCCGCACACGGATTCGACTGGTGTGAAAACACGCTTGAATTAGGCGTACATTTTTCTAGTAAATAATACGTAAAGTGTGGCCTGTACCGCGTTAGATAGTTCCATGTGTGTACAAATATTTGGTTGTATTGAAACAATCACTACAGAGTGTCCTAACAAGCGCAATAATGGCCGGCAAGCTTCACGACATGAATGTGCTCCTAGTATCAATTGGAACGGTTCCACGCTTGAATACAAGAACTCCAAGAAATGTTAGACGTGCGTCAACTTACTTTATTGCTTTACCTTCGTTATCAATCTTTGAATTTGTTTTCTGTGCCGTTGCGTTGGCTGATTGTTGCCCTTGCGGATCGCGGCCTCCCGCTCACGTGCCGTGATGGGGCTGTTGTCAAATGTACAGCAAATTAAAAATGCTAGCGGAATGACCAGGCTTGGTTCCGATTGGTGAATGTAATAAATATTTTTTATTTAGCTGTGAAGTTTTCGCGATCCATTATTGATGTGGCCAACCAGACGCACATTCATCCTCGCTTGCTAACAATTCGGCTTTTGCGATTTTTCACGATGATAAGAGAGCGTCAAGAGCCCCTGAATCGCAAATATGGACTCAAACGCGAGAAGTCGAAACTACGCCACGTGATATTGATAAGTGACTGCTGCATAGGTGGAACTCATGGCGCTTCGCTAAACATTGCTTTGGAAACGATCTCCCTGCACATGATCAAATATGCCTACTCATGACTGCCAGAGGGCGATATTTAGTGCCGTTTCCGAATAAATACAGCTTGTCAATGGTATGGTAGCACCCGCAGATTGCAAGTTTGAAAGGTTCACCGGAACTTGCTTAAAAACCTAGGTATAAGTTCATGCGGTCCTGATATCTCCTTCATGGGATCGAAGCGCGTGGACATCCACGAACGCACCCGCACGCACGCGCACACGCACATGGTGGGGTGCACGAAAAATGTCGATAACAGGGATTGTGTCCCTTTGTGTTGTGCTTTTAGGTACGAAGCTCATAAAGACGTGGGTCTCTCCATCCCCTGTATGTATGTACGTGACCACCTATAGTTACACCTTTTTCAACTGCCCACTACTTCGTTCTTGCAAACATCCCACAGCGCTTCATTACCGATACACCACTTTACCGACCACAAAGCAAATACTGTTGAGAAGCAGCCAATAGAAGCTCCTAAAGGTATGGGTCTGTCCATCTCTTGTATGTATGTACGTGACCACCTATAGTTCCACCTTTGCGAACTGCCCACTACTTCGTTTTTGCAAACATCCCACTGCGCCCCATTACCAATCCACCACTTCACCGACCACAAAGCAAACACTGTTGAGAAGTAGCCAATATGAAATGTAAGATGGTCGTGTACTGGTATCCAGGTGCGCGTTAAAGAATCATAGATTGTCGCACTGTGTCCATCCCTTGTTTGTACCTGACCGCATGTAGTTCCACCTTTGCCAACAGCCCACTCTTCATCCTTGCAAACATTCCACTACGCCTCAACACCGAGCCACCACTTGACCAACCATAAAGCCATTATAATGAAGGGGGAACAGAAGCGACGTATAACTACCACTTGAGAATAATAAAATTTCTTTTGTAAATGTATACCATGTTTGTGACGTTTTTTATGATGTAGTGGGTGATATTCGCGAATGGTTTACGGTTTAGCAATGAAACCCTCTAGCGCTTCGCCCCACTCATCATAATGCGCTACGTGGATATGCTGTGATTTTTTTCGTGCGCACCGCTGTGCCAAGATGAGTTACCAATTCCCCAAGCAGGCCATACTTCTCGCATATTCCTCGAAAAAATTTATGAGTATTTTCGATGACTTGGTCCTTACATTACCCGCCGGGTGCAAGCAAGTGTTGCGCCACCGCAGATGCCGACAAAAGCCCCAATGACTCCCTGCAGAAGTTCAGTGTAACTGTCTTAGAACAAAGTGAGTGTATCGCCGCAAGTTCTTTCCCAAAGGTCGAACTTAGACCTTGCGCAAAATTCGGCCGGCTGTTTTTAGCCGTGCACCTAACTCACCGTAATATAGAAACAAATGTCTGGGGGGAGGGTGGTAAAGAAAGAATCAAGTACGTAGCGGTGGCACGGCCGATGGCACCAGTCTGTCGGAGCAGGCCGTATATTCGCTTCATATTCAAAGTCCACTATCCCGACCAGCGTCTAACGAGATGTGTGGAGAAGCAAGCACTGTGAAGAATACGGCCAAATCCTGCCACAACCCGTTCTCTCTTTCCTTTTTGCGTGTGTGTGTGTTGCGGAGGGGCGGCAGCGTTGCAACTCAGTTGAACAGCGTCTGGAGAACTGGACAATTAGAGATTGGGGGCCACACTTGTTCGAAAACTTAGACCGAGTGATGCAGAGAGCTCAAAACTGCGGGGTGCATGTTGCGTGCGCGGGATCAGAAAAGGTTCCCTGATAGCGCAGTTAGAGTTATTTGCCTCTGTGGTTGCTCTAAGTGTCACTCTCTTTGAAAGTATTGCAGTTTTCTCTTTGAAAATATTGCCCGGAGGAAACTTACAGTGACACATGAAGGAGTCATTGTAGTGCATAATAAACAAAACAAAAACGTCACATAGTACCGGACACCATAAATATTTTACTCAGAGCTGCTTTATTAGGCTTGAATAGAGCTAGAAGATGCATTCGTCTGCAGAGTGATACATGGGCGAAAGTTCATCACAGCATCTCAGAATCTCACGTCGCTTTAAAAAAAGACGGTGTAACTCATGCTATCTGTCTATCTTTTTCTAAAAGTTAGAGTGCAGTGGTTACTTTGCTTCAAATATTAGCCTGTGTTAAGTGTTAGCCAACTCACTCAAGATCAAGGTATTTTGAGCTAACCGGCCGCTTCTTTTTATCGCCTAGGGCTTTGGTATATACAGTCGAACTCCTTTATAAGAGACACTAATGTAAGAGACAAATGGGTATAAGAGACACCAGTGTGCCTACAGTAAAATACGGGTTGATAAGAAAATGCATACGAGGTATCCTGCTTATAAGAGACATCTCATATAAAAGACAAGAACTGCTGCCTAGAGCATGCCTCTTATAAAGGGGTTCCACTGTACCTTGAATATAGACTTTGTGTGAGATCACTGTAAAGTTTGTTATTTTGAAGTACTTAGCCCACATCCCTGGTTGAAGGGATCGCTTACGTCTGCTAGTTTTCTTTAAAGAGTGTTCGATGAATCTAGCTAGTTGCGACCCAAGTAACGCTAATCTAATTGGTTGGAAAGACTTTAACTCATTTTGAAGACCCAACGAAAGCAGCGTGGATTCGAAATAACTAACACTTGCGTTGTAAATCGTAAATTGTGTCATGACCCTTCGCATTTTCATCGATATGATAAAGTCGATAACAGCACGCATGTGCACGTCCCTATGCATTAGGCGTGAAATAGAATGGAACAACTTTGTTGTTGTCTTGTAAGATTTGCGCAATTGAGTTTTGTGTAAAAGGCATCTCTTTTTTATTGCGATGACCACAAATGTACTTTTAAAAAAGATAAGTGCTCTTTAAGTACGGTGACAGATTTTTACTTACCCCTTATATGACCACAAGAAGGCTGAAATGATGTAAAAACCACAAAATGTCGGGTGACATTTCGGAATGCAGCAGGGGAATGAAGTTAAACGATGCCTGAAAAGTTAAGCTGAATAGTGCAAATGGAGTAGCTTCCGAGAAAAAGCTGCTTGGTGAGAGCAAAGGAATAAAGCAGTCAAAATTTGGGAGAGAAAAAAAGCCGATTGCCCATTGTTACGGAGGTGAATTAGAGAGCATGCATATACAGGGCAGAAAAGAGCATTCTATAGAGAGAGTCATTTAGGGGAAAATTACAGAATATATGTAAAACTTAAGGGATAGTATACCCAGGTGCGAAAGAGGGCAGTTTTTGAAGACTCGGAAACTTTTCTCACTCCCACTGAGATGCTATGGCAACAAATTGATGCTTCGCGTGCTGCAAGTGGAGGAAATCCAAGCGTTTTTGTCTTCGTGTATTTTCTTGTATCTCAAGTTATTTAGTGTGAAGGCGTTTGCTCATTGTCCTCCATCTTTATTAGTTACCTTTAATGCTTTTCCCTATAAACTAGGGGCCGCGCTCCGAAGGTTCCGACATAGGAAGCCACTTGTGCTGCCTACGCGCTCGCTGGGTGGTCCTCGCTTTCATTTTTTGCTTGTTAATTTATTTGTTTTTTTACTTCGAATATTATTTTATGTTCCCTATTTTTCTTCGCCGACGCACAAACTGCATTTGAACGAAACTGGAGGGAGCACCTAATGGCGTTTCGCTTTCGCACGAACAACGCATAAAGAGCTCGCATTTGACGACTTCGACGAGAAATCTTTTGTTTCTTAATGCGCTTTGCTCAGCCCTATTTGTCGCTTTGAGGTGCTCAGTCGGAACTTCTACGTGTACTGACGCCTTCCAGAAGTGTGCATAGTGAGGACTATAGTGCGTTTTCACCACACACGTATGTATGTTGTTTGGTTTTACAGGCATGTTATTTCAATAAATAAATCAGTTATATGAAATGATTATAATAATAGTAACTTTCGTAATGTTTCTACAATAAAATTAAACGCGAAAAAAATCAGAAATACAAATATTGTTGACCAAGTAGTGTGAAAGACAAGAACACAAGAATGCACATTGCTACAATTTTACAAAAACTGATTTGGCCAAATTTCATTTTTTGTGAATTACATTTTTTTTGCGTGTCAGGGGGTCACACATCATCTAATGCTGCCTTACGGTCTGCATGAGCCAAGTTCAAAATTCAATTCTTGAATTAAACGCTAGCGTCACGACAATGAAAAGTAAAAAAGAAAAAAAAAAGAATTAGTGTACACATGCTGCATTTCCCGTAGACGGAAGTACGCGTGACGTTCCGCCATTACGCCACGTGCGCGTGTGTCTCATTTCCTGTTTTGTGCCACACCTCCGTCTATCGATCTGCGGCGTAATGTTATCACGGTATCGGCGTACGAAGGAGAAGAGGAGTCACTCACCGCTGTTAAACGATTTCCGTTGGCTCCGCCTGCAAGCCGGCTGTAGCCAGGTTATTGGGAGAAGTTAGCGATTAACACTCTTTCTCGTTCATTTCCTCAATCCTGCGTTTACGAGTTGAATCAATCCGCTTGACTTGGTTGTAATCGATGCCCTATTTTCCCGTTGACATTGTATTGAGTCTTCGTGCTTTGCACTTGATTCGTACTTGTGACAGAGCGCGAGAATTAGTGAAAGAAAGATAAAAAAAGGTGCCCTAAACCACGCTTCCGGCGTCGTTATGTGCACCGTTGAAGGTAGTTTCAACGAGTGGAGCCTTCGAAGCCATTTTTGTGATGCTCGGGTGGTCCATACTGACTCCATCAGTATACAGCTTGGACATGCCCAAACGGCAGATAACCCCCCCGTGCATGCAAAGTTATCTATGCTTCAGTGGTCACAGCGCCCGTCTTTGTGTCTCACTTGGTTCGTTTTCGCTCCTGCGCTGTCTGTTCAAGATGAATTACACACTAGTGCAGTCTCAAATCATCCTTCGTAAGTTACGAAAGACGTTTGTGGTTCTTTACGAAACCGAAGCTTCGCACTCTTATTTCATGATTCGCGAAAATATTTAAACTTAGCTATGAGCGAGAATACTCAGTGGAATGGAGTGGCTTGATATTACAAATCGCTGACGAAGTCACCACACACCACGGATGCCAACCGGAAAGTGTAGCGGAAATAAGTTTTTAATAAAATTAACAATTAATTGTGAGCAACGTTGAAACGTCTACTGTCCGTGAACTTGACACATTTTGTGGGTAAACGTCGAGCCTGTCAGGTCGTCTCACCCTCTTTCATATAAGAGTCCCGATTATGAAAGCCTTGACGCCATGCCTTGCGGAGATTCATTCATTGGCCACCTTCCTGCCCCTTTAATCACCCGAGACGCTTGTCGTTTTATGAACCTTCCACGCCTGTACTACCGCCATTGTCATGACTGGCGTTCCATAAGGCTTCCATGAATATAGTTTACGGCCGCATTAGCGGAAATTCCAAGGATATACAATGAAACTATGAGAACGCGTATGCTCTAAAAAGCAATGAACGCCGCGCCAATGTTATGGGTTCAGTGCCTCGTGGTGTCTCGATATTTTCCTGGCTCTTTCTTTCTTTCTTTCTTTCTTTCTTTCTTTCTTTCTTCTTTCTTTCTTTCTTTCTTTCTTTTTTCTTCCTTTCTTTCCTTCTTTCTTTCTTTCTTTCTTTCTTTCCTCTTTGTTTGTTTATTTATTTATTTATTTAAATAGAATGTGGTGTGAATCACAAACTTAATACTTATCAAAAGTATCTGCTCAATTTCATAAATGGTTGTGTGTTTTCAATTATACTTCATTGAATTCATTTGTTTCATATCATTGTATGTGTGCGCAGGTGTCTGGCTGCTTTTTTTCCTCTCCACCACAAATATTTTGAGACTGCAGGTCAACAAACTATGCTGATGTTGCCATTCGAATGCTGACATGTGCAGCGTCTATATAAAACGTAAGGTTACCGGTTTTTGTATGCAATTAGAGCAATTACATTAACTAACCTGAACTTTAAGATACAAGACGGTAGAATCGAGATAAGTACAGTTGGAAGGCCGTCCTAGAAATGATCAGGCTGAGTGAAGAATATTATACTGAACAAGTTCCTCAAAGACATAGGCGATTGAACATTTAAATTTCGGAGGGGCTCGGAAACCCAAACAACGTGAAAAAAAAATCACACCTCATGTTTTTGTCATCACGAAGGGCATGTTCTGCGAGTTGCCTATGGTGAGCCCGCTTTCAATGTTTTTATTTACTATGTTTTTCTCATGACGGCAAGATTATTGCTGGCGCAGCATGGAGTGCTTGCAGTCGAAAAGTTCCTCCGCCGCAGATGGCATACTGCACGAATGATGGTGCAGATTAGGCGCGCCACCGACACCAAGAGGTTCAGCAGAGAAGTATGCAACACTCTCCCCTATGAAATACATGCATCTAAATTTAACTGCCAGAACCACAGGTTGGTTCATTATCGAGTCACTAATTATTTACAAAGCCGACTGAGCGCGTCCTAAACATGATACACGAGCCAAGGGAGCATAAATGCCGTCTGCCTAATTAAACGCCATTAGAAGGTTGTAGAAAATGCGCGCCGTCTACCGTGCCATGGCTCAGAAGATGTCGATTTCTCTGCGCGCCCGTTTCACTGCGGCAGCGTCATAACCTTCCCGAGTCCATTACCAACTCTCGCTATCGTCAATATCCCTGATGCAGTCCCCAGAATAACGCCTGAAGTTTGCCGCCAATGTTCGGTTAAGCGAAATGAGAGGATATATAGTTGTATTAGGCGAAAAGATTGCATAAGCTATTCTAAGCGTGAGCTGGCTATGACCGCTAGGTGCATGATCATGGATAGCCAGTCTTCGTGCCGCAATGTCAGGCGATGGCTAACTCTCCTTCATAACCGGTACCTTGCAGGAGGCCTCTCAAAAACAGTTACTGCTTTAAATATAAAGAACACCTGTGCAGTACGTGAATAAAATCTACAATTTAGAGCTCACGATACCCTTGGTCAACTCAGAGTATAATTTCACATGATGTCCACTCTGGTAATTAACAACTAAGTAACGATTCAATAAGCTCTATCTCAGAGCATCAATTTAAACAAACAAAACTACCCCCCATAGGAAAACTGCATATACGGCGCAAAGGAAAAAAAAAACATTTTTTTTACTTGACCGCATATCTTGGTTTATATCTTAGTGTGTTCAGTCAAAAAGTTTCATAGCATCAAAACTCAGTCACAATTAAACTATTCAAAAAGATGTTGAGGGAAGGGCTTTTATACTATGATTCTTAAAGTAGTAGTTGTTGCACTATGTCATCTGCCTATTTGGATAAGCCCGAACAGAGCAAATGTGATTGCTTTATACTAAATGAGATTGCTTCAAAATATTTTAGTGCTAAAACAAAAAAGGGTGAGATTGTTGAAAGAAACTGGCTTCATACACCGAGCGGGATGTGTTACACTTTCTATCTGTTTATGGTGGCCTAATTATCCTGCCTGAAGCAGTGAGAATCACCAATAAACTAGAACCATACGTTCCGCCACGCCAAAGTCATTACTAACAAAGGGAACTCGTTTAACTCGCGGAAAGCAAGCGCTGTTCCCACGATACCACCAGGGGGCTGAAAGAAGGGGAACACAAATTAACTTTGCCGGTACGGAAGTATACACACCTGTGTAACGCGCACCTATGTCTTGCCTTCCCTTTTCTGCGTTCAATTCTATGCATTGCAATGTGAGGTCTTAACGATGTTTTCAGGAGAATGGTTGGTTGGTCGGCTTAAACGAATACTCTCGGCACTCCAGCGGCCTTGTTTACCTGCGTGCTTCTGGTGTAGCTGTTCGCGGCCGGTGAAGTGCGCGTTGATCTTGGCGTTGGCGAGCCGTACACGAACGAGCGGCGGGCTTGTTTTCCGCGAGCTTCACGGTGCCTACCGCTCCTTCACCCCATTCTGGCAGCGAAAGAAAATCACTTTTCTCCAGTTCTTCCGAGTCGACTTTCGGGTTTCCAAGCAGTGAGGTGGAAACGGCCGGCAATATCACTCGGCCACGCTCTCTATCTCATGTCCGGCCGTGCCCTTCGGTAGGAACAGAGCTGACCGGAAAAGCCATTCGTTGCGCAGGGCACCATCTGAGCCTAGGGTGCGGATGATGAAACACGACTCCAGTAACAGCGCGCGGCCGGCCATGATACCTCGATTGGTTTCGTTGGCGTCTAAGAGAGCAATGCTCGCGTCCCCGACTTTGGCGTGAACCGGCTAGTGAGGGGCATGTTTATTGCATCACCTCTCGCTGCGATGACTGGCAGCCTGCCGCAGTGAATCGGATCCTTCGATAGGATGAATAAACGATGGCGTCCTGGTACAGCCTGTCAATTCAATTAAACAGCATATCTGACCGCTCTTTGCCGCCATGATGGTCGTACTCACTGTGACTCCAGCAAGTAAATTTCCCAGTGCAGTACGTTTTGTTGCTTAGGAAGAAACATACCCATTCTGAAGGAGACACGCTAGCCATACTTGTTGCGTCGTTCCCTTCATTTATTAATTGGATGGTTTATACAACATATTAGACTCAGACGCTCTGAATATGCTGTGAGATGTACAAAGCATAAGTGAACAGAGGGTCGGAAGAAATGCACACCTACTAAATGTAGTGCGAGGGAATTCAGCTATGCATACGTTTTTTAGGCATATGAAGAACTTCGATGGGCTGCCATTTTGCACCACTGCTAGCCAATAGCTGGAAAACAACCGATATTTACAGCTTAGCATACGTGCTTCTGCGAATGCTTTAGCTATTTTTAATGTCCTTGTGAGCGCAGTCATGGCCAAGTTGTAGTGAAGATTTCGGAGGAAGATCTTGTTGGTTCTTTTGAAGGGATATTTGTTGCGAGAAAAGTCACTCTTTACGGCGTCAAAGAGATCCTGTTACCCAAAAGAATAATCTTATACCGTGGATCGTCAGTTATTACTGTGATAATTCTTGCAATCAGTGAATGATGCGTGTGGCTGGGCTGTGGACACACTATCGTGCTAGATGCAACCACGCATCTGTCAGACGAGAGAGAGAAAGAAAGAAATAAAAGTATGTGGAATAGCACAGACATCAACTAGGTGCCTGTTCGGTTCGCTGCCCTACACCGGGAAAATGTATAAAAGTTGAAAATTGAAGAGAGAAGATTTACTACTATAGTCGCGCTCACTTAAAGGAGCACATCGAGTCTACAAGCTGTTGCAGTGACCTGTCGACTTCAATATAGTAAAAATGTTTTCATTGCCATTTGCACCATCGCCGTGCACGGCCATGGCTGTAGACAGAGTCTTGGATTTTGAAAAAGGTCTTGGGAGAAGCTGGCTTAACGCTGGACGGCATAAAGAGCATACAGGTCGCGCCCCGCAGTTTGTTTGAATCCGCAATAGTCACATGTACGTGTTTTTTTTAGCCAATGAAATATGAAACTCGTATACTGTTTTGCGACTGATACTGCGATTTAGAAACTAAAGAACGATGTTGTATCGGAGGGCAAAAATTGTGTTGGAAGTTGCAGTTTTGAATAATGATCAAGTAACTATGCCAATATAGGGAACTCAGAGACGACCAGAAATTCTGTGACAGGCAGGGAGTAAAATGTCTTCGAGTTGCAGTGTCGGTTCACTTATGGGATCGGTTCCACTCTGTCTTCTGCATGGGCGGGCTAGGTTTCCTTAAGGGTGAACTCATTTCTAGTAATACCGAGATGGCATGGCTGTCACTGAAAATTCTACTTCGGGCCCTTTCTCGTACGCTTGATGGTCACTCTGTCTTATTTTTGCAGAAATTACTCCTGAGCCCTGTTGCGTGGCAAAGTTGGAGCCATGAACAAATGGTGTTGGTGAATAACTAATCGAATAGTGTTCTGTTCGATTCGTGATTGAATTTAACGAGGCATATTTTAAATACCAAACATTAAAATTATATTTTCAATAGTAAGCACCGATGACGAAAACCTCAAATGAATGAAACACTCATTGAGAGACGAGTAACGTTTGTTGTTTTATGATCGAATGACAAAAGAATTTCGGGACTATAAACGTTATATTGATTATAAGATGAAGGCGTTCTTGCTTAAAACTAGTGTCGCCGAAGCGACAGAGTCATTATTTCCTTATATTTATCATAATATACGTAATGACGGAGATGACTTGTGAGTATTGTCTAATACTTGTATATCAGTTTTATTTGACAGCTGTTGGTGAAGTGGCACCTTGAATACCGTTGTGACTCCTGTATTTCAGCCTGCACTGGAGAATAATATTTAGGGCTCTGCTGCGGTTTAGGAGCTTACCTCAGATTAAAAATCGGTAGATTTTTGCTCAGCTAAAAGTAATCGTAATGTTTCTCTGCTAAATTTGCTGAATATCTGTCTGATTAAAATGTTATAAGTTCCTTGGGCTGTTTCGAAAACCATTACATTACCATTGCGGCCGTGATAATAATTACCTGACGATTCGAAAGCTATTCGAATAGTATTCAATTCATACTAGTATTTTACTTACTGTCATCGCTCTTCAATTTCTATATGATTTGATTTTAAAGTTCACTATTAGCACAACCCTACCCCCCCTACCCCCACTTTTACACGCACATTCTCTTTTCAGCTGCGTATTACGTAAGCGAAAATACGTTGAGCAACCAACGCGTCAGAAGAACTAACTTTTATTTACATTAGATTCTTGGGTTTCACATACAAAAACTACGATATAGTTATGAGGAACTGTGAGGTGTAGAACCGATGTACTTGTTTTGACAACGTGGGGTTGTTTTACGTGCATAGAAACTTTAACTACACAGGTGACTTTTGCATTCCGCGCCCATAGAAACGTGGCTGCCTGGGTCACAAATCGAATCAGTTTCTGCGAGATGCACCTTTGCTTATCAGCTACCAAGAGAAATTCAGCAGGATAAAAAACTGCGTGAGTTGGTTACTAACCATAAGATATGTGCAAACCAGCAGGGTCTTGTTGTCGTGCGTATTCTCTGTTTTTTTTTCGCCTCCGCACTCTGTTGCTCACACACGTTATGATGATTCAATAAGAAGCTTTGACTTTCTGAGTCTCATTCTCTCTCTGTGAGGCTGTGCTCCTTCTGGTGGGCCGTGTCGCATAGGAGCCTTCACAGCAGCAATGTATCTTGCCCTATGGACTTGCGTGACGACATAGTTAATTGCGATTATAGCTGTCCGAATGAAATCACCAACAGTGTTGAACTAAAGCTAGATCAATTCATGAGACTGATGTGTGCGGGGTCCTCAAATTTATTAGCAGCGACGGATGTGTGCGAGGTCCTGAAATTTATTGGCAGCGGCGTCATTAACTAAAAAGGAATATTCGAGAATGATCAACAGTTTTGCTTATCAATGGAATAGTAAAGAGCATCTTTGGCTTGTAGAAGCTTGAAAGGAGGCATGTACGTGTGAGCACGCACGCGCACACACACACACACACACACACACACGCACGTACGCACGCACACACACACACGCACACACAAACACGCACAAACACACACACACACCCACACACACAGACGCACACACGCGCGCACACACACGCACACACGCACGCACGCACACATACACACACAGACGCACACACGCACGCGCACACACACACGCACACACGCACGCACACATACACACGCACAGACACACACACGCACGCACGCACGCACACATACACGCACACACGCGCGCGCGCATGCACGCACGCACACACACACACGCACGCACACACACACGCACGCACACACAAACGCACACACACACACGCACACACACACACGCACACGCACACACACGCACACATACGCACACACACGCACGCACACACACACACATGCACGCGCGCACACACACACGCGCCAGCACACACATAGACATACACGCACGCCCGCACACACACACAAAAGCACACACACACGCACACAAACACACACACACACGCACGCACGCACACACACACACGGACGGACGCACGCACACACACACGCACACACGCAAGCATACACACACGCACGCACACACGCACGCACGCACACACACACGCACACATACACGCACACACACACGCGCACGCACGCACGTACAAACACACACGCACGCACGCACGCACACACCCACACGCACGCCTGCGCACATACACACACACGCGCACGCACACACACACACACACGGACGCATGCACGCACGCACACACACCCACGCACACACACACACACCACGCACACACACACACCCACACATACACACGGACGCACGCACACACACCCACACACCCACGCACACACACACACACCCACACACACGGACGCACACACACACACACACACAGACGCACGCACGCACACACTCACGCACACACACACACACGCACTCACACACACACACGCACGCACGCACACACACAAGCACACACACAGACAAACACACACTGCGGCGGCAGCATTTCCGATGGAGGCGGAAATGTTGTAGGCCCTTGTACTCAGATTTGGGTGAACGTTAAAGAACCCCAGGTGGTCGAAATTTCCGGAGCCCTCCACTACGGCGTCTCTCTTAATCATATGGTGGTTTTGCGACGTTAAACCCCACATATCAATCAATCATCAACACCCAAACACACACACCCACGCAACGCACGCACACGCACACACCACGCACACACACACGCACACGCACGCACGCACATGTACACACATACACGCACGCACGCACACACTACACACACACGCACGCGCGCACGCCCACACACACACGCACGCACACACACACTCAGAGAGAGAGAAAGATAATACTGTCTTGGAAAATGATGGTCACTTCCACAACAGCGCTATATTTTTTAGCAAAAGAAAGCCACACACTTGATAAGGGGCAATATGGGTATGATGTTAGATATGGGCTCAGATCATCAAAAGCGGTGTGGGAGTAAAAATAAAGAAATATCTTGTATACTGATCAACGTAAGGTTCTTGGCGGGCTTTTATACTTCTGCCAAAGCAATCGCAGTGTTGACAGAGGAAAACATATAGTCTGCAGCTGCGACGTACTCATTCCGTTACACCCCTGTCATCATCGATCTTTCACGATGAGGCTCATTTATCACGGCTGTGTGCCAAGTTGCATAGATGGACCTGTGGTCTAATTTGCAGGTGTGCGCACGCGAGGCTGGCCTCGCGTGCGCACACCTCTATTCCACACATCTCGTTCCCCTATTCACCTAAAAAGGAGGAGGGTAAACGTTTTCGCCATACTTTGACTTAGTAATGTGGAGGCAGTGCAATGAACCTACGCCCCCCCCCCCTCCGCCCTGTTGGAGAACCCTGCGTACGTTGTGAAACGAACGGCAGTCTTCGCCTCCTAATGGTTTTCTCAGAAACATAGATATGTGAACCATCATGAACCGTAGTGCCCTAATTGGTAGGGCGTGAAAGGTATTCGTGATGCCTCGCGTTGGCTGATGCTCATGCAGAACGCAGTGTTGCATTGACATACTTTATATTTCAAGTAAAGTTGAGTGCTGAATACAAATATGCGGAAGAAAAAGATTTGATTGATATGTGGAGTGTAATGAGATGCCGTAGTGGAGGGCTCCGGAAATGTCAACCACCTGGGGTTCTTTAACGTGCACCCAGGACTGTCACATGGACCTACAGCATTTTTTCCACCACGGAAAGTGCAGCTGCCACAGCGCAGGTCGAAGGATTCTATCCCTTGACCTGCGCGTCAGCAGCGAGTGCCTTAGCCACTAGACCACCGCGGTGTAGCGGAAGAAAAACAGTGCCAGGTAGTAATGATTTTCTGAGGCCTACATGAGTTTGCACTGAGATATTCTCCCTTTAGTGATTCCTTGTGCAAATAAAGCTGCTTGTGATTGGTAGCTTTATACCGCACGAAGTACATTGATTTGTTTAAAGTGTTCGGAATTGTAATATCCATTAACTAAATCGTTCAAAACCCGACTATTGATTTGTTCAATAGCCACTAACTATATAAAAAGATAAATAGACGGCGAAGCGAACAGTGGCCATCTGGGGTCATCTGGACCGCGTAGTCTGAGGACTAGGGCTAAATGTGGTCTTCTAAGCTGTCAGCGTTGAGCGTCGAGAGTTTCAACACAGTAATTTCCAGGTTAATCTTTACTGCGTCTCACCTTTGTTGTATTTATCTGTCGTTCTACTTATGATAACTTGTGCATGACATCCACACGTTCTCCTTGGTGGATGGACTGGAAAATAGGCGACCATGCTCCCACTTTTACCTGCCGAGCATCCTCATCTTAATTCTCTCTATTATTCGCAGTGTTTCTTTGTGCGCGAAACCCCCAACTTATAGGGCCGACTCCACAATGGAACTCTCCTAAAATATGAAATCCGCAGTGATGAGCCTCTGTATGTGCGATTAAAGAATCCTGTGCTGCAGCTCTACATTCCAAACATACCTCTTGAATGTGTGATTGCTCTATTGTACACTAGTTAGGTTTAAGAGATTGTTTTGCAGGATGCAGATGATTCGAAACTGAGTGAAAGGGCTGACATTTGAGCATACTCGTACAATGTCGGAAGCTGCTATGGGAACATGGCTATTCAATGAAACCGCTTTCCTTCATTTGGCCATTGCGTTGCCCTCTCCGTAGTGCACTGGAACAATGGTTTGATAATACTTTGCCCATGACGCATTACTCGCGCAGCTTGTCCGTCCAGAAGACTGTGAAGGTGCTTTCGTACTGCTTGTGGTGTACTAGCTTGCGTACGTCAACGCTTGTATTTGAGGGGGAAATTTCAGGTTGCGTAGGTGCATGAATTAACGGCGTCTCAGTTTTCTATTAATATTTATCTTCTCTATCTACAGCCTACAGCCCCGTTATTCAATGCACGTGCCTTCTCGTTGCTACCAACACTCCCGACGTCGTGGTTTCTGCCTCCGTATTTTTCTACATCTGATCTGTTCAATGTCTAATTAGTAATTGGGGAAAATTAAAAAAACATAGCACTCTCATAAAACACATTCTATTATATTCCTTCTACATCTACAAGAGGACACGGAAGGCGCCGCTGTAATTATAAATTCGTTTTGCGTGCCAACGTGTAAAAGAGTTGTCCACAAGGGAACGAAAACGTCGAAAAACGACGATAGCATGAGGAGTGCACACAACAGTGGGCACGGAGCTTATTTCTTACCCTTGACCAGTGCTCATCGCGTGAAGTGCGCGGTGCTCCTGTTGCGAGCGGCTGCAACATCATTTAGTAATAGTTGCATCTATACAAGAGCCATGGCGCTGCATTATTGACGAAACACCATGCATGATTACTACACCTCGTTCGCAGACAGGATTTTCAGCATGGACGCAAGGCAGGCACAGACTGTTTTTTCTGTTCGCCCCCTAAGGGCGGTTACCGGCAAGTGTGCTCGCTTTGCGGAGCAAGGCGTTCCTTCCGTAATGATGACAGAGGGTCGAAAGCAGGGCAAGGCCTGTGACACATCACGGTTTCACCAATGATTGGTGCGCGTCATCTATGATGACCAGGTTGAATACGCTAATGCTAGATCCTGAAGCTGTTCGGAGATTTATAGATATCAGAGTACAATCTGCAGTAGCCTCGTTATGAGGAAGAAATGATATTCGTTGAAGTTAGTAAACCAATGTAACAGGATTCGTTCACTTTTTTTTAATACTTGCAGATTTTGAAGCAATGGTGAATCTACCTGTGACTTCGAAGCTGTGTAAGACGTACGATTCGCATTGTTGTGCGCTTTCTGTTGACTGACTTTTTAGACCATCCATGAGCTTCAGGTATAATACTTTTTTGCTTTCATCAATGTTCCGTGTTATATTTGGTTGATCGCTTTATTGATGTGTGGAATTTAACGTCACAATATGACTATAGGACTATGAGAGGCGCCGTAGTGGAGGGCTCCGGAAATTTTTATGACTTGGAGTTTTTCAACGTGCACCCGAATTTGAGCACACCAGCCTACAGCATTTTCGCTTCCATCGAAAATGCCGCCGCCACAACCGGGATTCGATACTGTGGCCTGCGGGTCTGCAGCCGAGTACCTTAGCCACTAGACCACCGCTGCGGGGCATGCATGTTGTATTTGGTGCCATTTTAAGCCAATAATTCATTCACCAATACTGCACATTGAGTAAATCTATGCGTGCCCAAGAAATCGGATGAACTGTTAACTTTGAAATACTGTACCACGACCTTGATTTGGATATCAATGAGCACCTCTGAGACGAACGGGGAAAAATCACTTAAAGGGGCCCTGCAACTCTTTTTGAGCATGGTCAGAAAACACTGCTGATCGGTAGTAGAGGATCCCGACAACACGCGGGCCAAGTAATAAAGCGCAGCACGTGGCCAGGAATTTGCAAACAATTATCAAAACCCGCTAAAAATGGCTTTCTCTTCTCTCGACAAATCACGGAAAATAAGCCCACTGAGCCCATCTATCAGCCATTGGCTGGTTTGACCATGACGCGCTCGGTTTTTACAGAGGTCACTGCGAGAGGCCGTCACTTGTTCACGCTTTTTTTTTCTTCATATGTGATTCCCAAGAGAGAAAAAAGATAAAAGTGAGCATCGTAACTGTTTGCATCACAGTAAGACACCTCAAAAGCATCTCACGAGTGGTTGGGGTATGGACGAATTAAAAGGATAGGATTGAAGGCATAGAGATAGAGAGGGGGAAGGAAGAGAGCGTGCCACAGGGACAACGACACCCAGAAGCAAAGAGAAGATAGGAAAGATGAACACCGTCGCTGGAGTCCGAGGATGGGGCACCACTCAGCGAGAGCTCTCTTCGGCGTCAGGAGATGGCGTAGGGCGAGCCAGTCGGCCTTAGCTGCGCCGTCGTCGGAGATCACGGGGGCACAACCGGTCGGCACGAAATCTAGAGAGCGAGTGTTGCTCACGCGTGCGCGCGCGATCGCTCTGAAAAAGCTGCGTATTCGAAAAAAAATGAAAAAAAAAACTCTTAAAGTCATGAGGCGCGAGTAACGTTTTTTGTTTGCCCCTCCCATCTCTCCCTGCTCAGCTTCCAGCGCTTTCTTCGGGACGAGAGAAGAGAAAATGTGATTGCAGCGTGTGACAAATCTTTGTAACTCCGCTTGTACTGGACAGATTCTTGAATTTTTTGCGGTGTTCACTTTGTGAGGTAATACGCTTTACCAGTGAATGTATTCTATGGTTACTCAAAAATGTGTTTCAGGGCCCCTCCAATGACACAAAGCTTAACGGTAGCGCGTTGCCACTGAATTTTCTTTTACTTTATATCTTACGCAAATTATTGAGATTCCGAAGTAATCATACTATCAATCTCTTCTTAATGGCAGTTGTTTGGTATTACAGTCCATCTGTACAAGTTAAAAGTTGAAAGTTGAAGTTTATTCAAAATATATACCTTTTTATAAATGTATTTTTTGCATGGTGAATGAACAATCGGAGGTCCCAAAGTAAGAACGGTCAGGGGGACCTGCTAACAAAAATTAAAAAGAGGATCAGTTGTTTGGTCAGCTAACAGAGATGAAAGAGCAGCAATATACTGAAAAAATTGTGCGAGAAACGTAGGGAAAAAGCAGCAATACTTAAAACTTGCTTAAACAAAGAAATAAAAATAAAACATTCAAGTCATAAATCATTTAACAATGAGACTTTCACACGTTTACAAAACTAATACACTGAGCTTGATTTCAAACCAATAGTCAGCATGTTTCACAGTGTTACACATGAGAATCTTACCATCATTTGACCATTGTTGGTACGTACTTTAGGTTAAAGTTGATTAAGGTTAGCTGAAAACCTCCTTTTGTTAGTATTTTCAAGAGTAATACCGGAAAAACTGGAAGTGTATAATTCATTATTAACGATACGAAGCATGACCAGTCGAGTTTTGTAGCTAAAAAAGTTTATGCAGAGGTAAAATGTTCATGTTGCGATAAAGGGGGGCTGACGTTGATGAAAATGGGTTGAAAGTAATGAGTCTAAAAGCTTCCTTTCGTAAACGTTCAAGATTACTTACATGTGACCAATATATATTTTCCCATGAGGATACGCAGTACGACAGGTGACTGTGAATGAATGCTTTATAAAAATATAAGAATTTCAGTTGAAAAGTAAGGTCGTGTTTTGATCATCACATGAATGCCGAAAAACACCTTGTGAATTCAAGGGGCCTTGAAACATTTTTTGAGTAACCATGGAATTAAATCTCTAGAAAAGCTGATTGCATTACAAATTCAATGCCTCAAAAAATTTAAGAATGCGTCCAGTACAAGCGGAGTTGCAAAGGTCACGCTGCAATCGCATTCTGTTTTATTTAGTCACGGTGAATGTGTCAGAAGATAAGCAGGGAGGGATGGGAAAGGCAAACAAAAAAGTCACGCGCGCTTTGTGACCTTGAACAATTCTTTTTTTTTCCTTCGAATACAAGGCTTTTTCAGAGCGATCAAGCGCGCACGTGAGGACAAGTGACGGCCTCCCGCGGCAATCTCTGTAACGACCAAGCGCGCCATGTTCAAATCAGCCAATGGCTGATAGATGGGCTTGCTAGGAGTAATATTTGAGCGTCTTTCGTCACTTGTGGAGGGAAGAGAAACAATTTTTAGTTGACTTTGATAATTTATTGTGAATTCCAGGCCGCGTGCTGCGCTGTAACATTTGGCTCGCGTATTTTCGGGAGCCTCTACTACCGATCGAGAGCGTTTTCTGACCATGACCAAAAAGGACTGCAGGGCCCCTTTAAGGCCTGCGCATGCTCGCTGAATTTCAAAAGTTTGTCTAATACCACACCATGAAATTTTGTAGATAAAGATGCATGAATGAAGTGTCCATCTAGTGTCACTGCGAATGAAGCGATGTTTGAAGACAAATGCGGGGAATGTAATACCACAAAATTAGTCATTTTGGAGATGAAAGACAATCATTTATCTGAACAACTTCCATCTGATCAGTAAGATAGCTTTTAATCAGCTTTAGGCGTGATTCAGACATACCGTAACAGTCAAGCTTATGAAATGGGACGGTGTAGTTAAATGTGTCAAGAACCTTGGTTAAGGTACTAAACACAGCTTTAGAAAGGAGGCATTCATCAATTCGCACTTTAATCCTGCTAGTAAAAATAATTAGGGCAGATTCAGTCGAAAGACCTTGACGGAAGCCAAACTGGTGATCAGATAATGTCTTGAATTTGGATAAGTATTTCATTAAACGGTTGTAGATTAGTTTTCCAATAATTTTACTGAAAAGTCTAAATGCTAATCGGTCGATAGTTGATACAGCATTTGTGATCACTTTTAATAATGATCAGGATTATTTTAGCTGCTTTAAGGCCTTGAACAAACACAGAAGCTGAGAAAAGCTTATTGAATAAAAAGGCTAAGATTGGGGAAAGTTCTTTGGATACAAGTTTCATTTTAGAAGAACAGATTTGAAGAAGCCATGGGCCAGAATTTTTTGATGATTAGATAATATTGTTAACCCTATCTGGTACCACGGGACACAAAAAGAAAGATTGAGGTGTACGTTAAATATTTGACAGAGAGAGTTACGAATGGGTGTGTGTTTTAGTATCCACAGGGGTGTAGAAATGAGAGCTGAAAACCTCAGTGGTATAACCAGAGTCAGTGTACCTGTTTTCGTTAACAGATATAGCAGTTGGGTGCAAGTTGGCTCATTGTTGTTCAGAATTCTTTTATTACTTGCCACTTCTACCTTGTGTTGCAACTATTATTTTTGATCTTACTCTGATAGTATTGCCGTATAGCATGCTTTAGGGCAGCTCCCAGAATATTGGATATTTGGAATTTTGGTGGAATATTGGAATTTTTGTGAATTGGTGTATGGTTCGTCCTTGACCATCCTGCGAAAATTGTCCTTCTTTCTTATAGAATGCATTAGTGTCTTAACAATCCAAAGATGCCTAGTCGCACGGAATCATTGTTTATTCATGGTTTCAGAAGAAGACCGACTGACACAATCTCTTACTTTGGGTGAAAAAAAAATTTATTGCAGTTTCGGTGCGATTTTTGTCATATAATTCGTTGTAATCAGCCTTTATATTGGTGTTTACAATTTTTTTGCTAATCAATTTAGTATGCACGTAAGTTTTACTACGAAGAATCTCTTTAGCACCAAAACACAAAAATAGCTAATAATAATCTATGACACCACACTGCAATATTCCTGCTCTAATATCATCGGTAGACAGACTGACCAAAATGTAAATAATGAGTGTATTGGAATTGTACCAAGGTAGAGTACGTATTACTGACAAAAAGCCGCAACCGAAAAAAACGTACGTATTGAGAACAGGATTGTCTCTGTTGATCAGCAATATTCATGTTTATCTCACCACATATAATTACGTTCTTGTTCTCTTCAATTAGTTTGTTGAACATGAGTAGTTCAAGTTCTGTGCAAAATTCTGCATATGATAAACAGGGGGATCGGTAAAGCGATATAGTGATCGTGTTAGGGTTAGTCATCGACAAATACTGATGGTCAATGTTGATTGATTGATTGATTCATTGATATGTGGGGTTTAACGTCCCAAAACCACCATATGATCATTAAAGACACCGTAGTGGAGAGCTCCGGAAATTTGGACCACTTGGGGTTCTTTAACGTGCACCCAAATCTGAGCACATGGGCCTACAACATTTCCGTCTCCATCGGCAATGCAGCTGCCGCAGCAGGGATTTGAACCCGCAACCTGCGAGTCAGCAGCCGAGTACCTTAGCCACTAGACCACCGATGTGTGGCTGATGGTCAATGTCAATGCATACAGATGCGCTAAGTGGTGTGCTTAAGGACAGGTCGAGTTGCCGCCGATAAGGTACAGAAGTTTTAACAAGAATAGCTGAACCACCTCCACGACTACCCTTACGACAATATTCTGATGTGTAGACAGGGATTCAATACAGGGCGCCGTCGTGTGAATGGAACCAAGTTTCTTATTAGCATATATGGATGAAAACGTATGATCGATGACTGAAAAGAAAGCACTAAGGTCATCGTAGTGTTTACGACGGCTATGGATGTTAAAATGAATTATGGACATTGCAGAGGTACAGTGCTTGAGAAGTTATTTAGTGCATACGAATGAAAATATGAAGCAGTTCAATTTGAAAAGTGACTACAGCAGTAAACAGGGGCCTAAACTCACAAGTAATTTAAATACGGCAAGATCACTTACCCGAGAAGTGCGGTGTACTCGACTATCTTCCGATTTCCAAGCCTTAATAATACAGTTATCTGTCCAAAGACATTTTCATCAATTAGCTCTCTTCAGCTCAAGGGCTTATGCAAAAAGTCGTTTATTTTCTGGAGTCAGGTGGTCATTGACGTAGGTAGGTGCAACTAAATTTCTAGAAAGACCAAAAGCTGTTATGTTTGAGTTTGAATTTAGTTTATTTTACCACGTACAGTTGTACAGTAAGTGGCTTGGACACATGAAAAAGGCTGTATAAAAGGTTTGACAAAGCCCCATATTCCCATGGCAACTGTGGCAACAAAACGGCAAAAGCAAAGTAAACACAGAACAGTTTAAACCGGATGCTTTAGATTGGAACAAAAAGTTAAACCAATCTATACAAACCAGAAACGCGCATGCTATACATTGAAAGAAAGAAGTAATCAAACAGAAAATCATACTGCACACAAACTAATAAAGTATATTCAAAATAGATATATTAGAGATCAACAGAACATTTTCAGAATTAATTCCAAAATATTTAGTGTATTCGGCAAGCAATAACGCAATGTCTGAAAACTATAATTTGTGCGCGTTAAGCCTTGCCTTTCTTGCTTTAGCAGCGAAGACTGTTTTTTTTATCGTGAACATAACCTCGCAATAATATGCGTGCCCTGACTTCCCGGTACATGGTTCGCTATATCTATATTATTCGGGGCTACTACGCCACCAACGTTTTCACCAATGGCCTGCACAACAGCGAGGCAACTCTCGCCGTCTGTCTTTGAAAAACTTTTTTTTCGACTTTGATTCGTCCGTGAATACTGTTCAATGTCAGAAAGCCACTGCAAGAACTGCCTGCAGTCATATTTCAATGATTCGTTTTCATCCCTCAGCTTCTTTTTTTTTTTTTCGTGAGAGCTTCATTTCTCGTTTTGACTGATTCATATAGTTCATTGAATGCCTCAAAGCTGTTCGCATGGCTTAAACTGTAGAGTGCCTGGTAAGTGAAGCACACGTCCAGGCGTTGTAAGGATTCTTCTTATTAACCTAGCCCTAGATATTATAGTTAGGTCTTTCCTTTTACTAACCACTCGGCGCAATCTATATTGCATATAGGCTTCTGGGAAAATTGCGAAACTGCGTCAGGCGAGCCCTGCTTGCAGCTCCCGACGACACACTACTTCATCGGGAATTCGATAATGAAGGAAGTTGCCCCTCACAATTTGCTGCTATCATCGATCGTTGGCGACATGGCTCATTCATCACTGCTGTGTTCCGGCTTCCGAAACTGCGCAGATCGAGCTGTGGTCAAATTAACAGTATTCTCCTTTTTCTAATCGTTTCTTCCCCAACGGAGACGCGGGAGTCTTTTTGAACCGTGGTACCGTAATTGGTAGTATATAAAACATGCCCGTTATGCCTTGCGTTAGCTGTTTCACATGTTAAATACACTTGCTCAGTCGTGTACTTGGCATTTTAAAGTTTAGCGCTGCATACAAATAGGCTAATGAAAGAGAACTTCTGATGGTCTAGTAATGTTTTTAAAGCCTTTCTGAGTGCACAATGAAGTCTCTTTTCGGTGATTACTCGGGGCTGCGCAGTCCATGTTAGCTGAAAAAATTATAAATTTTATGTATTTGAGAATGCAAAAGTAATGTGAAATTTGCTTTTTTATAAAAAGTCATTCAAAATGAATGATAATGACTGCTCCCAGTATACACATAAATATTGACCTAGAGGGACAAGTTAAATAGAAATAAAAACAAAACATGTCTATTAAAACAGAGCAGTTTATTCTATTTTGTGGAGACGGAAAGCATCATTGCTTTCTGCATGCATGCTTAAGCAAATGAGTAGTTGCTTGCCAGTACTGCGCTGTCCGAAAAGCCGAGAATTGCTCAAAGCTATTCAGTGCATCCATGATGCTCCAACAAAAATTTTCAATGTAAGGTTGTCATTACATGGATCATGTGTGCGCACCGATCGTATTTGTTTCTTCTGAGCAGTGTCTCGACAATCAAAAGCTTCTGGAATACTGCTTCAGTGATTGCTTCAATATTGAATGCTCCACAGATTTTCACATCCTTGTTATCCCGGGCATACTTGTTAATGTCCATGGAAACATACTTTATTCTGAGTGGCGTTAGCAGATAGAGTGACGGAGAGTTTTTTTTTCTATGAGTACTGAAGAGTAGCCTTCTTAAAATCTGCCCGGCCGCGGTGGTCCAGTGGCTAAGGTACTCGGCTGCTGACCCGCACGTCGCGGGATTGAATCCCGGCTGTGGCGGCTGCATTTCCGATGGAGGCGGAAATGTTGTAGGCCTGTGTTCTCAGATTTGGGCGCCCGTTAAAGAACCCCAGGTGGTCAAAATTTGCGGAACCCTTTACTACGGCGTCTCTCATGTTCATATCGAAATTTTGGGACAATAAACCCCACAAATAAATCAAATCAATCTTAAAATCTACCACACATTGAATACGCAAAGGAAAAGGTATCCCTCTCTTTTTCCCCACCACCTCCTGTCAAACTACTTGCACTAAAACAGCGTCAGTGCTACCAAGGGACCACACCGAAAGTGGCGACACGTACATGGTGCAATGCACGCGTGTGTCTTTCTTTTTCGCCCCGCCCCGCCGCGGTGGTCTAGTGGCTGAGGTACTCGGCTGCTGACCCGCAGGGCGCGGGTTCGAATCCCGGCTGCGGCGGCTGCATTTCCGATGGAGGCGGAAATGTTATAGGCCCGTGTGCTCAGATTTGGGTGCACGTTAAAGAACCCCAGTTGGTCTAAATTTCCGGAGCCCTCCACTACGGCGTCTCTCATAATCATATAGTGGTTTTGGGACGTTAAACCCCATATATCAATCAATCTATCAATCTTTTTCGCCCCGTCTCCTGTGTTATCTGGCGTTGTTTTACTGAAAGCATGAACGAACTAACCCAGAAATGCGTCTTTGCATGTCAACGTACCTCATGTGGAATACGTAAACGCTAGATGTACAGGCGCACCCAATATAAATGCGGGAGGTGTGCCGTATAGGTAAATAAGAGAAAAGCAACTGTCTTAGTTACACATCTACTTACTTGTACAAAAACGAAATAAATAAGGTTTTATAACATCATGTTCACATGCCCGTAGCCTGATAAGTGCTGTTGCCGCGACATGAGCTCACCACGTCCGAGCAAGGCTGTGCTTATATTTCATTGCCACCTTTTGCGATAAGCCGCTCGTTACTAGCGCCTGTCTGCCTTCTGTCTCTCACAAGGGTACGTCTTTTGTAGCGCTAAAATCACCATGTTATGTAATCACCATTTCGCCCAACAAGAAATTTGTAGTATGAAGGTTATTGCACGAGCATCGACCTGCTTAATATCCCAGGGGCCTAGCGACATGTTTCAAAACTGTGAAAATTAAGTTTGTGCATTCTTCCTTCCCTCATTGGCTGCTCCATGCTAAAACAATCACCCCTACAACGAACTCCACCCTTTCTACTTTGAGCCTCCCATTCTTTGTTATTAGGTATATTTTTCGACGGCTCTCATCTCCGCAGCTGATAACAAAATTGCAGGAAAATATGTATTAAAGGTGGTGCTTCGCGCTGCTTAAGGAACTGAGTAAAGAGAGTGAGTGAAGCTTGCGAGATACCACACTCTTCTCCGAAACTGTATTTTGGGACGTGGCGCTGTTGTGATTCTTAGTCGACGCTCGCACGATAACCTTCGTATTGCACGGTACAGTACTTGAACCTATCACAGCTATCACAATGGGCAGTTTTTATCGAAGAGCAAAGCATTAAAATAATTACTGTGACTTAGCTTTTATAGCTATAAGATATCTGTAATTATTATATTTTATGCATATTTCCTCTCTTGCAAGCTTGACGTGATGAGAAGCACCGGCATCAGCATGCAGGCCTGAAATGAAAAATGACACCGAAGTGAAATCGCCGCTGTTATTAGCCTAAAGTGTACTGTCGGTTTCTCTCGAACCACTCTATGCACCGCCATGTGGTTTATGCATGAGCATCTGGAGTTGTCAGCACTATGTTCTTGTCAGAACCAGTGAATGGAAACACTTCGCTCCGCTGATCAGCCGAATGAGGGGACCATTACTCATACGCATCTCTGCTCGCTTCCTCACTCTTGCAGCCGAATGAGGGGACCATTACTCATAGGCATCTCTGCTGGCTTCTTCACTCTTGCAGCCGAATGAATGCGCGACCCTCGCGTTTTTGTTGGCTTTCTTCCCAACTACCTACGTGCGGTACGCGCATGTGCGTTCACGGTGAAAAAACAGGATATGTTGACGGCGGTGCCAGTCTTTATAAATCGACATAAATCGCGTTCTGATGTGCCAATCACATATGAGCCAATCACATAAATCCACGTTATGATAATGAGAGATGCCTTAGTGCAGTTTCGACTAACTGGTGTTCATTAACATGCTCCGATACCACACACCATTTCGCCTCCATAGAAATAGCACCGCTGTGACCGGGATCGAAAGCGAGATTGTCGGGTCAGTAGCCAATCATCTTAACGACTGATTCACTGTGGTGGACAGGCTACTGTATAAAATTGAAGCTTTAAAAAATTGTTTTGGCGCTATACTGGTTATGCTTACGCTTTGATTCTCATGTCGGCTTTAACGTGCCAGAACCACCGTATGATTATGAAAGACGCCGTAGCGGAGGGCTCGGAAATTTAGACTACCTAGGGTTCTTTAACGTGCACCCAAATCTGAGCTCACATCCCTGCAACATTTCCGCCTCCATCGGAAATGCAGCCGCCGCAGCCGGGATTCGATCCCGTGAACTGCGGGTCAGCAGCCGAGTACCTTAGCCACTAGACCACCGCGGCGGGGCGTGCCTATATTTTATGGCGTTATTTTGACTTTTGTGACATATTCTCGGATTTGAGTTTTAGGCAGTATGTCGAATGAGCTCTCGTGCATTCTTTTTTCTATTTTTTTGCTATTTTTCGTAGACAACAGGTTCCTTACTGAAGACAACAACACAGGTTTTACTTTAATAAACATGCAAGCAATAAAGGTGCGCGATCAATTATTGTGGTGTTCGTCCTGCGTTCTTGTTTCTTGAATTCATTCAACTTGCATAATGTGAAACTAACTAAATTTGTATAGAAGCGCTGTGGTAAACATTCCAATATGTACCGTCATTTCGTGGTGTCTGAAACGCTCGGTGGAAGGAAATTAGTAGGCAGAGTTGCACGATTACGTATTAGAGCTGCAGTGCTGAGCTTCAGAAGATAATCAAACATCGTAATCAGACTTAAGCGACGTATGTTCGTCTGATTGGCGTAACCCGACTCTTTTTTGGTGCTCCTGCCATAGTTACCAGGCAGAGTTCGCAGACGTGCTTTGTCCAGCGAAGCTAATTAGTGTTGTCGCGTAATGAAAAAAGACATCAAGATTCACTTCTCGCATCGTTTTGACATATTGTGTTCCGAGAGCGTGTTACTCGTGTCTGATAATAAGTAACGAAAACTGAAAGTTTTGGTTGGCTCGTGTTTCATCGAACAAGTAAAACTGAAGCGTAAACAAACAGGAAAAAAGTACAGGTGCACTGAAAGCTTCGCAGGTGTGCAAGTGCTTTATTTCGTTCTTTATAGAAAAAAAATATCTCTCTTTATGATTATTTGATATGCGGGGTTTGTGTCCCAAAACCACCGTATGTTAATGAAAGACGCCGTAGGGAATGCTCCGGAAATTTCGACCAACCCGGCTGCTGCGGCTGCATTTCCGATGGAGGCGGAAATGTTGTAGGCCTCTGTGCTCAGATTTGGGTGCACGTTAAAAAACCCCAGGTGGTCGAAATTTCCGGAGCCCTCTACTACGGTGTCTCTTATAATCATGTGATGGATTTGGGATGGTAAACCCCACAAATCAAATTTCGACCACCTGGGGTTCTTTAAAGTTTAGCCATTTTAACTCCTGGCCTTATCACAGTTTTTCCCATATTTGCAATAAATATATGCTTTCAGTTTTATCCTTCAGCTGTTCTTCATCAAAATTTCAGCTGAAAGAAATAATGGTTGTAATCGAATAGGTACATGCTATGCGAGTGCTTGGTCAGGTGCACTTTGGTGAACAAAAAGACAGCTATTTTATCCAGTGCATAAAGGTTGCCAAAGGCGAGTCTCTCAATGAACGTTACCGGAGCACCGTTCGTAGCTTCGCGATCAGCCGCTGCGAGGTGGCCATCCGTAGACAATGACCGTCTATTTTTTGTCTAAATCAGTCACTTCAGAATGAGTAGTTTTTTTAGTGTAAAAGAAACCCTGCACAATATTCACAAGTGCCTAGGAACGTTTAATATGTGCGAGAAAGATATCATAGGCATACCTGATGAATATTCATATCATCATTCACCTCGTATCGCTCGTTAAGTCAGCGAATAGAAAAACAGGGTTGGCTGTTTGATTTTCCTGCGCACGTTGTTTGCTTAGGCGGTAGTCTGTGAAAAAGTACACTCATGTTGTTCGCCAAGCGAACGGTGAAATTCATTAGTGGAGTATTACAAGAGAAACACCAAAAAGAGAAAAATAGAAGTAGAAGCACGTAGGTTTCTACAATAACAATTCTAGGCTTGGCTTGTTCATTGCAGCGTCCCCAGGTGGTGTCTCATACTCGGCCACTAAAGATACAAAGAATGATTTCTTTTCATTTTTTTTGCAACCCTGGTGGCACATATGTCACCGCCCTATTATGAAGGAGACGATCATAGCATCCATCCATGCTCACGTTTACGACTGCAGTAACATGGTATTACGCTATCGCTGACCAGTCTAGTTCGTCTAATCGCTCACTCAAGAAATCGTCCTATATAAGAAACTTTTCAAAGTTTTAGGTGTCGAATCACGTTGTCACTTGTTGGTTTTTCATAACATCACATCTGCTCAGCGTATGAATTACTTGAAGAAAGAAAAGTAATGTCAAGGTGTGGACTGACATACTGAAGAATATAGGAGAGCAATGAGGGCATATACCAAGCCAGATTACAGGCTTGACAGGTGTATTTTGAGAGAGGAATGCCACATTTGGAGCAATCATCAGAGCTGATATCACCATTACTACAAATGTGGCATCATTCCATCAACATATCCAAGGAAGTTCGCACTCGGTTTTATCGCTATCAATACAGGCATCAACATTCGTCTATCGAAAGCACGTTTAAAGACGACATGCCGCAATGTGGTCAGCTTATGGATCATCACGATGCTTTCCACTACAGTGCTTGCTTGAATCAACAATACAATCGAACTGCACTATATATACAGGCTTTTAAACGTCCTATCTGTGTGCGTCAGAAAGGAGCAAGCACTAAATTCTACTCAAATTCAGCAGTGGCATGCCGACCACTCGTTTGTCATAGTGCGTTCTACCGCTGAACCGGGGCGCAGCCGAAGCCACCTAGAACATTTCAAGCCTGCTCACTGTGTCGACCACGGGCTCCGACGTCACTCCGCTTTGACCAGTGCGTTTGGCTACACAGGCGTGCCTCCGCTTGCTCTCGTCGCTCGACTGACATGGATTGCCAAGACCGACGAAAGTTAACGTGGCGTGCTAGTGTACTTGTTGGCGACTTAGAAGACTATATTGTTCTGTGTCCATGAACTGCAGCGTGGATATGTGATGAGTTTTGTGCACTGGATATTTGCAATCTGTACGGCTGGAAATTGGAACGGTTGGTTGATGCTGCGTGGCGAATTCTCGTGGCAAAGGGACTAATCCGGCGAGTGTTCTCGTTTTCTAAAGACAACCGAAGAACAAAATGGGATCATGTCGTTCGTCAAGTTGAAGTCGACATTCGTTTTCTTCGTGAACCGAACGTACTGTACGTGTGTCATACTACATATTTTCAAGTCATTTCAATGACCCCATCGCCACCATGTTCCGTACTAGCTCCAAAATAAAGGTGTCGTGCGTGCTTCCGACTTGTTGGCGTAGGCCCTGGCATTAAATTAATAAATGTGCGTAGCTGGACATTTTTAGAACAGGCGTTTTTCCTTCAGGGTCAGTAAACACTTCGCAACTGGCGATTAGCGCCGCGGACTTGTATTACATCTGTTCACTTGGTTGATAAAAATGGAAGGAACGCTGTTGCATTACTTTCATTGTTTTGTGCATTGGTTTTGTGCATAGTAGTTTCTTGCCAGTGTTCATATCACGTTGGATGACGACGACGAAGTGTCTATTTCATAGAACGCTTGTATCTTTGTCTCAAATTTTTTATTTGTTTTACCGCAAATTCTGGGAGCTGCTGCTCGCTCCTTGCGAGAATGGATAAAGAAGCCTCTCAGGATTTTCGAGGTGAACAACCGCTACGTCTGGCAGCGGCTAGGAAACGTGGGACCGCCTCAAGTGGCACAGACAGCGAGGCAACGGAGCTCTATTCCGACGGTTTCGAGTCATCGGATGACGACTACACAGTCGTCATGAGCCGCAATGCAAAAAGAAGACTGCTACGAACATCGTCGACGACGAGTATATCCACCGTGCAGGCTACCGCGCAGCGTTGGCCACACACTATACTTTTCATGGCTGTGGACCCTTCAGCCAACCTACGGCGGCTTAACAGGCAAGTCCTCTCTGCATACCTCGAAGGACTTGCTCCAATTGAAATTAAAGACGTCAGGATCAACTCACGAAAGAATATTCTGGCAGTTGATGTTCTACACCGTAGTGCGCTGCAAAGCCTACAGAACATCTCGGAAATCGACAGAGTCACAGTTAAATCAGTGATCTCCACTGACTGTAAGGGCAGTGTTGGCCTCATTTATGACGTGGACATTTCCATTCCCGCTGACTATTTCCCAATCTTGATAAAGCCAACTACAGACGAAATCCTCATCAAGCACATCACAAGGCTTGGTCAATCACGATGCCTGAAGATTGTTTTTGAAGGAGACAGTCTTCCCCCACACGTCAAGTTGGCCACATTCGCCATCAGGACCGTCCATACATACCGAAGCCCCTACAATGCTTCAGATGCTTCAAGATGGGACATGTCAAAGGAGTATGTACCAGCAATGTCGTGTGCCCGCTGTGTGCCGAATCTCATTCAGAAGACACCTGCCACGCAACTGCGTTCAAATGCTCCAATGGCCACGGCGCTCATAAAGCGTCGTCTAAAGATTGCCCACGAGTGAGAAATGAACGCGCAGTGCTGAAACGCATGGTGCGCGATAATTAAACGCACAGGGAAGCCGCTGCTACTGTCAGGCGACGTCGGCGTCACCACAGAAGATCATCACGCAACGTGGCATCTGCCGATAGAGACCCGTCATCTCAAGCAAGAAGAACTGGCTCCCCATCGTCAAGCTCTGCGAAGACGGATACACCGGAAACAGAATCAGGGTCAAGACTCCCACATCGTGAAGGGTGGCCATCGCTTCCACGAACAAAGCCTGTTTCAGAGGTGCATCGATCCCCGCCAACCTCGATGCCATCACGAACCACTTATGAAAAAACAACTGAGGATCCCCAGGTCATCAACATGTTGCAGACCCTTATGAGCGCAATGCGCATGCTCCTAAGCAACATGAACACCCACCCCATCAGCGCACAGCGCACTCCAAGTGCTGGATACTCTGAGTCCGGTGCTTGCAGCTCTAAGGTAAAACGATGGCCCGCAACATGTTATCCTTTCGCGAGGAGATCAAGAACGCATCTGTCCTTCAGTGGAATGCCAGAGGACTTAGGGCTCGTATGTCCGAGTTCCGGCAATACGTATTCACGAACCAGTTCTCCATAATTGTGATTTGTGAACCGAACCTGTCAGCCCAGATGAGACTGTCTGGATATGAGTGCTTTATGTCTTCTACCCATGGAGAGCGCAGCAAGGTCGTTGTGTTCATACGGCGCGACTTAACTTATGTTCATCACCCTGTAGCCCCTGACGAAGAAAACCAGTACGTTTGCCTAACAGTAAAAAACAAGAACACCACATTCACCATCATCGGAGCCTACTTACATCCATCAAGTCGTCTAGACCGAGAGCGCTTGCGCGGAATTTTGAATTCAACTCTCCAGCCATGGGTGATAACTGGTGACTTCAATGGCCACCACCACTTATGGGGAAGCTCCAGGGTTAACCCTAGAGGTATACAGTTAGTGTCTTTCGCTTCTGAATGTGAACTTATTCTCGTGGATGATGGCAGCCCTACTTATCTGCGCGGATCGGCCTATAGCAGTTGCCCAGCTGAACCTCACTTTCGTCTCACGCTCGTTCACACGCAGAGTGCACTGGTTTTCGGGTTTGAAAACAAGGGGTAGTGACCACATCCCAACATACTTGAAGATTGACGGCTTTCAAAGTCTCAAGTCCTCCAAAGCCGTCCAGTGCACCGATTGGCAAAAATACAAGTTAATCATAGAAGACTATGTTGGCGCCTCACCTTTCAACCTAGAGGACGCAATAAAGAGTGCCCTACAGTCAACGACGTGTTCGCTTCCGGTGAGCTCATCTCGCTCTGATATGGACATTGATCTCGAGAAACTCCGAGCGATTCGTCGTCGTGCAGTACGACGTTATAGACGCACGAGGTCACTTGATGATCTGAGAGTGGCCAGACGCACACAAAAGAAAATACAGCGTCACATGGACAAGTTGGCCAAGCAACGATGGGTATCTTTTTGCGAGTCTTTGGATCCCAGAAAGCCTCTGTCACTAATCTGGAGAACTGTCCGGGGTCTTCGTACAACCATTACTCAGCGCTACCCATTAAAATCTCTGGCACTTCGCTTGCACTGCGAAGAGATTGATGTCGCTGATTCCTTTTGTCGAAGGATTGCCTGCGGCTCAAATTCAACTGGGACAAAGACGCCCGACTTTTCTGTATCCTCACGTGATCCGCGAATGGAGATTTCGGTTTCAATCGACGAACTAAAGGCTGCGCTTGCTTTGTGTAGACGTTCTTCAGCGCCAGGACCTGACGGTATTACTTACCACGCTCTGTGTCACCTAGGAGATCAAGCTCGGCAAGCACTCTTGCAGCTGTACAACGACTCCTGGCAAACTAGCATGGTTCCACAGCAATGGAAGTCAAGTCGCCTGATTCCACTTCTCAAAGCCGGCAAGTCAAACTTGGACATTTCCTTTTACCGCCCGATTGCCCTCGCGAGCTGTGTGGGAAAAGTTATGGAAATGATGATTTTAACGCGTCCGGAATGGTACTTAGAGTTCTACGAAATATATCCAGATGCCATGTCCGGGTTCAGACGAGGCCGTTCGTCAATTGACAATGTAGTTGACTTGGTGACATATGTAGAACACCAGAAGGCCTGCAAGCGGTTATCTGCTGCTCTATTTCTTGACGTTATAGGGGCCTACGACAATGTCACCCACGAAGCCATTCTCAGCGCACTAGAAGGAGTGGGACTCGGTGGCAGGATATATACGTGGGTTCAGAGCTACCTACAGAATAGATCATTTCACGTGCAGACGGAGAATGGCCCGACACCCGAGTATTACTGCAGCCGAGGAGTCCCGCAAGGCGGAGTGCTAAGCCCAACGCTGTTCAACTTAACACTCATTGAACTAGTTGGCAAACAACCAAGCAGTGTACGACTTTCCATTTATGCTGATGACATATGTGTGTGGACATCAGGTGTGACTCGACTTCAACTTCGCGCTCGACTTCAGAAGGCAGCATCAGTGACATCGTACCACTTACGCAAACAAGGGCTTGAAATCGCAAGTGAGAAGTGTGCAGTCGTGGCCTTCACCAGAAAACCAATGTCCGCTTACGGCATATCAATTAACGGGCAGTTGGTGTCATGCAGCCGGAGTCACAGGTTCTTGGGAGTCGTAATCGACCGAAACCTGTGTTGGACACCCCACGTAAACTACGTGAAAAAGCGGCTGACTGCCATTTGTCACTTATTCAGGTTTCTTGCTGGGAAAAGTTGGTGAATGTCTATCGAGTCTATGTTACAGCTGTACAAGGTATTATTTACTGGATTTCTGCGGTATAGCCTACCTGTTATATCTAACACGTGCAAAACGAACCTGCGCACAATCCAAAATATTCAAGCCCAAGCGCTTAGGATAAGCCTTGGTTTACCCCGCTGCGCATCGACAGCTGAAACAATTGCCATTGCACAAGACTACTCGATCATGACGCACATCACCATTGAAACGATGCGTACGTACCTCAGGCAACATGCTAGGAATCCTTCCCACCACTTGGGAACCCTCGCTACTGAGAGGCCCCACACGAAATTTAGTGCAATTGTCTGCGCTCATCGTGCGTCGTTTACGTCAGGTTTTACGCCTGCTGAGAAACTGGTGTATCCTCCGTGGTGCCTGACACTTCCACAAGTACGTGTTTCAATTCCACGAAGACAGAAAAAATCAACTTTGCTTTTATCAGCCCTAAAACAATTGAGCTTGAGCCATCTGCACGAAATGTACAACAACCACGTGCACATATACACCGATGGTTCAACCAGAGCGTCTGGTTCTGGTGGTGCGGTGGGTGATTCCAGCTATAGGAATCACTCTGCGAATCAAACTGTCACATGTCACTACGTCCACAGTGGCAGAACTTGCGACTTTGCGTGGCGCCATAGAGTACATCAAATTCCAAAGACCTAGTAAATGTGCTGTGTTTTCCGACTCAAAACCAGCCCTACAGAGCATGCACTCAGTCCTTCGACGAGGTTGCCATGAACAATTAACTTACGAAGTTGTCAAGCTCGTTCACCACGTCACAGAAACAGGCCATGAGGTCAAGTTTCAGTAGCTTCCTGGCCATTGTGGGATCAGTGGCAATGATTCCGCAGACAACGCGGCTTGCACATCTCACCAAGAAGAACACACCCTTCCGATTCCTTTGTCAAGGACTGACGCTGCAAATCAACTTCGACATTTGGCACGTAGTCCTAGTCTGCAGGAGTGGAACACCCCAAGCATAAGACATACGCGACTATACCAAATAAACCTTCGACTGGAACTTTGACCTCCATCCGGACTTCGTCGACGTGAAGCTTCACTTTTTTATCGCCATTGTTTGGGGGTTGCCTTCACAAAAGCATATAGAACCCTCATCAGATTGACTGACAATGCGGAATGCGACGTCTGCTGCACCAAAGAAGACATCGACCATCTGATATGCCATTGCCCTCGATTTGCCTCTGAAAGACAGAAGCTTTCGGACGCATTGCGACAATTGGACGATCGGCCACTCTCTGTGCAGATGCTACTGGAACACCGTCATCGCCTTTCGTCGGCTCAAAAAGCAGTCAAAGCTGTCTTGTGCTTTTTGAGGACTACAGGCCTATGTGACCACCTTTAACTTTTGTGTAGTGCCACCGCTGCATACGCGCCAGCCGACTGACTGACAATCCTCCTTTTTTTTCTCTCTCTCTCTCTCTCTTTCTCTTCTCTTTCCTCTCTCTCTCATCTTTATGCCCCCTTCATATTCCCCCAGCGTAGGGTAGCAAACCGGGCATGTGCCTGGTTAACCTCCCTGCCTTCCCTCTTGTTCTGTACCCCCCCCCCCTTCATATCACGTTATCGCAGTATTAGTGTGGTCAGCACCTTTGTCTAATATGTTTCTTTGAAATTTAGATGCGTGTAGACACTGTAAAGAGCTTTCTTAATTGGTTTCCAGGTGTGTAATCTCTACTTCAAGCTAGAATAATGAGGAACCACAACCAAAAACATACGAATTCTAGAATTAGCAGTGCAATATAGAAGCACCCACGTGGGCTCTACGGTTTATTATAGACGTTCAAAATGAAACAGGCAAGCACTAGACATCTCACGCAAACATAAAGCTGTGTACTTGTGTGTTTCAAAATACGTGCTGGTGACTTGCAGACTTTTCTGACTAAATTCTGTTTCGGCGCACCTTGATTCATATTTCATTTCTTCCCTGTCACGGGCAGTTCCAGTCTGACGTCGCAGAGTAGTCGAGCTTCTCTGCGGTCAGGCGCGATCAGTTTTAATTTCACCCTTGAATATGGATAGTGAATGTTTCGAATTACGTGCAATTTTTTAGATTTTTAAAAACAATGGGATTGCAAAAAAATATTATAATACAAAATATGTGAAAACAGCTGCAATCTAGTTAGTAATCAAAAGGTAATTAATTATTATATATACTCACGTGAACGTTATTGTAGCAGTTGAAAAATAGTTGCGCCTTGTCATAGAGCTCTTGTGTGAAAATGACTGAGTGTGACTGTCAGGCTATTAATTAAAAATGTGTATTGTTTAGAAAACGTTTGTCGTGTTGACAAAGCGAGAATTTCAATGTGTAAATATTAATGAGCCACGCCTAATGGTTTTGTCCTAGTAAAATGCTCTACAGAGCATAAACACAAAATGCATAAAGTATAAATACAATATTGTGCATAAATATTGCATGCCCATTGCTGCCGATAATAATCGGTACATCCGCATATGAAACCCGACTCGGCTAAATACACGTTTGATGCATCTATCAGAGACCTCGACACAAAGGAGCATTACCATTGTAGGCGAAATTTCTTTTGACCGAGAAAGAATCGCAGGTTGGCTTTAATATACCAGCGATAGAAACACACCCTTTTACGTAAAAAAGAAAGTTATCTCATGATAGAGCTGTGGGAGCTCTTGTGAGGCTTTTGAAGCCTTTTGTAGCCGAACCGTATGTGCTAGTTGTAGTTCACACCAGCATACAAGCGGAAGCGGTACAGGGCAGCCATTATGGCACCAAACAAAACAAAAACACACACACAGCGCTGTATCTGTGTGTTCTTGTTTTGCTCATTTGTTCTCGTCTACATGCACTGCACCATTTGCAGTTTGGATAAATTGCCTGCAGGCTCAACGTAAAAGTTCCCTCTTCTGTATATGGCACTGTAGGTTGTTTTTTTTTCTTCGTATACCTTTTGTTTGAGTCTTAAGGCTTTCAGTGACTTAGAATATAGCCGTCATACATCTGCTGGTATTTTTAACGCGAGAGTTTCAAAGTGCTCGTCTCGCAAAAAATCAGCTGTCGGTGGCGTCATCGGCGGTGTTAAGGGTTGTGAGCGAAAAATTGTGAAAAATGTCTAACAATGAAAGTCATGGCACCGAGTCAGGATTGAACAAAGTAATACGCGTGACAAGCAGGTGTTTCGGGAAAAATATTATGCAGGTGTCATGCAGTGTTAAGCGTCGCTTGAAACAAGTGAAATTGCGTGCAAGAGATATAATTCACCACCGATCTCACATGCATTACGACTGGGTAATTGAAAGCTTTCTACCCAGGGCTCAGCCAGCATTGTTTCTCATCATCAGACACAACTTAGAAAAGCTCACATATTGCCTTAGAGGTATTAAGGAAAACGATGGATTGCGGTGTAGTTTTTACTTCACCACTGCAATTGCCATAGGCAGTATTGGGCGCGAGGACATAGCAGGGCGTTACCACGCGGAGGCGTCCCTGTGACGTACGCGGTTGTATTGCTCCGGCGCCCTCTCGCGCGCATCCCGCAGCCGCTTTCCCTTCTCCTCTTTTTGTTAATATTTTCTTGTACTTCACTCAACTATATCAGTAAGTTACTGCTGCAGCTTATTCCCTGATTGTACGAAATGCTAAATAACGGCTCTGGAAATGTTTTACTATTCTTATAAATGCCTCACTGCCGGGCGTCTTCTGCTATGGCCACCTGAACTTAAATCAAGGGGGCTAATCACGCCGCTTCTGTAAGAGGTGGCTACCTATTTTTTGTTGAATTGAAGTATCAGAAGAGTATTAACTGTAAAGAAACTTATCTTTGCTGCAAGAAATGCGCGCAATCACGCTACTTCATTCATGGTAGGTTTGCGTCTAAAGAGGGGCCGCGGTTGACATGACAAGCATGCGTAAATCACAATTTTGTTTAGCACACTTAGCCCTACGAAGCACAACGCAAACGGATTCCCCGCTTTGCGGGAAGCAACACAGCATTACTACAGTCTCATGCTGCCGCAACCTTTCTGTTATTCTTGCGGGAAAATGTGAGAATCACACACGCGCGCTTCTCATTTAGAGTTGTAACGTTGCTCTGCGGCACAATCCTAATATTTATTACGCGAAATTTCTATGGAGGTCACACTTCGCACATTCGATCGCCATTAAGCCACACATGGGCGAAAATTATGAATGATTGGTTCAGTTCCAGAGCTTCTATAAAGGGGTAAATTGTGATTAAAAATGCGATCAGCCAGCCGTATCAATTTGCGTCCTTGAATGCGCATGCTGCTGGGTCTTGCGTACAGTGATGAAAACTACAATTTCTTCTTTCAGTAAAATTGCCAATGTCAAGCGTTTTTTTTACAGCTTCATTCATAAGCTGAGGTATATTTCACGCAGCTCTTAGAAGGTAAATCAGTTCTCGAAGTTGACCATGTTTTTGCCTGTATACATCAAAACAACATTGAGATAAAGGGACAGTGACTATGGGCCCATTCCGCAGATGTTATCTACAAGCAAGTAATTAGACCTGTGAGCTGAAGTAGCGGACGGCAGGGGCGTTTTTTTTTCGACGGGGCACCACCTTGATTAGAGCTGGGCCCGGGCAGGTAGAGGTGGTAAATCAATATTTTGTGTGCGTATACCATGAAATTTTCTTCTGAGGGGGGGGGGGTTCAGTCGGCAGATGGAAATTCGTATGGCCGAGAACACACACGGGGACGGACAACCAAGGAGGAGGATGATGGTGGCGCAGACTGCAGTAATGGTTACTTTGGCGAGAGAAGTAATTGATATGTGGGGTTTAACGTCCCAAAACCACTATATGATTATGAGAGACGCCGTAGTGGAGGGCTCCGGAAATTTAGACCACCTGGGGTTCTTTAACGTGCACCCAAATCTGAGCACACGGGCCTACAACATTTCCGCCTTGGCGAGATAAGTAGGCTTTAGCAAAGACTGGAGTGGCACATCTATGTTGTAAGAAAGAAGATTCCGTCAAACGCTCTGGGCGAACACTTAGAAGGAACTGGACACGAAATAAACCGAAATAGAGCGAAATTAGCGAAAATAAAGAGAAAAGAATTGAATTTCTGAGCTATCTTGAGTATCTGGCAATTCAGACAACTGCGCACATTTTTAATGTAAGAACAGCGGCTTTGCCTACGTGTACGCTCCTACGTTTTAGTTTAAAATATACAGAATCGAATCATTCGCACATTCGTTTTTCGTTGTGAACGACGCTTCCGTGTGGAAACTGAAACGATCTGCTTTTATGTGATCAGTCATGGTCTGTGCTCATTTTAAATCTTCGGCTCGAAATAACAACCCCAACAACAAAGAAAGAGAGGTGACAGTGGCACAGCCACGGGCCGTTACAGTGCCCTTACTTACGTAGCGCACTGTGGCACGCCACCGGTAACTTTTACTGCAACTTTTCGCAATGTGTAGCCGGAAAATGTTCGCGCACCTTAAGCTAGAACAATACAACGCTGTTGAGCAATGAAAGCACCACGAAGTATAGCGGTTAAAAACACTGCATTTAACCGCCAGCTTTCCTTTGCCAGATCCAGGTAAGATCTAGTGATCCAACCCTGAACTTCACAGCAATTGCAGCACTCGCGCCTCCAGTGGTGGGCCTCGTGCCCAATAAGATGCCTATGATAAGTGCGAAAAGCCATTGTTTAAAAATACAAAAATTTACTTTTCTCGCAACACGGTTGAGGTGTTCATCGAGAAGAGAAGCTTGGCTAACGAATGAGAGGGCGATGTAAACTTAGTCCGATTACGCTATTGTGCTGTAATCTTGAAGGCGTATACTCTACAAGCCAGAACAGCACCCCAGTTTGGGCTTGGAGAGTAGAACACCTTCAAGCTTTCCCTGGAAGCCTGTTTAAGCTTCGCTGTTTCAGCTTGGAGGGGTTGCCGTTCAGGGATGAAATAAACAGATCTATACGGATTTTATGTCTGCCGAAAACTCGGTGAGTATGCGCCATGGAAAGCGGGAACTCGCCTAACAGTTCTTAGCGTAGCATACACTCATTAGCACAGCCGCCCACATATTTATATAGCAAAGTTTGAAAGAGTAATTATGGTTGAGAGGAGGGTGAAGAGAGAGCGCATTATAGAAAAAGATAAAGAGGAAGAAAAAGATGAAAGAAGGAGGTGATGATGAAGAACCACGAAGAAGCAACTCATTCTGCGTCGCTGCATGTGGTGGCTCCTGCCTGCCAGCTCCGCTTTTACTCAGATTACGGAGGTATGGAAATGGCTAAAATATTTGTTTCCTTGTTTTGAATGCCCCGTTTTACGGATTGCCATTTGATTTCAAAGGTAGGTGTCTTGAGCTTATATATGGAGAGAAAGAAATGTATAGAAATGACAGCAGATGAAACTCTTGAGTGGGAGGAGTACTTAGATTAAGGCCCTGACATGTTATCTGCGCACCGTCTTCTATGTCTTGGCGTCCAAGCTGGACGTAAAAGCCACTGGGTTCAGTTTAGACAGCGAGAGTTCTCAGTTACAAATGAGTGAGCAGTTAAGCGTAACCAGTGTGACTGGAGAATCGGGATATCCTGAGGAAGTGTCGTGTGCAGTATTGAGGCTGCCGCTGAAGACCCAGGTGGTTGTGTACTGAAGACCCAGGTGTGATACACCCAGCAGGGAATGAATGCTGAAGACCCAGGTTTGATATACAAAGCAGAGAATGATGCATATACACTTTCATTGTGAGTGATGAACAGGCCTAATAATATCTGGGGTTTTACGTCGCAAAATCACGATAAGAATATAAGAGACGCCGTATACGGGAGGGCGTCTGAAACATGTAATCTGGTGTTCTTTATCGTGCACCGACAATGTAAAAGCACACCGGCCTTCATCATTTCACATCACTCCGAATGCCCAGCCTCACCGGCATAGAACTCCTGACCTGCTGGTCAGCAGCCGAGTACTATAACAACTGCTATACTGTGGCGTACATGAACCGGCCTAGTGAATGACTTCGCTTGTGTTTTGATAGCGGTATGAAAAATCCACGCATAGTTAGGACTACTGGATAGTGTTGTGAACACGTAGGTAAAGGGCATTAAAACGTTTAGCTGTCAACCGTTTTCAGCTGTGCATTGCTGAATAGTTCAAGGCAGCGTCACGCTAGATTGTTGGGTGATTACCCAGTTTTCCTGGCCAATCACCTTGACAGCAGAGTGACAGAGGGGAGCGGGGCACAGTGAGGCAAGATGCCGAAAAGAACGTGTGTTCACAGTTGGCTGTCTTCAGCCGCTCAAGTGCTATAGCTTTCGAACTACAACGAACTACAAACAACGTCTCCCACCGAACTACAAAGTTCGATAGGAGACGCTCCAGCACTGGGAAGGGTCCGAGCTAGTGAGGCTGCAGTTAACAACGCACAGGTCCGTACCGCACGAACACATGTGAACGGATGATGTACGCGGACCGGGCTTAGTTAGGACGCGTCGGTTGCAGTCAAAGTTTCTGGAAAGCTCCGCGAAGCAGGCTCATATATTTGCTGGCTGAAGGAGCACTGGGGGTATTGTAGCGTCGAAAAACCGGCCGGGAGGCGAAGTGTGGTGACATAAAGAAGCTCTGCTGTGGAGCAGGAGAGCTTTCTTTGAATGCACATCGAATGCCCAGAAGAGTGAGGGGAAGTGTCTCGACCCATTTGTTTCGGGATCCGTGCGCTTTCAGTGCTTCTTTGAGGTGCCGATGAAAGCGTTCGACGAGGCCAATGGTTTGGGGGTGCTAAGCCATATAGTTTCTCAAAATTAACTAGAGGGCACTGTGGCGCTGTGATCATTCAGCGACCATGGAAATTATGGGTAGTACACACGTTTGCCTAGTCTTCGTACTTGCGGCTCCGTTTATTGCTGTGTTTCGGTTTTGTTTTGAAATAAAGATTGAACACTTTTGAACTTCGTGAGCCAATTTGAAAAGTAAGTCTAAAAAATAAAATAGTGCAGCACAACCGCTGAACATTTGCTAATACTTGTTTTATAAGAAAACAGCTCCAAGCCACCCGAACACACACGGAGCCAAAAGCAGGCCAGAAGTACTAATATTAGACAAATGTGTGTACTACCCATCATTCCCATGCTCACTGAAGCGCCGTGCGTTGTAGCTCCCATAGACACTAGCACCAGAGTTCCCTCTAGTAAGTATTGTGGGAAACTCTATGTGCTATGCGGCTGTTCTCAAACGGGCCGTTCCGAGCAGCTTTAGAAGTTCTGCGAAGAGCGATGACTCAAACTGATGGCCGCGATCAGTGAGTATTGTTGTCGGGCAGCCAAATCGTGCAATCCAGGTGGAGACGAACGCCTCTGCGACGGTGGCTGCTGTAAAGTCAGAAAGTGGTGTTGGCTGGTTCCACCGGGTAAAGCAGTCAAGGCATGTCAACAAGTACCGGTAGCCTTCGCAAGGTGGAAGTGGCCCAACAATGTCAATGTGCACCACCGCAAACTGTTGATCAGGTTTTAGTAAACGGTGGGGTGGTGGTGCAGGGTAGCGGTGAACTTTAGCACGCTGGCAAGGTGCACACGCGCGTACCCAGTCTCGAACGTCCGCGTTCATGCGAGGCCAGACTAATCGAGCCGCAACGAGCTTTCGCGTTGCTCGAATTCTGGGGTGGGCGAGATTGTGCAGTGAGTCGAAGGCTTGCTTGCGAAAGGCAACAGCTAGAAATGGCAATGGTGGGCCTCCTGATGTGAATGTATCACAAAGAATGAGTTCAGCTTCAATCATTACTGGCTCTAGCTGCAGGGAGGTAGTCGCTTTGCGCAGATTGGTCAAGTCCACAGAGTTATCTTGCACTGTTGCGAGCTCTCGAAGGTTGAATGAAAACGAGGCCGTCGAGCTGTTCGAATGACTGCTTGATGGCGTCCACGTGGCTGAGAGCATCCGGCGGGGCGTTTTCAAAGTCACTGATGTGTCGAATGTCCCCCGTGAACTCCGATATGAGAAAAACTGGCGTACCTCGCTTGGCATGTACATGGACTCGGAACGACCGATGGAGTAGGTCAGGGGCTTGTGATCGGTGTATATGGTGAACGATCGCCCTTCGAGCAGGTGGCGGAAATGGCGCACAGACAGGTACATGGCGAGAAGCTCGTGGCCGTACACACTTTAGCGGGTTTGGGCGGGTTTCATGCGTTTTGAGAAGGCCAGGGGTTGCCATTTTCCATCTACTTCTTGTTGAAGAACCGCTCCCACCGCAGAATTGGATGCGTCGGTCATGAGCGCCAATGGGCAGTTCGGATATGGGTGAACGAGTATGGTGACTTCGGACAAAGCACGCTTGATGGAAAGAAAAGCTTTCTTGGCGACGCTGTTCCATGATAATGTGGTGGATTGCTGTTTGCCACAAAGCAAACGATCTAGTGGTTCTAGTAGCGCGGCACAGTTTCTTACGAAGCACCGGTATCAAATCACCAGACCAAGAAAATGATAAACCTTGGTATGCAATGTCGGTTTGGGAATCTCTACGACCGCTTTTACTTTGCCGAGAAGAGGGCGGATGCCGATGGTGTCTACACAATGACTGAGTATTGCGAGAAAGCGCACTTCGAATTCACTTTTCCCGCTGTTGATTACGATTTCGTTGGCTGCCAGTCTCTCGAAGGGAAGCCGCAGGTGTTGCACATGCTCTTCGAACGGCGAGCCTGCTACAAGCAGATCATCTATGTAGGCAAACATGAATGGTAGTGCGCGCGTCACTGTGTCAATGAAGCGCTGTGAAGATTGTGCAGCATTTCGCTGTCCGAATAGCATGCGCAAAAGTGAGAAAAGTCTGAATAGTGTTGTTATGGCTGTTTTAGAGATGTCTTCTTCGACCACGCGGACTTGGTGGTATGCCTGAACAAGATCAATTTTGGAAAATATTGTGGAACCGTGCAGAGGATAGGTGAAGTCTTGGATGTTGGGCAGTGGTTACCGGTCAGGTACTGTCTTGGTGTTCAGGAGCCTGTAGTCTCCGCATGGCCTCCAGTCACCTGACTTTTTAGAGACCAGGTGTAGGGGTGATGCCCAGCTTCTGGATGACGGTTTAATTATCCCAAGTTCCAACATGTGCTCGAACTCAGCACGGGCCACTTTGAGTTTGTCGGGGCAAGGCCCCGTGGACAGCAGAAAACAGGTGGGCCATATGTTAGTATATGGTGCTGAATAGCGTGACCAACAGGTTTAGTCTAAACTGGCGGTGATCTCAGGGATGGGAATTTATCAAGGCAGCGAACGTTCTGAGGCAACTGTGGGCCTAAGGTGCCACATCAGTAGTTGCGCTAGCAGTGATGCCTTGGACGGACAGGCTCGTTTCCGTGTCCAGGAGACGTTTGTGTCTGAGGTCGACGGGGAGTTCATGCTTGGCAAGAAAATCCGGCTCTATTATTGCGGACCCAAAGTCGGCGACTAAAAGCACCCAGCGAAACACTCTGCGAAGTCCCAGGTTAAGTGTGAGGGAACGTTTTGAGTACACAGAAATGCGAGTGCCATTCACAGCTTGAACGTTTAAAAAAGCAGGCAAAATACTTTCTGACCTTGCGGCAGGAAGGACGCTGACCTGGGCTCCAGTGTCGATGACAAATTTTTGTCCTGTAGTGTGGTCGGTAACGTGAAAGAGGCGACATTCTTCAAGGTCCTCACCGCTTGTCGCCGCTAGTGGTCGGCCGTTGGGTTTCCCGTCCAAGCGCACAGCAACAAGAGTGGCCGGCTTCCTCACCAAAACGACGATAGTAGTAGCATAAGCTTGGGCCTGCCGACTCACTCTGATCACGGTCTCCGGTCCTGTGGGAAATTGACGATCGGCCAGGTTGTCGCTAATGGCGTGGAGTGTAGTATATTTGGGTGGCTGCCGCAATTATCCCTTCGGTCTGTTGCAGATGTTGTCGATGTGGGAAGGAGCAGAGGCAGCACATGCAAATCAGGAGGTGAACATGACGACTGAGGCTTGCAAGAGCTGCGTCGCCAACTCCATGACTTTGTGGGCGAGTGCGCAGAGTGACGGTAAATGTATAGTGAAAGCAATAGCCAGTGCCATTTGCACGTTGGATGGCAAGCGTTGGACAAACAGCTCGCGGAGTACCGCATTGTCCATTGCGTGGGCGCATGAACCGAGGAGCTGCATCATCTGTCGAAGGAGCTGCGTGGGTCTCCGGTCGCCGAGCTCTACAGTTGTGCGCAACTGTTGAATTCGCGCCCGTTCTGATGAAGCGGTTTGGTCGAGCAGCGCTACCTTGAGTTCCTCGTAGGACGCTGCCGGGAGGTTCATCCTCAAGGCAACCAGTGGGTCGGAAACTTGTTCTGCTGCTGCAGATGGCAAGCAATGACGACATGGTGGAATTTTTGAACCTGTGATGTTATTTATCAGGTGATGAAATGTGCTTCCACCTGCAGAAACCAGATCGCGATGTGGCGCTCCCAGTATTGTGGCAGGCGTAGGGACACGGCTGAGACTGCATCACCGGGGGCGCCTGCAGTGTGAGAATCTTGGCCGATGTTAGGGGGATCTGTCTGATATTGTGGCATAGCGGTTCCTAGCGTCAGCTGTGCGTCCGGCTCTACGAGAGACATAGCTCCAACTTGAGTTAAGGGCGTGTATGCAACAGACTCACCAAATTGTAAAGCGCGCGTGCAGTACGAACCTCGAGCTACACGTCTAGTTAGAAACTGGTTTCTTGTTTTTCAAAAACGCGAGCAGGTGTTCGGGATGATGCAAAACAGAAAGAGCAGAAAAAGGAGAGAAGGTGCGCGGTTGGAGTTGTCCCCTGTCTTAGCCGCGCCGCCCAACCGGCTGTGGTGGTCAAGCACAAGTTTTCATCGTATTTATTAGTGATGCCGCAGGCACCAGCATCGGGGCGTGACATAAGAGGATGCGTTACAACTTAAAACATTCGTACGTTCTCTCCGATCGTGAAGTTTGCGTGAAAGTCACAGATAGCAAGAACGTGACTCTACTCGATGCAGCAGCCATGCTTCCTCAACTGGGGCTGTCAACAGTTTTCCAACTTGTCATCTAATGGGATCATTAAATGAACCTAATGCCTCAAGAATGGCCTGCCACAAGAACATTTAGAATCCATCGTGTACGAGCAGAGTTTCAGGGATCTGCGTCTCTTAAGCCGCCCCGCCGCGGTGGTCTAGTGGCTAAGGTACTTGGCTGCTGACCCGCAGGTCGCGGGTTCAATTCCCGGCTGCGGCGGCTACATTTCCGATGGAGGCGGAAATGTTGTAGGCCCGTGTACTCAGATTTGGGTGCACGTTAAAGAACCCCAGGTGGTCAAAATTTCCGGAGCCCTCCACTACGGCGTCTCTCATAATCAAATGGTGGTTTTGGGACGTTAAACCCCACAAATCAATCAAATCTCTTAAGCCCTTTCTCCCTTTTTTCGTATACCCGTGAGAGCGCTGAAAGCTACGCAGAAGGAAGATGGACAAGGAGAAAACCACGGGTGTCTTATCTTCAGCATGGATCATGACATTAAGCACTTTTTTTCTAACGGGCCACTTTCAGTGTGACAGGTGCACGCGTGTTCACGGGGCGGCTGCATTAACTAAGCAGCTCACGATATTCAAATAAGCTAACGGCCGTGGGCTTTGAGTTCATGGCGCCATCATTTGGGTTGATGGCATCAATTGTCGAGAAAATAGGCAGCGATTTCTTGCTTACTTAGGATTTCTTGTATATAAATTTTAGGCCGCGTACTGCACTGTAATCCTAATCTATAAGAAAGGAGACGTCAAGGACTTGAAAAATTCCATGCGCGTCAGCTTACTCTCCGTTCTTTGCAAATTATTCAAAAATAATGCTAATAAAATTAAGACAAATTTAGAGTTCAATCAGCCAAAGAACCATGCAGGGTTTCGTACCGGCTACTCCACAATAGATCATATGCATACTATCAATAAGCTAATATAGAAATGCGCTGAGTACAACCAACCCCTATACATAGCTTTTAGAGATTACGAGAACGCGTTTGACTCAGTCGCGACATCAGCAGTAATGCAGGCAGTACGGAATCAGGCCATCACAGAACCCTACATAAACATACGCGAAGCAATCTACAGAGGATCCTCAGCCACCATAGTTTTCCATAAAGAAAGCGAAAGAATCCCAATTATGAAGGGTGTGAGACAGGGAGACACGACCTCTTCATTGCTAATGACCGCGTGTTTACAGGAGGTAATTAGAAGCCTAGTCTGGGAAGAGTTAGGGATAAGAGTTAATAAATAGTACCTTAGTAACCTGCCATTCGCTAATGACATTGCTTTGATGAGTAACTCAGGGAACGAATTACAATTCACGATTACTGTACTAGACACGTAAAGAAGAAAAGTAGGTCCGAAAATTAATATACACAGAACTAAAATAATGTGCAACAATATTGGCAGAAAACAGCGCTTTGTGATACGTGGAGAGGCGCTAGAATTTGTTAAGGAATATGTCTTCTTAGGACAGGTAATTGCCGTGGAGCCGGACCAAGAGATTGAAATAACTAAAACAATAAGTATAGGGTGGAGCACTTTGAACACGGATGATCCACACACAAGGATGATACATGATTACATGGACATGGTGTTACTACTGTTACTACTACTATACAAACGCGAGTTATAGCGTGATAAGCACTGAGTGCAAAAGCAAACAAACGAACAAAGAACCAAAACACGACAGCTTCCGTAGGGCAGCTGATTAAAATCATCTGTGCAAATTATTCATTACTCACAGTGGGCAAGAATGAACGTGATGTTGCGAAAGCAAGAGTGCGTTTAGAATTATTGGCATGTTACCTCAATATATTTTTTCGAATACGCACTCTCAAATCATGACTAGTAGATTGCCGCTATCCCTCAAGAGGAAGTTATATAACACTTGCATCTTGCCAGTACTTACCTACGGAGCAGAAACCTGGAGGCTTATAGAGAGGGTTCAGCTTAAATTGAGGACGACGCAGCGAGCGATGGAAAGGAAAATGATAGGTGTAACCTTCATAGACAAAAAAGAGAGCAGAGTGGGTCAGGGAACAAACTGTTTTTAAGGACATCATAGTTGAAATTAAGAAAAAGAAATAGACACGTAGCACGTAGGCAGGATAACCGGTGGTCGTTAATGATAACTGACTGGATTGCCATAGAAGGGAAAGCGCACGAAGGGGAGACAGAGTATTAGGTGGGCCGATGAGATTTAAAAGCTTGCGGTTATAAAGGGGCAACGAAAAGCACAAGACCGCGGTGACTGGCGGATCATGGGAGAGGCCTTTGCCATGCAGTGGGCGTAGTCAGGCTGATGATGATGATGATGATGATGATGATGATGATGAATTTTTCGCTCACGTGTTTTCATTTGCTTCCACTACCGACCGACAGCGTTTTCTGGTCACGCCAAAAAAGAGTAGCAAGATCTTTTCAAGGGCTGAGCGACTATAGCCTGACTCCGTATAATATTCCCATTTTTTGCTATCGCATTCATTGCTTAGTACTTGTAGCAAAACAGTTTTTTTTCTTTTATTGCGCGAGTGATATTTAGTGCGTCTTCCGTCGATGGCTGAAGATAGCGCTGTTTTCCTGCGGTGTTATTTTGCAAGCAAAAGGTAGTCAAGAGTGCCACTAGTTGTTTGACAAGATAGCTATCTATCGTGGTGGACGTTCATATTTAATGCAAGTACAACAAATAACTGCTGTGGCCCACTTTCCTATTTGTTATATTTACCACGTTTTCTTTTCCCAGTGATCATTCCTTCCGATATTTTTGGCTATATTTGTATTGGAAGGTTGAATGGCCTCCACATCTGTACGTTAAAGAAATTAAAGCTATCAGAGACATTATGAATCTCTGGCTATTGTTGAAGGATATGAAAGTGTTGTTGTTTTAGTGTGTTGAACTAAGATATAGTAAAAGTTGTCTTCTTAAATGATTTCAGCAGTACTTCTGACAAAGCATGTACAGACGGAATCATGCTTATCTAGAGCACTCAGCCGACCACTTCAGCTGCTGCTTTCGGCAGTAATGTGCGAAACCGACACCGTAATGATACTTAGCTTGATCATACTGCATGCTAGATCATTCAAGCATCAACGGAAGCTATTGCTAGCGTGAGATAGCACCTACGGACACCAGCGTCCAGAGCCATGCGCTTTAGCTCCAGGGAAGTGTGATTCCTTCTACGGTACCTTTGTTTTAAAGAAGATTTAAGGGCACTAAACTTGTGGGACCATAAACTATATCATGGGCTTTGTGCCTGAACGTTTATCACGCGTAATGTTTCGTGCTAATCGAAGAATAATCTGCCTGACGACGGGACGAATGCCGGCCACCGGAAGCAGGACCACAGAAATAACTTTAGCGCACCACATCCAACGAGGCTAACTTTTTCTTTTTATGACAAGTACCCTATATACACATAGCACTAAGATCATCTACTACGCCCGCTTAGTGAAAAAAATGAGTTTTTATTACACCTAATTGATCATGCTGGGGCTGGCAGATTTTTTATGCAGCGTAGTACATTACCTTGATGACAAAAGGGCATTTAGGACTTTGTCCAGCAATTACGATTTTTGTTGTTCGCCAAAGCGCTGCCAAAGTGTTTAATTTTTATTTTTTTCTTCACCCCTAAAGGTGGAGTCACGTCCTTTGGTGTCGCAGGAGCTCTTGTGTTGCCGTATGTGGCGAGGTACACTAAAAAAAAGTTAGTAAAAAGGTAGCAACTGCAAGCAAATAGGTAGTAACTGCAGCGGTTACTATCTTACTTACACCGTTACTATCCTTTTCCTGCCTATTTAATACCTACGTTAATAAACAGTTACTAGCTGCTCCCGTTTACTAACTTTTTGCGATCTGTTTACTACCAACGTTAGTAAACAGTAAATGGAATGAAAGATGTAGTAACTGTAGCCGCTACTACCTTTCTTGCCCCGTTACTACCTTTTTGCTACCCGGCTGTTAACTATTTTCTCCGAAATAGTGTGTGATTTCGATTCCTATTATTTATGAGAGGAATCGTCTCGACGTATTATAAATATACAAAAAAATGGCCCAGAAGATATCTATAGATCAAGAAAATACATTTTGTTTTAAATTACGTGATTGAGATATGTAAACAAGATTCTGATATTGTCGAAACAGAGAAGTACAAGTTACTGACCCATAGACAAGTGTACACGCGTTGCAATCGACAATTACAACAAACTTAGTAAATTACAGCAAATATTAACAAGACCAGTGGATCAAAATAACCAGACGGTCACAATTAGTTCCGAAAACGGTCACAATCAATTCACTGCGGCGTGTCCCCAAACATTATCATTGTTTGGCGCGTCTAACCCCCCCAAAAAAAGAATATTACCTTGGAAAGGCTGATATAGTAGTCATGTGAAGCATTTAAATGCACTGAGAATAAGTTCATAACATTGTTTTGGTCACTGCACATAATGCCTTTTTATGACCTTTTTATAATAAGTATATCTGACATACGATTTTTTATAAGTAAAGATCATTAAAAGTCTTGTGCTACGCCCCCAAACATACGTAACCAGGTAGTATATTATAGTACTGTAAGTTCAAATTTGTTATAATTCATCCTGAGACACAAGTGCTCCTTTCTACCTGACATGCCCCTGCAAAGTAGGGGCTATATATACCCCATGCGTACTCAATACATGTATGCGTAAAAAATAGTGAACTTGTTTGGTCTATGTATTCTTAGCGTTCATGACACACCACGCTTCATTACCCAAAGTTGTCTCGTAATAACATATTGCTTGGCGAACATTAGCAGTAATAATATGCCGAAATGAATAAACAAGGTAGTATCGGTCACTACTTTTTTCTTGAAACCTTTAAAAGTTACTGCCCAAGGGTGGCAACGGCTAGGGTAGTAACAGTTACTAAATGCTGGTAGTAACAGCAAAAGTAGTAACTGTTACCACCCTCTCCGTTACTAACTGCGCTTACTACCAGGGTTGTAACATATGTGGACAAACCATTACTACCCCAAAGTTAGCAAGTACTACCCCCTTCTTTCAAAGAGTGTATAGTGGATGGCACCCGCACTTGAGTTAAAATCAAAAATATCACCAGAGAACTATTGTGTAGTCAGTTGTGCGATGACAGCAAAAAAAATGGCAGTGGATTAGCTCAGCTATGACAAGATATACGTAGCGTTAGCAAAGGTTCAGCTGATTATTCTTAGCTTTGCAGATATCATGCTTACAGCTGTTCCAATGACACACACACGGTATGCGTATTCTGTGGCACATGTATATTTGTTTTGCCGGGCAACTACTTCGGGATCCGATGAGTTAAGCTTCTCTGCTCTACTGCACCGTTGAGCAGCATATGCACTCTCCTTCTCCATGGCTATACCACAGTGGCAAACGCCAGTCAGAGGCGCTATCAAGCGACTCCAGCGCAGTGTCAGATGGCGACTGCACAGGGAAGGCGCACGCGTTGGCGTCCATATGTCTACCAAGGCTATGACGGCACTCCTCTGGAAAGCGCACACCGGCGGTGGAGAGTCGCGCGCGGCCGCGGCCGAGTGCGAGGGAGGTGCGGCTCCGGTGCGTGACACCACTGATCGTATGCGCAGCGCATAGAATTGAGCGCACACCGGCGGCGAGCCGCGCGTGGCGGCGGCGGAGTATCATTGCGCATGCGCAGACCAGTGCCACGCGAAATTGGCTCAGCGAGGCTAGTGTAGCTAACGCTACAAAATGGTGTACCCGACTGAAACATCAGTGACACATAACGCATATTTATGCTCTAGCGACAGTGAAGCGTTTGTCGGTAACTGAAGCAATATACGGCCTTCTTCCTGCAGGGTCAGCCAGCTCTGCGGAGAGGCGCGCTGGCGGCGTGCGCCGGCGCAGATCCCGACGGGGGCGGCGCCGACGGTGCCGACTCGGACATGGGGCCCGGAAGCGTGGACCTGTCGGACCTGCGGCGTCGCTACTCAGGCCGGTTACGGCATTCGCTGCTACTAACACTGCTAGCCGCGCTGGTGGTGCTGGGTCTGGCCTTCCTCCTTCTCGTGCTCCTGATGTATCCCCACGTGAGTAGACACTTGCGCATGTCGAAGCGCCTCGTTGACAACGCGCACAGAAAGACCACTGCACTGTGGTGCCATGTCTGCACCTGGCGCCCTCTTCTCTTAGTGCTGCTCTTCTTGCCCAGGTATTAATCGCAAAAGAAAAAAAGGACAGAAAAGCGTTTTTTTTACTTTGCGCTATGTTTTGATTATCGATATTGGCTTAATGCTTCACAACACCGCAGTCAGTGTTTGCTTCACACGCTGACCTACGCACCTCGCAGCAGCGAGATATCGCTACGACGCTCTCATTTATCAAGTAAGCGCCGCTGCATCGCAAGTCAGGATGGGATGACGCCGGCCACCACAGGGAAGCGAATAAAATTAGGTGACATTTTACGGGGCGGCGACTTGTGCTTCATCGCTCCTCTAATCGTTACCTCCCAAGTTTCGCCAGGCTCAAGTATAGAGACAATTTTTAATTTAACGTTTATCGTTTGAGAATCATGTGGAACATGGATGCTCAAAAGGCTTCGGCTTTTCGAAGTGACCTGAGGTGTCAAGATGATGGTGCGTCGCGTCCCTCCAATTTTCTGCGCACCTTATGTGTTCTGACGCCACTCTAAGCTGTGTAAAGGTTTAACGCAGGGTGCTTATATATTATAGAAGTGAGTGGGTATAGGGCCGCGCGTGACGTACGGTAAAATAATTGATATGTGGAGTTCGACGTCCCAAAACCATCATAAAAATATGAGAGACGCCATAGTGGAAAGCTCCGAAAGTTTCGACCACATGTGGTTCTTTACCGTGCACTCTAATCTGATCACACGGTTCTGCAACAATTCCGCCTTCATCGGAAAGGCAGCCGCTGCAGCCTGGATTTGATCTCGTGACCTGCGGGACAGCAGCCGAGATTCTTAGCCAGTAGACCACCGCGGTAAGGCAATGGTAAAATTAAAAATGTATTCAAACATTTTCAGTCATAGAACGTGCAGGAAAACTCGGAACTAAGGTATAGCGTTTGACATAGAATGTATTAATATAGGACGATTCAAATCTACATGTTCTAAGACTGAGGCTTGTTTAATTACAAGGTTACACATTTGGAGCTAGTCTTTAGCCTGCTGTTAAGCTGACTTGAAATGAAAAGGCTGCGCGAAAAAAAAGGACACGTTCATAAGCAAGGGTATGGGGACAAGCGCAAAATTGTATTGGTGTTACTTTTCCCTATTTATTCAATAGTTTCAACCAATGCATCAATAAACAATGCTTGTTTGTGCTTGTCCCTATACCATTACATGTGAACGTGTCCTTTATTTCCCGGATGCTTTCAATTTGAAATAGGGAAAAAATTGTACGCAGAGAATTAGAACAGGGTTGCCAGATTTCGCGACTTTACGCCAGATTAGCTATTTTAAAAGGCCGCGGCGAAACAAAAATGACGTTGGCTACTTGGCTACCTTTTGCCTATTGTTCTGGCGCTGGCATCAACAGATGATATACGCTACAACCGAACGCACCTACAAAAAAATACACGTTCGGCAGCACTATAACGCGGCTGCCTGAGGACTCGTTCAGGCTTGCTAGCAGCTATCCTCCTCACGCGCTCTTAGCTGTATAGGTGGCGCCACCCTAGGCGAACGGTGGCGAAATGTACGAAATTTCGCCATCTATACGAGCTGTGTAGGTGGCGAAATGAACGGTGGCGATGCGGGCGGCAAGCCTTGCGCAAAGCCCACACATCTCACTATTTTAGCAGATATTTTTTTTTCATTCTGGTTAAATATTCTGACTGCTCAGTCTGCTACACTTGTCAGACATGACGTTTCTTATGTCGCTTGTTCAGTTTTATTTATTTGGAAATGACAGGCCCGCTTTTTATTACTGCGTGCACGCACGAAGTACTGCATGCACTTCTTACGTGAGTGCGTCTAAGCTGCTGTTTGCGTGATTTGTTGGCACAGAGGCAACAAAAAAAATTTGCGTGCGAAAAGTTCAGCAGGTCTTGTGTGGCACCTTCATTAAGTTTAGGTTGTGAGTGCCGAAGTGCCAGATATGAAATTGTGGATCTAAATATAAACCTATCGGGCACCAACAGGTCACCTGATATATATATTTTATAGTGGAGATATTTTAGTCGCACGATGTCGTGCTTCAGCCTCAGTGGCGGCACCGTCCACACCCCCACTGCGCATGCTCGCGTTTTTTGCCGGCCAAGAAAGACATCCACAAAGCCGTCACTCCCCCTCTCTCGCCTCGTAAGGCCAGTGGAGGTAGCGTCTGCTAGTAAAAAAAAAAACGACTGATTGCACTGCACGACCGTTCTCTGGCCACCCCGTGTATGTAGGCACTGAATCTCTGTTTGGCAGTTAACTCTAGGGCACCTTTACTTGGCTTTCGCTTGCCGTTAAATACAACACCGCTCATTCTTTCAATGAATAACAATAAAGACGAAATAGGAAATAATCATTCCCATACCCAATTGCACAACATTTACGCGGCTCCCCCCTGCACTCTGCGCCGTCTTTACTCGCGTTCCCCCTGTGAAGAAATGCGGGCGCTTTTTTACAAAATTTATATTGTTGAGACGTTTATTGGCGGACACTCGTTGATGATCCACGACAGCGACAGTCAATGCGGGGACCGACTTTCTGCACGAGCTGCTCTTCTTCTTATGAAAAGGGCGACCCACTAGAAGGCACTGGAGAGGATTACCCACTGTTTGACGGCTTTGCCACAACTACCCCGGGTACAAAAAGGGAGCCGCCTGGCGACCTAACAGGTGGTTACAATGAGCGGGTCATGGTAGGCTTTGAGGCGCTCCACGTTAACAATGTCGCGTCCTCTACGGCGCATGTCGAAAGATGGTTCGATTGGTTCAATGAAGTAGTTTACAGGGGTAGTGCATTTGACGACACGGTAGGGGCCTTCGTATTTGGGCAATAGTTTTGAAGATACGCCAGTTGCAGTGGTAGGGATCGAGAGCCAGACGAGCGCTCTAGGGAGGAACGTGGGCGAAGTAGTGCTGGTGTCAGCGCGAATGCTTTTTTGCCGCTCTTCATCGTGCGCAGTAAAGGTCTTTGCAAGCTCTCGACACTCTTCAGCAAGCTTGGCTGTAGCAGAAATAGGCGCCCACTCAGACAAAGGAGGAAGAGGAGGAAGAAAGTTTTAAGCGGAAAGACAGGGAGGTTAGCCAGTTCTTACCCCCGAATGCAGAGATGTTACTTGGCTCGCGACTTCAACTTAACTTGAGCAAGTCAGCGCGAAGCAAGCAGCGGACTTCAAAACGCCCAAGTCAGCCTTCGCGTTTCATAGATGCTCAGGCTGTCTTGCTTGGTCAAGTCAAGAACGAGCTTGAAAGCAGAAACACGCTGCTTGCCTGCTAACGAGGGTATTAATGAAGTTGTTCGCGTAAGGCATGCATTACACCAAAAAAAGACCATACGTTTTAAAATAACTATAAAAACGAAGGGCCACAAGCATATGCTTGCTATTTTACGGCTAACGAGCGGCACGTGGTGCCTGCTACCACAGCGATGCGCAGTGTTGCTTCTGTAAAGCGTTCGTTGTCCGCTGGGTTTAGTGGCCACCCAAATGCGGTGCGTTTCTTCATGGTTGCTTGTTTGGAGGCGAAACAAGCATCGCGTTGGGTTCTTTCGTCGTTTTTTTTTTCCTCAATCGAACACCATGGCATGTATTTGTGCTGACCTGGCTCACGAGGTGACGCGATTTTCACGGTATTTGCCTTTCTGTTCGCCTGTGTGCATGCCTGTAATGGGCTAGGTCGCAGTTAATATGAAAAAAAAACAAGTTCTGGGAACAAATGTGATTCGTATCTTTCTGTTGAGCTTGGTAAACAAGAGAAAAAGCGGGGGTCAGGACATTGCCCTCAGAAGAATTCTGTCTCGCGGGGTGCAGCAATGTATCGCTGCATGATGGTAATGCGGATAAAAAAACCCGTGATAGGGGCACCACTTTTTTATGTATGTGTAATTCTACGTAGCGTTGTGCTACAAGCGATGCCTTTCTGAGCGAGAAACAGCACCCTAGACGGGACGAAAGGATAGACGTGGCACACGGACACAGCACCGAGTCAATTTTTTTTTTACCGAAAGAGACGGAAAATGTCGTCGTGTTATAGAAAAACAGAAATAGCCTTTGCGGTTACAGAACACTTCGGCGTTGTCGACACTGGGGCTATTAATACGCACGTGTGGGTAGTCGACACAACCTGTAACGCAAGGGAACTCAGCCACTTCATAACAGTCCGCCGGCTGCGGAAAGCGCACTAGCATCACGTACAGGTGCTTTGCGATGAGTAGCGTAACTTTTCCGACTGCGCGGTACACTGTCGCCTACGGAATGCGGACGAAATTTCCGGTGACTGGTTGGAATGTGCCAGCGCTGCAAAACCTGAGAGCCATCAGTAGCTGTAACACTGGATGCACGGGCTGTCTTCGGTTGTCCCCACTTTCACGGAGCGGCAACATAACGAGCAGCTGCCCCACGGCGTTGTTCATGAATCTGTACCTAGCGTGGAATTGTTGCTCCTCGTACGACTCCATCGGATTTCCTTGGTCACGTAAAGCGGTTCCAAGAATCTTCGGCAGGCAGTGCGCCTCAAAAAATGCTACGCTTATGGCGAGGCAAGCAAACTCAAAAGCGGCCACCTTTCACGCGACGTCCATTCGAGAGGTGGCCATGTTGGAATAACGCGTCAAGTCGCTTTCAAGCAAGCCCCGCAGCTGACTTGAAACTTGTCCTGACTTCGACCGAGCCAAGTCGCCTTCAAGTCATCCGCAAGTTCGAGAACGATTTATGGCGACCGGCAAGACTGTCTTGAGCCAAGAACGAGTCAAGTACGAGTCAAGTAACATCTCTGCATTCGGGGGTTCGACCGGCTGGCTACCCTGTGCTGGGGAAAGGGGTGAGGGGAATGATAGATGTTAAAAAGGAATGTTGCGAAGAGAGGGAGAAATTACAAAAAAAATTGCGACAGAGGAAAGGCAACATCAAAGAGTATAAGACACTAAAGTCTGTCTCTGAGACCAGTTGTCCGCAAAAAGTGCAGCAAAGCTTTCAAAGCCTTCTGGGCTGAGGATGGGCTTGGCCGATGACCCAGAATCCTTTGTTCCGACAAAGGCCGATTGTCTAGTCTATCCAGAGCTGCAGTGAGTTTTTGTCTTTGCACGTTGAAATAGGTGCACTCACACAGAAGGTGCGTGATGGTTTCTTCGCAACTGCAGTAAGTGCATGTAAGAGAGCTGACCATCCCGATGAGATAAGAGTATGCGTTCGTGAAGGCCACTCCAAGCCACAGGCGGCATAGAAGAGTCTCCTCAGCTCGAGATAACCTTGGGGAAAGACGAAGCTGCAGATCGGGATCCAAGTTATGCAGGCGCGCGTTTGTGAAGTCTGTCGAGTTCCACTGTACCAGTGTGAGGTCACGTGCAAGCGAACGAAATCTTGTAGCTGCGTCAGTTCTCTAGAACGGGATGGCTGTGTATTGGGTACCTTCGTGTGCAGATCTAGCGGCCTCATCTGCGCGGTCATTGCCATATATACCGCAATGACCTGGTATCCACTGATACACTATGCTGTGCTGTTTTTCGGTTGCTTGGTGATGAAGAAGCCTTATTTCAGCTACTAACTGTTCATTAGGTCCGTGGCGAAAGGGTGATATAAGACATTGAAGAGATGCCTTCGAGTCCGAGAAGATCGACCAAATTCCCGAAGGTTCTTTCACGATAAACTCCAGAGCTGCACGAATGACTGCAAGTTCTGCAGCTGTCGACGACGTCAAATGCGATGTCATGAATTTAATTGTGATGTTCCTCGCGGGAATAACCACCGCCCCTGCAGAGCTTACTGAAGACACCGAGCCATCCGTGTAAATGTGAAGGCGTCCGTTGTGCTTCTCTTGCAGGAAAAGTAATGTGGCCTGTTTCAGGGCTAGATGCGACGACTTTTTCTTATTTTGGATGCCAGGAATTGTAAGAAGGGCTTTGAGTGGGTGTAGGCACCATAATGGTATCGGCGGCTGTGCTGCATGCGTGAAGTGCAATGGAAGCACTGCGCAATGCTGAGCTACAGTTGCGCTGAACGCTGAGTGGGGCCTGGAAGTTCGAAGTGAGGCTAGGTGATGAGATGGAAGCCGAGCGAAATGTCTTATGTGAATTCTCAAAGCGTCTACGCGGATGTATGCGTTGACCGGATAATCACGCGCAATGATGACTGTCGCTGCTGTAGACGCGCAACTCGGGAGACCAAGGCATATCCTCAGGGCTTGGGCTTGGATCAACTGGAGGACGCGCAAGTTTGTTCTTCGGATCCCGCAAAGCACGGGTAAACTCAGACGGATCTAGCTTGTACGGAAGTATCGTGTCGATGGTGTGCGACGGGTGCCTTCGATACAATAAAAAGAAAGGTGAAAGCCAGTGGTGCTCTGAGAGGTGGTATTATATGCGTATGTGACGAAGGGTAGAATGGAATCCCAATTTGTGTGATCGGCTATGATGTACTTGGAGAGCATGTCGCCGAGCGTATGGTTGAAGCGTTCGGTGAGGCCATTCGTCTGCGGGTGGTAAGCGGCAGTTTTGCGGTGAACAACGTTGCACTCTTTAAGAATGGCTACAACGACTTCAGACAGGAAGACGCGGCCTCGGTGACAGAGCAGTTCCTGGGGTGGACGGTGTCGCAAAATGAATCGGTGGAGCAGAAAGGAGGCCACATCGCTCGCTGTAGCCGCGGGGAGAGCGGCCGTTTCGGCGTATCGTGTGAGGTGGTCCACAGCGACAATGGCCCAGCGGCTACCAGCCGACGTCAGTGGAAGTGGCCCATACAAATCGATGCCCACGTGCCCAAAGGGCCTGGCAGGGCAAGGTAGAGTTTGCAGACCTACCGGTGACAGGTGCGTTGAAGGTTTTCGGCGCTGACAATCTATGCAAGAACGAACGAATTTCTGCACGTAGCGGTACATGCCGCGCAAAAGTACCGTTGGTGAATGTGGTGGAAAGTCTTCGATACCCCGGAGTGCGCACATTGCGGATCGGAATGAAAGAACTCGCATATATCAGAGCGCATACTGCGAGATATGACTAGTAGCCACTGGCGGCCGTCACCGTTGTAATTGCGCCTGTGGAGGAGGCCGTCGCGAACGGCAAAATGGTGGGCTTGACGACGCAACGCGCTAGTGGATGGAGTGGATGGATCAGCCAGACAGTCTATCAGTGAGGCGATCCATTGATCCTTGCGCTGTTCAGTAGCAATGGTATGAATGCTAATGGAAGAAATGGCAAGGTGAGATGCTGAGTTGTGGGCATTGTCGTCAGGCAAGGGAGAGCGGGACAAGGCGTCGGCATCAGCATGTTGCCTTCCATTGCGGTACAGCACGCGGATGTCGTAATCTTGCAGGTGAAGTGCCCACCAGGCGAGACGGCCTGAGGGATCTTTAAATGACGACAACCAGCATAGTGCGTGATGGTCGGTGACGACATCAAATGGGCGACCATACAAATAACGTCGGAACTTTGTAAGGGCCCAGACGATTGCCAAACATTCCTTCTGGGTGACGGTGTAATTTGTCTCGGCCTTAGTAAGCGTACGGCTTGCATACGCCACGACATATTCCGAAAACCCTGATTTGCGCTGTGCAAGGACAGCGCCAAGGCCGACACCACTGGCATCCGTGTGTACCTCTGTAGGGGCGTAGGGCCGTAGTGGCGGAGTATGGGAGGCGACGTCAACAAATGATGGAGCGTTGTGAAAGCGTCGTCGCACTGTGATGACCACAAATGGAGAAGCCCGTTACTTCCGAGGAGCTTCGTCAGCGGCGATATGATAGTCGCGAAGTTTCGAATGAAGTGCCTAAAGTAGGAACACAGCTCTACGAAACTGCGCAGTTCCTTGACAGATGTCGGCTTGGGGAACTCGGCCATGGCCCGAAGCTTAGCTGAATCAGTTAGAATTCCGTCCTTGGACATGACGTAGCCGAGTATTGTCAGCTGCCTAGCTGCAAATCGGCAATTCTTTAGGTTCAGTTGCAGACTGGCGTCACATCAGACGCGTTAAAACATGCCGTAGGCGTTGAAGATGCGTCGAAAAGTCCGGAGCAAAAACGACGACGTCATCGAGGTAGCAAAGGCACGTGTGCCATTTCAGGTCACGCAGAACAGTATCCATCATGCGCTCAAAGGTGGCGGGCGCATTGCACAGCCCCCAAACGGCATGACGTTGAATTCGTACAAGCCGTCGGGGGTGACAAAAGCGGTCTTCGGTGGAGCGTCCTCAGCCATAGGTACTTGCCAGTACCCTGAGCGCCAATCGAGGGATGAAAAGAATTCCGCTCCTTGCAGGCTGTCAATCGCGTCATCTACCCACGGTAGTGGGTACACGTCCTTACTCCTTACGAGTGATCTTGTTGAGGCGTTGGTAGTCCACACAGAACCACACAGAACCGTCCTTCTTCGTGACAAGAACGACAGGAGACGCCCAGAGACTGCTAGAGGGTCTAATAACATCACGGCGAAGCATGTCGTCGACATGCTCGTTGATTACATGGCGTTCTGTGGGAGATACGCGATATGGACGTTGCCGCAGTGGTGGCTGTGTGCCTGTGTCGATGCGATGTGTAACGGTAGATGTGCGGCCGAGAGAAGGTAGGGCGACATCAAAAGAAGACCGGAATTTTTCCAACAGGCCCGGAAGCTGGGAACGCTGGCCTGGCGTAATGCTGTCGGGAATGGAGGGACCGAATACATCCTCGCATGATGAAGCAGGTGTCGAAACAGCACTAAGCGTACTGGAACTTGAGCAGTGCATGTCATCGGGTTGATCCGTAACTTGTTCGTCTTCGATGGGTTCCACGCTGCCGAGACATTCTCCTCGCACCAACGTAACGTTGTACGGGCATGAGTTCACTACAAAAATAGTGGTGCTGCCGTGAGTGAGTTGCACGTTCGCGAAAGGAACCAGGAACCAGCAAGCCTTTTCTGAGGAAAACACAATGAGATGGCGAGAGGAGTTCAGCGGTGTCAGAAAGGCTTGCGCAGTAGACCGACACCGTCGCGCACGAATTTGCAGGAACTTGGGTGTCATCTCTGACGAATAACTTGCTTGCAGCAGATGGACTGTCGGCTGGCGTCAAAGAAGAGAATTGTGTGAGTTCTATTTCAGCTGGTGCGCAATGAATGACGGCGTCCTGGCGGGAGAGAAAATCCCATCCTAGGAGGACATCGTGGGAGCATGAACGAATTATGATGAATTCGAACGCATACATCACGTCCTGAATCTTAAGGCGGGCTGTGCACATCACCGTAGGGTGAATGCTTTGGGCGCTGGCTGTACGGAGGGAGAGCTCGGAGAGTGGCGTGGTCACTTCGCGCAGTAATCGGCTAAGTTTTGCGTCCATGACTGATACGGCGGCTCCAGTATCTACAAGGGCAGATGCACGAACGCCATCCACAAGCACGTCTATCACGTTCGATGGGCCTTCCTGAGGGCTTCCACAGTTCGACAGCGTCGCAGCCCTTGCCTCGTAGACTGCGACGACTAGTTTTCCTGGTGGCCTTCGAGTGGACGTGGCCGCATCGGCGACAGTGAGCGACGTCGCGGAGATGGTGAGCGGCGGGTAGACGGAGCGAGGCGGGACGACGGTGTCATAGGTGGCGGTTGGTCATGAGAGCGGCTTGATTGGCTTGGAAAGTTCGAGGCAACCTGCAGTTGCTGCACACGATTGCAATAGCGTGCTACGTGACTGACGCGACCACAAGCAAAGCAGATGGGGCGATTGTCAGCAGTGCGCCATCTGTTCACGGGTCCCATCCATGTCGTAGAACGCGATGGGCGAGCAGGCTGCTGATATGAGTGCTTGGTGGGCGGCACTCGGGGCAAGTGGGTGACGTCGGCGTATGTAGGCGACACAGTGTCTCCGAATGCCTGGGGCCTCGTGGTTGTTTCGGTGTAACTTAGAGGACAAGCCACAGAAATCGGTGGGGGCGGCCTGGCTACAACTTGGGCGTAGCTGAGTGGCGCAGATACAGGAGGCGGCTGGTGGTATTCAGGAACGACCTCCGCGTTTTCCTGCTGAATGGCTTGGCGGAGCGAAGGTGGAAGTGTACTTGATGGCTCTTGAGCATGTTGTGGGGAAGAAAAAAGCCAGTAAAGAGACCTGGCGGGCAACTTCCTCACGCACGAACGACTTGATTTCGGAGAGCAAGGTCGCGTGGTCAGGAACTGCTGACAAGGCCGAGAGATCAGCATCACTTGGTGGCGGTTGACGGGTCATCAAACGCTGCCGCCGCAGCTCGTCGTAACTTTGGCATAACGTAATGACTTCTGCCACGGTGCGGGGGTTCTTGGCCAGGAGCATGGTGAAGGCATCGTCGGCGATGCCTTTTACACCATGCGTGATTTTGTCAGCCTCTGACATGTTGAGGTCGACTTTCTTGCACAAGTCAAGGATGTCCTCGATGTAACTTGTGAAGGACTCGCCGGTCTGCTGTGCTCGTTCACGTAAACGCTGTTTGACTTGCAGTTTACGAACGGCAGGACGGTCGAACACGTCGACGACAGCGGTCTTAAAAGCGGACCAAGTCGGGAAATCAGATGCATGGTAGTTGTACCACATTCCGGCCACACCCGTAAGGTAGAAAAACAGGTTTCCGATTTTAGCTGCCTCGTCCCAATGATTGGGGAGACTCACGCGTTCGTACATGGCGAGCCAGTCCTCGACGTCGGTGCCATCCGCGCCGGTGAAGACAGGGGGGTCGCGGATGCGGGGGCCACCGGGACATGGCGTCGGCGTAGGAGGGAGCGTTTGCTGAGCTGCGTCCTGGTGCATGGTAGAAGGCACGGTACGGGATCGAAGCTCCAAGTGCATCGAATGCGAAACGAAGATGTATGAAGGGCACAGCACTCTCCACCATATTGTTGAGACGTTTATTGGCGGACACTCGTTGATGATCCACGACAGCGACAGTCAATGTCTTGTCTTGTCTTGTCTCCTAGAAGATTTTGGCTCATACCCACATGGGGGATTGGCCACACTGTACCTCATGATAGATAATTTTTATAACGCTTGCTAAAAAAATATAAAGAGAAATTAGATAGAAACAATAAATGTTCCTTTGAAAAAAAAAACGTGATAAAATTGTAGAAGAATACGATAAAACAGAATATATAAAACGAATTAACAAGAATGAGGAAGGGGAAGAAAGAATTGGATATATCTGGCAGTACCACTAGCAGCGTATCCTTCCGGTTGCCTGAATGAATTTATGTAGCGCTGACAGAATAGCACTGTGGCCCACACCCAACTGACTGGCTCCAAACGATAATACGGTGGATGTATTGACTGGCAATCCGAGCATACCAATCGGTCTTTCAAGAATTATTCGGCGCAGTGAGGCGAAGCGGCGGCATGTGAGAAGAAAGTGATCTATTGTTTCCGGTTCATTGCAAACTACACATAGGTTAGTTAATGAAAATCCTGATTTGTTGAGATAAAAATTTAACAGAGGAACTCTACAGCGAAAGCTTGTGAGGGTCACCTCACATTGACGGGAAAGGCATTTTGCGGTGTTCCATGTGAATTGCAAGTGCCGAAATTCTTCAGATTGTAGAAGCGACGTTTCGTTCATTTTTAAGATTAACAGGCGTTTGAATCGTTCGGCAGTAATAAAAGGAAACTGTGGAGCTACTGGCACCACAGGGAAATTTAAAGATGCCGAAGCGAGCGAATCAGCAATTTCATTTAGTTCAATTCCAGCATGCCCGGGGACCCAAATAAACCGAACTTCTGATAGGCTATGCGGTACGAGAGACCAAAATATCCTGAGAAGAGGAGACTTCTTTGCGGACGTTAGATGTGTACATACAGACAAAGCATCCGAAATAATAATAGCTTTTGATTGCTGATAATTTAGTTTTCGAAGAGCCAATGTAATAGCCAGGAATTCTGCGAGATAGATTGGTGTGAAGTCAGGCAATCGGAGCGCAAAAGACCAATTAAGCTGATGAGAAAAAATACCTACTCCAGCCTTCTGAAGATTTTGCGTTGCGTCCGTCGAAATTACTACGTATTTAGGAAAATGACTTAGATGGTCTTGAAGGAGGCCCTCCAGAACATGCTTTGGAAGTAACTTGGCATTTTTTGGAAAAATATCATCGAAAATTAAGTCAACTGGCACCGAGCATTGGGTTTGGGGAGTTAAATGCCGGAGGGAAACGTGAAGATTTGATAACAGAGACTCGACGAAAATGACTTGGGGTCTTTGATAACGAGACCACGGGCGCTGAAAGAAAGAAACTGGATGTTTGATGAAAACTGTCTGAGAACAGAAGAGGGGTGCATCGTAAAGTTTTAAAAATGTTTGCACAGTAAGCTGTCGAAATCTAGCATCAAGTGGAATAATTCTAGCTTCCAAATAAAGCACGCTATTCGCTACACACCTAGGTAGTCCGAGACACAGCCGCAGAGCTTGCCTTTCTAGCAATATAAGTGGTCTTAATTTGTACTCAGCACTTCCAGAAAACAGAACGCAGCCAAACTCCAGAATTGGGCGTACGTAAAGTTTGTATATCATAAGTAACGTATCCCTGCGCATCCCTGAATTCTTATTGCAAAACCGGCGGAGCAATCCTACGGCGCTTTCTGCTTTACGGGTGTTTGATTCTATTTGTTGCTGCCAATTTAAATTGTCCACGTAAACAATACCAAGATATTTTAGCGCTGTTACTTGTGGAATCGGATCATTTCGATAATGCAGTGAAAGAAATACGGGAACGGATAGAGGGAATACAAGCAGAGCACATTTACTAACATTAAGTGAAAAAGACAGCCCGCCAAGCCATACCTCAAGCTCACTCAAATATGACTGCAAGATTTGATATAAACTATTGATATCTCGGGATGACGAGAAAAAAGCAATATCATCGGCGTAGACATAAAGAGGAACATTTTTATGAACGGGAATAGATGATAATAATATATTAAATAAAAGAGGTGACAGGACTGATCCTTGCGGAACACCTCTTGTTTGCTTATATGAGGCAGAAGTAATTCCCTCGTGGCAACAAAAGAATTGTCTCTCAATGAGAAACTCCTGAACCCAAGATATAATGTACTTGGGAACCTCACAGTCCACTAATCTTGAAATTAATGTACTGTATTCCACACTATCGTAGGCTTTTGCGATATCTAACGTGACTAATGCAGAAAGCTCACCAGATACTTTTGCAAGGCGGATTCGGCTTTCCAAATCAACATGAGCCGACCATATAGAGCACCCCTGTCTAAATCCTACTTGCCTTGGTGAAAGAATGTCCTGACGAGCGATGAATTCACTGAGCCTTCTATGAAGAATTCTTTCAATTATTTTAACTAGGTTTGAAGTCAGCGAAATTGGCCGAATGTTATCCAGGACATATCCGAGGCTTGGATTTTTTCGCAGCAACACAACTTTAGCAACTTTCCATGCGCTTGGAATCCATGTGTGCTGTAAGGAGCAGTTAACAATATTCAAAAGCTCCTCGGGATGGGAATTAAATATCAATTTAATCATAGAGTTTGTAATCTGGTCTGGACCGGGAGCTGCTTGCTTTACAGTTAGTATCACATCTGCCAGTTCAGCCATAGTGACTTCCCGAAAGTCCGAGGTTGCGCTTTTGAATGTCACAGGTCTCAAGCATGACGAAGCGAAACGCGCTTCAAGTCCTTTCGCGATGCCCTCTAACAAATCTGTTGTCTCTTTAGGAGACAGCACTACTGAATGCGAATATGCTGGTACCTTCGTCGATTTTTTGTTCCGTAGAAATCTGTACAGGGCAGATCTTTTATCGGGTTTTGATAAACGCGAATGTAAGTCAGAATTGTGTTTATCTTTAGCTATTGCAACTGTACGTTTAAACAGCGCTGCGTGGAACTTATAGTCAACCCAATTTTTTGGAGTATGGTTGTGGCGTAAACGTTTCCAAGCAGCTTTACGTCGCCTATACGCAAGCGTACAATCTTCATTCCACCAAGCTGAATTTGACGGTGTGCTGCCGTACTTAACAGAAAACTCTGCCGGCTGGATAGAGTCACTTAGACACGCTACGACTGAAGCAGCTCGTTGCTGTCCGACGCGTCCTCTCAATGACGAGAGCGCGGAGTTTAAAAGTTTTATAAATTTTATAGTTGATGAACCGTTGTTGCCGGATAGCAGAGGTAAGTTGTGGTAGCATTATTTCATAGGTAATTGGTACATGATCACTACTCGTCCCATTATCAAACGTTTCCCACGATGAAATCATAAACTGGCCACAAGAAAATGTTAGGTCTAATGTTGATGAGCTTATCCCGCGTAGAAAGGTAACTTGTCCAGAGTTATGGCAGCGAAAATTATTATCCTGCAACCAATTCCACAATCTTTTGCCACAGCTATCTGTTTTAAGCCCCCAAGAGGTGTGATGCGAGTTAAAATCCCCAGCCAATAAAATTGAATTTGACGAAGAATTCTTGATAACACAGTCTAGGTGATCTGTGCGTCTTACTCCATTAGGAAAGTACGCATTAATCACTGTAATCCTGTTGGAGTTAGGTAACAAACAATCTAATCCTAACAATTCACAATCCGGACAAATATGTTCAAAAGTTACAGAAACGTGATGACACATTTTTGAAGATATTAGAACCAATAATCCACCTCCTCTACCTGGCCGATCCAGTCTAAATGTTCGAAAATATTTCAGAGTAAATGTTTGGTTTGCTGAAAGCCAAGACTCTTGAAGTAAAATTATACTAGGATTTGTTTGCTGTATGAGATAAATAAGATCTATGTAAGCGGAAGATACGGAGCGACAATTCCACTGAAGAACTTTTACAGGCGCTATGATGAACTTAATATAGTTGACTCTACTGCAGAACGCAAAACGTCCTGCTCATTGTTGGTATCAGTAATAACTTTTTTTGGTTTTGACATTGGCAAATTGGTTGGAGACAATGGAGCATTGCGTCGTTTATGAGTGATATTACCAAGCCTCATGTCACCAAACGACCCACTGGGCCCCACAGGGGTAGGCGACTGAGTGCTGACGAGCGTTTCAGGGTTAACATCTTCTTGACGCCGATTATTTTGTTCATTGTCGATGTGCTCAGCTTCACCCTGGACCGTGACAGTGTGTGCAGCGAAGGAGGGAAGAAGGCTGTTTAACCTGGCGGCGAGCATCTCGGTCAGACCTTCAGCAAAGGTGTTGAAAAGCCGTTCCATAATCATCGGCATGGCCTTATCTATCGCTGCCGACACTGCGGAAGCGACCGTCGCTTCAATTGACCCACACTGGCGTGACGTAGCAGCAGCGTACCCCACTTCGCGCTCTTTAATTAAGGAAGTTGCCTCAGACCGAGAACAACGGCGTTTCTCCATTATGTCTAGAATTTGTGTTTCACGTTCTCGAGCAGGGCAGCTATTGTCCGTGGCTGTGTGTGCTCCATCACATAGGCAACACCTGCAGTTGTCTTCCTGACAATTTGATGCGGCATGTGCCCCACCGCAATTCGCACATCTCAATGAGGACCTGCAAGCATTAGCGCTATGTCCAAATCGCCAGCAGTTACGGCATTGCAGTGGGCGAGGTGTCAATGCCTCTACACGGAATAGATAAGGCCAGGCCTTCAGCTCAGAGGGGCGTGTGAGACCAGCAAAGGTAACGATGACGCTTTCAGTAGGGACTCGCGTATCACCTACAGGTCTGGTGCATCTGTAGACAGATGTCACGCCAGCCGGAGAGACCATCTTTAAGAATGCTTGAGGACTAATGTTAGTTGGAACACCACGAACAATGCCCTTCACGCAAGCAAGATGAGGGGGGATAAAAGCGCGAACAGCAATGAACGCAAATCTCGTGGCGGCCAGTAAGTCTGTTAAGCATTGAATATTTGAAGATCTGCATAGCATGCCAGTCTTGCCGAAACGCCTCACCTCCGAGATGTCCAGAAAATGACCGCTTATGTTGCGAAGTTCTTCTTGGAACACCTCCGTTTCACTCAACCGAATGGTTCCACCATCAGTGGGCACAAGCGCGACAGGCAAACTGCTTACGCCGTTCTTGAAGAAACACTCCAGTGGTACCGATTCAGCAGGGCGACTGGCCGACCAGGGCGAGCCCTGGCCGGGGCCGGAGACCGGCATTGATGGCTCCTGAAAAATCAGCAAAAAGAAATTCTACCGCTAATAAAGAACCAAAGGCGATGAGTGTGGCCAATCCCCTCCCACAGGCCGTGCAATAGAAAGCGCCAACTACTGCAGGAACGCAATGTTGCGATGAGGGCAGCGATGCCAAGAGCCAGGCCGTGGGCAACCCCAATGTGGGGACCGACTCTCTGCACGAGCTGCACTTCTTCTTATGAAAACGGTGACCCACTAGAAGGCACTGGAGAGGACGACCCACTGTTTGACGGCTTTGCCACAATATTATAAATTTTGCTGTGCTGTATATTTTTGTCTGAATGTGGTGATAATTCAGAAAAACTGAAATCATGTTTGGCCAGTTTTCTGGCTCCAAAATAAAATATTAGCTGCCGCTTTGCTACCGTTCTGGCTACTTTGGTTAATTGGTGGCTCTTTTTTTCTTTGAGGATCTGGCAACCCTAGTTTAGACAAAATACCTACTTCTGTTCGATGCGTGTAAAAAGGGCCTTTGAGTAGGCAAATAAATACAGAGTGAAGTTATGCTGTATTGGTGGATATAAAACAAATAATCGTTATCCAGCACAAAAGCTTTGCTAGCTAACTTTAGCGCCTTGACAAGCAACATATAGCGAACACGACAAGCAGCAGCACGTAACGCTGCACTGTATTAGCAAGTTCAATGCTTATGTTGAGTTACATGTGTCCTGGTTCTAATTTTACTGCGAGCCCCGCCGTGGTGGTAAGGTATTCGGCTGCTGACGCGCAAGTCGCCGGATCGAATTCCGGCTGCTGCGGCTGCGTTTTCGATGGAGGCGAAAATTTCCTAGGGCGCAGTGCTCAAATTCGTGAACACTCTAAAAAAAGAGCGAGTAAAAAGGGTGTCTGTTTGTCCCAAAACAATAATCGTCATCTATATTGTGTTCCATCCTTGCGCTATCGCCCTGCGCCCGGTACTTTCCGGTCACGATCGACATGTTCATTATCAGGGTTACATTGCATTCTTGATAGGAAAGTGGCCAGCGCCGAGTTTTCAAGAAAGGAAGCGCACGCAAGCCTGGTGACGATTATTGTTCTGGGACAAAAAGACACCTTTTTTACACAATATTTTTTAGGAGTGTACAGGTTAAAAAACCCCAGGAGGTCGAAATTTCCGGAGCCCTTCACTACGGCGTCTCTCATAATCATATGGTGGTTTTAGGATGTTAAACCCCAAATATCATTCGTGATTTTATCGAGAATCGGCGTGTTAGTGATAATATAAACATTTCTCGGACGGAACGTGCCAGAACAGCGATGTGATTATGAGGCATGCGTACTGGGGCCTCCGGAATGATTGTAACCATATAAATTTGATTATCGGCATTCGACACCGTAGGGGCGCCCAGGTTCCACGAAATGATTATGAAGCACGCAGTTGTGAGTGACTCTGAGCTAATTTTTGACACATGATTTTCTCTAACGCACCCTTAAATATAGGTACGAAGGCGCTCTTACGTTTAGCTTCCACTGAAATATGGCCGCCATAGCCGAGAACGAATGCTGCGTCCTCGGGGACAACACGACGCCTTAGCCGTTAAGTTATGGTGGCGGATGCCAGCGCTGTCGTCACGTTTGTGTGGTGTATGTCCTTCCGGACTGAATTCCTTACATTGTGCCAATATAAATACGATACTCGTTCTTTACCAGTTAACCACTGCTACAAATATATTGTTCGTTTCAAGATAGGCATAAATGTATAGAAACTTGCCTGAGCATTATCGCCTATTATATAGAGAAAAAACTTGGCATACTTATATGCGTGCGCGGCGCCAATAGTCAGCTGACGTCACCACATGACGTGTGACGTATCACATGATCACATGGCTGCACAGTTCATAACACTGGAACTCCTGCAAAATGTCATATTAAGACAGCTGACACTCACGTTGACCCTACGATGAGACTCCATTTTTTGCGCATTCATTTATTCGTCGACCGCGTTCGCTGATGACATTGTGATTTGAGGATCGCTTTTACTGCGCGAGCTGTTATGAGATAGCAACATGAGTCACGTGCGTGCCGTAATTGTCTGCCGCCGCCGGTGTCCGTAACCGCTATCAGAAGAAATAACAAAAAAGTCAGTAAATAAAATACCCAAAGAACCAATACGATTCAAACCCGGGTACCGTCCATGCCAGCCCGAGTATTCTACCACTGAGCCACACCAGTGTTTATAACATTCTTGCAAATCAGCCCTAGGCAGTTTTGATGTCGGGAAACGAATCGCGTCCTTATGAGTAATAAAGCATTTCAGAACATAAAAGGTACAACGAGGTGTCAGATGATGCAAATCAAGCAGCGAGTGGGTTGGTGAATGCTTTAACTCATAATCTTAATCTTGATCTTGTTGATCTATTAAATGTGGTGCATACCCACTGTCAGGAATAGTGGGGATTACAAAAGCTTCTGGCATAGTTCTTCAGTGTCGTCAGCCAGAGAACACAAAAATTGCACGCACTTGCTTGCAACTGTGCCAAATGTACCACAAATCTCTGAAGCATGACGATGAATGACGAAGAATGGCATACGCGTCGTATATGCCTGCCTACTACACCCTAATTCATGGCGTAGTGGAAACGCTGCAACTGTGCTTTCAGCAGCTAAACCCAAAGATTGTAAAAAAACGCTCTTAAAGGCTGCTCTTCTAACTTTCACTGTGACAGTGCGGCGCGTTCAGTGCAGGCCTGGTGGTTGCTTTTTACAGCGAAAGCTGTTATCAGATCACTTTTGGGGTCACGCGCAGTTTTTGTCCGCCGCCACCGCCTCTGTCCGTAACCACATCGCGCGAAATTCGAAAAAAACCTTGCACCAATGACAGAGTGGAGCTTGAACCCAGGTCCTCTGGGTGCCAGCCCAATATTGTACCTTTGAGTTACGCCGGCACTTGTAACTCTTTGTAAACTTGTCTTAGGCAGGTGTGACCTAGCATTATTGGCACAGCAGGGCTTGAACCCGGGTCCGCTGGGTGCCAGCCCAGTATTCTATTCTTTTATTAAAATTTCACTATTCACTTATTAAAATTTGTTCAACCGAGGTAGTTGTGGGACACTGTACGTATAATATATTGCGCTAGCAAAAGAGAACTTCGTTCAAATGTCAATTGACACATTACTGGCAAAAAGCAGTGACTCAAATTAAAAAATCTTACTGATTCATGGAAACAGTAAAGACAGATGAATGAATGAAATAAACATTATGGGCCTATAGTGTATGCATCCAAGGAGCAGCCACATTTTCGCCAAATGTGGGTGGTGACCTGACTATAAAGTAAAAACCCAGGTATAAAGTAAAAACCCCGACTGCCAAGCTCTGGTCACAAGGCTTGCGAAGTCTTCAGGGCTGTGTGAATCATAAAATATATAAATGAACTAGTAAGCAGCGAGGAAGGATTAACACCAGAAGCTTCAATGGCTGTATATGAAGCGCAAGCTTCGCATGCGAATACAAGAAAAGCTTTTACGAATTTCGCTTGACAATGTACACGACTTAAAGGTAATTCATTTCAGTTCGACTTAAAGGTAATTCATTTCAGGTGATTCATTTCAGTTCCACATCTCAAAATTAGGCCTGACCATCATCATTCACTTCCTAATCGTCGTGATGGCTATTGCGAAAAAAATCTTTTCTTAGAGCAAGCAGCATTACCTCCACGATGCTGCTGGTGACATCCTTAAAACATTCGCATGTGCGTTTGCCTAAACATATCCGATAGGTGCTGTTCTTCGACTGTCAGTTGCGAGCGCACTTGTTAAATTGAGCAGGCGATGATTTTTTTAGTTGTCGTGAACGTTTAGGTGGTTTATGTGAGCTACGTACGTCTTCTCAAATGTTATTGGCCTTTTCTGAGAAGAAATTTTGAAATCTAAAATTGTTAATAATAAAGTTTGGGGGGCAATAAATTACTATGGATATGATCGTTCTTACCTGCCAGTTTGATGGTTCTTGAAACCAAAACCATGCATTATTCACGTGAATAATCGGCGCACCCATGAAGTTATTTGTTGCACCCCTTAAAGCAGCTTGATTTATATTAAAAAAACATTGATGGGCCCAGAAGGCAAGATAACTCTTAAGAAGTAGTCTTTTTTTTAGCTGAGCATGCATCAAACTCGTTTGTTGGATATGCCACCTTTATTGTGTTACTGGGAACAAGCTGGAAAGCTCACAAAGGAGAAGTTTTCTGACTGGCTTCTGTTAATTCAGAACAGTTTCGAGAACTGTGGGGAGAGAATTAAGGTAACCTTCTACGTATGATGCATATCGATTATTTGTTTTCGTTTGAGGAGTTCAGAGAGGAGATATTTCATTTGGCTAGTAGTTATTCCTTTGGCAGATACTAACATGAGTTAGCATGCATGTTAGTATCTTGCGAGTTTTGAGTTTCTTGCGAATCATAATATTGCGTTTCATTGCCAATTTTCAGCCGTGTTAAGTCGACCATTCAGGTCGGTCCCACATATGACAAATGCCAGGCTGCTACGATGTTGATGCCAGCTTTTAGTAGCACCTCGCAAAGTTTTCCCACGAAGCTACCTGCTAAAGTGCAGCAGAATTGTAAGCTAGTCAAGGAGTTTGCTGCGAACTGTCATAGACGTTACAATCACGCCTGAGAACTTTTGCCTTCACATTCAGTGGATAAAAATATTGAATATACTGAAAACAAAACGCTATAGGTCATTGACTCTTTCTCTGCGTATCGACCAATGTTGGTTCTTTGATCGTGCACTGCTCCTATCAAAAGCCGCTTTTGGAACCATTCCTGATGTCCCCGCCGTGTAGATTGTGTATACTCGTGATGCCGCTTACGAATTCGGCCTGTTCCAAAAGGACGACGTCCTTCTCTTTTTTTTTGCTTTCTTTCTGCATCAGCTTCGCATAACGCATTCCGCAGCAGGTGCTTTCTCCGCCCTGCATTTTCTGAATTCTCCAGCTCCATCTTAGTACCGCGTGCCACGGTGGCTCCTGCGGCATCGGCCTGCTGGCATTTTTCATCTCGCTTTCCCAAGTTCCGCTATAGCTTAGCTTTGGAGCTAACATTTGGAAACTGATGACAAAACGCATGCAGCCAATGGCTCTTTCCTTTCGCTTCTTCAGCACTGAAGGTTTCTTTACATAAACAAAAGAAAAAAATCCCCGTCTGAAGTAAACAATGTTGGAATGAAATCTCCTAAATTCCCCATTTTCGTGTCGTTGCATACTGCGCCCGGTGGTGCCGGTCGCCTGCCTAAACTGAAGCTCGCATTTACGAAAATGGCCCCGGCCTGGAAGCAATCAAGACACACGTGGTGCTGTTGCATCCGCCGCAAAGGGTCGTCGTCATTGTCGTCGCGCGAGACGGCATAGTGAGCAACGAGCAGACTGGGTTAACAGATGTAAATGAGGCATGTCGCGCCTTATTTTCTACGTCTCCTGTCGGCGTTCTGCACTGATGTGGAAGATTCCACAGACATCTGACAGTGTGCCGGAACATTTATTTCGTCGCCGGAATTTTTCTGCGCTCCATTTCGCCAAACATCGCTTTTCTGCAAACACGTAATTTCAAGATCCCCCTCGAACACACTATGGCAAGAACGCATTGAATGAAGAAAACAATTCAAGCATCTCCACAGAGTTCGAAGCTCCGGATGTTTTTCGGTGTTACCGTGAGTCCTCCGGAGGAGCAGCAGCGGGGCCCACCCGGCGCCACGCGCGGTTCACCGCCACTTCCCGCTCTCGCGTTCCAGGGTCCCTTTCTTGTGGAGCTGATTTAGCAGCGTCTTGCTTGGCGCGCATGGTATCGGGATCCACTTCTCGTTGCGCACGTTTCACAGTGGCGCCCTTGGCGCGCACCGTCTCGGGAGCCGCGCAGCGCCACGCTCACTTCGCGACAGCCTCTCGAGCCACCAGGCGCAATGGGACACGCACGGTGACAATCCAGGCCCCGCCACGGTGGTCTAGTGGCTAAGGTACTCGGCTGCTGACCCGCAGGGCGCGGGTTCGAATCCCGGCTGCGGCGGCTGCATTTCCGATGGAGGCGGAAATGTTGTAGGCCCGTGTTCTCAGATTTGGGTGCACGTTAAAGAACCCCAGGTGGTCTAAATTTCCGGAGCCCTCCACTACGGCGTCTCTCATAATCATATAGTGGTTTTGGGACGTTAAACCCCACATATCAATCAAATCAATCAATCAATCAACGGTGACGATCCAGGAGAATGAGAGATAACGGGCGCTCCGGTGCAGCCCCGTGTAGCCAACGCAGCAGCCCATCGGAAAGCAGCGGCATCTCCAAGGCCATCTATTGTCCATTCACCCAACTGCCGTATTGCACACGATGATGATCTCTGTGGTCTTCCCCTTTATACCGGGGGGGCACCTTTTAGTGTCCTGACCGGAACGAGAAAAAAAGGAAAGAAAAATCACACCAGGTCCATGAACATCACAATTGTTCACTGTCTCCTTGACCACCACTGTAGAAGCCTTGCTTTGGTTATTGTTGTCGCTGCCAGGGGTGCACGTTGGTATCGCGGCTGTCGCCTTCCGGTGCGCCGCAGTCTTTCACAAAGCCGAGTGCCTCCGGTAGTGTGGCGCCATCTGTCTGACGGGGACACAGGCGTTCGCAGTGAAGCACCAAGTGTTCAATGGTCTCCTCGTCTTTCCCGCATGTCCTGCACTGCACAGTGCCGTCGGCCAACGGCGGGTCGAAGTGACGGCGATACACCTGAGTACAGAGCGCTCCAGCACGGTCCTCAAACAGAAGCGCACTGCCGACATTATTGTCGTATAATCGTTCGGCGGAGATGGTGGTCTTGTGAGCTCTGTATAGGGCCAGGCTGGGTTTCTTCTCCATAGCCGCCTGCCACATCAACATCTCATCTTCCTGCACTCTATTCCGTACTCCTACTGCCCATTTCCCCTCACTGTCCTCCTGGACAGGTTCAGTAAAAAGGGAGTACTAGCGGCACAGATTGTGGAGACGCCTGCGCCATGGTGTGTTCATGCCCTTGATAGCTGTGTATCTAAATACACGACGGGCCCACCGCTTGTCGTTCATGAGGCGAAGACGTCCTTCGTAGGCCGCCTTGCTCCTTGCCTCGCGTGCCTCGTAACTTGACCATCCGAGGTCGCCTTGTAAAGCTTCGACAGCCACACGTCCATAACACGGCAGTGCCAGTCGCCCGACCTCACGCTGACCTCTTTCAAACCACTGGCGTGTTGCGGCAGACAGGCAGATGACGGCGTTGGCGAATGTCAGCACTGGCACATGTACTGCCTTCCACAGTTCGCGTACCAGTACAAACCGGTTGCACCCCCACAGACTCCACCGTCGCAGCACGTTGGCGGCCCTCACAGAAGCCTGTCGAACGTGCTCCTCTTGCTTGTCATAGATATCTGCGGAGTGCAAAGGTTGACGCCGAGATACCGGTACTGGTTTGATACCGGAATGCTTCCTCCGTCGGGAAGCTGCACATGAATGGTCTCCACGCCTGAAAACTGCAATATGGCCGATTTTTTGGCATTGAAGTGAAGGCCCAGATTCTTCAGGTGGTCGGCCGCCAGTGTTACCAACCTCTGAAGGTCACTGCAGCGCTCAGCCAGTAATACCAGATCATCAGCGAACACCAAGCTTGGCAGCGTCCATGTCTGCGCCACCCCACCAATCATAAGGCGGAACGCGAAGCCAACTCCGGATTCCACGAGTGCCTGCTCGAGTGCCGCCACATATAGCATGTATAGCAGCGGAGACAAAGGGGAGCTCTGCCTGAGTCTTCTTGTCACTCTCAGAGGCTGTGTTCTGGTGCCTCTGAAGCATGCTACCACTGAGCTATCTGCTTAGAGCCGCCGGAGAAAGTCTGTCCACACGCTCGGCATTTGTCGTTGGTCTAACTGGTGGAAAAACTCCTCGTGTGGCACACTATCATAAGCCTTGGCGACATCCAGAAAGCATCCAAGCAGACTTCTGGTTTCTCTCCGTGCCACCTCGATGGTCTGGTTGAGCACGAAAAGATTGTCTTCCAAGCGTCGGTTCCGTCGGAAGCCATTCTGGAGTTCCGACAGTATGCCCCTCTTCTCCGCCCAGCCACTCATTCACACCTTCAAGACTTGAGCGAAGAGTCTATATAGGACGCTCGTCACCGTGATTAGTCTATAGTCGCCCAGCAGTCCAGCGTCGCCTCCTCTCTTGCACACGAAGCTTACTCTGCCTCATTGCCAGTCGGGTGAGATTGGGTCGTTCTTGAGGATGGTATTGAAAATTTCCGCGAGGTGTTCTCGAGCAGACTTCCCCAAGCATTTCACAAGGCCCGCCGGTATGCCGTCCAGTCCGGTAGCAGTGCTTGCACTGATACGCGGGAGTGCACGTCAAGAGCGATCCTCGTTATCTGCCAATGGTCCTCTTCACTTGGCTGTTGAGGCTCATCCGGGTCGCCGTTTACTGCTGAGGTAGATTCGTCATGTGTGGGATTGAAGAGCTCTTGCATGTGGGTCGTGATGTGCGCTGCGAGGTCGGTGACCGGTAGGTTGCTAGAGTGGTGTCGAATTTCAGGTGCCGGAGTTTGGCGATCTAACGAAGACACATATTTTCAAAATTTATTTGCACCGTTACGCCCTGCCTTTGTGATAGCTCTCAATTGTTTGCTATTGTACTGAGCTATTTTGCTTTGTACGAGGATCCGCATCTCTCTTTTGAGGCGGAGGTATTCCTCCCAGGTACTCATGCACTCCTCTCCGGGTGATGTCCTAACAGCCGCTCTGTGTAGGCGATTCGCCGTTCGTCTTCCAATAAGGGCCCTTTGTACCTCTTCGTCCCACCAGCCTTTGCGCCTTAGGCCGCCGCGGGAATTTACGCGAATTTCGTGCTTCTTCATGATGCGTCTCAGTTCGAGCACAAATTGGTCATATGTTGGTGGTTCCGTCGGTTGAAAGTTCTGCTCGAATGCTTCCGCGACTGCCGCATACTCCGACTGCGGGAGGTGCCTCTCAGCTGGGTTGTGATGTTCCTTCGCAATGGTTCGCCAGGAGGATCGAGAAAAGCTCAACTTGATTCGGTTGTGGTCACTTTCTATGCTGAATTCTTCCTTTTCATCGATGTTCATGTGGGTGAGACGTCGTGCTAAAGAAGGTGTCGCAAGCACGTAATCAATACAGCTGCGACTGTTCCTGGTGCTCCAGGTGTACTGTCCTTCACATTCTGGACGAAGATTTAGCACATATAAAGCGAGTGTACGTGCCAGTGCCAGTAGTAGTTCCCCATTGGTATCTTGGAAGCCATCCAGAGCTTGGAGGTGCCCATTGAAATCGCCTCTAATGAGAACCTATCGCTGGTTTGCCCATCTCGCCACGTCTTCCCTGATGCAGTGCGCCATTCTTGAGTTTCCAGCATCAGCTCCAGCAGATATGGCAAAGCAGGCCACCCCTACCAAGACTGCCAGCTCTTGCAGGTAGCCCTCGACCCACATATGCTCAACACACGGGCTGTCCAGTTTTTTCCAAGCTGACCTAGTTTTCCACAGGAAACCTATTCCTCCCCCTTTCCTCGATTCACCTGAACGGTTCAAGCCAGCCCACTGCCAACTTTTATGTACTGGTGGCTCTTCCATGACTCGAAGGTGTGTTTCAGCCATGGCATATATCTCTATGTCTTCGTCACCCATCATCGGATATAGTTCTGTATGTAGGTTAAGCACCATGTAGGTTAAGGAAGCCTACATGTATGTCCTCGTTCTTCTTGCGGCTACGGCGACGGCGGGCCGAATTTTTCTTTACGTCCTGTGCCAGGAGCGCTTCTGCCTTCTCTGTGGATTGGTCATTTGTAGGATTGCCTGGCCCAGGGCAGTCATCATGGAGGTTGTTGGTTTCACCCTCCATGCCCTGTGCTTGTAGTTGCCCGACGGGCGAAGCCCTAAAAAAGCACATAGTCTGCGTCCCAATCGTTGTCCTAGTTGCTCGGCGACGTATTCACTGTAGGAAGTTCCATTCATCTTATCCTGGAGAGCCTTTGTGACACTGACGAACTCCACGCGCGTTCCAATGTCCACATCTCTAGGGGACAGCGCATCTAGGAAACTAGACAAGAGATGGCAATGACGACACAGAATACGTATAGCGCCATCTGGTATATTGTCACCCAACTGCAGTTTGCGTGATCTCGATAAGACAGTGCCATCTATTGTAAATTAAGAGAGATGTTGCTGGGTACGCCGGAGGGACGAGGGATTGCCCTAGAACTTAACAAGTTTAGCCTCTAAAATGCAGATTTGCAGCACGTGAGTCACCTTGAATATAGTGGACTTATGTTGCGCAACACAAGGCAGCCAAATCAAGTAGTTTTGCAAGTGACACCTTATGCATGTTTTTTATCAACATGGGCAGTTCATTTATGCACGTTGTTTTATAAACATGGGCAGTTCGTGTACCAACAACTTCACGCGTGCTCGTTACGTGCATGCGCACGATGCTGTTTCATGTTTTGTAGACGCTGCGCAGTACGAAGGTGTCTCCAGTCACTATCTTGCAAACGTGGATATAAAGGGCCGAATATTAACGGCCATGTCATTTAGGAAATTGTTGGCTTCCGAGGTGGAGCAGCTGACCATTTTGCTAACGCTTCTTTAATCGGACAGGACAGAAATTTGAACAAACTTGAGGTGAGCCCTCCGAGCTTTCTTGACTAGGGTGGTCTATGAGGAGTTTGCTAGGGCACTTCAGGGTGAGGTTCTTACTCATCGCGTAACTTCATGGTTCCCGGAGCATAAGGGCGCTGAAGTAGGTGGCTGGTTAAGGTTAATGAGTTGGTACAAGCCTGGGCCCAAGGTCTTACCGGCCGCGCCGGCCACTGCGACGCCGGTGTGCCGGGTGGGGCTGGTGATGGGCTTAGTCCTGCCTTTTCGGATGCCAACCTAACCCGCTTCAGAGACATTCTTTCTACTTTGAACGAGATCACTAGTCACTACCAGATGAGTCGCAGGGATTTCCTTTACCACATGGAAGTCTCGCGAGGCCCCAGGCAGTCCCTCTTCGGCTCCTGCACACAGTCACATCCAACACTCTTCACCTTCAGCAGATACACGGAGGTCTCCCCTCTATGTACCGACTGTGGGGCCGTTAGTGATTTCAAGCACATGATCTGGGAGTGCCCCTCTTTGAAGCTCCACATTGACCGCGAACTGAATGAGGAAGAATTTCAGTTCTTTCTCAAAGTCGCAAACTCGTTTGACCAACTCTGTCCAAAAAGCAGCATCCTGGGCTGTCCAAAAGGCCAAGGATGCGGTGGTGAGGCTTGGCCTTTTCGTCGCAACGTGGGCGCTGCCTGCACTCTTGCCCCATAAAATGGGGTGAAGATTCTTCAAGACGAGAATAAACGTTATATCTATCTATCTATCTATCTATCTATCTATCTATCTATCTATCTATCTATCTATCTATCTATCTATCTATCTATCTATCTATATATATATCTATCTATCTATCAATCTATCTATCTGATGTATATTATCAAGAAACAAGAAGCACACTAGTGCGGCTGCCTGTTGACAGGTGGATTGTTCTTTATATTCAATGACATGTAGCTGTATTTTTCTCTCCGTTATTGTTATGACTCTCGCTGTTGCTTATATTAACAACTCTGTGCCTTAATTTGTTTATATTTGCTCTATTTTATTCACTGACATACATTTATTCTGTAACAGCATGCCAAACCTCTCACTCACCTTATCTATCTAATTACGAAACGTGTTTTTTTTCAGACATAGTGGTAATGTATGCGGCTTCCTTTCAATAAAATATTATGGTCCACAAGTGGTGTGTACGACGGGCACGAGTAAAAAGCGGTATTGTTTTAATTCGTCTTGTATAAGGCTAGATAATTGACTGAATTTTTAAGGAAGGCAAGCGGGTTAGGGGAGACAGAAAGTTAGTAGGGCAGATGAGATTATAGGAAGTTTGCGGGAGTAATATGGATGGCAGCAGCAAGCAGAGCACCGATTTTTCATTCATTTCATTTTATTTCCCTTTATTTTCAATTCCAAAATGATTGACTGGTGGATTACGGGAAAGGCATTGGTTCTGCAGTAGACATAGTCAGGCTGACGGTGATGCATAAGGCTTTGCATATATATATATATATATATATATATATATATATATATATATATATATATACATCAACCATATTGCGAAGGAACGACCCGAAGTCACCATGATCTACGCCACCTTCATCCTACCAAGGACCAGAAACCGCCGACGATGGCACCCCAGTCAAACTTTCGTGCGTTGCTGCAACCGTGAAGCGTGTTATTTTAACCCTCTGCTAAAGAGTTTGTGTCGCCGCTCTCGACTGGTATTTTTCTTGGATCACGGCTTCAAAAGTTGACTTCGCACCACGTACTGGCCGCTCATGGCTTGCACGCTAACTTTGAAGTGGTCTCGCTCATGGCGAGCCATATTCGGCACATTTGTTACAAGCCATTCAGCGCAATGTCCCACTCCTGGTTGGACAATGTGCCCAACAATCCACCTCAGCATCACGCAATAAGGCCTACTGTTGTGCGTGAGTCGTCTGACCCAGCACTAGTGACTGGCCAAGCAAGAAGTTGTGCTTCCCCTCAGAAGCCACCATCACCCCATGAGCGAGTGACGCAGGACTATCGCAACAAGGCTGCTTCGAAAAGTTGCCCGACACCCTCCGCTACGGGAGGTTCGTCAACTGGGTCTTCGCAATCAGCAAAGGATCCTACAAGTTCCTCAGCCAGTAATCACCGCTACAAGCTTCGCAGTCATACCCAAGCCGTGCAATCAGGGCCTGTCGACTGACTAAAGACTTTGTCTCCCGAAAAAAAATACACTTCTTACCTCTGTTCAAAGGAATACTTAAGGTTAAGGAAGGTTGTAGAGAAACGTGTTTGCAACGACCTACATGTAGAGATACATTGAGCACCTACTTAACCGCGTCTGTTGCACCTAAGAGTCTACGTATCATTGTGAAACCAGCCCTATCTAACGTGTCTCAGCAAAATATAGATATGTGAGAGAACATATTAAAAATGCTTCACTACAACTCACCCGAGTGACTCTTGATCATTATCTTTCTTCAAGAAAAAAAATCTTGAACCAACAAAATAAAATTTCAGAAAATTTAAGCCTGTCGTCTAATGAATCCGCCGCACTAGAGGCATTCGCATCTAAACAATGTCTTGAAATCTACGCATTAAAAGACAAATAAATGTCGCGTGACGGTGTTTGGTGCCCTAGCCAGAACAATGCATTCAATTCTGTCCCTTTTCAAACGAATCCGGTACAAGCTTATCCCGATACTTCTTTGCCACCGTCCATTGACAAACAATCCGTCAAGGAGCAGAACAATATAGTAAATATTTCGAACATTGTACTGACAGCTGAGGAGCGCAGTGTTCCGTGCCGCGGTCTCAACTTCTGTCCGGCCATAGGCGGACACAGTGAGTTTGAATTACTGAAAGACTTGGATAATTTTGCGCGCAACTTACGCTTGCGCGAGTTTTTTTCATGACCGGCAAAACACAAATGTTTCCACAAGCGTATTACTTTTTGAAAAACGTTGGGTACCTCCTTCAAAACGAGACAGATGCTTAGATATGCATATCAAAGCTGTACAACGAGATGTACTACAGGTCGTATCGAAAGCAAACGCCGTTTCGCCCTAACCTATCCACCAGTGAAATGAAAGCACTGAATACCTTGTCTTCTCGCAACGACATCGTCATCAAGCCTGCGGACAAAGGTGGGGCTGTTGTCGTAATGAACAAGTCTGATTACGAAGCATAGGCCCAAAGACAGCTAGCAGACACGAGTCTTTACTAGCGTCTTGATCACAACCCCACTGTGCAATTTAAAACTGTTGTATAGAGCAGTTTGCTAGATCTTCTAGAAAAAAAAAGGTGCCTGACAATGTGATTCATTTCTTATTCTCGTAAGTCGGTTCCCGGTCGTTCTTACCTTTTGCCTAAAATACACAAGATAAACAACCCTGGCCGTCCCATTATTTCAGGTATAGGTACGGTCACAGAAAAATTGTCCAGCTATGTCGATTCTCTGATCAGTAGCATCCCAGCATCACCTCCGTCTTTGTTTCTGGTATAATTGATCTGATTATTTCTCAAGGTTCTTTTTTGGTCACACTAGACGTAGCGTCTTTACACACCAAGATTCCGCATGTAGACGGTATAGCGGCAGTCGCCAGGTCCTATGGAGCAGCATCGCCGGAGAAACTTATGAACAGCAGCACATTAGCAGTATTGCTCAGGCTTATTTTAGAGCTAACTAACTTCCAATATGAAGGGCATCAGTATGTCCAAGTTAGCGGCACGTCGATGGGTATGCGTATCGGACCGAGCTACGCCAATATATTTATGAACCAGCTTGAAAGTGAATTTTCGCAAACCCACGCGCTGAAACATTCTTATTACAAACGTTACATCGATGACGTTTTTCTTATTTGACCGCATGGTGAACAGGAGTTGCTTTCCTTCATATCTGACCTTAATGATGCCTATCCATCAATATAATTTTCTCACACCTATTCCAGATCTACGCTTAGTTTTCTTGATGTCAGCATTTCGGTTGTAAATTATAAACTATCCACTGCTCTAACTATCCACTGATAAACTGATAAATACTGATATATGCTGATGAACTAATAACCACTGATAAATAATAAACTATCCACTGCCAGACCGGCAACATATTTGCACTTTGACAGTAGCCACGTAAAACGTAGCCAAACTAGCATCCCTTACAGTCAGGCCTTACGCTTTAAAAGAATCTGCTCAGAGCCATCAAAGTTTAAAAAAGAAATTGCAGAAGCCTAAAGGATGCTCTAGTCAAAGAAAACTATCCGCCGCAACTGATGACGCACTAAAACGTGCCAGCATACATAATCGTAGAACGCTGTTGTGCGCTGCTAAAAACTCGACTCCATCACCGCAGACAAACTTAGTCCTTACCCATTTTGCGTCAGTTCCGCGTGTTTCGAATGTGCTGAGAAAGCACCACAATATTCTAAAGCAAAGTGCACGCTTAAGAACAATTTTCACCAAACCACCTAAAGCAGTGTATCGCAAAGCTAAAAATATTTGAGACATATTCTCATCATCATCATATTCGTCAAAAACAGACAACCCCACATATCAGTCATCAACTGTGTTCACGCTAAACAGTGCGGGACCCTTTCGCTGTTAGACAAATTGAATGATGGTCTCAGATGTTTTCTTTCGTCACTATAGAATATGGAATGCCGGAGATGCGGAGCTGTTTTTTGAACCTTGGGCCTTTTCCTCGTTATTTGCGCGGGCATGCGTACATATGCTCCAGGGTTTTACTTTTTGACTCGCAACGATAAAATCCACAGCGCGACGAGCAAGTCGAAGGCAGTAGCCGCTGTCGCAAGTTTATTCACGTCCGTAAGACAAACGGTGTAGTCGAACAGCCTGTCTTCGGAACGGGCGTCGTTGTACTTCCTTGAACAAGGATGAATTGGACAGGGCAATTTAATTTTGTCGTTTCTCTCGCTGAAAAGCGTGCCTGTCCTTTTTTTCAGACGACACAAGTTGCGCTCTAGCTTTTTTGACCTTCCTCTTTGTCCTCTGACAGAGCTACAGAAACTGTGTTAATCCCTTGGCGCGGCTGCTACTCTGTTTTGCTTTCTCTTTTTTTGTTCTTGCTACCAGAGTTGTGTGTATGCATTGTTCAGCGCAGAGCTCATGTCGCTAAAGCGGCAAGGTTCGAGTAATTGGCTCTTTCGGTTCGCCCAGTAATGAAAGCAGACTGCGTCGATTGTTCGCCCTGTGGCTTTTACGCTCAGCGCGAACACACTTTATTGCTGGCGATAAAAATGCGGTGAACTGTTACGCTTCCCGCGCGCATATAGAAAAGAGAGAAGTTGTAGTCACGGAGAAGAAACAGAAAAAGAGAATGCGCATTGGTGGTAGCAGAGCTAAATGAAAACAACAATAGATTCATTCCTGTGGCTTTGCTCGATGCGGTCGTTATTTCGTTTTTTATGGTCATAGAGTCAGTCACGTTGTATTTCAGCCAGGCGTATAGGTGCAACATTTTGTTCTACGAACACAGTGCAAAATATACATCTGCAGAGCAAATAATTGGGACATTCATATCTATGGCACAAAATAAGTAAATAAATGGGTTTAGACATGCGCAAGTAAAGACACCAAGACAAGATGGGCGCTAGACACAAACTTATTAGAACTGATGGTCACCAGAGTTGGTGTCTATATAGCACCCATATACTCACTCCATGTCCTCTAATGCCTGTGCGCTTTTATTTTTTTGCGCTACGAAGATAAATGCTAGTTGTCAGAACTAACTACCCTGCATTATTACCTTTACTACTTTATATTGTTTATGGCACTAACTTTTCAATCCCATTTCTGTGGTGAACTGTTGGTCCTTCTGATCTTTTCAGGACCAGACGAGATCCAGTGTTGTCTTGCTCATTATTTCTGCGAGGCGACAAAAAGGAAGTTATACTTTAAGGGGTATTTACAAACCCTTGTCTTTTTCGCTTTTTTCTCACTGTCCTGCCAGCTCACACTTTAGCTCGAACGCCACTTCATAAGGTCAGCTGTAACCCGCGCTCGGTCCCAAAGAAGTTGCAGGAGGTCATATTTTGTTCATTCAAACATACATGACTGACGCCTTCATTTCGCGATGAATCAAGGGAAGTTTTCTCATGATCATGTCAGCCGTTATAGTAACCTTGTAGTTATGGTGCTCGACTTTTGATCATGGAAGGTCGCAGAAGCAATTGCCGGCCGTGGCGGTCACATTTGGGTGGAGGCAAAATGCTAGACTTCCGTGTGTATAATTCGGTTTAGGCGCGCGTCAAAGAACACCAGGTGGCCAATATATCCAGTACCTCTCACCACGACGTCCCTCATTCTCATATCATGGTATGGATTCGTAAAACAGGAACAAAAATAAGGTCATTACATTTATTTTAAGCTCCCATTGATTATGTTGGAATCATGCACATTAAATTCAATAGCCATTTTTGAGCCCCTGCAATTTTTCTATGAAGTGTGGGCTTTCTTTCTTCATTGTGTACCTGAACAAGCTACACCTATGTAGAGGGACTGGCAACCTGCCTGAGTGTGTGATTTCATCCTAGCTGAAATTGAAAGGCCATGATTTATAGTGACAGAATCGAGCATTATTTTAGCGATTTGAATAGAATTTGTGTTCTCAGAGCGCGTTTGAAAGTGACAAAAGCGAGTATGTCGAGTTGTCTTGGGACAAGAGTTGGTAGTGCTCGAAGAAGAAATCATCCATATCACTGCACGCAATTTGACGTTGTTTGGGCTTCCGATAATTGTTTTTGCCATTCTTAATCTCTCTCTTTTTAAATTGTAGAAAATTGTAGAAGCGTGTTCACACCTGCTCTTTCTCTCCACTTTTCTTCCCGCATTCTTCCTACTTCCACCGCTTACTTAGTGTAGGGTGAAAAATAAAGCAGATGTAGTTACGGTCCTTGCCCCTCCCTTTTCTATGCAATATATATATATATATATATATATATATATATATATATATATATGTATATATATATTTGTTCAAAGTTGCAAATTGTATACTGTTAGACATCGCTGCTTTATTCCGCTTAATTTGTTGCAATCATAACACTATCTAGGATTTTAGGCGGTGAAATTACGATATAATTATGAGGTACGCCGTAGTGGAGGGATTCAGAAATGCGAATCATCTGGTGTTCTTTAACGTGCACTCAGTGTTGTACATATTTCTTGTTCCTTCCCAGTTTTGGATTGAGTTCCCGTTACAAGTTCCTCTAATGCGAGTGTACCTTCTTACAGCCACATTTCGAAAGTTGGCAAGTGTCGTTACATTATTGTTACCTATAACTTTTGAATTAAAATGTATTGTTGGATAAACATGAGGCAAAATAAAGTGAGGAACTTAAAGGTTACATCTATAGGTGCACATATTTTACGAATTTGAAAGCGCCAACAGTAAGTTGTATGTAAATAAAGCAATAGAAATATACGCTCCTGCACGATTTTTTTTTTACCACCAGAGTTTCCTCTTCGGGCTTCCACCAGACTTGCCTACGATTTTTTAGAGACTACTGGCCATAATACAGACTTGTATAGATTCAACTTTCAAGCCCGTCTGTTACAAGTCGACCACATGTGGCACTTCCACGTCGCTCTGCAAGTAGCCAGTATATCACTGCGCTTCTGATATACAGATAGATTTCTTCACACATGCACTAAAATAGTTAAATTTCTTTCACAGTAATCTCCATCAAAAAGAACGATGCTTAAGCGCCTAGTTAGTGCACATTCAATATTTCAGTGCGTCAAGAAAATGATAATTAGGATAAACATTTGTGACTTTATAATGTTGCTTGTTTGTTGTCAGCGAACGTATTTCTGTGTATCGTCTTTTCTGTATTTTAATTCTTTCCCGTTTTTTTTCTCGACTTTTCTCTTTTTCTCTCTTTTCTCGACTTTTCTTTTTTTTATATTTCTTTCTTTCCCTCTTTTAGTAGAAGCTCTCTCGCCTTCTATGCCTTCTCTCTTGCTGCTCAGAATTTTACTTTGTAATTATTTATTGATTATCAGTTGGCAATATTTTCTGAGTTACTCTGCCCCTGCTTTAATGCTTCGTTGGCAACGTATCACTCAATAATTGAAGACGCTCTGAAAGCTGACTACAAGAACTTTCTTCGGAGAGGTCGTTGAAGATGCTTTACTGTCTTCAGCATCCCATGCAGAGCTTCTTTCACTACAAGGGACAAAAATAATTGATTTGATATGTGGAGTTTAACGTCCCAAAACCACTATATGATTATGAGAGACGCGCACAAGGGACAAAAATAAGCCCAGTAGTACCAGGCAGAGGGTATACAGTGGCTGGAGCTGCATAGCCACACCCAGTTTGGCCTGAAGCTCGGAAACAATCTGCAGAGAGGTGTGACTTCTAGCTTTTCCTCTCACTCGTCAGGTGTTTTAGCACTAATTCCTCATTAGAAGGTCCTTCATATAAACACAAGGGATGGTTGTTCTGAGTATTTTAATTTCCTCCGTGATCTACTTGTGCACCGAGTCGTCGGTTTGTGATATCTATGGGCGTCTAGAGAGATCGTCGTCGTTGACAGACCCCAGATTTTTCCGGAACTACTGGTGTTACATAAAAGTATTGCTTTGTGGCCCTAGCGCCACAAAACATCAAACTTCATTGGCGCGACCACACCGTAGGCTTTCTGATGCATTTCGAGCGTTTCTGCCCTGTTTTCTATCTAGCTTCAAAGAAAACTTGATTACATGACACTGATCCAAAGACTCGTCTATTTTATGAAGGGGGAGTAGATGTGTACCTCTGCGCAATGGCTTAACCAGCCTCAACAACTGTCCACGGGTAAACGAATCCAGACTCGTTTTGAAGCTTATATCACCACTAACTTCCGCGCCTGAAGCGCTGCCCCGCCAGGAGGTGCTGCTGACTACCAAAAAAAAATTGCGGGAATGTGGTCAACAGACCCTGTACACACTGTTTGTTGGAACTGGGTGCTGTTTTTTTTTTTGCTTTGGCAGTGGTGGAGGGCACAACCGGCATCCCAGTCGATAATGTAGGATAGCGTTATATGTCAGTGGTGCGGTCTCCGCTTCTGCTGCGGCACTGGTAGCCGCCGGTCTCGCGTAGCTTGAAAACAACTCAGAGCGACGTGCATTCACGAGACGATGCAAACACGCCACACACGTATCAGCAAATCCCCCTCCGCTCAATTCAAATGGTAAAGTCTCCTATGTGTAGAACAGGGCCAGCAGAAATACTTCTTTCTTCTCCCCTTTTTACCTGCATGCCCCCTACCAACTCCCGCCAAAAACATGTGCGTGCGTGCGCGTGCGCACTTTCGCGTCAGATAGATACAAAAAAAACAACAAATGCACTGATAATAAATTAACTGAGAGAGTATAAAATTATCATGTTAGAGTATGCAAGCTGTGTGAAAGCCGGCAGAGTCGATGGCGGCAGACTTTTAAAGGTGAAAAATCAAAGGAGCAATGGAAAGACGTATTCGCATGCAGTTTCCTCGCAAATCAGATAATGGTGCGTCGTCAATATGTGCTGCGAAAAACGCGCTGCAACCATTCTAAATACAAACGAAATGCAATTTTCGCACACGAAAAAGAATTACCGACTTCGTAAATTTGATTGTAGCTTATAACAGACGACTTTTAACTGTTTCTGAAAGTTGTCCGTGTTTGCCTACTTGCTTACTTCAGCGTACATGATCAGATAACACATTGCTGCATGGTGAAGAGGACCATGTACTAAGAACTGATGAACGCGTACTTCCTATGGGTCTGCCATGGATAGATAAATAGATAGATAGATAGATAGATAGATAGGTTACAAACGGGCTGACTATATTGATTGATATGTGGGGTTTAACGTCCCAAAACCACCATATGATTATGAGAGACGCCGTAGTGGAGGGCTCCGGAAATTTCGACCACCTGGAGTTCTTTAACGTGCACCCAAATCTGAGCACACGGGCCTACAACATTTCCGCCTCCATCGGAAATGCCGCCGCCACAGCCGGAATTCGAACCCGCGACCGGCAGGTCAGCAGCCGAGTACCTTAGCCACTAGACCACCGCGACGGCGGGTTGACTACATCTATCTGTGGAGCCCACATGAGAAAAGCCACTCGGCACGTACTTCCATCGCCAGAGCGCAAAACACACTAACCTTTATTTTATGTGCCCTCCACGCCAGCCTTGCTGCCGCACCGCACGATTCCTCTTCCTCCTTCGTGGCGCCATGCCGATGATGTCGGCGGCGCTACATGACTCTTCCCCTTAGAGAGAAGCATGTTCTGCGAACGAAATTAGCCCTGCCTGGAAAGTCTGCGGGTTGAAGTAGTAGCTGTACCAATGGGAACGCAGACATGTGGAACTGGATTGATTGATTGATATGTGGTGTTTAACGTCCCAAAACCACCATATGATTATGAGAGACGCCGTAGTGGAGGGCTCCGGAAATTTCGACCACCTGGGGTTCTTTAACGTGCACCCAAATCTGAGTACACGGGCCTACAACATTTCCGCCTCCATCGGAAATGCAGCCGCCGCAGCCGGGATTCGAACCCGCGACCTGCGGGTCAGCAGCCAAGTACCTTAGCCACTAGACCACCGTGGCGGGGCTGGAACTTGATTGAGTCACGCAACTGTGGTAGTATTCTCACAGTAGGCTGGCTTCAGTCGCTCGAGTGTGATGGTGTCAAGTTTGTCGTAAAAGTCCACGAGTATGTCGACTCTTGGCTCTCCTTACCGCGAAGGAAGAAGAGGAATCGTGCGGTGCGGCAGCAAGGCTTGTGCGAGGAGCGATACTTCTATTTTCGTGGCACCTTGCCGATTAAGTCGGTGGCACTACTTATCACTTGTTCTATCCAACCACGGCCCTGTATTATGAGAGACGCCGTAGTGGAGGGCTCCGGAAATTTCGACCACCTGGAGTTCTTTAACGTGCACCCAAATCTGAGCACACGGGCCTACAACATTTCCGCCTCCATCGGAAATGCCGCCGCCACAGCCGGAATTCGAACCCGCGACCGGCGGGTCAGCAGCCGAGTACCTTAGCCACTAGACCACCGCGATACTTCTATTTTCGTGGCGCCTTGCCGATTAAGTCGGTGGCACTACTTATCACTTGTTCTATCCAACCACGGCCCTGTATTCTTCGATTCGACCATGCCAGCACACAAGATACACTTTGTTTGTACACCAATGGGAAGGGAAAACAGTATTGCATTGAACGCACCACGTTTTCGAGAATCAAAATATTCAATAATACCAATATTTAGCTCGGCAACGGCCTGAGATTACAGGCAAGTTCAACTGGCACCGATTTCTTTCCACCGACACACAGCAATACTGAGATCCCTTGCCTCCTCCCACATTTTATTCAACGGCCTTAGTAGCGCCTGCCTCCTGGCCTAGACGCAACAAATTTCTGACTCCTATGGGTCGAATTACGAAGGAAACTTTCAGCGAAAACAGAAGTAAGCTGTTCTGTCCATCAGTGGCTGCTTTCTTCCCAAAGAGTAACCAGCTATAAATTTTATGTGAAAATAAAACTGGTCTATAGCTATCCCGGCAGCCCGTACGAACGCATTTCTGGGATCAGTAATTGAACATCGCGTAGGAATTATTTTATAATTGCTGCTTTAATAGTGTTCCGCTTAAATTTCGTATTCGCATCACGCGACAACAACTGTGAAGCTTGTTGCGCGAGGAGTGAAATGAGGCAGACTACATGTAACAACATGCAGCCGCCGATACACTGTTAGCAACTGCGAACGTGTGACGTAAATCACTTCGAAACTTAGACGTCCCCAATCGCAAATACTTGTTATTGAAGTACTTGTAAAATATAACGACGACTAAAATTCTATGCAGTAAAATGCAAATTGTGATCGTCAGCGGTGCTTTGTCATACACCTGCGCTCCACGTTAGCAAGGCTTCAGCAGTTTTCTGAACTAGTACGTTATGAGGGCTAACTAATATACTATAGATGTAAGCGCTAAAGATTCAAAGCTATACCATCGCAGTTAGTCGTGAAGTTAGGTAAAAATGCTCAAAGTCATTGGCAGTCCAATTGGCCTTCAGCTGTCTGTATCCGCTGAGTGTCCTGCAAGTGAGTTCGTGTGGTGCTTAGAGTTTGATACAAGAATACCTAGAGGGGAATTAAGCGCTAGTGTCTACGCGGGCTCCTTCAGTGGCGCTTGTACCCCCATGGGGTTTATGCGAAGTACAGGCTTCGGATCCGCTTCGAGTAGAGTATGTTCTTGAGATTCGTGACGCTTCTTTTCCAAGTGTAAAACAGTGATATGATGTCATTTTTCATTGAAACTTGCTCCGCTTATTCGTACGCAAGCTTTATTGCAAAAAGTTTCCGTCACGAGGTGGCGAAAGTGAGACCTGGGCAAATTTAACCATTAGGGTATACATCTCTCTGCCATTGCGTTCTAGATTTGGCATCAAGATTTAATTAATTATTTTTACAACACTTGAAAACAAGCATTCTTGTTTTTCTCTGCAAAGTAGACATTGTCTATTTAATGGAAATAGCAATACAGCATTAAGTGAGAAACACTTAACGTTTCGTCTTCTGCGATGTCAGGTGCGGCTGTTGAAGTGCTCTGCCCCCAACAAACCTCTGGGTCTGTGTTTAAGTCAAGTAAGTGGAGCGTCACGGTGCGTCTACTTAGCTATGTCATCGTATTGCAGTCAATTTAAACGAATTTAGGCAAGACGCGCTCGTAAAAAAACATGAACTCGATGAAATATCTTGCACTGTCATGAGACGCTACTATGCGCAGCGGTGAGTGGACGTCGCTTCGTTCAAACGTTCAAATACGACTTGAAAAGCTTCAGCGTCACAGCAAATTACACACCTAGATGTCTTAAAGCGACAATAAAGTCAAGTATTAAGTTGAGGTTGATTGTTGAAATGGAGGCCCAGAAACCTCGTTGTGTTAGTTTTGTGTCAGGGAAGGGCCTATTTTGAAATAAATTCACGTTTTAATGGTCCGCATCGGATTAGCGCCCTACCAATTACCCGCCTCAAGAAGTGGACCAACCGGACTGACTCATGTCACTGTGGCAAAGCATAATGTTGCCTGGCTTTACTGCGCTAGTAGCAGCAGACCGAAAGCAGCGAGAGCCACAGCAGCATCAGCGGCCATTGATCAATTTTCCGCCATTCACTTCTAGACTGCAGACGCTTTTGTTTCAACTGCGCCCCACGAGATCACACCACCCGTTCCTTGTAACCACGTGAAAATTGAATTTTCGAACCACTCTCGCCATAAGCCACAGTAAAGTCCAGCAGTTATTTTTCCCATGAATCATACAGAAACGAACAAGCAGCAGTTTATTGCGTCTCTTGATGCACGAAAAGGTTCTTTATTTAGTGCAGTTAGATCGAGTACTAGTAATTAATTGTAGGCGGTTCGTCTGATGGCCTCGGGATCATTTTGAAAATGTCCTACTGCGGCGCTTATGTTCTTGTGCATTTACCTTAATTTTTCGGTAAGCAGGACACATGTTGTTGATAATATTGTTGTTTTAGATGTTGTCATACATTGAGCTTTCAATCTGACGTGAATTGTTCTTTGCCTTTAGTGTCCCTTTAAGCCTCTTTGAACAACAATGGCGCTGTTCCAATGCTTTTCACCGCTCTCCACTACTCGTGCTGCACAAAGAACGAAATTGAAACTGCAGAAAAAAAGTCTGCAGACAGTTCGCTTGGTAACCCTATCCAATCTGAAGCCTCTACTTTCCATTATTTCTATGGAGGTATACGATCGCAGCACCATATTCCTCTCTAGGTAATATTGTATAATACTTTATGGTTAGGTGTAACTCGAATGTGTTCTGGTGACTGCCAATCCATGACGTTTGGTACGATGAAACGGAATGCTGCAGTAATTTTCTATACACGACCAGCTCCCGACCCTGACCTGCGAAATACTATAGTCCACAAGAGATTGTTTTTCGTAATTGTACGGTACATTCGCGTGAAAAATTAGCGTAGCCTCAAGTGCAGAGAGGTAAACACTTTATTGAAGTATCTCTGCTAGGGTAAAAGGTGGCGGGGGGCAAGGAGATCCGCACCTTTTTACCCTCCCCCTCTTCTTCGGACACCGGCTGGGCCTTGAATAGTGGCGGCCTCTTCAACCAGCCGTACAGCCCCGAGATAATCCTCCGGGCACGTGCTGAGCAGCATAGCCTCCCACTGCTCGGCCGCGGTGATTATAAATGTATGGTTTGCGTTGTGTTTTATTGTGTGAGTAGGTACGAGACGGGCCACAATGACATAGCCATATTCGGCGTGAGGCGCACCACATTCTTGCATTGGGGTTTGTGGACAGCAGCGTAAGTACGGCTGCGCAGCGAAGGACAGGGGAAAGTACTTGTCTGAAAAAGATGCCAGGTAGTAGATTGCTGCTACTTGTCTGTTGGTGGGTATTTAAGTCGGATCTTATGAGTTGTACATTAGTTTTTTTTCGAAAAGATCTATTCTATTCCTCGCATGGTCACGAAAAGAGAAGGCCATCATTTATAGCTCAGCAGCATTGGGTCGCGAGGAGTGGTGTTCTGTCGAATGAAGCGCCCGTTAGACGAAAGCTCGAGCGAAGTCCTAAGTGTGTTCGTTTCCTGAGAGCCCCAATTGCCCCGTAGCCTAGATGATCTCGACGTGGCGGCGACTCAACAGCGGTGTACTTATGTGAATGCTATGTGCTGGTTGTGAAATCACGTCTTTGGTAGAGTTGATGATGACATTCATATATTCACTAACGATGCAGGATACTTGGGTTGTGGCGTAGACTAGAGCGATGGCTGCTTATTCACCTTCGTCAGGTTTCGTTGCTCGAAGGAAGCCAGCAGCAGTAATTATGTGCTGCAGCGTGGCGGCTACAGCGAGAACCATGACCCGATGCGTACGGCCGGGCTAGACTGCACCTCCGCGCTCGTTTCTTACCGCCTTCGCATCGGGTGTAGTGTATGCCTCTCGCTGCTGCTTTGAGCGGGGCGCTGAGACACTGACCCTCCTTCGCCGCTCCGTGCAGCGCACCCAACGCTGCCACATGATTTTGGGTGCAGGTATTCGCTCACAACGCGCTGAAAAACAAGTAAAAAACAAGGAAGTGTAGTCTTCGAAGAGATAAGGTGCGGAGTCAGGAAGAAGTTTTCTGATGCGGCCCGCAGACACATGCGTTTTTTAAGCGTTTTTTTGGCCTTTTTTACTACTGCAAGACCCACGTCCCCCATGAAGCAGGTTTTTTGCGAAGGTTCTTTGCACTTCAAATCAAGCAAGATAGATAGTTCTCACAAAGAGTAGGCGCGGAGTTAGGAAGAAGTTTTTTGATGTGGCACGCCGGCACATATAGTCTTCACCGCAGAAGTGTCGGCTGCATACGACAGCCGATGCAGACGGGTCGTTGTTGACGAGGTTGTCTCTCGCAATATTATTTTGTCATTTAGCGCACAGCTCAGCATTGCTTGGGAATTGGTGAAAAGAAACATCGGGTGTTTTCTTCGAACGATACTTGCAATTCGGAACACAGTAATGCACTTTCACACTAGTACTACATATTCATGCACGTAGTGGGCGTACTGAACGTTGTGAAACCGTCTTTTCGGGTCGAAAAATCACGGCAAACTGAACACTGAAAAAGCACCGCAGAAAATGAAGCCGAGTTGGGCTAATCCCAGAATAAAGCAAGCCACAAAAGAGACTAAGGGAAATATACAACAACCTGCTTTTCACACTAAGCCACCAGATAATTCATACAGATTTCTGAAAAAAAGAAGCTTCTTACTTGCGAAAAAGTTGGAACGTTCTCAATTTCCCTTCCTAAACATGTTCTTCCACGAACTTGAAGGATAGTGCAGAACTCAGTTGCACCAGACAGTTTAAGTTTTGGGGCAAGTGGCTTGTCAGCGTAAGCAGCTGCGTTTTTCACATTCTTCATTTATGTAGCTTGCAGTACAAATGAACGAAAAAGAGCTTGGTGTCCCCGCAATTAATGTTTCCAGGTGATGCTAACATTTTGACAATACACATTGCCACTTTCAAGGCGCGCCGTCCGAAGGGGTTATTCAGCAGCATGGGTCCCCTTTTCTTTTTTTATTTTCTTTCTTCCTGTATGCAGTTACTTTTTTATCATTATAGATACAACTCACCTACGTGTTTCAAGGAGCTGTCAAGCTGCAGACCGCGGCTTTAAGCCACAAAAACCACTCCAAGTGTATTTCGAAAAATAAACAGAAAATAGCTTGCCAAAGGGAGGCGTGTTCGTCGATTATGTAAAGAAGCTCTGCGACACGTTGTCCAACAAGACGAAGGGTCAAAAGTACTTTTTGTTCTTGGCTCTCAGAACAGGCGCAGCATTGGTTATCTCTCCCTCTCTGATTGTTGCAACTGCTTTATTTCTCAAGCATTAAGCCGCGTTAGCAAATTCTTCCGCATTTTTAAAGTGTTCCAGCTTGTCCCCAAGCACAAGCACACCTACAATATGCGGCGAGCTGTCTGATAACATTAGGGTTTTTTATCAATTTTTAAGGAGAAGATCCTTTCTCTAGCCCGGACTTCTTGAATATTCCCACTATCCATCGAGAACCCCCCTTCGATAATTTCACACATATAGTAACTCTCCTGCGCCGTGTGCGCGGTGCAGGAGCTGCAAGGTCAGGGTCGATGCGCCGCTGCCGACGTGCGGCGAAAAGTAGTCATAAACACCCCCATTGCATTCGCGACAGCTGAGCAGGCCGTAAAGAAAGATGCGCGCGCAGATGCAGTCTAGCTCGGCCGTGCGATGCGTGGGATGTTAAGAATTCGGAAGGCTTCATCCTGCCTTCCCGCTGTACAGACACCGTAGAACATGTTCATCTTCGCCGCCTAATTCACGGGTCGAGAGCTGACGGGAGCAAAGAGGCTTTCACCTGCGCCCTTCTCACGGTAGCCTTAGTAGGATCGCTTCTGATCTTTTTTCTTTCTATTTTCCCTTTATTTCTTCTTTTCTAAGCTTCATCTTAAAAAAACAGTCTTGAAACTGCCACCAACAATTCAAGTCGATCTTTTTCTAGGCTCCTGCACGCGCGGCCCAACCAACTTGCTATTTATCACGCGGCGATGATTTCGCTTTTTAATTAGAGTCAGCCGACCATGATTACAGTGCAAGTAAGCGGCTACATTTTCTGGTGCTGAAACATCAGAGTACTCCGCCAGCTGTCATGCAAAGCGCCATGAAGTGACGGAAGAAAAAGCAAGCCATCTTTCGACAGGCCATCGACGCCATCATCCCAGAGAGCAGCGTTTTGCTCAAGCGGCAGCCACAGCAATCGGTGAGCTTGAAGAACATTTCGAAAAGCTTACAGATGAAGCAAATGAGCTAAATACAGTCAAGTGAGCAATTGAGGAGATTGAGCTACAGGAACTCGATGCCTCGCTCACCGACTGCGTTGACAACAAGAACAACGACGACAACGACAACAATGACAACGACAACGACGACAACAACAACAACGACAACGACAACGACAACGATAACAACAACAACAACAACAACAAAATTAACACTAGAAGACCAAAATTAGGAGATCTCTAAAGAACGATGCCTCATTTGAAATAAGGTCAAGCCCTTATAATCAGAAACTAACGATTCGGAGTGAGATACACATTCTGGTTCTGTTCTGAGCATACTGGCCCATCCGGCTGTCCAGTTGTCGTCATTGACAATCAGACTTCCGAAGCTGGAGATGTCGAAGTTAAGTGGGGATCTGTGCTCATGGACCAAATTTCGGAACCACTTCGAGTGTACTATTCACAAAAATTCAGCGCTAAATACCATCCACAAATTCCACCATCTCACCAGCTAACTAAACCGAGAGACTGCGGCTTTTATCGACGGACTGCCACTCAATGACAGAAACTACAAAACTGCTGGAAAACATTGGCCGAAGGATTTGGCAAAGACAAGGTCTTCATTGAGAAGCACATGTCGCGATTGCTTCCAACCCACCCGGTGCAGAATATTCAATACACCGAGAGGCTAAGCACACTCTAAGATTTACTGCAGACGGGTGTCCGCAGTTTCGAGGCATTGGGTGTGGCTTCGAGCACATACGTTGTGCTTTTATTGGCAGTTCTTCGAAAAAAAACATTGGCCTCAAGTTCTACAGGAGAAATTCATCTGAAGCCGTTCCTGAAAATGACTTTCAGCGGTCCCTAAGTTTTCCAAGGATGGAGATAAAGAGCCGAGACAGAGCCCAGCACGTTGTATTACCGATGCCTAACACCGCTATGGAAGAGAAAGCTCCAATCACTAGACACCACCATCAAACGCCGTCGGCGTCTGCTCTAGTAGTGACTGTGGGTGAAGTGCACTGCATATTTTGCGATCAAAAACGGTACTCCGCCGAAAGCTGTATCACCGCCATTCTATTAGACAAAAAAAACTAACGGCGGTAATGTCACAGAAGCGGCGCTGCTAGGCCTAGTTCACACTGAAACATCCGCTTTCTACAGCGACCAAAATTCCCCTGCCGCCGAAACGCAGCGTCGTTCGCACTGGACGCGCCCCGCACCGCCGAATATGCCATCTACCACGGGGCAAACGCGGGATGGATGCGTTGTCACCCGGTTGTTGTCGCGGCTTGCAAACGCCACTACGCTAACCGGTGGTGTATACTTCGACGATTCTCGTACGCAGGAAGCAAGAAGAGACAGTACTGCTTACATTGCTGGCAAGTGGCTGTCTTGTAATGCACGAAGAGCAGAAAAACCACCGACGCCAGCGGCGTTGGGGGTTCGTTTTGCTCTGCAAGACCGTAAGAAGCTCGGTCACGCCAACAGCGAGCTCGGTCACCTCTTTCACGAAATACGGAGGCGAAGTAGGCACAGAGTAGGTTAAACTCCCGTTGGTTTCAACATTCAGTTACGTGCACTGCGGCATAAAAAGTGAGTAGGGCTTGGCCGCCATTTTTCAAAATTCCTTAACTAGCGCTCTTATTGGTCTGCGGTGACTGGTTCGGCGGCAGACGCCGCAAAAATCAGTCCGAGAGCAATCGGGGTGGAGAGGGCTCTTTCGACGGATCTCGCCGCCGCCGAACCGGATTCGGAGCACTTTCGGCGGCCGGAATGCTCAGTGTGAACGCGGCCTTACAAGTGTGCGAAAAGAAATCGCCGTGCAGCCAAGGGTCGAACATCGAAGTGATTCCAGAGTGCGAAGTCTTCAGGACGGCACGTGATAGGCGTCCGCAAGCTCGACCGAAGGGTAGCGCCACCTCCCTCAAGTGAAGGTACAACAGCAGCCGGTGTCACAGTCCAGTCATGGCTACAGGTGTAACAAACCCGAGGAAAGGCAGGAGTATTTCTCGAGACGTCACGAGCATTTGTAGAAGGAGGGAATAAGTCTCCGTTACTGGGAATGCTGCTCGACGATGGCAGTAAGAAAACATTCATACGACAGGAGATTTTTCGTCGTTTAAAGCTTCACGTCATGCGAGAGGAGAGGCTTAGCCTCTATTCCTTTGGAAGCCAGAAGCCATTAGAAAAAAGACGCAGTGGTTGGGTAGAATGCTGGATGAAAAAGTGTCGCAACAACACTACAGTCCGCATAAAAGCACTCGATATACCCGAGGTCAGCGTAGACCTGCCGCCACCTTCGTATGAACACGTTACCCACCTCGCACAGGAACAGGGGCTCAAACCAGCTGACGCAGTAGCTGACAGCTACTAGCCTGGAGTTTGAATTGAGCTGCTTGTTGGAGCTGATTGATACAGGGACATCACAACAGATAGTGTCAAGCCTTTCAACGAGATCCTCTTAGCCGCAGAGACTCTGTTTGGATATGTTCTGCAGGGCATCGACACAACATTGTGTGCCTCGATGCACCTAGCAAGCGCCGGCGTGAACTAGGAGCCAGACGACATTTCTTGTCAACTTAGATCATCCTGGAAGCTGGTACACTTTAGCATTGTCGATGACGCCCCGCCCACCACTGGAAAGGACGACGTTCTTGGTTCATTTGAGGACGCAATCGTTCACAAAAACGGTCGAGATGATGTCAGGCTCCCATGGAAAGAGAACATATCGCAGCTGACCGAAACAAGGAGTGCAGAATTGCACAGGTTTCACTCACTCTCTTTGAAACTACCGCAAAATGACGAAACGATGCGCAACTATGACCAGGCAATCCGGAACTTACCTTTAAGCTGGAGATGCTGAGGAAGCCAACGAACTGGAACCTGACCTAAATCTAAGTTTATCGGACATTCTAATTCTATTTTCAGTGCATAATGTGGCCATAATATATGACGTAGAAAAGGCTTTTCTCCTAATTGAGCTGGCTGAAAAGGCTCGCGCGACGCCCTTCGCTCTCTACGGTATCGAAGTACACAAAAGCAAGGCGAAAGGCTACGCCAATGGAGGTACACCGGGTGACAAGGGTACCATTCGGTGCAACGTGCAGCCCGATCCTCCTCGCAGCTAGCTTACGTCATCATTCAGAAGTTGTCGAAGAAAAATTTTCCCGCACCTCTCAGATCCTGAGTGACAACCTGTATGTCGATGACTTTTTTAATGCAGCTGACAGTGTATAAAAGGCAGAGCAAATATGCAAGGAAGCACAGCATGCACGGGAGATCTGAGCCATGAACATCAGAAAATGGCGATCGATTAATACAGTTTTAATGACATCGTTTGCTGAGACGGAGACATCCCTAAGGGCCCCAAAAAGGTTGCGCCTGTTGAATGGAGGCCCGATACAAATTAGTTGAGATGTCTACCCTGATTGGAATTTGGGCAAGTCAGAAGGGCCCAAACCGATTTTTCCTACAGAACTGAGCAAGCATTTTCGACCTGCATGGTTTCCTCGTTCCCACTACTATCACCGCAAAGATAATGTGTGAAAGCTTCTGGGTACGGGGAACAGCATTGAATGGCAATATTCCTGCAGATGTGCAGAAGAAGGGGGACAAATTGTGCCGGCGGCTTCCTGAACTCCGGAAAATAACAATCCCAAGATTTTTGGCTCACGTTCTCGACTATGACAGCATGTTCACAGCTCTAACGGAGGCAGAAGCTGTGGTTAATTTACGTCCTTCGACCTTCATCTGTTCGGATGCGGAAAACCTTATGCCCTTGATTCCTGCATGCTTCCTGGTCAGCCACAAACTAACAAGCTGGCCTACTCTCCTATAGAAACTGCGGGAGTGAAATTGAGCGCAAAAAGGCAGATCTAAAGATGGAAGCAGCGCAGCATTCTTGTTGACTTCTTCTGTTGACATTGAAGACCCAAACATCGCCTGCAACTGCTTTCCGCACATGTAGTAAAGACATATAAAGGAGGAAGCATCAATAAAACAGATATGGTTCTCCTCGGACAGGACAGAGCTCTTCGCCAAATGTGTAAACTGTGCCGTGCTCTGAAAACTTTCCCAGGAAGAGATGGTTGAACATGCGCTTGCCAAATATTTCTGCCTCAAAAAGGGGAACTTCGAGAAAACAAAAGGAAACTAGTGCAAGCCTTGTATCCGCTTGAGCTCAACGCCTAAGCAGGCGCAATGGGACAAAGGCAATCAGGAATGAGCGTGTGCTCATTGCGAGGGAGGATTTCAAGAGTTCCGAAGGCTTCGTCCTGCCTTCGCACTGCACAGACGCCGTTGAAGTTCATCTTCGCTGCCGAATTTCACGAGTCGAGAAGAGAACCGCCAACACAAAGCCGACGAGGGCGAAGGGAAACTTGCCCGCACCATTCCCACGGTAGCCTTCATGGGATCGGCTCAGATCTTTCCTCCTAGCTATTCTGCGTATCTCCCTATTACCTTCTAGTCCCCTTCAATAAACTAGTTTTGAAACTGTTCCCAGTGACTCTAGTCACTCTTTTGCTAAGCTCCTGCGTGCGCAGTCTAAACAGCCTTGCTAGTCATCGCGCAGCCAAAAATTCGAGACACCCGAAGAAGCTTAGAGTGTAAGCAATAATTTACATAGGATATTCCGCTACACGTCGTCCGTGATTGGCACATAGCGCTTATCTAGTTGCTTAGTGCAATGGACGCGTCTTTACGTGTTATGTTCAGGGTGCATATTGTTTGGTAGTGCGGAGGGAGGGACACAGAAAGGTGTCTCGATGGCCAGACCTATTTTGGTTTTGTGGTCAAAGTGTGAGAAGTACAGTACACTGAGGGCGCAGACGAGATGACGTTCTGAGAGAATCGTTCGTAGTGCTGGATACGTTGAGCTTCAATGATTTGGTGTACGGTGTTGTGAAGCCCTAGGTTACTGAGTTTCGCATTGGGCATAGATATGAGGAAATGCAGCGCACAGTTATAACAGTGCTTCACCATTTTGTTTAGTGTATTTTTTTGTCTGTAAGCGTAAGTTTTATAAATGCACCAACGTAAAGTATTCTGCTTATAGAGAAAGCAATCACCCGTAACGACATTGGCCTCTTTCATGCCGTGTTCTTTATTAGCAATGTGCGAGAAAAGCTTAGTAGTCTGGTAGGCATGGTTCTTGCAGTCGTTGCAGCTTTCACTGGAGGCGCAATGTGGAGTGCTGGCTTCTGCTCTCCTGCTAAACTTTTCTCACTCTTTCTTGCTCTATTTTTTCTTCTTTTTTCTTCTTCGCTTTTTTACCATTTTATCTTTACTTTTGCTATTTCTTACTAATCCCCTCTCATCCCCTTTTTTTTCTCCTTGTATTTCTGACTCGCTTCCTCATTTTTTGTTCCTTTCTCTTTCTTTCTTTGTCTCACTCCCTCTTTTTATCGCTCTCTTCTTTCTTCCCCCGCTTTTCCTCTCTCTGTTTCTTCCTTTTCCTTTATTTGACTCTCTGTCTCTCTTTTTTCAAATTGCTGTCTAATTGTTTTTCTCTTTCTATCTCTTCATATGCTAGGCTTTACTCTCTCTCCTCCTCCTTTCACCTCTCTCGCCGTGACATCCCTTCTCACCTTCTCATTTCCTGTCTTACCCCTTGATATTCGATACTACATAAGGCTGTGCTATGACCTGTCCGCGTGGCTGGATAGCCGAGTGGTTAGGAGGCGTTTCTCATATCGTGGGTTTGCAGGTTTCAATCCTGTGGCCTCGTGCGGAACAGTTGCTGCGTTAGGGTTCCCCGTTGTCACTTCGCACCCAATTGTTAGCCTAACTGTTGCCTTCATTTTTAGTTAACCAGCGGTTAGCAGTGAGATTTACCCAATTTATGTGGCACATACACGTTTACGATAATTCTTTTCTTGTAGGCTGTCCTGGCACATACCCGTTAAACGTATGATGGTTTTATTACAGGCCGCGAAAATCAAGGCTACCTTGAAGAGCTTCACAGTTAAGCCTTGAATCCAATGTGCTTAACTGCCGAACTACCGGCTTCCAACACAACCGACACTTCTATCGTTCCCCATGCATTAATCCAATTATTGTCATTTATCGCATGTTGATGGTCCGCCACCGAGTATTCTCGAGCCTGGCAGGCACGCCTTGGGTGTAGGAAATGGCAACGCCTTCATAACGCCGTGGATGAATGCGGTAGGGCAGTGTGGTGTGCTTCGGCAATTCTTCCCTAGATGCATCTTACCCGCTGACTTCGCGCGTCAGGAGTTAACAGGTGTCATGACTGTTTCAGTAATTGCAACGAACGTATTTGTTTAGTGGCTATAGGGCTTCGCGACTAATTATGTATATATGGGATAAATTAGAGATATATAAATAATTTAGGTTACAAATACAAATTTTTGGTATAGAAAACATAATCAGTAGCAATGCAAAGGTGTAATAGTAATGGTATAACTACATATGTAAATGAATATTCAATAAGCAAGAGTGTTTATAATCTTACAGTATTTAGAGCAACCTTGTAAATAGGTGAAGGCTAACTATTCATGTGTACAGTTAAAAAAGGCGCCTAGTGTTTCCAAGAATTGTGATTCCGGCGAGCATCTTTTACATAGGAAAAAAAGTTAAATAGCTATGGCCAACAAGGAAAGTAACTCGTTATACTGTCATACGGCTGACAGGAAATAAAAAGTGCCATGGAATCACCACGCAAGAAAATAATAATGTTGCGTGCTTTTCTGTGCCGTTAACAGTGCATAGTGCGATACACCCTGAATGGCGTCTAGGACGAAGGTGACGGTGTTACATGAAGAACCATAATTTTCTATGTAATCTGTTAACTTTCTAATATATTACCCCCATTATTCTAAAGCTTCATACTATTTTATAAAACCACTCGATTCTTGGTGAATACCCCACATTGGGTATGTGCCATAGGTAAAAGGTGAACAACAACAACAACAAAACAAAAACAGAAAGAACAACAACAACAACAAGAACAACAACTGTACTTTGGCTTGGAATTGACACGGTGGTATGGCACAATGTTTTGGCAGAGCTGCGGAGTACTTTGTTTTGACGACGGAACTCCACAGTGGACGCCTATCGCAGACACTACCATGGCTCCGGCTGAAGACGCACCTCCACCAAATATAACATCACCGGCAACAACTCAGTCTGTCGCCGTAATGCAACCCCGTAATCGTGGACCTAGTACCTTTTTTGGGGAAAGCAACATCGATGTGGGCACGTGGCTCAGCATGTACGGTCGCATAGGCAAGCAATATTACTCGGATCCAACCATTATGTGTGTGAATGTGCTTACCTTGTAAAAAATCTTTGTGTCTGGTTTGATATTTATGAGCAAGAGTATTAGCACGAGTTAACAACTTGGAACACGCTCAAACAACAGCTCCGCGACCTTTTCTACAAACCACTTGGAAAAAAGCTTGCTTCTCGGAAACGATCGGCCATACGTACTCAGACGTCAACTAAGCCATACTTGACCTATATTCAGCACGTGCTATAGCCTTGTGGCAGAAGACCAACAGAAGTTGTCCGAGACTGACAAGATCTTTCACATCTTAAAGGGTTTCGCCGACGATGCGTTCCACCTGCAATGACCATTGTTGCCATAATTGAGGAGTGTCGCCGCCTGGAGCAAGCGAACAATTGGCGCATTTCGCACCGTGCAGTTGCATCTCCACTACACCGCTGCAATTTCGTCTTGCGAAGAAAGCCTTTGTCAGTCGTCTACACCTGAACAAGTGAAACGCATCGTCTGACACAAACTCAGGGCTGTGTGATGGCTGCAAACAAACGAACGTTGACGGAGATACCGTTTTCCAATGTCCCCTTGATCCAGGCCGCCGACCACCAGGAATTTGCTAACATGTGCCTGTTTTCGATTTTGTGTACTATGAATAATAACAATGCCTCTGTAGCCTTTGTAGAGACAAATGGGCGCATAAACCGCTTAAACGAGCGTTTAAACCACATCCTAACAGGCATGCTTTCAAAAAACGTGTAGCCCAATCACCGTGACTGTGGTCTTGCACGTCCATGCTTGACGTTTATGTACAACTCCTCCCGGCAAGAAATTGCTGCATACTTGCCGTTTTACCTATGGCTTGGACGCGAACCAACGTGACCATTAGATACGTTCCTGTCGGCTTCTGCAGAGTCTAACACAAAATGCGCTCACGATGCTATTGCTCGCACTGACTTACCCGCAACAAACTGACGACTTCTAAACAAAGACAAAAGCACCGTTACGATGAGCAACATTTCGGTGAACGACTTCAAGTGGCTGTCCTCGTTTTTCTATGGTCCTCAACGCGATGTGCCGGCCTTTCAGAGAATCTACATTCTTGTTTTATGGGCCCACACTGCGTTCTTCGTAAGTAACAGGTGTTACGTACGAAATCGTCCCGGACAATCTCACAACAATGTCGCCTCCGTTATGCCGTCATGTCTTCCGCGTACCAAGGCTCAAGCGTTACCACCCTCCTCCTACTGTGGCCCGATAGACGCGCCTGGTCGGCACTTTTGCTGTCAGGAGTTGTCATTGTGTGGCTTTCAATGACGTTATAACAGTGCATAGTCTAGAAGGAAGGCGTCTACTAGGTGGAAGTCGAAGAAGTTGATTTTCGTGTGTGAGCTGTGTAGAGGCTTGCGACTGACTCAGTGTTATTGCCACGTGTTCAAATTTGACGCCAGCAAACGTGCATATGCAGGTATTTTTGTTCGAGTAGCCGCACATCTTTGTTGAACTTTACTTGAAACCGTGGACGCATATGCACTATACATAGCAAACTAAGTTAATTTGGCATATTTTTAGTTCTTTCAGTAAGGTCCACGGCTAGGACTCATTGGTTTAGTGTGACCAACTTTTGTGGAAATGTGGGAGTCAGGAAAGGTTGAATATAGTTGAAACTAATTGGATTTCACTGCTATGCACCTCATTTAAATGTTGTCAATGTGACCCCGTGGTAGTATGCTATCATTACGAAGGTAGTTGAACCCCTTAAAAAGTATTAGCACATAACCAGCCAAACTGTATGACAGTGAGCAATATGATGAAGTAAGGCATAAAGCAAGTGCTAAAGACGTGCTAGCAAAGTCCGCCGAGCTAGTTGTGATTTTTAACAGCGCCCTTTTTGCCCTGGTGATATTGCATCAACAATCTTTAGCAAAATCTAGAACGCTTTCTCGTGGCTGTCACGAGACTAACACCCTCATAACGTTACGTGGACGCAGGACTTCGCTCAGGACCTACGGCGGTTCGTGGTGCTTAGCGCGGCGTTGCTGGCGGCGCTCGCGGTGCTGGTCCTGCTGGCGCTGGTGCCAGCCGAGGCGTTATTGAGGCGCTGGGCGCTACCACTTGGTCTCCTCGGCTGGCTGCTGCTGGCTGGCCCCACACTCGCCTGGACCGTGGCCAAAGATCACATCTCGCTGGTGGACCCCCTGGCCCCAGCTTTTGTGGCTGCCTTCCTGCTACACGTCCTTCTTCCGCTGAAGCAGCTGGCGTCTCTGCTTATGGGCCCGGTGACCTCAGCCGGCCTGCTGGCCACCACAGCGCTTCTCGCAGACTGGGACACGCGCCACTTCGGATATCAGGTCATCAGCCGGGGCTGTGTTCTTGCGTTTCCATTTTTTGGCTTCTACCCTACTGAAACGTTCCGTATGCGAGTCCAATAATTTCATATGTTTCCATAAAGAATACATGTTTCCTATATATTTTCCATATATTTCCGTAAGATTCTTACGGAAACATACGGAATTATTGTACATCGCATACGGAACGTTTAAGTAGGGTAAGGGCTCTCGACAACCGTGAAGTCACGTGTGTTGGTGAATTTCTCATGTTACACAGCCTAAAATACTAAAAAGTGCCCTACCTAACTCTAGCCAGAGCTTAAAAATATGCCGTCGCACTCTGTGACGACGCGCTAAAATGCATCTTGCTGACTATTCATAGAGGAAGTCCCACACTTTCTGCTTCATTGATCGATTTGGTAAAATTGACTAACCAATGTTTGAAGCAATTAAGCGGTGCAAAACATTTCAGTATACCTAACTAATCAATAAAGTGGCACTCATAAATTATTCTGGCTTACTTCATGCAATAGTCAGCAGCTTGCATTCCGCCACGTTTTCACTGTGCGTGTCGTCATATTTTAACACTGCCTATAGTTAGCTTGGACACCCTAAATAAAAAACTAAAAAATATTTAAGGGCACAGAATGTTGCTTTCATGCGCAAGTTCAATGAAGAAGATGCGCGAGAACGGTGTTCAACTAGTCCTGCGAAAATGCAAATTGAGAAAATGATTAGCGACTATGAATAATCTCCCCGAACGGAACCCGGATGCTAAGCAGCAGCGGTGCGCACGGCGTTGACCAGGATGAAACGGGCGTCGACGCGGGTGCAGGAAGAACATATGAAGCGAAACTTGTTGTATCGTTTACTTGAATAAATGTTTGTTTGAAACGAAAAGACACCGGAGGCGGGACGCGTTGAAGACGCTTGCGCTCGGCTTTTTTGGCTCAAGTCTCGACTGGTGTTACATGTGCGCCGTCTGTATTCTCGAACGTGATCAGTGTTGTTGATTCGCACATCGTCGGTGTCGCTGGTGCTCCACTGCCGACGCTTGCCTTCGGTTTCCCAGGCCCGCGCCTCATCTGTGTGGACGTCGCCGTTCGCGAACGCGAAGGGCGACGTCAACACCGACGTCCGCACTACTCCCCTCGCCACACCGCTCCAACACTTGCGACGAGGGGAGCGGTGTGGACGGAGGGACAGCGTTACACAGGCTAGTAAAGAGCTTCTTCGCATCTGAAAATGGAATGGCCTGCAGTGCCTTTCTCAGGATTTCACCGAGGGTTTTAATTTAGGTAATTTCACCGTCAGATATATTGTTAACACAACATATGACTGACTTTAAGCTTCACCATCCCTCCATATACCATCCCTCGTACATATTTCTGGTCTGCGTAAATCATCATAGGTTGCACGGCTGTATCTCCATCCGAATACGAGAAGCTATACGAGAATAATACTTTTCTGGATAGCGGCGGATTCTAATTAGTAACGACAACAGGGAAAAAATTCTAATACCAAACGATTGCGGTAAGGAATAATTCTTCTTTACAAGTTTCTTTTGATTATGCGATACATTGTTAAAAACAATGTAGACATTTAGAGAGAGCCACTACTTTCCCAAAGAAAGTAAGAGAGGCGTGAGATGTTCTTACTTTGTACTGATCTGATACCCCAGAAGAAGAGTTCGTGCGCCAACTTTTGATTCTGGAACGTTCTGTGAAAGTAACGTCGTTCAGTTACTATATGTATACGCACTTCTAGAGGCAAAAGATATATTTCGTGAGGGAGAAAGAGATCTACGTGTTTTTTTTTTGCCGATGAAAAAACTTTCCTGATTTGTACTCAAAGGTCACAGCCTGAAACTAAATTACGAATCCTATGCTTAAGCAAATAAGGCACATGCTCGCTGCCTCAGAAACCAATTTTGCACGATAAAAAACCCCAGGTGGTCTAAAGTTTCGGAGCCCTCCACTACGGCGTCTCTCATAATCATATGATGGTTTTAGGACGTTAAACTCCACATATCATTCAATTACAAACCGATTTCGGCAATCATGCACGCCTATTTGTGTGAAGACCTTAAGCAAAATATTTGAATCACAACTGAACCTCGATATAAATAGGCAAGATGAATGCCGTAATGCGAATTTGTCGGATGAATAGTGGTATCTGTAGTTCTAAACAAGAAAATGAAAACGTAAACTGATGTCCTTTTTTTGCCTCGTTTCGCTCCAACTCACATGGAGACTTTATGCCATGGGCCCGTGTCGAGCGCCCGATTTCATTACCTACAGCACCAGAATTCATCATTTCGGCTTCCATTGTGAGCCTCATGCACACAATATTGGGAGTATAGATTGATTTTTGTTGATCGGGATAGGAACAACTTCGAAGGTATGAGCAAATATAAATGTCAAGTTCAGTCCATGCGCTCCGGCGTAAAGCAATGCTCAACCCCGATTCACGCGCCCCAGAGCGCAGCGTGTTTGTCGAATGCCTATAATTTTAATTTGAAAGTTAGTCCCATCTAAAGCATGCACAGTTATTTCGTTTTTCGAAATTTCGAGAAATGACTCATGTTTATCTGGTATCCAAGTTACTAAGAGAGGGAGGGTGTCTTTGACGCAGTCTTGGAATGTGATTGTATAGGGTTTCCCATGTTAGTTTAGAGCGAGGACGCCATTCCCATCCGGTCTCTACATGAGACTGGAAAGGCAGTTAGGTAAAAAAGAATAACCGCACATTTTCAAAAGCTAACCCATATCATGATTATGGGTTTTTGGGGAAAAAGCGTTTCTGCTTTAATAAGCGCCAAAATATATGAACTTCCACTACAGACTGTTTTAAATGACATTCATGAACATTACTGTCAGCATGCATGTTTAGAGAAAAGGACAAATTTCAACATTCTTACGCTATACTCTCGTGCCGATTCGCATAAGTGGCCTGTTTCCTTACCCCAGCTATACTTTACCGGCACCATGGGCGCGTGTTCCTGTGATATAATTTACGTAAGTATAACAAGCGACTGATTATAAGCTCTGAGAATTGACAACCTGTCCACCTTGGCTGCTGACCTGAAGGTCGAGGGTTCGAATTCGGCCACAGCGGTCGCAGTTCGATGGAGGCGAAACGGTAGAAGCCCGTGTGCTGTGGGATGTCAGCTCACGATAAAGAACACCACATGGTCAAACTTCCGAAGCCCTCCACTACGGCGTCATTCAATGATATCGTTGTATTGGAATGAAACAGCCTACATATCATTATATTATTATGAGTGGTGTATATTCTATAGGTTTAGTTTCATTTCTGCCTCTTAATATCAACACGAATTTCGCATGTTCAGTTATTCATGTTTTGTTCTTCAATAATGCGCATTACTGCATACCGGGAAAATAAAGTTACTTCTGGGTAAACTGGTGTGCGAAAATGCAGACAAACTACAACAGAAAAAAAGAGACAGACACAAGCGCAAAGTTTCAACTGAATTTACTTTTTCGTCATCCTTCATATATATATATAGTCACATATAACTGATTAAAGTGATCACAAGGTCAGAACCAAACATCTTACAGCAGGCCACGCAAAAAATCCCACTCATTATCAAATAATAATATTGGTGTATCGCTAACACAAGTGTTACCTCTAGCAGCGATATAACAGGCTCCCATCAGTTCACGGGCTGTGGTATCAGCACTTCGAGCCAAAATCCTAATCTCTGAGAAAATAGGTGAGCCCTTGCAAGCTTTGCAGTGCGCGGGCAAATGCGTGATCCCGTTATTTCTAAGTGAAAGCTCGTGTTACCTTGCACGGTCGTTCACACAACGCCCCGTATGACATACGTAACATTTTCCACAAGACAGCGGTATTTCGTAGGCGATGCCAGTCGCAAATTTCGCATACACAAATGCGTGTTTCTTTCCGCAACCACTGGATCTCTTCTCGCCAGAGCAGATTCTAGGACAAAGCCCAGCCAGCTTACGTGGGGTGGAAAACATATCCGCGCACCGTGCCTATTCGCTATCATTTTCAGGTTGTGGGAAATTCGATGCATATAATGGAAGCCTTTTATATCGCTGACACAGGTAACACTTGTGTTAGTGATACGTTAGTATCATTATTTCATAGTGAGCATGATTTTTTGTGCGGCCTGCTGTAAGATGTTTGGTTCTGACCTTAAGAGAGCTTGATTTTGTTGTATGTGACTATATATATGAAGCATGACGAAGTAAATTCAGTTGAAAGTTTGCGTTTGTCCCCGTCTCTTCTTTTCTGCTGTCGTTTGTCTGCAATTTCGCAGACCAGTTTACCCAGAATTATGAACCAACTCGCCCAGCTACAAGTTTTACTGAAATAACGTTACACCCACCTTTTTCCGATTCGTCACTAGTTTCTCCGAAACGTGCCCTACGCGATATATAATCAGTTTACGAGGTAGCGATGTGCCCACTAGGCGTTCTTAAGGAAGTATAGGCTCACTTACGCAGCTGCAAACTTTCCTGCTTATGCTGCTGCTGCTGATGATGAAGGTCGTGATTATCAGTGATGCCCGAGTGCTCTCTAATGGGTGGCCTTTTTACCCGCCACTCGTTACGTAAATCGTATGATGTGACTTAACGCCACGCAATACTACACCTGCTTTCGGGAATGGTCGTCTACATTGCCCCTGTATGTACAGAATTTTGTTCTCGAAGCAGTTTCAAGCACTTACTCTGCTGTAATAAAACATGCAATTGGGATCAATTCCAACTCAGAACACAGCTTTCAATTCTTCGCCGCCATTGATGTTTTTCGCTCACAAAAACCGCTGCTGATGCTGCCGTCGGAACCGGAATTTTTCAGGGCTCTTCAATCCTTTGCACTGAATTTCCGATGGAGGCGGAAATGTAGGCCCGTACGCTCAGATTTGGGGGCACGTTAAAAAACCCCATGTGGTCGAAATTTCCGGAGCCCTCCACTACGGCGTCTCTCATAATCATATGGTGGTTTTGGGACGTTAAACCCCACAAATCAATCAAATAAATCAACCCTTGCAGTCTTAAAGCTTCACCCACGCACTTTCTGCTCTTGCCGGTGTGAAACCAATGAAACCAAAACTGAAGTAATCCCTCGTACAATGGGAATTGATGATATGCAAACCACGAAGGGGGAAGGCTGATGTGTCACTTGCAAGGTTGATATGTCACTGGAGCGCGGGTACACGCTATAGCTCACTGTAAAAAATATTACTCCAAGGTTGGAGTAAAATGCTTGTCCTCTAGCGTCCCCCCTATTCGGAGCAATTTTTTCTCCGGACATCCAGAGCAAAACTTTACGGGAGTATTTTTAACAGATGTTTTTCTCTGGCCGACCGTAGCGATTGCGTGGCGCTGCCGGAGTACTTTTTAATGACATTTCTCTCCGGCTGGCCGCAGTGATTGCATGGCACTATCGGAGCATTTCTCGCGGGTTTTTTCACTCTGGCTATCCGAAGCTTTTGTGTGGTACCTCCAGAGTATTTTGCGAATGTACTTGCTTTGTCTGGACAGAATTTCAGTGAGGTGGATCAGTACTTTTTGAATGTTTGCTCCGCTGTTTATTTATTGTGTGCTGATTGTTTCACGCATTGTATAGACGAAGAAAGTCCAAATTCTCATGCAAGCACTGCAGAGTTACTGAGTATTCTTTTGCACAGAGCTCCATGAGATGAAATTCAATAAAACACTTGAGTTCTTATTCTTTGATTTATTCAAAATAAGCTGCCATTTCGGGATGATTACCGAGCATTTGAGAAAAGAAGACAAGAACAAACGTACAAAAAGCTCTCCAAAAGAAAACACAATAAGCCAGATCCCGCAAAATCAACAGCACTCAAGTTTGAAGTGCAGGGCTTCAAAATGAAGCACATAATGCTGTAAAACGATGCATGACAAACGAAGAATGCCGGCCACCGAGAACAACTCTTCACAATCTCCGAAGGACCATTCATCTGACTTATTGACGACGGGTTGAGCTGATTGCTTCCTGCACAATTTCTCAGAAAAATGATTATAAATAAGAACTGCAAATCATGCGGGAGGCACGGAAATTGAGAACACTGGAGCCACGGACAATTAATAAATCCTATAGGTTCTGCAAGTCTACGAGAAGAAACAGCTGACTACACACATACACCTCCCCCTACACACAGACACACAAAGGACAGGATGAGCGCTCAAGAAGCACATCCGATGTAATCTAATGTGAGACAGCCGCATCATGCTAGAAACACACATCCCTGATGCGAACAAACTTCCAAACTGGCCAGTGTTTTCTATATATATTTAAATCGGTAGTTTTTTCCTTTAATCAAACATTCAAAGGCAATTTTTGACTAAAATAATCTTACTTCGGTACTCTCGTATACGGCATCAGGAATGCCCCGCCCGATGATTTTCCAGATTTATCAAATAATAATTTGGATATAAAAGTCACATTTCAGTGCGTGGTCATCTTCATACTTCTAGCAAAGTGGGCCTTTACACTTTGCATGGTCGGTTGCGGCCTGTCTTTAAATACAGGCTAGCTTCGTCTTCTTTGGAAAATAGTTTTCCAGATATGTTGGTATTGTTTTTTTATTTGCACTGCCCACTCTGTTTTGATACTTGTCGTTGTGAACAATATTTAAAGTAGTTATTGTATGAGTATGTATTTCACGACTAACAGCTTCAGGCACAAAATAAAGAAAAGTTCACTACAGCGTAACAAATTAATTAAGCAATGAAAGACACAAACATTAAGCCGCCTAAGCCAATTATATGCTCACAGAAATAAGGGAAGAAAGACCAGTTTACTTAATTTAAAGGTCCGTGCAAACGTCCTGAGGCCACAGAAGGTGATGCACGTGGAAGGGTCACGAAGTACCAGTGCCTCCTCTACCTCCTCCTTGAAAAAATTTTCTTCTGTCCTCTTCTGCTCACAGGCCAGTGTCGTTGCATTTACAGGTCAAAACTACGTCTCGGCATTGTTCGCACTCCCGTCTTCCACCAGAAGAAAAAAAAAACTGCAATCACAACCACAGCCACGACAGCACGCTGAAAAAAATTGCAGCAGCAAAGTTAGTAATCTCTACCATCATCAACACAGAAAATACGGCTAGTTTTTCAAAACTTTGTCTTCGTCTTTCTCTCTTTTTTTCACTACAATGTCCCCTCCGTCTTAGAAGGTTGAGCCGGGCTGTCATATGGGTTAAGTTTACTAAACCGTTCCCTCTTCACTGAAACGTCGAGCGCCGCACGACTCGTTCTGCCAAGCAACTCCTCTTCTTCTTTTTTTTGCATTCCTCGTCTCTAGTATTGTTAGTTTGTTTCGCCCCTCTCTTTCTTTTTCTGAAAGCACCATGTCCCGCGAAGAGTCCAGTATATTTCTATCTTATTATCCCAAATACCACACATCCCACCAAAATAACTTTTTCACACGTATGAGTGCGTGTATGCGTTCTAAAAGTCTGTACTGAACACATTGCCCTATCTCAATTTGCTACATTTGTAAAGAATTAACATTTATTTCAGTTATTCAAGTTGTCTTAGTTCAGCTTACATATTCTATCGAAATTTTTTTTACGCAGTGGTGGACCTCGACCTGGCGTTTATTGGTATGGAAAGCAGACAAATGTTACAGTTTGTGTGTACTGACAAGGCGAAAAGTATGTTTTAACCAGTTAGGTTTACCTATAACAATTATGAACCTTTGATGGAATCACCTAAAACTATGATATTTCCAATTGTTGTATATATAATCAGCGCTCCAAATATTATACTGACTTGATTCAATTTACCGAAATTAGAGGACGAGTACAAGAAAGCGAACAGCCACGAGTGCTTGTGGTGTTCACTTTTTTTGCGCCATATTTACGCCATAGTGAATCAGTACCAAGTCACTCACCTCTCTGTTTTGCTATACCAAAGTTGTGTTAAGAAAAAAAACACGTAGTTCAAACATCTCATTATCAGAATTCCGTTGATTTTTTACTGACGTCTTGTGAAATTAGCCAGGTATTGATCACATGTTTGATTTATCAACCCAACATTATCTAATCTTAGCACTACCTGACAAGAATAACACAGGTAATTCTCAATCCTCATTTTTTCGCTGCACCAGCAAACAACGGATCGCCCAACACTCGCGAGATCACAATGTGTCGTTCGCTGCCAGGAACCATAACACAATTACCGTTCGCACAATTCCCTTTTTAGTTACTGCTTGTGGTTTGTGGTATCCAGAAGGTGCTGAGAACAATTTCCTTTTCTCCAACGCGGCCGAACGCTTCGCACAATCTTCACTGCACCGGCTTGGTCTGCGTCATGTTGGTTTGTAGGGAACGGCCTCCCGATGGTGAGGCTGCCTACTTCACTCCTCAAATAGCCAATGAATTCCGCTCAACGATAAACCGGAGCAATTGGGAACATTTACCGGGGCAAAAGCAATGTGCTGGAGCATTTTCGGAGCAACCAAGGCAGCATAATCACGTGATCGGCCCCGTTTTCTTCTAGTTTCCTTCGTCCGGCGTCCACAGGAGGAAAATAATGGAAAACGAATATATTTGCTCTGGTACAATCCGGTTTGAGTGAGGCCACCAGAGCGGAGCGGGCGTATCATTCCCCGATTGCTTCCAGCTGGGTATATTTTTGTTTACAGTGCAGATGCTAGGCTGCGAGGTAGAGGCGAACGAAGTCAGAATAGAACAGCCAGCCCGTAGCAGAGGTACTGTCTCTGTGTCACTTCCATTACAATGGCGCAGTCGTCAAAAACAGGGTCAGCTGTGTTTCAGCATCTTCGGCGTTGTGGACCCGTCACTCCAGAAAGGCCGTCCACCATTCATAGGCCATTGCATCCGCATGTTTGCTGCAGCAAGAAGCCTAGTTCAGGGACGACGTCCAGACCTTCTCAGTAACCGCTTAGCTGCCGGCGCTACAAGCAGCATCCGGGGAAGACGTACAGACCTCCTTGGCGGCTCGATAGTATTATATCGACGCTTCCAATCAACCGCGCTTTCGTGATCCCGGATATCATCGCGTGCATTGCTGCGACAACAGCATATTCTTCGGACGCCGCGAGTGGTTTCCCAGGCGACTCGTCCGAGGATGCTGCGTAGATCATCCGCGATGCCGCACGTTTATGCCAGCGACTGAATAGCTTGGCGCATTCGAGCTGCGGGATCTCAACCCGCAGCTCATCTCGAGTACTGGGGATTCCATATCCTCCGCGGCCATCACTAATGGCTCGTCGAGCTCCTCGCCCATCCTACCCACGGACGTCGTGCGAGCGACGTCTTTGCTTGCTCAGGAGCTGGACCGCTATGCCTTGCAAACTACCGGATCCTTGTACTCCAAGTTACCATTAGCAGTTGAATCGGAACTACCAGAGTTCTGAAGATTCTAGAACAATGCCATTCAGTGGGTCGCAATGGTAAACGCTTACGGCAGCCGCTATGCCTTGCCGGGCCACGGAAGATGGTTCGTGGCCATTGATAGCCCTCGTGATGCTGCCAAAGCCTGGTGCAACTATGAAGCAGGAGGAGGAGGAGGAAAGTTTAAGCGGAAAGACAGGGAGGTTAGCCAGTTCTTAAACCAGCAGGCTACCCTGTGCTGGGGAAAGGGGTGAGGGGAAAAAAGATAATAAAAAGAAATGTTGCGAAGATAGATAGAGAGAAATTACAAAAAAAATGTGACAGAGGAAAGGCAACATCGAAGTGTATAAGACACTAAAGTCTGTCTCTGAGGCCAGTTGTCCGCAAAAAGCGCAGCAAAGCTTTCAAAGCCTTCTGGGCTGAGATAGGGCATGGCCAATGACCCAGAATCCTTTGTTCCGACATAGGCCGATCATCCAATCTATCCAGAGCTGCAGTCAGTTCATGTCTTGGCGCGTTGAAATGGTTGCACTCACATAGAAGGTGCACGATGGTTTCTTCGCAGCTGCAGTAAGTGCATGTAGAAGAGCTGGCCATTCCAATGAGATAAGAGTATGCGTTTGTGAAGGCCACTCTATGAAAGTGTGAAACAACAATCGTGGCCTGAATGGAGAGCCGCTTTAGTTATGTATTTCGCCTGCTTTTTCATGACTTCGTTCCAGACTCTACCGCGGATCAGGGTGTTGCAACACACTACCTCGACGGTGAAGTTCGGGCGCCCACGAGCCTACTCTGCCTCGGGGATCAAGCTTATCAGACAGAATTATCCTTTCGTACAACTGTTCCCTGTAGCTGCTCAACGAACAGCTCCGCAGATAACCCTGTGGCAGTAATCAACACTAGCCATCAGACATACTCCTCCATACAAGTGACAGCTTTCCCCTCGATACATGTTACAGCACCAGCGTTGACAAAGACCAAGATCGTCCAGCCGCAGCAGCGGGTCAGTCGACTTACAAGCTGACCAGCGCTGGAGTGCCTGGATGCGTCGGTTTACTCCGTAACAATCGCACCTCCCTTTAATCTAGCTAGAGACGTGGAACTCGCCATCACTCTCGATTTGGTGCACATTTCGGAGCTACATCAATTGCGGTCATCATCGCAGTCATTGGCCGAGCGTGCTGACGCTTACCACTTGCGGAGGTCTGTCTATTTAAGAGACTCCGAAGGGGCGGTCGCGCCTGAGGATATTATCACAGAAGACCTGCTGGTACAACACATGGTTTCCCCTGATTATCAGGGTTCTGAGCCAGATCACTTGGCCACATATCACACTTTGTCAGAAGCCACCAGAAGTGCGACGTCGGCAATTCCGCAAGGTAACAACCTACCTCACAAGCCAATACGTAAACGTTGCCCTGCGATGCCACCAATATCAAATTTACTGCCTTGTAGCCCCTAAACGCACAATGAACAGTGAAGAATTATCCGCTCAGTGTGTGCCCCTTACATCACACGTGATGACATTCATTCACAGCATAGATGAGACCTGCACCGACTACCCTGACACAGTCGCTCACCAGAATGCTTCACAGCACAACAGGGCAAGTCCTGGCACACGCAAAAACGACGACCATGGCTTAGTCAAGGCCACCCGCCAGAAACGACTTCCGGAGCTCCTCCTGCGATGTCGCAGCGTGGCTGAGACCTGCGGCCACAACGAGGCAGCCAAGCTCGGCCGCCTGAGTCTTCAGCGCTTCAACAAGACACTTCATGGCCTGCCAAACAACAACCAATCAAGTACAGTCGATGTAGCCCACCATAGACAATACGCAGCTCGTCATGCTACGTCGCAGTCATCGCACAGTGTAAGGATTACAGCGTCAGTGGGGCGCGGGCGCACGCTAAGTGCTAGAGTGCGAGGTAGAGGAGAACAAAGTCAGAATAAAACAGCAACCCCGTAGCAAGGGTACTGTCTTTGTTACTTTTTTACACACGTTAACATCAGCACAACGCTACGAAGCGGGCGTTAATTATGCCGTACATGACTTCTATATGATTATTATGTTTCGACGTGTCATTTATCTTCGCCGTCTATTCATTTCACGTGATGCCAAATTTAGTATATGTGGAGCTAGCGAAACGGCCGCTATCCATTACTTAATGTTTTACATGACTCTGATGTCATAATTATTATGTTTGGGCGCGTCATTTACCTTCATCGTCTACTCACGTCACGTGATACCAAATTTTGTATACGTCGACTTGCAAAAAGGGCCGTGAGCAACCTATGAGCCTAGCACGTAGTGATGTTTTACATGACACGCATATTGTAATTATCACATTTGGACGTGTAATTTATATTCTTCGTCCGTTCGCGTCACGTAATACCAAATTTGGTATATGTGAAGCTAGCGAAACGGCCGTGAGTGCATCCTCAACGTGGTGTGTAGTTATGTTTTTACATGACACCATACCAATTTTGGTATCGATACCGTTATCAAAACGGCAAGGATAGCTAAAAGTCGTAAACGGCATAGTTAGACAGATAGATAGATAGATAGATAGATAAATAGATAGATAGATAGATAGATAGATAGATAGATAGATAGATAGATAGATAGATAGATAGATAGATAGATAGATAGATAGATAGATAGATAGATACGCTCACAGTCAGTCAAAGTTCGCTAAGGAATTCTTCGCATTTACAAATGTTTTTTTTTTCAATATTTAGAGAGGACGCATAATGCAATGAAAAAAAGCCTACGCGAATCAACCACGAAACAATTTGTCGAGCAGTGCCTGACCACGAGCCGCTGTGGTTGTGTTGAGTTGGTGGTAGTGGCCCGACAACAGGACCGCAAAGGGCTAAAAATTGAGGGAAAGTACTCATGGCTCTGTTACATAAGACGAGTTAAAAAAAAAAGCTGTGTTACATATGCTTGTGCAAGTCTGCATGAACATTCTGAAGATATAACAAAATTGATATTCGTATGTTATTATAAACCTTTCCTCAAACATCATCGAACATTAAAACGAAGAAGTGTGAGAAATGGGGCTAACTCTTCATCACGAATAACGGCAAAAAAGCAGGATGGTCGGTGGAGGGCTCTAATTGAGTGTTCAGCCGTCAAGCATAGTTGAGAGCGTATACGTAGAGATTGAAAGCTTTGAAGGTTTGGACGGAATCATCACATAGTGAGTGGTAGCCGAATTATCCTTACGTTTTTATAAAACGCGATTCCACTCCGCTCACGTAGTGTTCGTTCAGCCTCGAAAGCAGAGAGTTGCGTGTTTAATATCGGCAGTCTGCTATAAATACTTTATTTGTATACACAGCGCAGAGAAACGGTCCTATACATAAATTCTAATATCGTGTGACCGTTTCAAGCGTGTAGTTTTTCGTGCAGACAGTGTCACAGAGGTTTCAAATTATAAAGAAATGTTCGGTATGCCCATTTTTCCGCTATAATTGATTACAGGTTATTTTTACACATCAATTTTATCTTGGTTTCAGGATTTGAGGCTGAATTCTTAGCAATGATATTAGCACTGCGATGCCTCAGCTGATATATCTCACAGGTTACCATAAACAATAATTTAGTTATCATTATGTTCTTCACTCTAACTAAATAGTGAAGGTCAAATTTTTTCGTACGTTCAGTTTTTCGGTGCCTGATTGTATAAAATAATTAGAGTAATTTGGATGCATGTTCATGGGGTATCGTTTATGAGTAAGATTACAGGGAGTTTGGTGAAAGCAGGCCTCAGTGGCCTAATTTTTTAAGTATTTCTGGCGTCAGCGTAGATAGCGAAAACTCCATAGAGATTGCATGCAATAATAATACACTTCAGTTTGGCAATAATTAATTCTGTGCTGCCTCGGTGCCTTCTATTCTTGCAAGCCCCGAATGTCTGTCATAATAAAAAAACTGCCGAAACTTTAACTCGTTTAAGATGTATACCTTCCTTAATCTTTAAGCAGCACAGTGCTGTTCCGGTAGGCCTCTTCGTTGGGCCTTTCCGTCGGTATTATGAGACATTGAACCAGTTAATTTCGGGAGTTTTAGTGCCAAAACCACCGTATAACTAGACATACTGTAATGGGTGGCTCCCAAGCAATTTGTACTTTAAGAGGTTCTTTTGTTTGCACCTAAAATCCATCTACGCAATTTTTTTGTTCGCGCCGCAGTGGCCGGAATTCGAACTCAAGTCCACGAGTGTAGCAGTAGATGACCTTACCTGGTCCACTATCACGGTCGGTTTAAACAATGGGTTGGTTTAAATCAGGTGTATGCGAAGAAAGATTGTTGTACCTCTTCTTATTCTGTCGCCGCTCCGAACATGCAAGAAACGCTTTAAAACAAAACTTCAGAGAAATTGAAGTATTTTTTTTGTCACTTGTCTTTTTCATTTTACTTTTTTTCAGTTTCTTTGGTCACTGCAGGAGGCAGCTGTACTGAGCTACTGAATATCTGTCAATCTTAGATACAAATTTTGTTTTGGTTAGCTTGTAGCCGTAGGTGGGCAGAAAAATATGAGCTCACTCAGACTCACCCAAAATTATATTTTGCTGCAAGTTTTTATGTGAGAGAAGACTTATGATTAACGTAAGCTGTAAAATAAAGCGCATACTAATGGCGAACAAGAGCACATCTGAGTGCGGTACTTGTGTTTTTACGCTATCAATTAGCGTGCTTATTTCCCTAAGAGCGCTTTTTTTTGTAAAACGAAACCCCATTCCATAATCTCGTCACAACTTTTGGGCAGCGCTCCGCAAGGAGTAGCAGCTATCTTCGCTAAAAAAAACATATAAATGCTATATATAATAGTGTCCTTGGTCATGCCTCAGGGTTGTGATATGTGCGCTGTATTAGAATACTTGAGTAGCCAGGGGTCGTGGGTGGGTGTGGAAGGGGGTTTAACCTTAGTGAAATATTTAAATTTCACACGTGCGTGTGTTATATACGCCCACACATACGAACGCACGCATGGACATTCATGCAGTACTGTTAAACCTCGTCTCCTCCCCCCCCCCAAAATAAATTGGTCAAGCTTCTTCAATAGAACAAACATATGTATCGAACAGCCAGAAGTTACGCTCAGCTTGGGCTGCCCGCGTAGTTTGCTGCTGATCGACCAGTATAGACAGACGTCGTCCACACTCTACGATATGTTGCTGGATAGGATTTTTTTTCGGGGAGTGTGGGGGGGGGGCAAGGCCTAATAATTAGAAAGAAAGTCTTTTTATAGCACAGAGGAAGAAAGTTGCTGGGAAATATGACTGAATGGATGAATTTCGAGGAGGGGGGCCGTCCCCCCCCCTCCTTTGCCTACGTGCTTGGTGTGTTCTTAGTCCCCAAAATTACTTTTTTCGTGGCCGAAGGCCGCATCCAATTAACCAAGTAGTTGCACGGTATGTCTAAAGGTCATAATTGAACGCTTGTAGAAACAACCAGCAGGATTTAATCCGTAGCAGAACGGCACCCACGTTTTTATGATTTCCGCACAGGCACCTTCCACTGTTGCTAAATGAAAGCTTTCAGAACCAGTTCATCAGAGTGACCAAAATTAACATCTACGTCAACGCTTGGTACATGCCGTGCGCAGGTTGCCGCCGCTTCGTTGTTCCTGGCGATGGCCACGGCTGTGGGCTGGTACCACCGCCACATGCGAGACGCAGCGCAGAGCCGCAGTTTCGCCTCCACCCAGGAGTGCATCGAGGCGCGCATCAAGCTTGAATACGAGAAAGAGCAACAGGTAAGACACCGTGTTCCTCATTTCTCGTGGGTGAGAGAGTGACACTAGAGATGCGGCCATTGAGGTATTTCGTGAGAAATAACAATAAACAGGATGGGGTGTGATGGCGACAAGCCTGGAGGCATCGCTAATAAGTGGTTTACAAACTGGGTGCGGAGTGCAGCCCAAAAGTTTTGTTTTCAGCTTACATACTGCATAGTTCACGTCCTCCACTACGTTTTTCTTTCTTTTTTCCTCGTTATTTAAGGCATATAATGAAGTGCGGCGCAAAAGTACCACGAGCGGATCTTCTCGAGGATTAATCACCCCCTAAATATAAACCACGAAGCGAGAGCAGAAGCTAGAGAATACATTTTTCTCTCACAAACATTTATTTTATCAGGATTTCGCTCTCAGTATAGATATTCGCTCACGTAAGCTGTGAAACCAGGAGGATTATTCGCAGTTATATGTGCCACTGCGGCTTTCCAGCTTTCGTCAAACGAAGCTCACCACTGCGACATTCCATCACGCTGGCGCATTTTGCTCAAGCATACACGCACTTTTGTGGTTAAAGGAGGGTTGATAGTATCATATATTTTGTCTGCTTATTTCGCCTTTTAACGCTGACCGAAGAATACACTTGCAGGAATACACTTATAAGATACCATCGAACAATATATTTGGCTAGGCAGGTACTCATGGACTGAAATAAGACGCTCAGAGCGGGGGCCGTCAGTACATGTACCGCCACTCGTGGGTTCTTGTGGAACTAAGTTGTTGCATTGGGGTATATAAAAGGAGAGGGAGAGCTTCTACGGAGTAGTATTGCAGCTTGCGGTCGCCGACGGGTCGGCCTGAAGTGCACCATGTGCACACTGCCAGTGTGGCGATAGCCGATATAGCCTAACAGGAAGTTTGCTGCACAGAATGGCCGCAGGATTGGCTTCATGCTGTGGGTGAACAAACAAAAATACTAAGACACTCTTTCAATGTTGCGCGAAGACAGGACTGCGTTCTCTTCTCCTTTTGTCATCACAAAAACACGGAACAAGTTATCTGTGCTCTTGTGCAGATGTTTATCAGGCCCGTGAAAGCACACAGGGCACAGTCTCTTAGCTGAATCACATGTGTTACTCGCACAGCATGCGTGCGGCATCGCCAAACCGCGTAGAATGAGTCGTCTGCTCGCGCCGCAATTAAAGTGGTGCACACCGGCGAGCCAGTTTAGTCGGCGTGCGAAAACGCGCGTATTTTTCTGCTCCCCGCTGACAGTGTGCACATGATACGCTACGGGGGGCCGACTCGTTGGTGATAGGAAGCAGCAATCCTTCACCGTTGATGTTTTCCTCGTCATCATTATAGGCGACAATGCGTGTGACGCCTTGGTTTCATGAGCACCCACAAGTGTACGTGTACCGGCGGCCACAACTTCGAGAGTCTTATTTCAATACGTGAGTACGTGCCTCACTACATATATCAACGCGTAGTCTGAGAGCGCCACACATCGCTGGAGAAAGCGCCAAATATCATGCAACAGGATAAAAAAAGAAAGCAATAGTGTCAAGCGAAGCGAACCAAGTACATATTGTTCCTAGTACGTTTTAGGAGCCAATGCTGATTTTTGTAAAAACAAATATTCATAACTATCTTTGTAACTCAAAAAGTACTCACCTATTTATAAAAATGTCACTCAGGCATATGTGCGCATGTTGAAATGACATGTTTCTGTGCTAATTTTCACAAAGTATTATTTGCAGGCTTATTTTTTGTTGATGAAAGAAGAGCGATAAATATGAAAATATAACATGTAACAGTGCTCCCGCCGGCAAATGAAAGCAGCACTCTCAAATAAGCTTTCTGCTAGCTACAGTTTTGCATCTTGTCCCTTGCTAGAGACAGCGTTCTGTACACCGGCAAGGATGTAGGTTGCGCACCAACAATCGGCCTCGCAATTTTTCAGCGGCCCCACCGCGGTGGTCCAGTGGCTAAGGTACTCGGCTGCTGACCCGCAGGTTGCGGGATCGAATCCCGGCTGCGGCGGCTGCATTTCCGATGGACGCGAAAATGTTGTAGGACCGTGTGCTCAGATTGTGGTGCACCTTAATGAACCCCAGGTGGTCGAAATTTCTGGAGCCCTCCACTACGGCATCCCTCATATTCTTATGGTAATTTCGGGACGTTAAACCCCACATATCAATCAAAGCAATCAATTTTGGAGCTATTCCTTCCACTTAATTGTACGCCAATATCTTTAACCGTATCTCACGGCTGTGCACAAAGTAATCCATAGCAGTCAACTTACCTATAAATTGGATGTTTTGCTTTGTGCGTGTTGGTAAAGTGATCGTGCGAGCCTATATGTCATAGTCCAAGCACATTGACAATATATATATATATATATATATATATATATATATATATATATATATACATACATACATACTATATATATATATATATATATATATATATATATATATATATATATATATATATATATTGAAGAAGTTTTTCCCATGGGCCAAACGTACTTGGGAAGAGAAGAAACAAAGCTCTTAATTTCATTACCAACGGTTTCGACCAGTGAACCGGTCTTCGTCAAGGATTGCAAACAAGTGCGACCGCTATGTGAACATGCCGTATCGACATAATATATATATATATATATATATATAGAGAGAGAGAGAGAGAGACAGAGAGGCAGGCATGGTGGTTGAGTGGCCGTAGCGTTGCATATAGTCCAGTAGATCGTCCGTGAGCGGTCACAACGTGGCCTAGAGTCTGGCCTTCATCCTGATGAAGGCCAGACTATATATATATATATATATATATATATATATATATATATGGTCGTCAATATATACGCGGTGGCCAAACGACAAAGGTACTTTGCTGCTAACGCGTAGGTTGCTGGATTGAATCTAGACGGCGGTGCATGGCCGCATTTCCGATGGAGACGGAAATGCTGTAGGCCCGTGTGCTCAGTTTTGGGTGCACAATATAGTACCCTAGGTGGTCGAAATTTCTGGAGCCCTCCACTATGGCGTCGCTGATAATGATAAACGTTAAACCCCACATGTCAATCAATTATAATTTATGCTCATCGCATAGCTTTGTAGCCAAAATCTACAACAGATATGTGTGAATTACACTTATCTGTTTGCAAATGGTATTTGTTCTTTTATTGCGATAGCAATTACATAGACACTCTCGGCTGGATTTCGCCGTTGGCGTCGGCATCAGGCACCATGTATGTATGCTTATCTCTATATATGAAAACGCAAGAAAGAAAAAAATCCAGAAAAGAAGACTCCGGCGCGCTGAATCGAGCTTGGGAACACTGCGTCGTGATTGAGAGGCGTTAGCCACTGAGCCACCGAGGGATACCTCCCTCAACTTTCAAATGGCAAGCTATTATATCTACCACTTACCGCCGTTGGCGGGCACCTCAGGAGGGCTACTATCGTGTATTCAGCATTATCAGCAATATGGCGCAATGAGCTCGCAGCGGCTCTCATCTCTCACGCGTACTTTGGCCCATGGAGAGGAGGAAAGTGGACGATCTCTCGCGCGCTCTTATCTGCCGGTGGGGAGGACCGTATGTCTTGGCTGTCATTGGGCTTGCACTGGAACAATTCTGCTGTAGTTACGGGACGCACAAAGGTCACTGCAATCGTTGCACAGCCTCCGATTGCAAAAGGGTGCGCTTTTCTGACACAGTGAAGTAACAAATGAGACGCTTACGCGCGTTCTTCTGCACCTGTGAGTACGTCTCGTGCGTCATTTGTGCATGAGAAACGCGGGGCACGTTTCGATCTGCTTGCCATTTTCACGTGACCTTCCCATTTGTTGCTATCGCATTCATTGCTTCGCTTTTGCGGCAAAGCTGTGACTTTTTTCCATGTTCTGCTATTTTTGTCTTAATTTTCATACGACATTAAGTTACCTCTGTGCATTATCCTCGTTGTTTTTAGGTATATTTCTGTCTATCCTTGTAAACCCACTCCTGCCATAGAACAATTATCGCTGCTGTAAGTGTATAAATAAATAAGCTTATTTCTTGTTCTTGTGAGTGTAGTCGGTGATATAAAAAATATCATTGTTGTCATTTTAAGTTGACCTTCCTGTTTGGTGCTGACGGATTATGGGTATTGATCCAAAGTGATTTTGTCGAGTGTGTGTCCTAAAAGAATATGAATGTGCCCAGTTGTAATTTCTATGGTAATTTCAGTAAAAGTCATACATGCGAAATATTTCGGCGCGATGTCGTGTTTACTAACGTCACTGAAGCACTGCTTTGATTGCAGCCTGACTTTGTAACAAGCGGCGTGTTTCTTCGGACAGGAAGAAGCAGATGGGGCACTTCGCACTTTTTTGTTCTTTTTTTATTTTTTTCATTAGTACTAGCGCCTCACTGTGAGTCTGTCTGATGACGCTTCTCCCTGGTGCACAGAGCAGTACAGTAACATGTCACTTTTCTGATTTCGCTCGATTTCTTTATCGACAGGAAAAAATGAGCAGGCAGTTTTTACGTTGTTGACAGTAGCGCAGTCAGATGCCGTTTCAACGTGCGCAGATATTTCTCATTGACATTTGGGTGATTAGGTGAGTACTTTCCTAGCTACAGATATAAATATGGCTAAATAATAAAGTCCTAATTAAAACAATAATAGTGACTGACTAAGTGTATACTGTAGGAATATTGTGTTCTATGTTCGCTTCGCGTAACACAGTTTCTCTTTTTTCAAATCGTGCTGCGTGATACTAGGGACACCATGTACAACAAACGTTATGGTTGAAGCTTATGTCTCTTTCGATCAGATTAGAAATATGTAGACGTGATTTTTCGAGCCTGTTTTCAGAAACATGCAAGAACGCTAAGAGTTCTTCGTTCTAAAACACGCGATTCACCTCTAAAATTGTTGCTCACAACGAAGCGCAAAAGTAAAAGGTTGATTGATTGCTTGATTGATTGATTGATTGATTGATTGGAAAATCAGCCTTTGCATATTCTCAGCGTCCATGACAATTTCTGGCGTTTACAGCTTCAGAAACTTTCCAGTCTCTACAAAGATTACCTTCGCATTTCATCAGATGCATCCAAGCATGGAGATTTGGAAGGCTTAGTGTTCTGTATTATATATGTTTATCTTTTCGTGCTCACGCAATGCACACAGAACACTATCCAGATCTCGTACTGAGACTCAGCTAACACTTTCTCTGACATTCCAGCTGCCACCTATGACGGGCCTACTTCACGAGTCATATAATGCAACACAGTTTGCAGTTGTTATTATAACTAATCATCGTTGGTTGGGCGCCGCGGTGCTGCTTACATCAAAAGCGAATCATGGTTGTATTTCGTGCACAAAGCAATTGATAGCAGTCCACCTACCTATAAATTTCATGTTCTACTTTGTGATCGTACGAGAAGGGTGATCGTACGAGAATTTATTTTTTTCGTTCTCTTGAGTGTAGTCAGTGATATTAGGAATCTGCATTGTTGTCATACTAAGTTGGCAATCCTGTTTTGCACTGACGGGTAGTGGGTATTCATACAGCGCAATTTTGTCGAGTGTTGGTCTTGAAAAGAATATGAAGCTGTTTGGTTGTGCTTTTTACGGCTCCAGTGAGAATCAGGCACGCCGATTCCTAGTATGCCACTGCAATATTTAGCCTATATTTAATAACGCCCGTAGTAAATCCTAGTATTCTGGTAATCCAAAAGTATCGTTGCGCCACCGCCGGCTGCCATAAGCACTAGTGGAGTGACTTCACCCTAAGACATTTGAAATTATAAACGTAACGTGAAGCTTCGCTTGCTCGAAAGTAATAAATTTTTATTAAAGGTAGGAAGAAATACAATATTACATAGATTTTTAGCTCATTGTCTAATGCTCAAAATCTGAAGGCAGACCACTTTTTAACTCCTTTTAGACAGCTCTGGTTACTCCTATGGAAAAATATGAGAGGTGTCCGACCGGCACCTGCACCAGCTTCTAGCAGTTTCTGACAGAGGGCACGGTCATGTACACTTGTTCGGTTCAAACGATAACTATGGGCGTACGCTGTGCAGGCTTGTTTTGTAAAGTGGCTGACCGGGCTAGTGAGGGGTGCATACTTAAGGTTACAGCGCGACAATAACACACGGCGGACAGGAAATTGACGGGACAAACGCTGATTTCCACCTGAAAATTTATTATCAAGAAGGCTCTTAAAGATTAAGAGTATTTTATAAAATTGTGTAGCAATCAAATACTTTTATCCTTCATTAGCGCCGGGCGGTGTGCATGGCTTGCGCATGGCACGTCTTTACGGCACCACAGTCAAGACAGTGTGATGCTCCAAACCTTGGTCAACTATAGCTCAGCAAGGCCCTCTGCGTCGCCATGTTTGTCGATGACAAAGCAATTTAATTGACTGGGTTAAAGTGGCGTGAAATGTAGATAGAGAAGAACACGAGCAGGGCAATAGAAATTGTGCTTTCCTAGCTTTAGAATCAACCCGGATGATTAAGAGAGTCGAGGTATACTAATGAATGGACGGCCAGCATTCCGAAAACGCACGCAGTGGAAAATTTTCGAAAAATGTTTCACGACCCATTTAAGGCATCCGGTCCACGCTCAGCTGTCCTCTAAATTTTTCCGGACTACTTCTGAGCCTTGGTTATCTAAGTTCACGGTGGTGTTGAACTGTTCCATTCTTTCGTACATTTTGTCTATTCTGCATTGAAAAACTTTCTTCGCCACTCGCTTGAAGTATTCAGTTTAGCCGAGGTACATCGTCTTTCTGCAATTGCTTAATTTTTTCAAACAGCACCACTAAAAGATTCAGTGGTTACACGTTTCGAAAAGAAAGCTTTAGGATCTGGCATAGGCTCTATTGTAGAGCGAAGCGCTTAACCAACGTTAACCCATGCCATGCTAAAAAAGCAAAGCCCGTTTTTCCACGTTTTTATTTCGTATGAGTAAGTATAGGAGAACTGCATGAGTTATAGAACCTGTTGGTTATCCATTTTCGTATATCAGGATGTAAATCATGAAGATATATAAAAAGGTCTTGTTTCAATTGAAAGTCTTGTCCCGTTGGTCGATTAATCATGCACAATAATGCTTCGTGGCTCGAAAGAAATTGCGCAGGAACTGTCACGCACGTGGTAGCTTTGAATCGTTACGTGAACCTTGTATTCATGCAGCGTTTTTTTTCTTGCTAAATACGCTTGAAAAGGCACGCTAATATTCTCTTTGACAGTAATGACGCCATCATATTCTAACATTAAGAGCGGATATATCGAAGAAAGGTTCGTGATCTGAAATGAAATAGATGTGTGATAAATGCGAAGATGAACACCATAAATTGGGACGCACTGAATTTTCGTTGAGCGGGTGGTTGCTAAACTTTTAATTAAGAAATGAAAGTGTGCCAATATTGAACATTCAAGTAAAAGAAATCGAAAGCAAGGGGAAAATAAATGTGAATAAAGTGAAATACAACCCAGCGTAGCCGTTTTTATATCTTCAAAATAACTCTAGCCTTTTTTCATTTGCTTTACGTAGAGTTAAATTAAACCGCCCCGTTTCGATGGTCTAGTAGCTAAGGTACTCGGCTGCTGACACGCAGGTCGCGGGTTTGAATTCCGGCTGCGGTGGCTGCATTTGCGATGGAGGCGGAAATGTTTTAGGTCCGCGTGCTCAGATTTGGGTGCACGTTAAAGAACCCCAGGTGGTCGAAATTTCCGGAGCCCTGCACTACGACGTCTCTCATAATCATATGGTGGTTTTTGGTTGTTAAACCCCACAAATCAGTCAAACAATCAGAGTTAAATTAAACCGATAGCCCCGCCGTGGTGGTCTAGTGGCTAAGGCACTCGGCTGCTGACCCGCAGGGCGCGGGTTCGAATTCCGGCTGCGGCGGCTGCATTTCCGATGGAGGCGGAAATGTTGTAGGCCCGTGTGCTCAGATTTGGGTGCACGTAAAAGAACCCCAGGTGGTCTAAATTTCCGGAGCCCTCCACTACGGCGTCTCTCATAATCATAGAGTGGTTTTGGGACGTTAAACCCCACATATCAATCAAATTAAACCGATAATGTGCGCATTAAAAATGCTAGAAATCTGAATATACGCATTGGTACACGATGGCTGACTTTATCTACCCTGACAGTTGAAGAAATGAAAACTTCTTTCTGCAAAATAATCGTTTTCAACACGAATGCATTTTTCCACTCGTGGTTGCTAATTGCTCCAAGATAACAAGCAATAGCTTAAGGGCTCTATTTAGCCTGTCTCCCTTATTTACCTTGATGGGCTTTGTAGAACGATTGTGATTACGTTGGTTGGCAGTCGAGAACAACTGGTCTGTATGCGAACCAATTGTAGCAATGTTACAACCCCATTGAATCAAACGAGATAATAAAATGCTATGGTATTAGAGGAAGACATTCCCGAAGTAAATAAGCAGTTCTAAACGGTTACATGTCAAGAAACAACCACATTTCAGCGGGTGTGCTACGGAAAAATTAAATTAATGGAGAAAGGGCTCTTTTTGTTCCACAGCGAGCGCTGTTGTGAGATCACAGCAAAAGCCGATTCTGGTCCCGTAGTTGTCTGCCGCTGCCACCGCCCGTGTCCATAACCACTATCGCGTGAAATGAGGAAAAACCCGAATAAATTATAAATACCGAGTACACCAAGGGAATCGACCTCGGGCCGTGGCAGCCCAGTATTCTACCACAGAGCCACGCTGGTACTTGAAACTCTATTGAAGGCTAACGCTCAATGCAGGTTTCATGTTGGGTTACGGATCACGTTAACGCGTGCAGTAAAGTGTTTTAGAACAGTGAAGTTATTACCAGGCGTCACACAACGAGCATTGCGTAATGAGTGATTGAATGTTGTTGTTTTTCTCTGCACATGGCTCGTACCCAATGAAGGGAATTGGCCGAATATAAGGGGAATTTTCCCGATACTTTCCGCATTGCTTCATTCCCAGGAACACTGGTTAGTTATATATGATTTCAGATGCCAATATCGCTCCATTCAAAGGCTTCAGGCACAATTGTTCATTGTCATCAGCCTGCAGCATAAACAAAGTGCACATAATACATGTGTGTAGCGAGTACCGCACTTTTCCGAAGAAAGACGAATAATGGCATAGTAGACGCGTCCCCACTACACAAAAATTACGAGAATTTATGGCGTAGTGGTTACTACGCAAGCATGCTTGCACAGTAAACTGTCTTCGTGCAAATACTTATTATAATATATAGTTGCACAATGAGAGTTAAAAAAAGACTCTATAGAAAGGCTGCTCTTCCAGCTTTCGCCTTGACTGTGCGGCGCGTTTCGCGCAGGCCTGGTGGTTTTTATGTACCTATATGCACATCGCACAATCCATCACGACAGCGCCGAGTTCCCCGGGATCACGACTACGCGTGGTAAATCCTAGCAGCGTCTGCTTGCGTAATACGCATCCACCTTTTCCCTTAACGTTGCGCAACTCGAAACAACGAGATTTTTAAACGTAAACACGAAGCTTGTGGCGAGTGAAAGTTTGTGGTTCCCTCTGAAAACGGAGTCTGACGAAGTCGCTCGCATTGCAACTGTATAAGTTCGCCGTCGCGTTAAATCGAGGAGTGGGCAACCGACGGTGTGTAGTTGCCTACTTTTGTTTATAGCTGTATATCTGTGTTTGGCTGACTAGAAGCGCGGTAGCTGCCGCCAACGCATCCGACAGCCGAGCGTGTCTCTATGTGCGAGCCTTTTTTCGACAGCAGTGAAACATCACTATTCATCCGCTGCCGCTTACACCCGCTCTAGCGCCTGAGGAGACAGCGAGGCGATTGCACTTCTTTTTTACTCGAGCATGCACCAAGAAAGTCTGTTGGTAGCAGGAAAGTAGGCGACGGAGTTTACACAGTGTGACAATGCCTTTCGAGCGATGTCCTTTGGTTAAGTGCAATAATGTTGGCGGGCCGATAAGGAATGAATGGAGCAAGAAACAGTATGCGCACGCTTAGTTTTATCGCACTACTGGCGTGCTTACACATGCATAACATTAGCGAGTGGGGTTTCGTGATGGTTCAACGTGCCTTGAAGTGTTAAACGTGCAGGTGCAAGGCAAACGGGTTTGAGCCGTCTAAAAAGTCTATGTCTCGGCTCGTAACTTGCATCCGAAAGGTATTACGCAAAACCTCCTATACAAAAGAGGTTCTCAGGAAGGTACGTAAAGCAAGATGGCGGTGCCTGTTGAAGCAAGCCGTCCACTTCGAACCTTTCTAGGCCTTGGCTTTCATTATTGAACTCACTAATTCCCAAAATATGCTATTTGGTTTAGGTTTGAGTAATGAGACTTCGCTATAGCCGTATACTGCGGATGAAATAGCTCTCTTTTCGAAATACACAGTCGATTTGTGGCGCACAAGGCCTAATAAGAGAATGATCATCATCATCTTTTTTATCATCATCATCATTTTATTTGAAGTGTAACCCCACCACCATTTCTTTTGCCTGTGTAGGTTGATATGCGGCATGATGTTGCAAAAGCGTAGGCCACCAGTTCGATTTTCAGCCTCAGCGGCGCCCTTTAGTTGGATTGTGCCAGTTAAGAATGCTTGTTCACCGCACTTTAAGCGCACGTTTAACACGTCATGAAGTCGACATTGATCCGGAGGCCTCTGCGATAGCTTCTCTTATAGGCCCCATGCTGCTGTCGGACATTATTAGCAATCAATCAATCAATCAATCAATAGTTTATACAGTCAATCAATCAATCAATCAATCAATCATAGAAACTCACTTCAGGAGGAGCAAGCGCCCGCAGTATTGAAAAAGGGTACTAGTGTGGCGGTGAGACCTTTTGGCGTTCGCACTAATCATTGTCTTGGAGTGGCTGATTGCCATTTGCCTACTGAGTTAGATGATTAGGAGGCTTTCGTGGTGTTCGCGTGCAGCGAATGCGGTGCACACCGTGTGCTTGAAATGTACTGCGGCTCTAAGGGGAAATGGTCTTTGATGCACTGGTATCAGTTCTGCGCTCGTATGCAGCCTCCTTCAATATAATAAAATTTTCAAGTCATCGTAGGATCATGCCCAGTTGTGAGCCTGACCTCTAAGAAAGAACACTAAGGTGTCAACAAGAAACAAACCTCTACTTCACGAATACTGGCACATAACTGTCTGGCTGTGCTGTACAAAGGGAGCGTGAGTTCGAAGCGTGAGTGCCACCTAGGCCACTCTTCATCGTTCTTTTCAATGCACCCCCCCCCCCGTATCCTTGACGCCTTCTTGCTTATGTATTGTGTACGCTTTGCATTTATGCAGAATTGGGGTATTATCTGTGCCCAGAAGCGTTGTCTTTACAGATTGGTCGGTTTTTAGGGACCAATCTACGCGTCTTCCTTTAGCAGATCTGCTGTTAACTTAGCCTTATGAGCTGTTTTGGCCCACACGCGCACTGTATTTATTGCGTACGAAGGGACACTTGTCTCGAGGAACCAGCCCATTGTGACGATACCCACGACAACTACCTGCTCTAGTTACCCATTGGGACGTTTCTGCTCAGTCCGCCAGCTGCTTTTCACCTCTGTTTGACTGAAACTGAACTAGTCTCTTGTAACCAAATCTTAACCGAGAGTTATAGACCCAAAAAATCAATCAAACATTACCAGCTTTTAATGGCACATGAGCAAAAACATAGACGCTTCTGGACTAGTCTCTATACAACCATTCAGTTCACTATGCCATGTTTTGGGTTTTGATATCATGCAACATCCTATAGATGGAATCTCTGGTTTGTGAGTAATGAAGCTAGAAAATAAAAAAAACTGGTTGTCTTTACTGAAGATGCCAGTCATTGTGAAGATTTGTGTCTCAATATCAAAGGGACTTGTGGCTTTAACTTTATGACCACGGCTTCAGCTTGTTTCAAAAGAGCCTTCCAGCGTCTTCGCAAACAAAGCTTTCTTTAAATGAAGCTTGGGATAGGGTCACTTTCCGAGAAGAAGCCGACAAAAAATTTTGCAGATGCAGGCCTACTATGATTACAACTGCGAACAAAAATCAATACGATCAAGTAAAAACCGTTCCCGTTTACTGTAAAAATCTTAATGCAAAACCAAATTCCAGCGAAGTCATTGGGACGCCAGGATTCAAGTTTTTGTTTTTAAATCCTGCTCTGGACTTGGGCGAAGGACATTATAGGCCGAATAACCTGAAGTGAAATGACATTGGTATATTTTGCTGTGAAAACGTTGATGACATCCATTCTTTGCTATTGCACAGCATGTATTTTTCAGTTTATCACAAACTACCATCAAAACTATGGCAATCAACAAACTGTTGCACGTTACATGCTAGTGACGCGCGTGGATTTTATGGCCACGCCAGTTTGAGAGGCAGCCCCTCGCCCTTTTTTTTCAACACGCTGCCAAAGGAAAGAAAGGAATGACATTGTTCACTGCAGCTGTCAGAGGAAAACTCTTCAACCATATTTGTTATGCAATCGTCTCAGTTCTTTAGGCAGCTAGCTACGCTCAGCTGTTTCTGGCGAAAGAGCTTCATTTGGCTCGAAGTTTACCGGCATTCAAAGAATGAATTACACCCATTGATTGATTGATTTGTGGGGTTTAACGTCCCAAAACCACCATTTGATTATGAGACACGCTGTAGTGGAGGGCTCCGGAAATTTAGACCACCTGGGGTTCTTTAACGTGCACCCAAATCTGAGTACACGGGCCTACAACATTTCCGCCTCCAACGGAAAGGCAGCCGCCGCAGCCGGGAATCGAACCCGCGACCTGCGGGTCCGCAGCCGAGTACCTTAGCCACTGGACCACCACGGCGGGGCGAATTACACCCATTAAAAAGTAAATGTGCGTGTCCTTTCGTTTTACTGCACTGCAGAAATAAAAGGGTGCTCGGGTTTGCTTTAGAAACGGGAAACAAACATTTGAGGTACATAGCACTTGTAAAGTTTGAAATGATTTCTCAATAGGAAAGAGCGGTAGAATAACCACGAGGAAAAATATTTCTTCAACGCAACCTCAGTCCATGTAATGAGAATCTGTTACTTGCAGGGTACACTCGCAATTTGCGAAGCGTTTTCAGTGTTCTCAGTCAGACACAAAGTCCGCAGGCAATTTTCTCGGACCCTTTTCACTGAATACTTGGTGTACACAGGAGTTCTTCTTTCAAGCACCACTTTTTCGCCGCACAATGGACAAAGCTTAGTTTTGTTTTTCCCCAAAATTCTTTTTTTTCATTTTACGAAGCACTACATTTGCTGTGGAAAGCGTGTTCTTGTTGTTTTTGTGTTTGCATTTTACTATTGTGTGTAGTTTTACAGATTTCAGTAAAAAGAACTCAATCGTAATTGCATGAGGTCTTTAAATGCCCCACTTAGCAAAGCGTGTTCACGCACAACGACCAGTGCTTGTGCAATAGCGTGAACCGTTTTATAAAGTCGCGCTTCTTTCCCCCCACTGAGCGTATTGGTTTGTTCTTCCCATAAAAATATTTCTACGGAAACGTGATCTACATTATTAATCATGTCGCGCGTAAAGTGCTGTTTCAAGTCAGGGCATTAGATATTTTAGTTTAGTTTTCCGGTCATCACTAAAGCCTTAGTTGAGGCCTGAATGATTAGTGATAACGTGCTGGTACATCTATTTCGGAAGTGATACGAGTACAAATAATGTGCAGCAACGTCACCGACTCGATCTGTAGAGAAGTCTTGTGATAGGATTGTGCGTTGAATATTCGTCCTAACTTGTATTTAACTTAGGGCAGATCAATACTGATAAATTTGGCCGAAATTTGGAGAAAATACCATAGCGTAAAGCATTGCGCGGATCATTGCAGCGTGAGAAGCCGACGCGCGCCGAGGTCCATGCGTCCGCGAAGTGGTTTCGGCTGGTAGACAGAGTGAAAGTTCTGGGCATCACCTTCCTTCCAACGTCCGAAAATTGCGCATTTCATTCTGCATACGTCAGATACCTTTGAAAACACGAGTGGATGTGCATTCGCTGTTGACGCCGTATATACACTGTGAGAACAGGAAAAAAAATTACTTCTCGCTATTTTTCGTGAGCTCCGACTTCTCCCTTTCGTGAGCTCTGACTTCCCTCTGATATACAGGTACGCGTTATTTTCTTTTGGAGGTCAACACGCTCGGAGAGTCGCTGAAGGCGAGACTCTCGAAAAGGTAGCACACTAACTAAAAAGAGTGACCAGAGTGCTTTTAGATGCGAAGCAGATCTTTGACTCACGGGTGTAACGCCGTACGTACGTGCGACCTTACGAACGCACCGCAACGCGTTATCCTAGCTAGAAACGTAGCCAGAATTTTTTTTCGGCGAAGGGGGCAAGACCTAACTGTTCAAAAGAAAGTATTCTCGTGGCAAAAATAAAGTTGCCCAGTAATATGTAAGGTCTTAATTTAGTAGAAAATGAAAACAAGGTAGAATGCAGCACAAAATGCAAGTTGATCAACGATAGAAAGCAAATTTTCACACGGCAGTAAAGCTAGATTGTGTGCACCACAAAAAATGCCTTTATACCAAATATTATTAACCAAGAAGGGCCATACCATCAGTAACGGGAAAACGAGTGCCAAAAAAACAAAGGGGGGGGGGGGCAAGGAATTGGTCGTCCACCTACGCATGTGCAGCGAAAAACAAAATATTGAACACTTTCTCTGCCGAACAGGCCTGCGAGAAGAACGGAAGCTATTTTATGGCAGGAATTTCTCAAAAAAGAACACACACATTCGGGAAAACAATTTTGTTGCACAACAGAACAATAAACTCGGATGCTTCCATCACACAAAGAGGCTGAACGCTAACATGCATTTTAGCAAACAATTTTGAATAGACGTCAGACTCCGTTCAGGTACCGCTGCACCGGCGCCCCTTTTACCGCGCCGGCCATAAATGGGTAGTGCAAAGAGAGCCGTCCGAAAGCGAACTTGCATAGGTTCTTCTCTTTCGTTGGTCTTGAGGCGCGGTTTCCTAATGATCAAGGACCTGGCAAGCTTCTTTCAATTCAACCTCGTTTCAGGAAACAAGAAGCTCATCAAAAGGAACTGGTGGTACAATGCAAAAGATGTTTCAGTGATTTCGGTGTGCTGTAACTGGCAATTTAAGTGAAAGCGAGCATCGCGTGACATTAAGTTCCAGGCAAGCACTCTGACGTGCGTTCTGTAACGCCTAAATGAGTTAACTTTGGCATACAGATGATGCCAAAGCGATGAAATGCATACGCAAGCAATTTATCTTACGATCAGTGGTACCAAGCTCGCTTTATCGGGCACAAATGCCCCCGCAATTTTCGCCATTGCAGTTCACTCTCCCTTGATATCTCGCTTCCAGTGCGTTGAACGGTTTTTTTACGCATGCTAAGAGGTTTTGTTGACAGTTGTCTTCTGTGTGTATATACTGCAAATATACTGCATGCGTTTACACTTTCTCGGTGTTCAATGAAAGGCAATTAAACCGAGGCCACCGAGACAGCTACGGCAATCGCGGAGACAAACGGCAGCAAAAGTTTCATTGTGATCACGATCATTTTGTCATTTACCTGTATGACGTACGTGTTTGAATTTCCTAATTAAAGCCCGAACTTGGAGACTTTAAAGGCTTACGTGCCTAATGGTGTGTGGTGGCGACAACTTCAGGTTATCGGTGGTCGCAGCGTGTTCGATGTTTATCAGCGTGTCACCTGTCTACTGTTGCATGGTGCGCACCACAGTTAGCGGCTCTGTTAAGCTTCATAATCAAAGTTACCATGGTTTGCCGTCAAGGCTACTCAAAACAATAAGGGGAGACTACATTATCCCACTTTCTGATGTGACCAGCTGTGGATAGCGCGAGTAATTCGCTTAGGCAACGCGTTCGCAGCGGCTCGTATCCAGCGATCTTATTGTCCTGCTTCGCGAAAGCTGCGAAAACCAGTAAAACTGAAGTAATCCACGTCCGTGGCAATTAACAACGCAACAGTAGCGTGGACTGGGGTATTTTGTTGTAGAGCGCGTAGCTTTTGCGTCTGCTCTTGTTTTCGCCGTCGTTCTATCGTATGAACCAGCAAGCACTTCATGGCGGTTCGGTGACGCGTCTGACTAGCGGGTAGAAATTCATAGTTCTCTTTCTAAGCGTTCAATGCGCAAATGCACATAATATTTAGCTCAATCGCTGTTTCGAATACTGCAGTCGCACCTGGTTGCGCAGCAAACTGGGCAAGGGAGTCGGGCTTTGCACTACTCCAAACTGCGTCCACAGGTGCTGCATGTCCTCAAAACACCAGTCTGACGTCTATGCAATTGTCAATGGTTTTACCATATAGTAAAGGTCAATGAAAAAAAACGAACGTTTAGTCTAGCCGAAGAGAGTGGTTCACGCTACAATTTTCATGCGTCGCGGTTCCTCCGTGAACACAGTTATAACTTCATGCACATTGACTTGTATCCAGTTAAAGGACACTAAGGCCTGACCATCAAGCCGCTCCTAAGCTGTCCGGTTCCTCGAATATGTTTTCACTCTTTTCAGGGTAGAGAAGCTGCGTTCTGCAGCAGCTGTACTCATTGGGAGCATCGTCAATTTCCGACCTCCCTGATTTCTTAATGCCATATATATCTCTCTCTATCGAGGAGTGTGTGAATGTTCGCAAAGAGAGCTTTGTCACATTCAGCCAAAGCGTTCGTCGCGAAGCGGGAAAATTTGTCCTCTTGCATGCCTTGCCATTTAATTTTCCAGATTCCCCATTCACCTTTCTGTGTAATGATATGAGCTGTTGTTATATCTCTCTGGTGAAAATCGAAGGCCGACTCCACAGATTCAAGTTTACCTTTGGAGGCACGCTTTGGCACACAAATTGGTAACTTTGCAGTCTTTCGCGATGGTTTGCAAACCGCCGTTTGAGGGAAGATTTCCCGTCATCTAAGTACGAAATGAACAAGGCTCACCCGCAGTACTCTTCCCCGCAGAACTACAATCGTAGTTTGCCCGTTATCTCTGTCTTCCTTCCACCCGTGGAATCGCGTACTTCAGTCAAAAGTCCGCCACTATGTCTTAACTTTTTGTCAGTTGTGCCTCCGCGTTAGTTCCTATTCCTTCCAGCTTAGTCAGCACCAAGTCAATATGATCCGACCATGTAGCCGCTTTTAGACTTTTTTTCACGACGGCTGTCTTTTTGGGTGACACACAAAACAGAGTTCACACTACTAATTGTGCCAAAGGCCCGCTGATCGTCTTGAACAGCTGAGGTGTCAGTCAAACAAAAGTTCAGGCAGTACAATGAGCAATGCATGTAAAAAGCCATTGGGAAGTCGTTACGGGAGAGCGCCTGCACCCCTGAAAATCAGTGACACACTGCCCTCCCCTTTTGCCCTGTCGGACTTTCATGCTCACCGCCAGGCCGTCGAGTTATGCGATTGGCATGTGCTGTGAACACCGGGAGCCACATGGTTGTCCGAAATCTGGCTATATCAGCCGAAGACTGTTCTAATGTCAGCGAAAAACATTGCTCGCTTCCACTTCTATTCTTCTTTTCTATCCTCATGAGATGTAAATAAACCTCCGCCTATCCTTCAAGAGTAAATCTGAGTACAAAGGATGGGTCCGGTGACGAGGGCCAGCTACCAGTCGAGACCAGCCGGACTGAGCCTCAACAAGGTGGAGGCAGCGGTTGGATCATCCTAAGCCCCGAACCCGAACACTGCACATGATCTGAGAACTCGAGAAAGCGAAGTGATACCGCCTGATTCCACGGACAAATCTGTGAGGAAAATGTGGCCCTTTCCTCACAGCTTTCGCTGTGCTACGAATACGTGAATCATACAGAAGATTCCCTGGCTTCCTGGCCCGAGCCCAAGCGTGGCGTGATGGAGGCACGGAGGGTCAGTCATCGAGGCATCAGTTAGTGAAGTCTGGTGCTCAAGGGGTAGCATGGTTCTTTCGACCATAAGAGACGTGTTTGGTGATGTAGTGCGGTCAGTCAGACTGTTGAAAAGCATCATGAAATGACGCCGTGGGAGCAGTGAAAATTTCTGAAGAGGGTTTCTGAGGAGACAAGTGATCATCTCCTACTGCGAAGGAGAATAAACCATCAGCGCTGCTGTCTAGGTGGATTGAATTGTCAAGCAGGTGAATATGATAGGAGCTTCGCGAAAACCAACGTAACAAGGCCAAGATATGAGGTGGAGCTCCTGGTGAACATCCGATTTTTTTATTACAAATGTGACGTTTAATCACTGCTCGTTCAGAAGTGAACGATTAATCCATTGCTGTTTCTGTAAATAGAAAACGTTCGAGTGAAGTGCCCATGCACGGTGTTCGAACCGAACAAACACATGCTTAGGCTACGATAACTTTCGTCGTTTACCAGTGTCAACGTGATCGAGTGCATCCAAATAGCGCTAATACAGCAGAACGAAAGCTTAAAAACAATAAGCGGCGCATGAACTCGCACAATTTCGGAGTGGCTCGTCTGTCCCAATGCCCGGCGGCGATTCACTGCTCCGTCACTTTGTCTCATAAAGCCCTGCGGTAAATGAGTAAAACCGTGTTGCGGGCGAAGTTTTGTAGGTGCTGAGAACCCCATCCTAGAGGAATTAATAAACATCCCTAAAAGTTTAAGCCACCGCCGATACAAAAAACGTTGCTATTTTCTAATGGAAATACAAACGCAAACAACGTGGTACCACACGTCCAACGATGTAAGTAACAACGGTGGTCGTCTTCTTACTTTTCCGAGAGTGATTAGCGAATTCGCCAACCATGACGCTTTCGTCGGCATGCAATAGAGGAATAACTGGAGAGCCACATAAACACTCGTTCAGCGAGTGGGTGACCCAGCCATAATTGTTTACAGTGTTTGCTCTTTCCGCCACATGGCCGCCTGCCCGAAACAGAGGCAGCGGACAAAGGGCCGTGGGGTTCACATAGGTGCGAGTGCGATTGTACGTGTTAATGGGTTGTCTTAGCCAGAGCATTTTGTACTTAAGTGTCCTTTTTCAAGCTCTTCGTGTATAGAGTGTCGTTGGCTGCCTCCCTAGGTGAACGGTCTTTCGCAATAAGTGGAGAGCATGTGGTCGTAGGCTTGTGAGTCAATCGGAAGTCTTTTTTCCTGTAAGGGTAATGGTTTCGCTAACGCCGCAGACATGAGTGAGTGATGTTTCTGTTGTGGTGTTGATTCGCGGGCCGAACGCTGAATTTTTCGGGGAGTGTTGCCGTGCTTACAATAAGGTTTATTTGGTAGCTGATCTTGGTTAGTTCCTTAAAAATCATGTGTTTTTCACTTGTTTAAATGCGCACGCCGCTACTTGTACTTGAGCCACTATACTGTCGCGTTATTGGCCTACTGGAGGAATTTCGGAAAAGGGGGGCCACTTAACTCCAGGGCTTCCCTTGCCTACGTGCCTGCCCCTCACCGCAGGTGGTGGAGCGGTGCCAAGTACAGGTCATGGCGCAGATGCGCGTTGACGTCACGCTTCCCTCGTATGCTTCGCTCGCAGGTGCACCCTCACAACGCACTTCTCTCTCGCTTCATGCTCGCCACCGCCCGCAACGCTCGACCACGTGTCGAGTGGAAAGCCTCTTTCCGCTTGTTTATTTGCGATGAAACTAACACGAAACCCACCCAACCTGGCTTCTGTGTCTTTTAGTTTCAAACAAACGTTTACTCGAGTAAACGATAAACCGAGTTTCCCTTCAAACTGTCCTTCCAGCGCCTGCGTAGATGCCCGTTTCAAACGAGTCAAAGCCGTAGGCACCGCTGCTGCTTCGCATCCCATCAGAGTTTCGTTCGGAGAGATAGTCCATGATTTTTTTTATTAGAAAGGCCGAAATTTAGTGCCTTCAACTACTTCGCATGTTTTAAATTCTACCTGCTCCTTTAGCTCCATGCAGTGATCGCGAAAATGACTTACAAAAAAGAGTTTTGTTAGCGCTGCATGAGAAGAGAGAATATGCACGACCGAATGCTCACATTAAACGATTTTGTCCTTGCCTTCATGTGCAGCCCTATCGCGCCCAACACAACAGTTTTTACCAGTCGACCACCCATATTATGATTTGATTACTTTTTCTGCCTCTTTTTCCCAGCATCTGCAGGCTAGGATGGCCTGCCTGATCACATCGCGGAAGGCTCTTGTCATATACTGTTGATGTACTGCGTACCTGCAATCACGTAATACGGACCCAAGTACTACGAAGCATACTGATACATTTGAAAACTTTGTTGCAAGTAATTTCTATTTTTACGTATCCGTCCGCTATAAATGTGTATTAGTCGTTGTGCAGACATGAAAATCCCATTCACTTTATATGGAAGCTTGAAGCTTTGTGTCTTGAATAAATTAGGCGGTGAAAGGGCAATGATGGGGTATCTTTCTTGCCAGTAGCGTATCAAAGATGACAGGGGGGCACTCACGGGACTTCGCGTAATGCATCAAACTTCCCTCGCTAAAATAATTGCAACCTGCACGTTATCTGTCGTGGCATTCCTTCTCCACACCGATATCATTTTAAATATCGCGAAACGCTGCTACTGCAAACTCTAATGCTTATGTGTCTTTTATCTCGGTCAAATGAAGTGCGTTTTTTTTTTCTACAGTCAGTCGCGCTGTGGTAAGCAACGTAGCTCGCTCACCCAATCTTGCACGTAGTTTGCAGCATGTGGAAACGCTGGGCAAACCAGGATGGCTGGCGGCTTCGAGTGAGCTGTTCTCCTGCGAGCCCACGGAGCCCGCACATGTGTTACTCCGCGAAGTAGACCGGCATCGTTCAACGTAGATTTTGGTTTCATGGAATAGGATCTGAACCGGCTGCGTCATGTGTCGGATTATAACTTTCTCCGAGGCCTGAGAGGAAAGCACTAAAAAAGTTGAGGTTAACACTCAACTGAGTGTGCTCATCTCATGTCGTCTGTTGAAATAGGTTGCTTGCGTTTTCTTCTATCCAATTCAAACAAGCGCTCTTTAAGATGTGGGACCTCTTCCAAAAGCGCTCGTGTGCGCGCTCGGCCTCCGTAGCTTCTTTCTTTCTCCTTATTTTCGCAGAAATTTGTCTGATGATTGATTTGTGGGGTTTAACGTCCCAAAACCACCATATGATTATGAGAGACGCCGTAGTGGAGGGCTCCGGAAATTTTGACCCCCTGGGGTTCTTTAACGTGCGCCCAAATCTGAGCAAACGGGCCTACAACATTTCCGCCTCCATCGGAAATGCAGCCGCCGCAGCCGGGATTTGAACCCGCGACCTGCGGGTCAGAACTTTGTCTGCGAGTGAACGTATATATGTGTGGGCGAGTGAATTCTGGGCCACTTTCTTGTTGCAACGCTTCGCTCTCGATTGTAGGCCCCTATTATCGTTCATCGTTTGCGGTAGAATAATTCCATAAGGCGGGCGGAGCGTCGCTTTGATCACTGGCGATGCACGAAGAGTGCGAAATGGAAGAGCGTCGCACAACGCATCGCTAATGATGGCGGCCCATATTTCTTCATTCTGCAATACAAATATCTAGGGTTATGTGAGTGAGTGATTTTGTTTACTTTAAATAAAAAAAAAGAAACAGGTTTCTCGATCTCGTTGTATGAAGGGACCGATCGCTCAAGAAATCTGCTGCCATCATTGAGGCTGTGATCACTCGCGCGCGTGCAGCTTATTTTATTTTTTATTAGCTGATATGTTGCTTTCCAGCGCATATATATATATATATATATATATATATATATATATATATATATGTGTGTGTGTGACTTCGGAGCTTCTAATGCGAAAATACTCTTTACTTAGAGCTTGGTTGACTGCTCAGAAGCCTCACTATACAATATCCGAGTTATAATATTGAATTCGATGTGCGATCAAAATGATGGCGTGACTTCATTACAAATGCAGGGAAAGCGTGATGATTATTTCGCGCGTTGATGAGCAGTGCATATTTATCCGCTGGTTTTCAAATTTGATGTATTTTAGCTCTGTTCACCTATAGTATTTCAGCAGTATATGGTTGCGAAACGTACGTATATAAACCAGATAAATTACTTTGTGTTGTGCCACTCTTTTCCATTTGAATGCATGTTCTCTAAATGAGTCCGTTCGTAAGCGTATGTGTATTTTTTTTTCAATGCTAAACCTGCTTTGAGGTTCTCGTAACATGGACGATCATTCAGGACTCCCGTCGCAGTCTTCTTAACGCTTGTTATTGGGTCGAAGTAGCTGTATCTTTTTTTTCTTCCGGCGCATAAATGTGTTCCCTTCCGAGTTCGCTATTTATAAATGACTTGCGTTAAGGTGGAGTTTTCCTGTGAACGCTTTCATAACAACTTTATGCTATAGGTAAGATTAAAAGAGTGATTTTTTCTGGTTTGTTTATTGCGATCTTCTATTGCTCATTTCATTTCGTTCCGCCGCGGTACTTATTGTCCACTACTATGGCTATATATACCTGCGGTAGTTCGGTATTTTGATGATCGGTCATGGTTGAAGTAACGGGGTGGACTGGGTGGATTGATTGTGTCGCCGGTCGTTCAATATATCTATAAGCCCAAAAGAGTGACGAGATCGTTTTTAAGAATCCGCTACAAGTAAGACAAGTGGGCGTAGCTCTTTATTTTTTCACTGTGTTTTTGTTTCATTCATTTGTCTGTGCGTCAAACTGGCTTCACCTTTTTTGTTGCTCTTTTATAGGGTTGAGTTGTACTGTATGCTTTATTTTTGAGCAACCTACTTTACGATCCATTCTAACTGATGGTTTTACGGGGTTGAACGTCCCAAATAATTGAAGCTATGATTGATGTATTGTGTCTCCAGATCACTTCGACCCCCTGGGGTCATTCAACGTGAACTACAGCTATTCTAACATCCACCAGATTCCGTCGCCGGAATCTCAAAATATGTTTTGGAAGTAACGTCACAGTGCACTGCCACAATTTATTAAGGGGAATAACAAGTTATTTTTCTATAGAAGCGTGAATTCCACCTAATAGGCAATATGCTCACAGCCATGGTTCACGCAGGATCATGGATTAACTTTTAATTGTCAGTGGTTTTATCCGTACCATATAGCACCGAAGAGAAAGAATGCAAAGTAAGGTACAGCTGGCAGAAAGTGACAGGGTGGAGAGGAAAGTGATGGGGGAAAGCGTCTCCTATCTAGATCAACACAGAACGTTCTACCTTGAGCGTTGTTTAAAAAATCATATTGAGTAAGCCGTCGTTTCGACCCAGATACGCACCAATTAAGCGTCAAAAAGGGCAGGCGAATTCTCAGTTCTGCTCCGAAGTATGTACAGTTTTGGCAATGTGGGACTGGGGGGATTTTTGCTTACTTTATTTTGTAATGGCGTGATTAGAAGTGCGATTGAAGCAGTTATAGTAGAACTATTAGGACACTGATGTGTTGCCCAATAACCGATGAATATAACTCCCATTCAGCTTATGCGCGCTACTTGAAGCACAGGTTCCAGCGGTCACCTTTCGACAAAGGCGAAAGTTCTAAAGGCCCATGCACTTACAGTTAGGAGCATGTCAAAGAAACCAGGGTATTCAAAATTTCCGGAGCCCTCCACTACGGCGTACCTCATAAACGTATCCTGATTTCGGGACGTAAAATTGTAATAGATAATATACCTCATAATAAAACAAAACTGAAACGTACGCTAAACTTCTTTTCACGTGATCATTTTATCCCTAGAGGTTGGATCAGGCATATAAGCATTGTACTCTGCTTGCAGTGGTTGGAATTTTTCCTTCACTGACAATAAACTTAGCTTATCGCTAATGGTACTATTTGTTAACCATCCCCCTGTTATGCGCACACACATGTTAAAAAATTAAGCACCTAGAGGGAGCTCTTTTCAATCTACTTGTGTAGGGTGCGTTAGAATAGTTACACTAGAGCATGGTAAACAAAGGAGCTTTATCTTGTAGCATTGAACGGTTATAAATACAGTACATTTTGATGAAGATTTCTGTTTGACTGATACAAGTCTTCTTTTCTGTGTGATAAGAAAAGATAGAGCCAAACATATAAATAAAACATTTAACCACATTTTTTTGATCACCAAAAATGTTTAGGCCTGTCAGCCACATAACAGTTACCTATAGTATCAAGCCATCGAAAAGGAAAAAAAAAATTATCAATCAAAATTTAACAAGGTTTTATTTGCGAATTGACTGTTGGCAGTGTCATGTCGTGAACATTTTCAAGGAACAGATTGAGTCTTCGTTCTGACATGTCTCAACTGTGCCAGTTTTCGGCTATTGAGTGTTACTGAGGTAACTTGCAACCGTAATTTTGTAAAGTTTTACTGGTCTGTTCTTGCAGTGAAGTCTTACGTGACCTCAAAGTAGCATAGCATGTTTACGCTGACTTCATATGATTCACTTTTATTTATTAAAAGTGAAGCATTTTATAACTAGCTTCGGCGACTTCTATCAGCGTATCTATCTTCTATCTATCTATCTATCTATCTATCTATCTATCTATCTATCTATCTATCTATCTATCTATCCGCCTAAGACTTTTAGCTCTCCTGGCCGTTTCGATAATGGGATCTATACCAAAATTGTTATGGCATAACATGACAGCAAGAGGAGCATAAAGGACTTGTCATAACATGAAAATTATATGTTTTTCATGAATGCCATGATTTACATTTCATGCTCTTGCTGCGCTTGCGAAGGTTTCGTTCACATGACATATTGCAAAACTGGTATCGTATGACACGACTGCATGGCGGACATAAGTGACAGACCCTAACGTGGATTCATTTAAATGCATGTCACGTAAGTCATGACTACACGCCACGCTCATGGTGCGCTCGCGATCGTTTCGCTAGCATCACATGTACCAAGTTTCGTATTACGGGACGTGAATGGATGACGAAGGTTTGTGACTGGTGCAAACGTGAAACTCGTGAGATGCATGCCATGTAGGAACATGACAACATACCAAGATCATGATGCGCTAGCGGCCGTTTCGATAGCCTTCAGTAAGTTTCTTTATAGCGCCCGTGAAAAACAGAAAGAAGGCACTTAGACAGAAAAAGCACTCACATATAATAAATGTGGTATTAGGTGACACCACTTGGCGGCGAAAGTGAAGACACGTCCAAACATGGTAATCATTGATTGATTTATGTTTGATGTGTGAGGTTTAACGTCACAAAACTACCACACAATAATGAGACACGCCGTAGTAGAGGGTACCAAAAATTTCGACCACCCGGGGTTCTTTAACGTGCACCCATATGTGGTGCACGTTAAACAACATTTCCGCCTCCAACGGAAATACAGCCGCCGCAGCCGGGATTCGATCCTGCGACCTGCGGGTCAGCAGCTGAGCACCTTAGCCACTAGACCACCGCGGCGGGGCCGAATATCCTAATCATGACATGCGTGTTATATATCAACATGACTACATGCCACAGTCATGATGCGCTCGCAGCCATTTTGCTAGCTTCACATATACCAAATTTGGCATTAGGGGATATGAATGGATGATGAAGGTATGTGCCTAGTGAAAACATGATAATCATTAGATGTGTGTCATGTAACAACATGACTACATGCCACGCTCATGATGCGCTAGCGGCCGTTTCGCTTGTTTCTCATATACCAAATTTCGTATTTCGGGACGCGATCGAACGACGAAGGTTAATAACACGTCCAAACATGATAATCACGACCTGTGTGTTATGTAAAACATGACTACATGCTACGCTCATAACGTACTCGCGGCAGTTTCGCTAACTTGACATATAACAAATTTGGTATCACGTGACGTGAATTGAGGGCGAAGGTAAATGACACGTTCAAACTTGAAAATCATCACATGGAAATCATGATTGGCATATAATACGTGCGTCTCGTAACGTTGTGTGGATTTGAAAGTGATTTATCAATCTTACTCATTCGAGCTTATGATATCGTCGATTGGCACTGACGTGTGATCTACCAATTTTTTTCTCTTTTGTTTTTTACTATTTCGTGCTAGCACTATGTTTCTTTCTATTTTCTCTCTTTGCCTCTCGGTCTCTCTTTCACCTGTTTTACGTGCAAGCAGAGGTTTTGTTTAACGATCACGCCTACTGTACTCTGTTTTAGGACTTGCCCGATTCTTGTGTCCCATACCAACCCCAGGATTTTCGTGCAACGGAGCACAATTTACCGATAGCTTAAAAATTTTCACTTTTGAATAATGAAGAGTGGGCGCAACGGTTCAAAATAGCTTAAATAATTTTACTGTAAAGAGAATAAACAGAGTGCGTGCGGGGTCAGGTTGATAGGTAGTTAATTGGTGACGGGCACTTTTTACCGACAGCTCGAACAGCTTCTCTGTTAACACCATCGATGCATTCAAACGCTTCACACTCGCTGCTTGTTATGACATCCATAATCTTTTTTTTTCTCTGTTCAGTCAAGCAAAAGTGTGTCTGTTTCGACTAGCGAGTATAGAGAAGAAGGCAAAGACAGGCTGGGAGGTCAACCAGACGCACGTCCGGTTGACTACCCTGCACCATGGAAAGAAAGAATACGCGACAATGGGCTGTAGATTGAGAGGTATAGGCCTTTGAAGGCCGAGAGCTGGAGTTTAAACAAGTGGAAGCTGCACTATATGATCTCGACATTTCGTCGTTCGCGTGACAAGCCTTCGGTACACGTGCACAACACCTCTACGCTACGAGCATCCTGGGGACGTCTTCAGTCATCGGAGACGACCCGCCGCCGCGGCCTGCCACTGGCGCTTATATAAAGAATTCTGCGAGACTGGGCGCTTACCTCGCCGTGTTTGCCTAAAGCTCGGTTTTCTCTGCCTCGTGCGTCCATTACCATTAAATTTGCATAGCGTGACTGGTGTAGACACGGTGCTTTCGAGGCCCCGCAACGTCATGAGGAAAGGTCGCCTTCTCGACCGAGCAGAGGCCCGCTTACCGTGCTGTTCCTCTGAGGGTACACAGAACGGTAGAAGGCGCGTGCATGAGTGTAGGTAAACTTTTTTATAAAAGAACACTCGTGGATCCAAAATTGAAGGATTACATTCCAACTTTCACTATTTCTGTATTTGTCTAATTTACGCTTTCGGCAGCAGTGAGAAATGCAGCGTTAGTTCAGACTTCTATTTTTCTTAAACAACTTTTACTTCCCAAAGAGTTCTAATTCTGAAAGAAGTGATAATTTTTATTGGCCGCTTGTGGTGTAGTATAAGTCGAAGCTGTAGGAATATTACTGATGTGGAATTCATGTCCGCCTAAATTAGACGCAAAAAATATATTTCTAGCTTTTGAGGGAAGAGTAAAAATAATATACTAGAGGTAAATTTAAAAAGATGAAACGAGAATTTTTAAAGTAGGCGTACCCTGTGTATTTATTGCTTGGCAACGAACACGAGTAATCTGCAAAGCTCTTGGCAATTCATTGCAGAGCGGCAACATGAGCGAGTGTGTTTCTCAGCGTCTGTTTTTTTTGGTTGTTCTATTCCCCACTACGTGTGTAATAGCCATTTTTCAAAAATCAAATATTGGTAGTCAAACCAACAAAAAACCAAGTTCTACAGTGATACATTCAATTCGCATATAATTCTGCCGGTAAAAAAAAGAATGGCAGCAGATGCGCTATTATGCGCATATCCTTAACAGACAGTATTCGAAGTATAGTCGATTTTCACATCCTAGAAGAGGCGGCTCGTTCGAGCAGTGATGGCGGCTTTATATACTGCAAGGACTCAGTCGAGGCTCAACTTAAGCGCACCATCGGCGTTTTATACTAGTTGCGATATCGAGTCAGGGCCTTGCGTTTAAGCCGACGGTATATATATTGCTGGCCAATCGCTATGTTTTCATGGGTACGATGGAAACAGAGAGACAGTGAACGTCGTCAGTCTGCGCCTGCAAATTTCCACCGTGCGATTGCAGCCCCCATACACTGTCTCAATTCATTTCTGTGATATCGTCAATGAAGTCAGCGACAATGAAGCTAAAAATTTTTCCGCAGCAAGATCATCATAGAAACGCAGGTAAATCGACGACACCCTCTAGTAATCGGGTAACAAATGCTTTATTGTATACCTTTTTGCCCGATACATGCGGTAAATAATAGGGGCTCGCTTTCCAATCATAATGGATTATCAGCGCATTGCTTTCCAGTTAAGAGATCCAAGTGAGCTAAGTGTTACAAGTGTTCCCAGTTTAGCGAAGGTGAGTATTTGCAAACTATCACTTTAAAATAAAAAAAAAATCCTGTTAAGAAGTGCGAGCGCACACGTGCATTTAAAGAAGTCAGATAATGTGGTACTTCCAGTCGAGAACTGCTATTCGTGTTGGAAGAGATTCTTCGCTTTTGAGCCGGTATGGCCGACCAAATTTTGATAAAAGTGAAAAATAGTCCAGCCTACGCAGGTTTTTCTTGCCCTATATTTTACTCCACGCCTAAAACATCAGTGTAACAAAAGAGAGAACAGACTACAATTTACGACATGCAGACCTGTGGTGGCGATCAAGTCGATAGCAATTTCGAAAACCGGCCAGCAAAGTAAATTCGAGGACAGTCCAAAGAACGTAAAATTCAGCAAATGGAAAGAGAAAGAGTTCCAGTATTTCTATGGGAAAAGTGTTACGGACAGTTGGAAAGCCAGAGGGCATGTCTCACCGCTGCCGCAGCTCACTTGGACTGTGCGAACTGTCGGCGCTCACGCCGGTTTTACAGGCTGTATCCAGATTATTTTTTCGTGAGTGGGTAGAAGTAATTGTCAGAATTATTTCGACACCAATTTTATACCGATCTTTTTCTGAAGCGGCCGAGGAAAACCATCAAAAATCTCAACCACGCTATGCACCGACCTATAGGCCTACTCAAACCTATAGCTCAATTGCGAGCTCCCGTAACTTTATCGCCACCCGTCTCCTGGCCGCCCACTACCATATAGTACGTTGTCGATGGACAGGAAGTGTCTTCCGAAGAACTATCGGACGGTTCCTGGCAGACAGCAGGCCTTCGCGCCCACGAGCAACGCCGTGTGGCATTGCACCGCGCCGCTGCTGCGAAAACTGCCCACCAACATTTCAGCCGCCCCTCTTCGTCGCCATCGAAGGAGGCCAGTGCTTCGCTACTACGGCCTCACCATTTTCTCTTCTCCCGCTGACACCATCCACGTCGTTGGTCATCTTAAAACTTAGGTCCACTTTATTAGGCTTCAACCTCGGCACCTAAATTCCGCCTTACTGCAAGCAGCGAACTTGCAAGATCTCCCACCCACGTTCCGTGACACTGCTCAAATGCACCCAGTAAACTATACCATAGTCCCTCGACAATACTTTCATGCTCAGCGTCGCAGACTCGGTTCGAGCCCAAGGCTACTTCCGGATCACATCTCTCACGGTGTCCGGTACTATATTTTCACTGGGTGGTACTGTACGGTCCGCCGCAGGGCGACGTCCTGCGTGGCATTCTATACCATGCGTTTGACGATTTCACGGATGAATCCATCATCGCGAATCTACAGGGTAGTAACCCTAATCTTGCTGCTGTGGAAGGCAGCCTAATGAGCAAAACTCCCCATAGTATTGTCGCACTCACCATTTTCTACCATGGTGTGCCGCTTCGTCTACTTTTTTTTCGCAACAAAGTGGAAGCTTGTTTCAATAACCGCTTGACCAGCTGCCAAACCGACATGTACCCCAAGCCACTACAGGATAGGTGCCACCGTTGCGCCATGACACATCCCCCACTTCCCGATAACTCACCACACACATGCACACTTCTCTGCATCGTGTGTAGCGGAGATCACTCCGCGCACAGCTCTAAATGCAAGCATCGCTATGCACAGAATCCGCAACGCTGGAAGACCCACCACCAGCTAATTGCCTCTCACCACAGCAACCCTCAGAGGCTGCGAAGACTCCTAAGAATGCAATTGCACATGGCCCTGCACCGCTGCCGCAACGGTCCCTTCCTCTCGCCAAGACAACTACAGTTTTCTCATTCCTCGCCGTGTCGGCGCTCAAAGCCACCACTCAGCCCACTCACTCTGCGCAGTCTTCTCCCGCTGCCCCACCAGCTCTTCCCTCGCCGCAGGTCGCCGTACTGCAACAATAAAACGCGTCTCTATTACAGCGACTCGCCTCTGAAGGTACTCTGCTAGAAGAACAGACAGCCTAAATCAAGTCTCTGCTAGCTCAACTCAGCACGCTTGAACAGAAGCTTGGACAGTCCTTGACTGCTTATTTGCTCTTCCCTCGTTCACACCATCCGCATCGGACGTGGACACTGAACCAGCGGACGGGTTCGTTGGAAAGCGTAGAAGGCACATGACGCCACTTAAGTCTCCAACCTTTCTGAGGAGATCCAAACAGCCTTCAAAACTGCGTAAGCCCATTTCGAGAAGCAGCTAGATAGCTGCTTCAACTCAGTTCACCAGCTACTAACGACGCAGCACTAGGCTATGAGGTACTTGCACACAGACCTTGCAGCCTTCCCCTCAACAACGTCCTTTCAATTACTTCAGGAGATAGTCGATACCCTGCACGCTTTCATGCTCGAGAGCATTCGAGCAAAGCCACCACTTCACACCCGCGCTTCACACACCACCTCCACTACCCGACCTTCGCAATCGCAAACCTAGGAAACTTCTGTTAATACTAATCTAAACTAACCAGTCTATTGTAATTATTTGGCCATGGAACTGCCGTGGCTTGTAGCCTCAAGCGCAGCCGTCTACTCTCGCACCTTCAACAACTTGACCCTTCGCATACACCTGACGTCCTCGTGCTTCAGAAAACTAACACGGTTGTTTCTCTGCCGGGCTACAATGCCCACGATCAAGTGGCTCATCATCCCGCACCGATTCTCGTTACGTCCATCCTCACCCGGCGTACTCTCACGGTCACCCGCATCGATTTACACTTTCCTGCAGTCCACCACGTTTTTGTTTTGGATTCTACCTGAGAAACGGAAACAACCTTCTCTATTTATGCTAAACCTCTACAAACCTCCCTGTGTTACTGAAGAATCATCTCTTTTCGCCCTACTTCGCACCGTAGTAGTAAAAACTGCCAATTCTTCTTTGCTAGTGCTCGGCAACTTCAACCTCCAACAACCGTATTGTGGTCACGCCAAGGCCGACGTCCCGGGCACAAGGCTTTGGTACTTTTTCATGGCCTTCGCCTTACGATGCTCGCTGATCCAACGCCACATACGTGCGTCGGCGACATTATGTATCGTGACACCTTCCTATATCATATCTCAATTATTGCCGTTACGTGCGGGATGAAAGCTGGTTCAACACACACCAAATATTCACCATGCAAGTCCTCACGTCACCGTGCAAGCTACGTCTACACGCTATCTGTCATGCGGACTGGGACGCGTTTCGCGTGCGAGTCGCTAGAACTCTGCCACTCTCAACATCGACAACCTTTCGCAGGTGACTCACCAGCTACTGGTGGACCTCGAAAGTGTCACGGCCTCGATCACCACTTCGACAAACCATCCACTGAGTGACTCCCGCCTGGCTCACTTGCAGCTAGCTCATGCTAACCTCACCAACCGCTTTAAGAAGCAACGACACAACCGTCGTCTTCGACGCCGAACTACACGAAGGCCCTCCTATGCGTCGATCTTCATAAGGCGTTTTACCAAATCTTTCATTCGGCTATCCTCACTAAACTTGAAGCCCTCAACCCCGGCGCTCAACTCTTACACTATGTTCGCTCCTTCCTTATTGATCGCAATGCCGAACTCATTGCGCGAGATTTTCTCTCTTCCACGTAGGCTCTCGGCTCACGCGGTACACCCCCAGGATAAGTCTGGTCGCGTTTTCTTTTTAACCTCTTTCTCCGCTCACTACCTGAAAAGCTCCACCGCATACCTGGCCTAAAACACACCCGTTACACAGGTGACATGAATTTTGGGTCACTTTAGGTTCCGTTGGGCACATTGAACAAATCTTGCAACGCGCTATCGATGTTGTGATTAGCCATGTGCACGAAGCTGCTCCCACCCGCTGGGTGGCCAAATCGGCACTTCTACTTATACGGTCCCCCGACCGCCACCACCACAAGACACCCTACACCGCCTTCATGGTTTACGCCAACTCCACCACCGTTCGCGTCGTCTCACATATCCACGTGCTGGGGTTGGTCCTATGGCTCTACCGTCGCAATACTCACGCAATTTACCAACTCTCGCTTTCTGTTCAGCAGACTGCTCGCATGCTGGCTCGTGTTCGAGAACGGCGGGAGCGTATGCGCCAATGTGATCTACTTCACCTAATTGACACCTTCATCATTACCCATCTCACCTACGGCCTGCCTTACAATATCCTCCTCAAATCCGAACAAGACCATATAGACGTGCATATCCATCGAGCACACAACACTGCCCTTGGTCTTCCCCCCAACGTGTCAACGGACGCCGTTTTCGCCCAGGGGTACACAACACAATCGACGAGTTGATTGAAGCCCACCGTACTGCTCAAGTGCAATGACTTGGTCGTTCACCGACTGGTCGTTGGATTCTCTTTCGCATCGGTCACGACACCTCTTCTCACCCACCAGACCTAGTCTCACTACCGCACGCCCTTCAGACAGTCTTCTGCATCGAGACGCTACCCAATAACATGTTCGCAGGCCACCTTGATGCCCACCACCAAGCCCGCGTGGCCATCATCATCATCATCATCATAATCAGCCTGACTACGTCCACTGCAGGACAAAGGCCTCTCCCATGTTCCGCCAGTTAACCCTGTGCCTGCTGCTGCCAATTTATACCCGCAAACTTCTTAATCTCATCTGCCCACCTAACCTTCTGTCTCCCTCTAACTCGCTTCTCTTCTCTGGGAACCCAGATTGTTACCCTTATTGACCAGCGGTTATTCTGTCTACGCGCTACATGCCCGGCCCATGTCCATTTCCTCTTCTTTATTTTAACTATAATATCCTTAACCCCCGTTTGTCCCCTAATCCACTCTGCTCTCTTCTTGTCTTTTTATGTTACACCTACCATTTTTCTTTCCATTGCTCGCTGCGTCGTCCTCAATTTAAGCTGAACTCTCTTTGTAAGTGTCCAGGTTTCTGCTCCGTAGCTAAGTACCGGCAAGATACAGCTGTTATATACCTTCCTCTTGAGGGATAGTGGCAATCTACCTGTCATAATTTGAGAGTGCTTGCCGAAAGTGCCCCACCCCATTCTTATTCTTCTAGTTATTTCAATCTCGTGGTTCGGCTCTGCGGTTATTACCTGCTCTAAGTAGACATAGTCGTTTAAATCTTCAAGTGCACTATTACCTATCTCGAAGCACTGCTCTATTCCGAGGTTGTTGTACATTACTATCGTTTTCTGCAGATTAATTTTAAGACCCACCTTTCTGCTCTCCTTGTCTAACTCCGTAATCATGAGTGGCAATTCGTCCCCTGAGTTACTCAGAAATGCAATGCCGTCGGTGAAGCACAGGTTAATAAGGTACTCTCCGTTAAGTCTTACCTCTAACTGTTCCCGGTCTAGGCTTCTGAAAACCTCCTGTAAGCACGCGGTAAATAGGATTGGGAAGATTGTGTCCCCCTGCCTTACATTCTCCTTGATTGGTATTTTGTTGCTTTCTTTATGAAGCACTATGGTAGCGGTTGATTCCCTATAGATAACTTCCAGAATGTTTATATATACTTCATCTACGCCCTCATTCCGCAGTGTCTTCATGACGTCTGATATTTCTACTGAATCAAACGCCTTCTCGTAATGTATGAAGGCTATGTATAGTGGTTGGTTATCTTCTGAGCATTTCTCTATTACCTGATTGATAGTACGAATGTGGTCAATTGTTCAGTAGCCTGTTGGAAATCCTGCTTGTTCTATTGGTTGATTGAATTCTAATGTCTTCTTTACTCTGTTAGCAATTACCTTTGTAAATAGCTTGTATAGTACAGAGAGCAAGCTGATCGGCCTGTAATTCTTCAAGTCCTTGCCATCTCCTTTCTTACGCATTAAGATCATGTTAGCGTTCGTCCAAGGCTCTGGTACTCTTCCCGTCAGGAGACACCTCGTAAACAGGGTGGCTAGTTTTTTCTAACACAATCTGTCCTCCATCTTTCAGCAGATCTGATGTTACCTGATCCTTACCAGCAGCTTTGCATCTTTGCATGATCTCCAAAGCTTTCCTGACTTCTTCTATCATTACTGGTGGGGTGTCATCTGAGTTACTGCTAGTTCTTATAGTATTAGGGTCGTGGTTGTCTCGGCTACTGTACAGATCTCTGTATAACTTCTCCGCTATTTTAACTATCCTATCCATATTTGTAGTTATTTTGCCTTCATTGTACCTTAGTGCATACATCCGATTTTCGCCTATCCAAAGTTTCCTCTTCACTGCTTTGACGCTTCCTCCGTTTTTCAGAGCATGTTCACTTCTCTCCATTTTATACCTTCTTACATCGCATACAATACGCCCATTAGTCAAGCTCTAAAGTTCTGCCAGTTCTATTTTGTCTGTTGTACTTGAGACTTTCATGATTTGACGCTTATTAATGAGATTCTTGGTTTCCCGGGAAAGCTTGCCAGTGCCCTCTCTAACTACCCTGCCTCCAACTTCCACTGCACACTTCGTAATGATACTCGTCAGATTATCATTCATTGTATTTACGCTAATGTTGGTTTCCTCACTAAGAGCCGAGTACCTGTTCTGAAGCGACACTCTGAAATGCTGTACTTTTCCTCTCGATGCTAGCTCATTGATTGGCTTCTGCGTATCAGTTTGTATCGTTCCTTCTTCAAGTCTAGGCGAATTCCAGCTCATACCAATCTATGGTCACTGCATTGTACCTTGCCAACCACTTTGACATTCTGCACGATTCCTTGGTGTGCACTCATTATAAAGGTCTATTTCGTTCTTATTTTTGTCATTAGGGCTCCTCCATGTCCACTTGTGGTTTCCTCTTTTTCGGTAGAAGGTATTTAAATCCGTAAAATATTACGTTCTGCGAATTCTACTAGTAGTTCTCCTCTGGCGTTTCTAGTGCCGATGCCATAATCTCCTACTGCCTGGTCTCCATCCTGCATCTTCCCTACCTTTGCAATAAAGTCGCCCATCACTATAGTATAGTGTGTTTTTACCTTACTCATTGCCGATTCCACGTCTTCATAGAAGCTTTTAACTGAAGCGTATTCATGGCTGGATGTAGGCGCGTAAGCCTGTACCACGTTCATCTTGTATCTTTTATTCAGTTTAAATACGATACCTACCACCCTTTCAATAATTTTATAGTATTCTTCTATGTTGCCAGCTATGTTCCTGTGAATTAAGAAGCCCACTCCCAGTTCACTTTTGTCAGCCAAGCCCTGATAGCAAAGAACGTGCCCATTTTGTAGCACCGTATACGCCTCTTCTGTCCTCCTAACCTCACTGAGCCCTATTATATCCCATTTAAAACCCACTAGCTCCTCGAATAGTACAGCTAGACTTCCCTCACTAGATAAGGTTCTAGCGTTAAACTTTTCCAATTTCAGGTTCCAGTGGCGGCCTGTCCGGATCCAGAGATTCTTAGCACCCTCTGCTGCGTTGCAGATATGACCGCCGCCATGGTCAGTTGCTTCGCAGCTGCTGGGGACTGAGGGCTGTGAATTATTTGACGTATGCATGTGGGAGGTTGTGGCCAGATAATGCACCAGGGTGGCCAATCCTTCTCTGGTGAGGGAGTGAGTTCTCGGTGGTGGTTACCGGTGAGGCCGCACCCCAGGCCTCTTAATGCAGTTCCATCACCACGGGGATTTTTTTTCCTGTTGGGAACTGCGCGACAGCCGGATTTGAGCCACGGACCTTTTGCATGCGAGGCGGATGCTCTAACCACTACGCCATCGCCGCTGCGTCCATACTTTGTAACAAATACGACAACCACCCAGCCATCGTTTACGTGGACGCGGCTCGTACATGTCACCCGTTGGCGCCTTTGCCATCGTTTCCTACTGCCCTCCTTGTTATCGCGTGGGAAGACGACGGTCATAGCCGCCACCGTTCGCATTACCTACGCCGTCGAGGTGGAGGAGGCAGCCATTGTCTTTGGTGCCATCTCTATCGAAGCTGGTTTAGTACTTAGCGATTCTAAGACCGCCATCTCGAACTTCACCCGTGGTCTTTTTTCACCTGCTACACTGCGGCTCCTTCGCCCGCTCTTGCTGCGAAGCTGGTGCCAGTATTTAAAAAAAAGCTGATTCCCTTAGCATCTGCAATTACACGCCCATATTTGTCCTTCCCTTTCTGGATGAAATTTTGGAAAAACTAATTTAATAAACAGTATATAAAGAGTTTCTAAATATTTAGGCAAATTTACCATACCTTTTTCTTGTCGGTTTGGTTTTAGTGCTTTTATTTCCACTGATGTTGCAACTGCATGTTTCACTGACAAAATCAGGTCATTCATTGATAATGGTAACGTCTCAGAATCTGTCTTTGTCGACTTCACTAAAGCATTCGATAGTAATGACCATTTCATCCTATTTTGCAAACTGAAGTGCTATGGCTAACTGGTCCCGCATTAACGCTAATACAGAACCTTCTTAACAGGTTTCAGGTAATCTTGGTAAATGCTTTTACATCCATTCCCAACCCCATTACCTAAGGTATTCTGGAAGATTTGATTTTCGGTCCGTTTTATTTTTAATATACATAAATGATTCAGCGCGTTGCCTTAAATATTATCTTGCTGACTTTATGCTGATTGCACAACACTTTTTTTTCATCAATTTGTAATCGGCGACTCTCGTGTCCAGACTTCAAGCTGACCTTAATTGACTTGTTGATTGGTGCAACTAGAATACATTATTGAATATTCCTTACAAAAGCTGTTTCATGCTATTTTATTATTCACCGAACTAAAAAAACTAGTAATCATTCCTCACCTTTTGAGAACACAGTAGTTAATATTTTAAGTGATCACACGTCGCTTTTAGGATGATTTATTTCTTGATTGATTAATATGTGGGGTGTAAGCTCCCAAAACCACTATATGATTATGAGAGATGCCGTAGTGGAGGAGTTTGGAAATTTTGACCGCCTTAGGTTCTTCAACGTGCACCCAAATCTGAGCACACGGGCCTACAGCATTTTCACCTCCATCGAAAATGCAGCTGCGGCAGCCAGGATTCGGTCTCGCGTCCTGCGGGTCAGCAGCTGAGTACCTTAGCCACTAGACCATTGCCGAGGGGCTACGTTACTTTTAGAAGATTTAATGGCCACACATATAAAATTTCACCAACATATCAATTCTGTTTGCTAAAAGATTTCATAAGGTATCAGGCCATTGGTGAAGTCACGAGTGTGTCCGAACATCGACACTCTGAAGGCGTTGTATTACGCACTCATACACAGTCATCTCAATTATTGCATTACATCATGGTGTAGTTCATATTCAGTGCACATTTGGCCGGTAAAGGTATTGTTAGAACAAGCAATGCGAATTATAACTTTCGCTTCACGTAAGACGCCATCACAGCCTATTTTTGCCAGCTTTACGTATTACCGGTCTCCCAAACGTAAGTTTATAATGTGTGTGTTTTGTTTTTCAATGTTTTCCGCCGCACCTTCATTGTCGACATATTTCCAGCTGTCTTATTGAATAATTCCAATAAAACTAGATTTGCGGTCACCTATAACTTGTTATTTCCTAAAGTTTGCACTAATTCAGAAAAAGTGAACATTGTTTTGTGATCAATTTAATTATGGAATTTTCTATCACATGATATGAAAGTCGTATAGCACATTTAAATCTTTAGACAAAATTTAAAAAAAGTGGTAATACATGTGTAACTGCGGCATTTTGTTAATTTTTGTCTTATTGTAAAAAATAGCATGCTAATCTGAACATTTCGAAATGCCTTTTTTACTTGTAACACTTGAAATATTTGCTCTTTCGTTGTCCGTATTTTAGTTTTTGCTTTGTCCTAACATAGGGGGTCCCGCCTGCCGTTTGTTACCTTTGGACCGGCGCCTGCGTATTTACTTGCAACATAATACAATTCTGATGCCAATAAAAGAAGATTGAGTGATTTACAAACCACGCTACATTGAATTGGTCTGGATCCCCGCCTACTCGTGTCACTCCGGCAACGAGTCGGCTCACCAACACGCTCAAGGATGCGTCAACCGAGCCGTGGGCTCCTATTAGTCGGACACCGTGGTGCCGAAACGCCTGGTCACCTACCATGACGTCGCCCAACACTATCGCCTTGAACGGTACGCCTACCCACCGCCTAGCAATCGCCTTCCCAAGAGGTCCCAGATCGCCTGGCGCCGACTGCAAACCCGCAACTTTCCGTGCCCCCTTTCATACTCCTACATTCACTCGGGCGTTATCGATTCACGCTGCTTTCTATGTGGAGGTGTTGCATCACTCAGCATCCTCTGGGCTTGCTTGAAAAATATGCCACCCACAAACCTCGTCTCACCACCTTTCTTCGAGGAGCAATGGGAAGTGCTTCTTTTCATAACAGACGAAAACGTCCAGACATGGGTCCTGGCAAGAGCCGAATATACCATCAAAAAGCACAGCCTAGTAGCCTACATAGCCTGCTGTACCTCCCCTTACCATCACTCCCCAGGAATAATAAAGTTGTTACACAATCTCTCACTTACTCACAGTTGAGAAAAATAAATATAGCTGGCTTGCAGTGAGGTTACTGGAAGTGCCAAGCTGGAGCAGTTTCCGATGTGACATTGACGTCATCAAATTATCGCATGCAGGTTATTTTATTATTTATGCATAGAGACGTTCTTGCCGCATCGTCTTCACGTGGACGCAACTTATTTCACCTCGAAGCCGCCATCGCGGAATCTTAGTTCCTTCCAGAAGCTGCATCCGTGACGTCACGCGCAAGTCATTTATAGAAGACTCATCAGCAAGAGTCTGTGAAAATTATGTGGCAACAGAGTACGTTAATTGAAATGTCAGACAGGCGGAAGAGTTTCACTGGATATAGAAACGATGGAAAAAAACTGGTTTTGAGAAACCCGACAGGGTAAGAACAAAATAAACAAAAATAAAAAACCTCCAGGCCTGCGCGAAAGGCGCACCACAGTTGCAACGAAAACTAGAAGAGCGGCCTTTATTGGCCTTTTCTAAACACGCAAAGGTCAACTGCTGCAAGCATATATGCTTGATACCCACTACGGAATCAATAATAAAACTTTTTGGGTAGTAGTCTATTATTGGCTATGCTATTTTTAGTCACTCTTTTGAGAAGCGTGGTATCCGGAAAACACTTGCAAAAAAATTTTGTGGCAATTGTTCATGCACTGGCTGACGACGATGAGGAATTATGTCTGAAGTGGGAATGCGCCACAGTTGATAGGAGAACAAGAACAAGCTTTGGTAAGGGGTTGCAGCATTGGACGACCCACGCGTTACGCTATTCATATTGTGTGACGACGTAAGTTACTTTCTGTAGTATATTCAAAATGAGTGTATTAGAATTGTTGTTTTATAGCCATTCATTTCAATATTTACACCTGAGTGTATGTATGTATGTATGGGTGTACATATATATGTGTGTGTGTGCGTATATGTATGAATGTATGTATGCACCAAACTGAGAGACCGGAAAGTCAAGCGAACGAACTGTTACCGGCACACAAACACACATTGCAGGCTTCTCGAGTGCCAGTTGTCGTCGATACATCGACGCCGATCCCCGCTTGATAACCACACCGACGCACAGGCTTCGCTGCGCTTCACCGTACACCATTGCACTGCCACAGCTTTCCGCACTGCTTACACGCACCGAAAGAGCTGCTGTAATCACAACACATCCGGTCAAACGCTGAAGTAACTCGTGCGAGAAGCGTTTGCTGAAAGTCGCACCGACCGATATGCTCTTTACGACGCCATGTTGTTTTCTACCACTGCGCAGCACATAAGATGATAAGAGAGCTCTTAGAAAGTACTTGCACTATTTTCACGGCGTGACAAAATTTTCTCTTATGTGCGAGGGGGGTGATATGACGAACAGGACAGGCGTGCCAGATGAAAGAAGTGTTTTGGCAACGTCACGGAGTGAGCTGATGTTGAGGGTATTGCTTCACAACCAATCACGAGCTGTGCCTGTCGGTCAAGCCGTCGTCTGCTCGCGTTTGTCGTCTGCTTCGATCAGAGCATGCGACAGGGGATTCGCCTTCACAACGCTATTCTTCTCAGGTCAAGTGGTCGCTGAGTCGCACAAAATACATGTCAGTGGCTCGCTCTACCTTTGAATGATGTTCGTGCGCCAAGTTAAATGGCTGGTAATTGACGCAGGGATGAATTCAGCCAAGGTTTGCTCCAGAATCGTGAGGGTTCGCATATTATCGGTGTCATACAAAGTTACTAGGGTCATTTCATTCCGATTGCTTGCCATTTTATCACGGTCCATATCGGTGTCTGAACAGTGAAGGTGAAGATGCAATATTTGTTTGTAGTTCCATGCGTAATCACGCGCACCCCTAATACGCTTTGGTTTAGAAAGTACACTTTGTTCCAGATCGTCCAAAAGTGTATCGACAGCTGTATTTCAGAGATCGCAACCATTGGACAGTTAGAGCCAATCAAAGTACACTCTAGTAGAGGACAAACTTTATGAACCACTCACTGAAAGCCTCCTCTCTTTTTTATTTTCAATAGCGTGCAAAGAATGTGCTCCCATTAACCTCTTTGGTGGTAATTTCCACCAATGAGGCAAGGATCTCGAGTCACACTTTTAATTGGATGAGATGGGGCGCAACAAAACAACATAACAAACAAGGTTGATCCTATGCCATGCTGCGTTCGAATGCACCGACCATTCACGTATCACATTGGTTTTCATCCAACCACAAATCTTTACATGCGTAGTTTTATGGCATTGACGCCGAATAGAATTCTTCAATTACTGCTACTTCGAACTTATTTGACGATGGTGGTTGTCAACATCATCCACTGCGTACAAGGGAAACAACACGCGAAGCTCAAAGCGCCGAAAGAAATAAAAACGCACCAGCAGTCATCAGGCAGCCCTTCATGGGCGTGAATTGACTCAAAACCAGCCAGGGCACCAAAGTATACCGCCGCGGCAGCAGGTTCTAAGTAGCCACAACGTTCCTAAGAGTGGTCTGGACCACTCTTAGAATTTTCCTTCAGCCATGCTGTTTTTACGCACAATTTCGCTTCGTGAATCCACTTACGAGCACTTTTGGGTGACGTAAGTAAATATAGTAACTGCATCACCATCGCTGGCATGTTCCCGGGCAGTCACAGCGCGCTTTATTTGCAGCGGCCGATGTGATAACGATGGCCTCTTACGACGTTTTTTCGTTTCGTGGATCGACTTACGCAACAAAATTTCTCTTGCGCAAAAATGTTTTCGTAAGTGGGTTTTGTGAATCCGGGCCCTGTTTATGAATATCACCTTAGCAGATGTCGCGTCGACCGTCTACACTTGTTTTTTCATCGATGACGAGTGAAAATTAAAAATTATTTTGCGTATGATAAGAAAATCATATTGCCTTCGTACTACTCGACGATGCGCGATAAATGCCGTAAAAAACCCTACAAGTTGTCCAATTACCCAACATTCGACAACGTTGTTTTAGTTCACGAGCACGTATTGATTACTTCTACGTTAACTTTATGGTTGCCTGTCTTTTTGTGTTACCAGTTCACTTAATAAGGCTTCGGGTCATGTGCACTTTCATGTAAGGTAATGCAATTAGTACTGCTATAGTTGCGACGTATATGCCGACTTTTTCTTAATCTTATAGTATCTCAGTTTTGGTATTAGGTGCAAGTTCAAAGGCAACTTAGCCTTTCAAAGCTAACTTGGTTATCTCAGCAAACTGCAGCCACTTTTATCAAGCATCAAGGTAAAAGCTGAGTGGCATAGCTCATTCTGATTTATTGTTGCTAATTGTCTTAGTTTAAAAGGATATCGTGCTAATGAAATTGCGTCTGCTTGTGGTTAGCGTTGGAAGTCAAAATTATTTTGCAGGGGGAAGACAGAAACGCGAAGAGCGTGACACGCTGTGTTAATTACACCCTGGCCTCAATTGCACTAAAAATGCTTTTATGGTTCTTAATTGTGTCATGCATGACTCTCGTGTTTTTTTATTACGATGCAGGCTACAACCGCTTGAAAAGAAATGCGAAACAGTAGAGAATGTATGTACATGCCGCACTGAAGCAGAATCGCGAGTTGGGTGAGTTGGTGGATGTTCATCGTGGAACATTTTACAGCGCAACGGGTTAGATACGGACAGAGCAGGGGCACAGCGCTGAACTCTCAACTGAAATTTATATGAAAAAAGAAAGGACATGTCCTTTCTTTTTCCAAATAAGTTTCAGTTGAGAGTTCAGCGCTGTGTCCCTTCTCTGTCTGTATCTAACCCGTTGTGCTGCAAAATAATCCACGATGAATATGCCGCACTGTTGGCGTTTATTTCCATACTTATGGTATATGTATTGCCGAAATGATGTGGGCTATTTCGCGAAGAAAAATTGTCAAGTTTTCAAGCACATCATTTTACTTTTGTTCGAAAGATTCTTAATATAAAGCAAAAGTTTATTCAGGCCGACATTGCCCAGAGCACAAAACTATTGTTGCTGTCTTATAGGCGTGCGCATGTGTAGTTTATGAAACCACCGAATATTTCCTCCCTCTAAACAACGCTCGTGTAAGGCAGCGAATCGTGTTTTTATCTTGTTCGTTCATTCCGTTTCGGTTTTGTTTTCCTAATTAGTTTTCCATATATATATATATATATATATATATATATATATATAGACAGGCATGGTGGTGTAGTGGCCATAGCGTTGCAAGTAGTCAAGTAGATACTCCGAGAGAAGTCACAACTTAGTTTATTTCTTTCGACGTTAAACCCAGAGTCTCGCTCACATTCATCAGGAATTATTACCATTGTCTGTCCTTGTCTTCGGCTTACATCTCACTCTCAACACGAGCAAGCGCTGCTTCAATCACCTTCACTTACTTTCTGTGGTTTCCAGAATACCAACTCATCATTGTTTCTTCAACGATGGCTTTGTAATCCAGCTATAAGAATATTGTGCCAACTGCTGCTTATGCAGTAGGGGTCCATGGGCTTGTAAAGTTATGTGTCATAAAGTTTTAAAGTGACACCAACTCTGACAAAACAGCACAAAAAGCACGCTTCGACTCACCTGACGAAAGCTTTGGCCAACACTGATTGCAAACAAGGCTGCCTTCATTAGAGTCAAAAAGTGTTTTTCGTAGTTTTGTTTTCACGGTTGGTGTCCTTGTTTTAACTTCTATGACGATAATTCCTTTACCACACAGCCTAACGTCAGAACCACGAGTTCAAGCTCCTAATTCGTATTTTTGCTTTTCTCTCTATGTCTCAAATCGGCGATTCAATAAGCTCCAAACTTCAACGCTCCTTTGCCTCCTTTTCCACTTTCTGAATGGTATAACTCATGGCTTTTGCTGCCAAGATACTTATGCAATATAGGACTCTGGATGTGGGTATGCATGCAAATACACCGAGTATCTATCGGATAAACGAAAGAAATTTTTATTCATTTTCTTGCAATATGCAGGAAGAGAGTGGACGTATGAATCAGAGCAGCATGAAGCTTGAAAAAGCTCAATCGCGTGTCACAGCACTGCGTGGCGAAAAAAAGCTTATTCACAACAAGTGTAACTGAGACTCGTTCTGAATTTCGCAGATTTGCAGAATGAAAATCGAGGCAATAGGGATTATATCGAACCATCATTACAGGGTGCCCCAGCTATCTTTATCCAGAGTTTAAAATTATGCCAACGCACTCAGTGACAACGCGACTAAATGCATGTTGCTGGCTATTGGAGTATGTCAGGCTTTTTTTCTAATTTTATAGTTATTTTATAGAGCCACTCCCATTATTGAACTTTTGAAACTGCCTGACTTAAAGTAAAGCTTATTTATTCATTGAAGCAACGAAGCTGGACAAAAAGTTCCGAAGAGAAAGTTGTAGGTGAGTTTGTAAATTGTGAGATTACACAGTTTTGAACTTTCTAACTATTAGTGTTTTTTCTGCTTACTAAAGATGACCGCGAAATACAAACAACACCATGTGACATGCCCGCTCGCACGCAAGACACGCGATGATCCTGGTGCTTTCTAAACTTTTGCATGCAAACGACCCTGGCATTTTCCCGCTTTTGCTGTGTAGACAGCGCAGTGTCGATGGTCAACGCCTACTCAGTTTTTTGCAATGCCCTTGCAAACGCTTGCTTCTCAATGTGAGCCGTCAGTCTGCTTTAGTACAGAGAGTGGTTATGGTGTGACACTAATAGTTTAAAAGTTCTCTAAACTCAATATACGTTAGGAAACCAAACAGCATAAGGGACAGCAAAATCAAGTCAGGCGTGTAAAATCGAACATATTTCGAAAATAATTTTGTAAATCTCGTTCGGACTGATGCACTTCTAATGTGCGAGACAAAAATGTCTAAAGCGTTTTGTGCACGTGCGTGCGTGCGTGTGTGCGTGTGTGTTTGTGCTTGCGCGCACTTTTTCGGGCACAGCTTATTGCTGAGACGCAAATTATTGCAGCAAATGGAGCTATACATAGTTGGAACAAACCATGATGGTCAGTGCAAAAAACGACACGAAAAACAAGGAAGTACACGACACCAGCGCTGTTTAACAACTGAATGTTTCATAAAAAAGTAGCATATATATAAACATAATGGAAGGCACTACAAAAATCTTATCATCCCCGACCAAGCATCTAATAACTTATGCTGTAGATATGAATCCTCACCATCCGTGAGAGGAATTGAGGGCTGGCACCTGGAAGCTTACCAATAATCCCCATACTACCTGAAAGCATCAAATCAGCCAGAAGGAGTCCCTTGCTGTAAAGGAAGGCAAGAAAGGTATTGTTAGGCACAATAAGACTTAGAACTGACAGACTGTTATGCGAAAAAAAGTATAGGACATGTTATGAAAACTAACTGTCATATAATTGTGAAGAAAAGTGAACGAAACGCTAACCTGCCGTGGGCAGGGACCAAACCGGTGACCTTCGAATAACGCGTCTGATGCTTTACCAACTCCTTAATATTTTGTCTAAAAAGAGCACTTAACAATACCTTACTTTTTTGTAAATTGATGGGCTTCCATATTTGAGTCAAGTGGCGTACGGTATCGATATGTTGATGAAATCCTGAAATGAAATCTGCTTCAGAAATTACCTATATATGAGGTACCAGATAATTTTTTTTTTGCAAATGACACTGACTGCTGACAATTTGTACAAACTGCCCCCCCCCCTTCACACACAAACATGCTCCAACCCTCCAGGGTTGAAGCGTGTGTGTGTGCCCCTCAAGGGCCGGGGCAATGCAGATCTGTATTGCCCCGGCCCTCGAGGGACTAAATTGCGTGACGGCTGTTCGCTGGCTGTGGCGAGTTCGAGACTCCTGTCTCACAGCCTCGGCTAGTGATACAGAATTTTCAACTTGAGTCAGTCATTACAACTTTATTTCACTTTTTTCGTCTTTCCGCTTCGAACTAACAATGGAAACAGTTTCCAATTCTTATAGTTGTGAACATGTAGTGAAGCGCACGTTGCTCGTTTTCGTCGTACTCATGGCCGCTCGGACTCAGCGTCGCTATATCTGCCAGCGATGTCACACCGCCGGCAATGGATGTGCGATTTTGCAGCTGCATGCATCGGCTACGCCAGTGTTTCAGAGCGGAAAACTTCCCTGAATTGATTGAGAAAGTGAGTTGGGGCACGCAGATCAAGTCCGTTCAACTTATATACTTGTTGTTCAAATGTTCTTTACAATTATTTTCTTTCTTGGAGCATGGAGAAAAACCCGCCGTGAATTCGTTACAAGTTCGTTATTCTGAAGTATTCTTTAAACCGTCGTTTTCACAGGTGAGGATTCACTCTATTTAATAACAGTGAAGCTGATCATTCCGATTACAAGTTCGCGAGCACACCAATGTGGCGACTGGTCATCTGACTGTAGTTAGAGACATATAATTGAAGCCACGGCATACTAAAGCGAACAAATTCTACCAGTTTTCAGTGGGTAGTCGAGTAACCATAATTATTTCTACATTTGTAGTTATGCAATCGGCGCGAATGCATGCGCTTCATTGCCAGAGTGATAAGTTCGCCTGAGGTAGCACAGGTTAGAATAAATAATGCGTGATCAATCGCCGACATATTCTCTTCTACGTTACCTAGCTACCTAAATTCTGTTCTTTTGAAGACGAGTGAGCAAGAGGAGTTGTATGTTGGCCCTTACATGGAACTAAGCAGTCCGTGGGTGTCAGCAGGTGCAAGCGTCTCGAACGAGTGGTGCAGATTGCATAGGAGATTTCACAGACGCGTGGTTGGCGGGAAACTGGACATCCACACAGAAAAATAAAACAAAGGAGTAATGAGTTGCATCCACGGCGCTCTTAGTGTGAGGGACGCCTTCACGCTTTCCTCGACAAAAGCCAGAGCGGAGAGTTTCGATCAGCGTTCCTCCTCCGACAACGGATAGCGCTGTTTTTTTCTTTCGCCTCGAGAGATGCGTTTGAGGGCAACCTTCCGGCCGCAGCACCAATCGAACGCGGCTAGTGCTTCTTGGGGAATGTTTTGTAAGTGCTTCCTGTGCTCCACCGTCAAATGTCTCTTGACCGGAATTCCCGTGTTGTGCGCCGTAGATTGAGCTCTGGGTCTTTGCTCAACTGGAACTTTTTATGCTTTTTTGTTTCATCTTCTTTTCTCCGGGTAAAAAACCGGTGATGAAACTTTTTTTTTGTGCCTGCGTCTTTTTTGTGGTCGTAATCGCTGCTTGAGACCTTCTTCAGATGAATCAGGAGTCTTCATTTTTAAACTGTCCGCAAGAAGCACTTTGTAAGTGACCGGAGAGCACACAGAACTGACAGCAGCTTACTTTCAAGTTACATTGGATTGAAGAAGAGAAGAAAACTAAATAAGACGTCTTACGAAAAGGTATGGGGTTTCTTTGCAACAGCCTTTGGTGTACGGAATCACAAATTTTCTAATACACTATTACTTCAATAGATTCCGCACGATTATAGTGTAGCGAAACTTCGGGGTTCTTTAACCTAGACACATCTGAAGACCATCCAGACGAGGAAGCATGGGAGAAATTCCGTGCAGCCAAGTGATGACAAGTCGACACGAGGATTCCGGGGAGCACTCATGGTGGGGTTATTTATCTAATACAATTTAAATATACACAATGTACTAAGTCAGAAATACAATACATGGAAAATGGTGGCATAGCCCTCGGCTTGCATGACTGGTCTCCGGTGGTGAGATGCACTGCTGACCCCGAGTCTGCTCACCCCCAAAAGGGCCCGAGTCGCTGCCTAAATAGGGTTTTCCACCATCCACGGGTGCACGGACCAATCAGGCAAGCCCAGCATAACCGATACCAACACGAGCTTTCATAGTCACGTGAAGCCTGCCTCGCAACAAAAGTGTAGCAGCTTTTTGAAACGGGCACATTCTCCAAAATGGCCTTGACGCGCAAACAAGTGCTCAAATGTCGCTCCCCGATCGCCCCGGAGGATGCAAGCGGTGGCTCTCTTGTTTGGAGTGGTGATGGTAGTGGTTAGAAGAGGAGAAATGTACCTAATTTCTGCAGCCTGGTCGGAAACACGGCGCAGTGCCTGGTTTGGCGCACGGGGCGCACAATGACCGACCGGATTCAACTTTTTCTCCTCAGACAGTCATTTTCCCTCGAGGCTTCCTCCTTGAGAAAAGTCGTTAAATAGCGTTAAATAGATTTCTTTCATCTGCCAATGGAAGAAATCCAGCTGTAGCTGAAAAAGAAAAAAAGCTTTCCGCGAGACATTGCCTTCGCGACAATAGGCTGCGAGAATTTTTCGCTCAAAACATTGAAACGATTGGGCATAACAAGAAATATAGTCGTACAAAAACATTTTTTTCAGGTGAACGACATTGAAATGAGAACAAACTGAATTAACATTGGACATCTGCACGCAAATCGCCTGCACTCATCTTTATATTGAATACGGTGAATGGTGAAAATTTTACATGAGCTCTAGCTTGATTATGTCCCATCGGTTTATCTTTAATGTAAATTTAGGGACGCAATGTTCAAGGACGAAGTGAAATAGCAGATATATTTTAGAATATAGGCAGAACGAATGCTTTTTCGAAATATAACTAGGGTGAAAGTACGCGTTTTTTACTGGTCCTGTTGGATTGATCGTACATCAACTTAAAGTAAAAAAATGTACGGACTAATGAAGAGATAGTCGTATGTTGGGAGGAAATATTTTAATCAGCTAGATTACACTTATATGTTTGATTCTGAACTTTTTATTGCGTCATCACTTGTATACTCTCCTTACTTCCACCGGTGTGTTCTCTCTCTCTGCAACATTCATCAGAAGTTCTGCAGTTTAATGCGAGTCTTTTTACGTTTTATTGCAGGTGAGAACTGTCGTTCTTGGTACTTCAGTGTTCACAGAATCCATAGCCGCAAGTCTTTCTGCGCCCAACAAAAGCGAAACAATGCTTGGGTCCGCGATATCCATGCGCAATTCTTCTTAAAAAATTCGTAGATCTCACGTACAGTGGGAATCGATAATATAAGAAGCACGTATGAGGAAAGTTGAGATGTCACGTTAAAATCAGCACAACGTTACCAGGCGGACGTAAATTTTCTGTACATGTCTTCCACGCCATTATTATCATGTTTGCACTTGGCCTTTGTACTCAGTTGTCCATTCAGGTCACGTAATACCAAATTCGGTATCTATGAAGCTAAAGAAACGACCGCGAGCGTGCTATAAGCGTAGCGTGTAGTCATGTTTTACTTGACACGCATGTCATGATTGAAATGTTTGGACTTGTCATTTATCTTCGTCGTCAATTCGCGTCTCGTAGTACCAAATATTGTACGTGTGAAGCTAGTGAAATGATCGGATGCGTGCTATGAGCCTAGCATGTAGTCATGTTTTAAGTGATGCGCGATCATGATTATCATGTGTCGACGTGTCATTTACCTTCGTCGTCTATTTACCTCACGTGATACCAAAGATGGTATATATGAAGTTAGCGAAACGGCCGCGAGTGCATCATGAGGGTGGTATGTTGTCATGTTCTTACATGACACGCATGTCATGATTATCATGTTTGCACCAGTCACATACCTTCTTCATCAACCCACGTGACGTAATGCCAAATTCGGTCTATGTGAAGCTGGCGAAACGGCCGCGAACGCATCATGAGCGTGGCATGTCGTCATGTTGTTACATGACATGCCTGTCATTATTGTCGCACACGTATGAACGATCATCCTTGCGCAACATTGGGGGGCACTGCGGTTGGGGTCGGCCGTTCGGGGTATCGGCTGGTGCTGTTTAGAGTACCCTGTTCGCGGTAATGGTGGACAAACAGACAGACAGACAGACCAAAGTTTTTGCGTCGAAGGTCCTAAAGAAACACCATCGTCTTTAAAGCCCTCAGTTTATTGTGGGAACAGCTTTTAAAACCCATGTGCGCGGGACCATCACCAGCGAGCTCAGACGCCGCAGCCTTATTAGAACACGGGCGTCGCTGGGTCGAATAGCATGCAAGTTCCGTCGGTGCGTTTCAAAGTGCGTTCCTCGACTAGCTGGTTGCGTTAGATGCAACGCCACAAATCTCTTCAACGAATTTGAGGAAACACTAATGAAAAATATGTTAAAAGCAATTCACTGATCGCGCTGATCGCGACACAATGGCAAGCAATAGATATGCATGTAGCCTATGAGTTCTCTCATTTTGCGCAATTTTGGCACGCCAGTGCCATGATCGTCATCATCGTCAGCAGCCTATTTTATGTTTACTGCAGGACGAAAACATGTTTCAATGATACCTAGTTTACCCTGTCATGCGCAAAATACTCAACGTAAGATTTGGCTTCCACGGTGAAGGCCTCCAGGTTAATTTTTTTCCGCGGTGAAGTAGTTTGTCGTTTTCTCAAATATGATGGTTACAATTACAGCTTGACGAGCTGGAAGTGCACTCGTAGATAACGTACGTTGCACCAGCTTGGTTGATCATGTGCTTTTTTCCTTCGAGTTAGAAAGAAAACATGTTGGTAAAATATGTCCGTGTAACCTTTTCACATCAATAATATCGAACACAATTATTGAACTTTTTACGTTACTAATATTTAACGTTTTAATACGGAGAAATGTGCTCAGAAAAAAACTTCCTCTTTGCAACAACATCTACATATATAGTATGGCTGTCACCCTGTTCAAGGGTGACATATAGCATTATTTTTTTTTTCGCTCACGAGGTTGCTTTAACTACACCTACTCCGCACCTTTGTCTACAAATCTTACCCTAATTAAAATTGTCTTGTTTAAGACCTAATTGCGCAAGTTCACCAATACTCATTCTTTCATTGTATGACTTTACTTGGAAGCACATTTACGCAAAGGTCAAGAGACCTGCGTTTGTTCGTGCATGGGAAGAAATCTCCCGACGTGACCTTCGTGCTGCGTGTTTCATTTGGTTTATGTCTGTGATTGCAGCAGCCGAACCGTCGGACGCATCCGCAGAAACTATGCCATAAATTAATCTAATCTAAGAGCTTGCAACTTTTGCAGCTTGCGCGACGTCCCCACGAGACTGGGCCTACGTGCGTCTGTTAACCACGCAAGCCATGTTTGGATGGCAGCAGCTAGCAGTGACAGGCTTGCGTAATGTTCTAGCTCGGCTGTAGAGGTCCATCCAGTTACCATGCAGCTGGCCTGTATATGCTTAACCAAACCAAAAGAGCTCATAGGCTTCACTGATGACGCTTGTAAAAGGTTCGCCGCTGCGTTGTAATGAAGACGCTTCGATGTCGAGGGAACTCTTTTGCGGTTGGAGGCCAACAGAGCCTGTTTAGCGTAAAAACTAAATTATGCATGTGCAAGGGGGCGGGGCAATCGAAGACAAAGTTCATCGTCAGGCACCAAGTATATAGCGTTTTTTTTCTGAAAATGTATCCTGCATAAGTAAAAAAGTCAAAATTCTGCGCATTTCGGAGCGTATACGGATGCAAATGGTGCATGACCTGATTTCATAAAGATTGCGCAGGCAGGCTACCGAATTGAAAGCAAGGTCTGACAGCAACTGCAACTGTTTTGTTTCTCAAAGCCCGTAGTGAAATCAGCTGCAATCTGACAACGCCGGCTATATACTATCCGCTGACAAGTTTTGTTCAATTGAAATGTTTTCAGCGCGTGGTGAGAATTATCTAATTAAGGCCATTAGTATTAGGCGGGGGTTCAACTAACCGATGTTTTGTCTCAACGGCCATCCTTGTTTCGCCCGCTAAATTTGTATGCAATAAAAGTATATATACTAAACACAACTTTGAGGTCCGAAGATCTGTCCCCTGGAGGTGACCGATGTCATTATCAGAGTAAGTTGAGTTCGTGTTTCTCCTTGTGTCCCTGTGGCATCTTTTCACCGGCTGATCGGGCCTGTGATTGGCGTGCGTGTGCCCGAGGTGACCGTGACAGCTGGCTATGGCTGCTTCTATCTCTTTGAAGACAACATGGCTATGACCGGGCGATCAGCGCTTTAGTTTTGGTTAACTGATCGTCCGTGATGACTGAGGAAGGCGTGAGTTTCCATCCACCATCGGTCCGCAAGATCAAGAAGCCTGTTCTGTTCTAATGGTGGATATTCTTTATGGGGTTACTTAAGCATATAGATGTTTGAGAGATACGCAAATCATCGAGGCTCCTTGGCGATAGGCTAATGCGCTGAGATAAAACCATTTACATGCTTTCAAACAGTGTGTAGCGACACCAGAGGTAAAAGCGACAACGTCTGGCATATGATAGAGGCAATGCGTTATTCTTACATTAAATGATGACGAACATGGTGGAAATGTCTTCGCGAGTGCGGCTGTAAAGTTCAAAGAATGAGACGTAGGTGAGGCGAGGCGCCCCTAAAATTCTGCTGCAGATACGGCGAAAATAAAACTGTAACTTATGCACGGCCATAGTGCTGCAAAATATCGGGTTAAGAGGACCAGGCGTGGCTGAAAAGATAGCTGCTGTCCCCCTTTCTTCTGGCTGCTATCGCGAATTCCCGCTACCAATTCTTTTCTATCCTTTGTTCTTATATTGACTTTTGCGGCTAGCGCGATGGCCTCGGCGTTGGATGCAGGTCACGCATTCCGAAAAACCCCAGGGCGACGATTATATGTTTTCCACCTGGCCCATTCCATCGGGGTGGAAAAAAAGTAAAAGAAGCAAAACTAGAGATGCTGGCGTGGCACATTGTGATAGCTATTTTGCGATATATTCGCGCTCTTCTGCGTCCCGTGAACCAACTCTGACCACATGGCCGTGAACTCGTATTGCTAAAGCGCCGAGGTTATCTCGTTGATGGCTTTCTGTTTCATTCCTCGTTAGCCTTCTTCTTCTTCTTTTCTTTCGTTGCACCATTGGCTGGCGGTTGGCGTTCTTCGTCACCCTTGTTTTATCGCTACTAAGAACAAGATTTTCGAAATTGTGGGACACCGTTTGCAACATTTATAGCGCGCCTTCCTAGCGCTTGTATATTGGAAGAGTCGTGTGCCTTGACTTTGACTAAACCAACCTTCAGACAGGACGAGATACTCTTTTTTTTCTCTTCCGAACGGTGTCTTCCATCTTCTGAAGAGACAAACTGCTTGATTTTTTAAAGAAGCAAAACCTAGACAGCAAGAGAATGAAGAGTGCACAGAAACTGGCAAAGATTGTGTGCAATCGGAGCTACGACTGTGACTCATTTGAAGCCCCCGGGGGCTTTCTGGCCGCTCCTAAGTCTCACTATTTTTGTACTTGCTTATCGGAGCTTCGATTTAGTTGCGCAAAATCCTAGAAATGAAAAAGCAAATGAAATTTGAAGCTAAATTAATTTCCACAGAGCGCTACTTTTGTGAAGCGGGTTTTCGAATTGTTGGTACGTTAGATATGTGCTCTATTCTATTGAAACATACTCGTATTTGAAGCCACCTCTTTCGTTGTAAGAATGTTATTCCAGCTCACAAGCTGCTTCATAATAAGCGTATTCTATAGGTTACGTTATTGGTAGCAATATGTGGTACGTGCTGCTTCATTGGTGCGTTCAATTTGTAAGGGAAAGTTATAAAAAAAATGGACAGCTTTTAAAAGTGCGCCAGCAACACTATCAGATCCGGAGACGCGTCGTATTGAGGATATCTTGATAAATTTTGTTCCTTTGAGTTTCTCTTTTAATTATTTGCGCTTAAACAGACCGGCGTTTCTGTTTTTTACCCTCATCGAAACGCAGTCACCGGAATCAAACCCTCCTCATTACGCACAGAGCCATAACTGGATTGTCACTATGCTGCCGCTACGGTAAGTCGTGTCAAGTCACCTCAAGATCATGATCAAAACAAGATGATTTGAATGTCAAAAGTTGTGCAAGATAATTCAATACGCCCGCTGGTAACCTGCATTCATTCATTCGTTCCCTCAGTAATCCAATCACTGTGTAAGTGACCGACATGCTTGCTTTTTTACTGTGAGAATAAAGGACTTGCTCTGACAACAGGCTGACTCAGCACACGCTGACGAGCAAAAAACGAACACGTGAACATTTATTAACTGCTTTTACAATGGTGAACTGATCAGACGAATGTAACGCATAACTGGTATTAAGGAAAATAACCCAAACACAATGCCAAATACAGCACACACAAGAGCATAACAAACACAAGCAAAATTATGCCTACAAGGTACCCCGAGTGAGGCGTCGCCGACTCACCCAGGGAGCCCGTGAAACCGAGCCGCGGAATCGTCTCCACGGGCCTCACGCGTGACATAACCGTCCACGGCCACGCAAAACCTACAGAAAGAAAGTGTTCTTCCTCATGTGTCCACGTAACCGCGCTTCCGCCTGGTGGCGCTGCTGGTGCCACACTGCTAAAGTGTCTTGACACCACGCTAAAGTTCCAGTGACTTTACACGGCGCGAGCTCGACACTGCCGAACTACGACTATTGTGTCAGATGCGTATGCGCCATGACGCGAAAACTACTTTACAGGGGGTGATAGCACCTCTCAATTAAAGGCTAAATAGATGAATGCATAGTTATCCGTTGATGAAGCAGTATTTTCTCACCATCAAGTCTATAATACTTGTTGGTAACCCAATAGTAATTACCCTACATGCATGTTGGTTACTGTAGGTCTTTAGAAGGTGACTTTATTCTGATATGCAGTCTTTTTTTTTCATGATATGAAGAGTTTTAACCTTCTAGCGTATCGGGCTTCCCTTAGAGGCATCTTTCTTAGCCCTTTGTTTCAGCATATTAGCTGGTATGGTGCTTTAACACAGTCATGGGTGATTCTCACGCATCCCACACATCCCAAATCATTAGTTTTGTTTAACTACAATGACCTCGACGTGGCAGTTTTTTTTTCAGGAAACAAAAACAATAACGATAAGCTTCATTCTTGGCAACTTTTTTTTTTCATTGAATTTGTGTAAGGATGGGATACAACACCGCCAATTCACTCATAGTTTATACTTTCGCAATGGGTGAGAACAACAATAGGCCCTATCTGCTGACTGTTGAAGAATTCGTCTGACCAATGCGAGGTTGACCGCCATTAGTGTCTCCACTGATCTTTCTGTAAATATCGACATCAGCAGCTTATGCTTCCTTTTTGGAGGCGCAGGTTTGCGAATGCAGCCTTTGTCCATGATGCTGTTTCAATACTACATAACCTTGTATTTTTGTGTGTTCAGGACTACAAATATTCAATAGCTACTTAACTGATGACACAGGAGAGGTGGATGGAAACGTACAATAAAAATACGCGGAAGAAGAGGGAGGTTGCAGTAATACATTGCTGTGAAGCCTTGCCTGTGCATACTGACCTATTGTATAACACTTGAAAAGCTAGTACGTGTGCTGCTCGTTCTGTACTCAGTCACGTACTCATGGCTCCGAGCGGCCGAGACAAGAATGGCACTTTTTCAGATCTTTTTCAGAGTTTTGCTTATATTTTTTTTTGTTCCTAGTAAGTGCTTTCTCCTAACACTGATTGTCTAGAACAAGGTTTCTGAAACTTTAAAATGATTTTATTCAAAGCTGAATGTTGCCCAGAACGAAGAGGTGCTGGTATTTCATCGAAAACACTCGAGCAAAAAGAAGGAAAGGATATCCAAATCCAACCGAATTTGCGCACTTTACACGTGTCACGATAAAAAAAATGTTATCCTACTTTGGTTGCGCACATAAACCCGCCAAGCTCTCGAACTTTAATCTTACCTTTTTCATGCATATACCTCAATTAAAATCGCAGAGCAAAAAGCACCAAGACAATATTTTGTTCCCATTCTGGTCGTTTCTATCCCATGGTCGTTTCCATGGCTTGTTTCCATTCTGGTCGTTTTGTTCGATACACACAACCGTCGCCTTTCCCTACGGCGCGCAAGCCCGCATAGCACTGACGCGTTCACGCAGGCACCAAGCCTCGCGGGGCGCTCTGCAAACAGGCGACGAGAAAACGCCGAGGCCCCAAGCGCGCTGCTTCCGGCCTATTTTGTGGCTTGTTTTGCCGGCTTCGCCGTATACTCCGCAGAGTGTTTTCGCGCGAATACGTCGTCGCGGGTACGCGCCCTTTTCACGCTTCCTCCGTGTCGTGTATTGCGGCAACTCCATTGCCTGTCGCTGTGTTCTCGAGCTCACGTTTTGCGTCCTCTCGTGTTTGCTGAAGGAGTTTTCCTCGTCGCCAACTCCTGGTGCCCGCTGTTTGGCTCTCTCAGTTTCGACGAAAGCACCTTTCTACGACTCGACTGAGCTCATTCTCACTCGGAGACGTGGAGCAAATACTGCACGTATCTCGTGTTTTTGCGTGTGAATTCCTAAAGTGTGAAACACAGTACCTAATTAATCTGATAGGTTTCTCTTTAACAGTGAAGATTAGCTGTCGTCCAGGATAATACTTCATGCGTGAATCGGCAGTCTCACACATCCACTTCGGATCTATCAACTTATCAAATTTATAGTAGTCCGATTTGTGCAAAGGACAAAGAAGCTTGCCATTCTAAGCAAGTCAAAGAAAGTTAGAATTGACAGCAAGGACCTGGGCAGCCAGACGTCTTCTGCAGTATATGTCAATGAGCACTTGACGAAACACGGAAAACAGCTTCTTGGATCAGCTATTCAGAGAAAGAAGGAAATGCGTTGGAAATTTGTCTGGACATCGGGGGGCAAGATATTTGCTCGTAGAAACGAAACCTCGCCTAAACTAAAGATAAGAAACGCAGATGATCTTGCCAAGATGACCGTGGAAGGGGGCGGAACTGCCACAGAGTGAACATTTTTTTTTTGCACAAACTGATATACGTTCGTTTAAGATGAGCACCGATACAGCAATACCTAGTGATGACTATCATGATAGCAGTTCTGCGAATGGTCTTCTTGGGGCTGCGCCCAGGTGCATAAAGGTTTTTCATTTAAACACGCGCAGCATACGCCACAAGACAGATAAGATCCTCAGTATATTTAGCTCCCTTACATTTAGCTTTGACTTGTTGCTGTTCTCTGAAACCTGGCTAACTGTAGGCGAAGATTCACCATATTTCGAGAACTACACTTACAATGGCATAGTGCGTCCCGTTGGTAGAGGTGGTGGAGTGGCTATTTACGTCAAACAATCATTAAAGCATGAAGTTGTCCCCCAATTTTCCCTGGTTAATGAAGTTGTAGAGTGCCTCATGGTTCGCTTAGAAAAAGCATTCGCTGTGATCGTTTACAGACCACCCTCTGGGTGTAAAACAAAGTTCATTTCATTCATTGAAGACGTTTTTGAGTACTTGTGTCCTACTGGCTTTCCATTTGTGATAATGGGCGATGTAAACATCGATATGCTCTCTCAGGATGCAACTTCACGGCAGTTAATAGCGCTGGCAAATTCTTTTGCCTGTAATAACGTAATTTCTAAGGCAACCCGCCTAACTGCAGAGACTGCGACACTTCTTGATATATGTTTGACGAACACACTCCCAACGTCTTGCGTTGCTGGATCGCTGGCAGTAGATATAAGCGATCATCTACCGATCTTTTGCACCATTCCTTCTTCCAATGGTACTTGCAAAAGCAATAAAAAAGTACGGTCTCGTCAGATCAACGCTGACACGCTTGGAATCTTCCGGTATCGTGTTATTGCAACAGACTGGAACCACGTGTTACAAGAAAGGGATGCTAACTTGGCATACAAGCTATTCATTAATAAACTCATGAAATGTTATGATGAAGCTTTCCCGGTATCAGTGAAGAACGCAAAACGCCAGAAAATTAGAAAACCTTGGATAAGTAGTGCGCTATTTAAAAAAATTTCAAAGAAGAACAACATGTACCATGCGTTTATAAAGACACGAGATATCAAATTACTCAGTGAGTTCAAAAAATACAGAAACCATCTAAATGGTGAAATAAGGCGCGCTAAATTCAGGTATTATGAGAATTTATTTAGTAGAATAAGTGATAATCCGAGCACAATTTGGAGCGAGGTTAGAAATCTTTCTGGTCAAATAAAACAAGGCCACATTCCTAGGGTTTTGGAAAACTCTAGTGGCCTTGGTAACCGAGAGGTGGCAACGGCAATGAATAACTACTTCATAAAAAGTTGTGATTTCGATGATGCGGGGTATGACGAGGATACAAAACTGCCTGTAAATGACCGTCGCTTGTCTAACTCTATAGTTCTGCACACTATCTCATGTCATGAAACTGAAGAATTATTAACAAAGATAAAAAACAATTGTGCAGCAGGTTACGATGATATTAAAGCTATACCAATAAAATACGTCGCTGATGTTATATCACCTGCGTTGTCACATATTATTAATTTAACTCTTGTTACCGGCGTATTTCCCGATGAATTAAAAATAGCTCGCGTATGTCCGGTTTTCAAGGGTGGTAATGACCAAGAGATTGGAAACTACCGACCGATATCGGTACTTCCGATTCTGTCAAAAGTTTTTGAAAGCGCTATTAATATTAGATTACAAAAATTTTTTGCGAAGTACAATGTAATAAGTGATGCCCAATTTGGCTTTCAAAAATGTAAATCCACCGAGCTTGCATTACTCAATATTAAAAACGAGATACTAACCAATTTTGAGAAAAAGCTATATACTCTTGGTCTTTTTGTTGACTTTCGCAAAGCATTCGACACCGTGCACCACAGTGTTCTTCTAGAAAAACTTAATAATTACGGTGTCCGTGGCTTTGCCAATAGGTTAATTCAAAATTACTTAACAGACCGCTATCAGTATGTCGCTATTAATCAAGAGACATCTCCCCGTGCGAGGGTCAACAAAGGTGTCCCACAAGGATCGATACTTGGTCCTCTGTTGTTTATAGTTTATGTGAATAACTTGTGTAGCATTCCGGATTCTCCTAAGTCAATCATGTATGCTGACGACACTAATATATTTTTTGCTGGTTCATCGATCTCTCAACTTGAAAAGTCTGTAAACACATATCTAAATAAGTTGTCTTCCTGGATTAAACTAAACAAGTTGTGGCTAAACGCGAGTAAAACTAAATATATATTGTTTGCACCCATTAATAAGCCACGGAATATAAGTCTAAGTGTCTCCTTTGAGGGTCAGACTTTAGAACAAGTCAAGGTACAGAAATTCTTGGGTGTGTGGTTCCAGGAAGACCTTTCCTGGAATGAACATATAAATAAATTGGCAGTAGATCTAAGTAGAAGCGTTGGATGTATGTACAAACTATGTCCGTTATTACCACTTTGGCTAAAGAAAGCGTTATATTATACACTGATATATTCCAGGCTAAGTTATTGTGTCTTATGTTGGGGAACAACGACGGCTCAAAACTATAAAACATTACTTACACTACAAAAGAAGGTACTAAGACTATTCGAGGGATATTACGGTATGCCACAAGGTCTTAGCGCACGTCCGTTATTCCCTAAATATCTCATATTACAAGCAAACCAAATATATTATTATAAGTTATTATTGTATATCCAAAATAATAAACTATACCCCATGTACGATTCTTCTCGATGTGCTGAGTACTATCTCCGTACACATAGTATAAGAACACCGAAAACTAGAACAACCTATGGTCAACAACATATTGATTATCAAATACCGAGTCTCCTCAACAAACTGGGTGACGTACTTGACCTAAATAAGAAAACTTCCAAAAATATGTTCAAGGAATTTCTCCTTTATAATTATATTGAATACACTTAATACAGAAATTTGGATTATTTATTACTTTCTGTGTCCCAATTGCTTAGAGTACACTATTTGTGTCCTTTTGTTGTTGTTTTTTAGGAATGTATGTGTCTCCTGATGCTTTCCTTACCTCACCTATTGTATATATTGCGATGTTTTTTTTAGGTATTTCATTACTATTTACTGTCCTGTTCTTTCTTTATATTTGTAATGGTTACATGTGTGATCATAATTTGCAAATTGTATCTGTATATAATGATGTTCTCTAATTCGGCTAAGTTGTGTATGACAAGTTATTTTTAGTTTATATTTTATTTTGCCAGACTGTATTTTGGAGCAAAAGCCTCCGTCAGGCTATGTAGCCTTTTGCTTTTGCTTTGTTTTTTCTGTTGCACGTACAGAAAATAAAAAAAATCTCAAATCTCAAATCTCTTGCTGGCCTGCTTCGTCTCTAAAGTTTGCCGACAAATACTTGTCTGAGCTGTCTTTTTGAATATTTTTCTCATTGTGAAGTGCATATTGTCGCGAAAGTAACCGACAAAAACGGTCAAGACGCAGCGAATGGTTGTTCACTTTCAGTCCCAGCAGCCAACAACTTCTTCCTGCCCAGCCTCGACTGCCACTAGCGCGTGGAATTACCCTCTCGTCACGAGAAAAAAAGAGCTTCAGCTTGATACCATAGCTTGAAAGTAAATTTAGGCTAAGCCGAGAAACTTATAAACGACTTGAATAGTAAAGGACAAAATTAAAGAAACAAGAAAGGGAGACACAATGGACTTGATTGCAGGCAGCGCACAGCAAAGTTTATAGCTTGCAGTCAGCGCGAATAGTATGGTTTCATCCTGTTGACGTGAACTACATCAGAAGAACGTGGTTGATGAGAGTGGTGCGAGATCTCCGCTGCCACAACTTCGTAGTTGACTTTGCCAATGCGATGCAGAATGTGGTGGGGTCCGAAATACCGACACAACCATTTTTTCTGAGCGGCCACGTCGTCGTATAGGCATCCATATTCAGACTAGGTGACCAGTCTTGTACGCCACCGCTATGTGATGGCTGTTGTATCGGCGAGCATCTTGGTATTGTCGAGACAAAATGTGTTGCCCCGCGAGATTTCGTGCTGCATCAGCACACTGGACGAAGATGATTGTATCCGGTGAGGTGGTGACAAATGGAGTTGGCATGAGCATTACTTCACGCATCGTGTTCACAACGCGGCCGTAAACGAGTCTGAAAGGTGCAAATGTAGTGGTTTCTTGGAGAGCCGTGTTGTAGGCAAGTATTACGTATGAGAAGACTTCGTCTTAAATCTATTGATTCGAGGCTACGTAGATTGAAAGCATATTTGCAATCGTTTTGATGCAGCGCTCGGTCAAACCATTGGTCTGCGGGTGGTATGCTGTTGCTGTTCAGTGTGTGATACCACTCAGCTTCAAGAAATAACAAAGCAACAGCGCCATGAAGGCTTTATCGCAATCTGTGATGACAACAGCTGGGGCAACATGGCGGAGAACGATGTTTTTGACGAAGAAGTTCGCCACATCGAACGCAGTAGCTCGCTAAACGGCTTGGGTTTCGCAAAATCTATTCAAATAGTCGGTGACGACAACAATGGTTGTAAGCTGGAGAATTGGGAAACGGTCCAAGCAAATCCATGCCGACCTGTTCTAAAGGAAGGTGCGTGCGGAGGTCTGACAGACTGGAGGAGATCGGCTGGTTCTATTAGGGGAACTTTGCGGCGTTGGCAAGCAGTACAAGTTTTGACGTACTGCTTCGCGGTTTTTTAGTTTCCGCCGGTAGTACTTATGTTTACTCTTCGCCAGGGTGCGTGTGAAACCAAGATGCCTGAAACTACTAGCAGGTAAACTGTTTGCACGAAATGAAAGTTGCGCTTGTAGAGGCCGTCGTCGCGTATAGGCAAAAAGAAGGCAAGTTACGCGCAAAATGACAGGAATGTAGTCGGCGACTTCCTTCCAGGTATTCGATTAGTGGTTGTAGTTCTCGGTCTTCACGTTGCTATTGGGCGACATTGTAAGTGGCTAGAGTGAAAAGGAAAAAGGATTTGGAGCGGTATCGGCAGGGGCACGAGAAAGGCAGTCGGCGTCGGCGTTTTTCTGGCCAGACCGGTACACGATTGTCAAGTCAAATTCCTGCAGCCGAAGGCTCCATCTTGCAAGACGACCCGAAGGATCTTTGAGATTCCCCAACCAGCAGAGAGAGTGATGATTACTGACTATTCGGAGGGACCGTTTGTACAAGCATGACCAGAACTTTGTAACAGCCCATACGACGGCCAGGCATTCCTTTTAAGCTGTTGGATAGTTCTTCTCGGAAGAAGACAACGCATGGCTAGCATAGGCCATAACGCATTCAATGCCATCTTGAAACTTCACGAGAATGACTCCGAGGCTAAGGTTGCTAGCATCAGTGTGCACTTTTGTATCTGCTTCTTTGCCAAAGTGATCAAGGATCGGTGGGTTTTGAAGATGTTGCTGAAGCTCACGGAAAGCGTCAGATTGGGCCGAGCCCCAGATAAAGGCGACGTTGTCATTGATTAGTTGTTGCAAAGGTCCTGCGATTTTAGAAAAATTTGGCACAAAGCGGCGGTAATAGGCACAAAGGCTTAGAAATCGCCGCACATCTTGCTTCGTCTTCGCCATCTGGAATAAGGAAACTGCCGTCGTTTTTTTCGGGGTCAGGACGCACACCTTTACTGCTCCCTATATGGCCCAACAATCTTAGCTCCTCGTATTCGAAGTTACAGTTTTCTGGCTTCAAAGAGAGACCGGCAGTACGAATGGGCTCAAGTAAAGCCTGAATCCGCTCGCTGTGCTCTTCAAAAGTCGTGTAAAAAAGTACGTCATCTAAGTACACTAAACATGAATGCCACATCACGTCAGCTAACACTGTGTCCTTCATTTGCTGGAACGTAGCTGGAGCGGAACATGACCCAGAAGGGAGGACCTTGAATTTGTGAAGGCCGTCAGGGGTTATGAACGCTGTTTTTTTCCGGGTTTCGTTCGTCAACTTCAATCTGCCATTATCCGCTACGAAGATCCATCGAAAAAAGTAGTGGGCATGTCGCGTACGATCTAAAGAGTCGTCAATACAGTGAAGGGGATAAACCTTTTTTTTTAGTATTAGAGTTAAGTTTGCGGTAATCTACACAGAATTGGAGTGAGCCATCTGTCACAGGTCCTGTTAATTAGAGAGGTGATCGCCGGGCTAATTCCAAGGACCGAAGTATCGGCCCCCCTAACCACACCACGAAAGCGTGGACAATTTAGAAGTGGTCCTATTTCGCGCGCCAGCGGACGCCAGCTGTGGCCCAAAGAACAAGTCAGAGCCGAGAGTTGATAAAAAGAATAAAATTATATTCTCAATTCATCATCATCATCATCAGCCTGACTACGTCCACTGCAGGACAAAGGCCTCTCCCATGTTCCGCCAGTTAACCCGGTCCTGTGCTTGCTGCTGCCAATTTATACCCGCAAACTTCTTAATCTTCTGCCCACCTAACCTTCTGTCTCCCCCTAACCCGCTTCCCTTCTCTGGGAATCCAGTCAGTTACCCTTAATGACCAGCGGTTATCCTGTCTACGCGCTACATGCCCTGCCCATATATTCTCAATTATGGCAGATCAAAAACGATACACCAATATGCACCCAGGACAACAGTTGAATAAGATATGTCACCAATCAAACAGCGTACTACAAAGTACAATCAGCCACACTCGAAACAACGGACACAAACAACAATATGCACCACAATGCAGTCGCATTCATCGAACAACGAAGACACCTAAAGACTAAAGAGGTCGAAAACTTATTCAGTCCAAAGTCCTTGGAACTCTTTGATACTCTTCCGAGAATCACTCAGCCAAAGTCCAGCGTTGTTGTCGTTCCGCTGCCCCCGAAGTTTCTCTTCCAGAAAACCTCGTGTCTTCAATTGGCCGCTCTCCAAGCAGCAACCTTCTTCGCCGGTAACACGTCGGCTTCCCACGCGCAGCTGTTGCCTTGCGTCTTTGCTCGCTGGCGGTAGACACACACTCCTGCCTGTAGCACGAGTCTTCACCCATCAGGTGGAAATCCTCTTCTCCTCCTTTGTCACTGAACACAAAAGGCTTCGCCCACACGGCGGAAAGACCCTAAGCACACTTCCGCAAAACTTTCATCTTCTGCCTACGCACACGGGTGCGAACTTTCTTCTCCTGCTTTGTCACTAAGGATAAAACCTTCGCCGACAGACACGGCGGAATACTCTACGCACTCTGGCGTGAAATTCCTTGTTCTACTGATCTGATGCTAATCGGTTAAATACCTTCCGCGCTAGATTCCAGAAAATTCTCACCGTTTTGTCGGCGCGATACGCAGCGAAGGCTGGGGAAAGTGCGAGACGTTCGAGGGCGGTCCGCGACAGATGACGCGACTCTGCATCACCACGCCCCTTTCCCTCGAGAACCTTCCAGGGCTTGCTCGGCCGCTGATATGAGGAGGTTAGTCGGCGAGACTACGCTTCCGAGAGGGCAGGGACGGCGCTCCCGGGGAGCCTTTGGATGTTTATTTTCTTTTTTATCGTTGACCTTGAGGCGCCTCTCTGCGCTTGGTATTGTTACTGTTGCTAGAATTTGGCACTGCGCGCTTTTTCGGAGCGCTCGTTTGTGACACCATCTTCTTAACCAGTACAACAGGTTACGCCCATGGACCTATTGAAGGTTGATTGATGTCGTCATTGAGCAATTTGTTACCCTTGGAGACGAATAGCATCCTGTTCTTTCTGTGATACGCGGTAAGCGTGTTGATGCACCGGTTGGACGGTTGGCTCAGTGATGATTTTGTGTTTGGTTAGCGGAGTCAGCTGGACCTTCAATGCAGTAGCAAAACATTCGCTAAAAATTGACAGCAAGCTGAGTAGCCTTCGCCGCTTGTGTTGCCTACAACTGTTGACTAACGTTGATGTGGTTCTTAACGGCTACATCACAGCTTTTATCTGCGGAGTGCGTCGTAATCAAAGTGCAGGTGCTAAAATCGTCGAAGGTTTCCCAGTGGGCTATGTGGGTGCACCTCGCCAAATGCTTGTATTCAACAGTCAAGTTGGTCACTAAGATTGTGGTGCACCCATTTCGGAGCTCTACGATACCACGATTTGTGGTTACCTCTCTAACCATTAGTAAGGCGACGTTACTTTGCCGGTGCCTGCTTGTTCCTGTGAGACTCCTCAAGGACGAAGATGTTGCTACGAGGCCGCAATGTTACACAGTCGTCAACAACGCATAATGCAATCCCATCGATGTTCATCCGCGTCATCCAAATCTGTTTGAACACAGTTAGCGAAGACTACGAACAAATCTCGCAGATTAATGACCACTCCATACTTCTGAAAAAAATCATACACAATATAACCGGTCTGGAACATTTGGGTAGCACAAGAAAAATGCTACAAAGGCTGACGCAAAGATTTCAAGTCTTGCGTTGCACCGGCCTATTGGTGACACGAGGTGTCCTCCAGCAGTGATCAGTTGTGGGTCGTTCCACGTTGTCAGCACCTTGCGTAGCTTGGTGGCTAATGCAGTACTCATCACCGAGTAACCAGCTCCTGTATCGACGAATGCGGTTACTGGATGACAGTCAAGAGAAATAGTTATAGCAGCAGACGTACTTTTAGCGGCTACAAAACAAGGTGTCAGCAGTACGTCATTTGGGATTGGCATCGAAGGATATTTGTCAGCTCGCATGACAGTGGCCTCACTCCTGAAGATCGCCATTCTCAGTTTTTCCGGCGTTAACTTGAGTCACTGACACCAGTGCACTCAAAGGCTGCTCGGACGTGGTTTGGTAATGTGGGCTGACAGGGTGATGGCGACCATGACTGTCGTCGCTGAGGGCCAGGAGGGAGATGACTGCTTTCCAAGTACTGCTCCACTTCGTACGGCCGCTCACCATAGCATGACAACAGGCATCAGGGTGGAATCTGCGCAATCCCATTCTTCGGTAGTAGCAGTCGCGGTACATACGTCCGGCTTCGCCACAGTGGTAGCACAAAGATCGATTGTCAGGTGCATGTCATACGGTTGAGTTCTGCGGGCCAATGCGATATTCAGTCCGGAAATCTGGGTGGTGTATTGGGCTTGGGAAACATCGAGAGGTCTCAGCAGGTGGATGCGACAAACGTGCCGTTGATGGTGTATACAGACAGAGCATCCGCGTAGGATAGCATGGAAGGTTCGACTCGGGATTTTGGTGGGGGAGGGAGGATTTGCCTTATTTCATTCCGAATGATGTCGGTTACAGCTGCGATGCTCAGAGATGCCGCTATATGACTCTTCTGAAGTTCCTCTTGGACAACCTGCCGTATAAGCTCTGCAGGCATCTGCCTGTCATAACGCTGAGACACAAACGATCAAGCAGCGGAGTGGGTAGTCTGTCGCTCGTACTGGGACAACCACTGCCGAAGCATGCGCTTCATGATTGTCACCTCATGGATGAACTCTGACACCGTTGTTGGCGGGCTACGCACGAGGCCCGCGAAAAGCTGTCCCTTTACGACGCGCATCACCAGTCATACTTTCTTGGCGTTTGGAATTTGGGTGACATCTCTTCAACAAACATGGCGACACTCTCGTTCGGCGTTTGAAATTGTGAAGACAGTGCCTGCTCAGCTTTTTCTTTCCGCTCGGGGTTGTTGAAGACCTCACGGAGTAGCCGATGGAACTCAAGCCAGCTGGTGAACAAAGCCTCATGGTTCTTGTCTACATCAAGAACGGGAGATGTGAACGTTTTCCACTTACGCCGATTGTCCCAGTCGTTGATGGCAGCCACCCGTTCGAAGCGGTCCGACCAGTCTTCCACATCCTCATTAGGATCGCTGTGAAAAAGGTTACGCGTACGTACGAGGCATGTTGATGACTCACGGTATGGCAGCGAATGGGTCATTGACGTGCTCAGTTTGGGTTGCGGTCGTAGAAAACATTTTTCTTGCAGAACTGCCCAGAGACCCCATAGGGTGGAAGACCTTGAAGGCGACGGTGGCTTCGATGGTGTAGTGGCATCGGTTGTGGCTAGTCCCGGACTTGCAGACATAGGAAGTCGGAATACCCAGCACTTCCACCAGTTTGTTGCAAGAAAAAACGACAAAAACGGTCGTGACGTAGCGAACGGTTGTTTAGTTTATGACCATGATGAGTCTCTTGCTTTTTTGGCACACGCTCACAAAGAGGGATCGGCCAAGAACCGGGTGGTAGGATCTTATCATTAGTTCGTTATGCATTTAAAATCATTAAATGAAATTTCAGAATAAAGCAAAAACAACCTTTTAGCCCCAACAGCCAACAACTTTTTTGTTCTCAGCCTCGGCTGCCACTAGCGTGTGGCAATATTCTTATAACGATACTGCGATTTTGGCGCATAAAATCTCACAAGCTCTTTTATCGATAATGTCGAGTCTGACAATGTATTTTTTGATCAGAATTAATTGTTGCGAAAAGCAAAGCAAACGTAGGGAAATGAGAAAAATAATGTTTGAAGAAGCTTCTGGCATACAAACAGATTCGATGACTCTGAGAATAATTTTTTTTGCGTTTGGCTAGTAGTCAGCTACCTAGCTCAGCTAGAGATTACGTAAAGCGGCACGAACAAGTTTTTTAAGAACCATGACTGTTTGTGCGCCTTCAGCAGGAAGAGAGTGGTGACAATGATCACGTGCTGCTTATGGGTTCATGTCTACTTCGTTCGTTAGACACAACCTCACAACGTACCAAATTAGAGATGTGCACGGGCTGCGATTTCGCCGCCAGGCCCAGGCCCGACGCTTGCTGGAGGCAGGCCAACACGGCCCGATGATGTACATAGGACGCGCCGCCCAGGCCTGGCCCGTTGTATCATGCCCAAGGCCCGACCCGGCCTGATCGTTCAACGATGCAATAAACAACATGGCAACAGAAAAATGAAAATGTACTTATGAAGAAAAAAAAGCGTTCAGTCCTTTACTGTAACTTGTTTTTTCTTTGAAAAAACTCTTTTTAAAAGTCTAGATTGCCTGAGTGCAAAACCACTCACAAATTAATGTGCAGAAACAAGAGGTTGTCCATACACTCAGGCTTTAGTCGAGTGCGTCGTTCCTGCATTATGTATCCTGCAGCACTGAAGCTGCACTAGTTACTGGCGCTTGTAGCTGGAATCGACAAGATCTTTTTGGCAAGATTAGCAAATTTCGGATGGTAGTTTTTTTTCCCTTTCTAAAACTCAAGAAGTTCTGATTTGGAGCACGTGCTTAGTTATTCAGTACGCAAGTACTCGCTACTTCATCCCGGTTATGCACGCTGTCATGAATGTCGCACCACTCACTGAATGGTTTCATGAGCTGAATGTTCGCGGGGCGCTCTGTAGATGCTCTGCGTGGTGTTGTAAATTGAAATGCTTCCATCAGCTCATTTCCGTGTGTGCATCTCCTCATACTATTCTCGAGAAAGCATACATAGATGCCTGAACTGAAGACTAGCAAATGTGGCGAATTTATGACACATGCCCCAATTCCTTCGGTGCACGAAAACTTCCCCGCGAAAGTGAATATTTCGCACTTCCGTTGTTCTTGCTGAATGTTGATTTGACTTCTTGCAATTTTGTTTTCACGTGCAGAATGACAAGATGCAGCGTTGGACACCTGTTTGCTTCGTTTGCTTGTGTAGGTTTTTCAAATGGTTCCAGGAGAGTGATCAAATATCTTGTAATATTATTGTTAATGACTTCTGTGGAGCCAGAATTCCTTGTTTTGAGCGTGGCTTCTATATTTTCAAACTGGTGGAACACATATCTGAGCATCCCAAGTTTTGAGTTCCATCGTCTTGGAACCCCCTGCATTACTCCGCCGCTGAGAGGACTGCCTAATTCACTTTGTTTGAAGAACTTCACGAAATATTTTACGATCTGCAAGTTCTCGTGGATCAAAGTGGCCTCTTCTGCAATGAATTCCTCAGTAAAAGTGCTGCGAAGGACCTTGTTCAGGAAATGGGTGCAGCAGTTCAGTCTTTCTTAGGGCTGAAAAGCACAAATAATGTTCACGCCCTGGTCTGTAATAAATATAGCCTTTGGCCGAAGCCTTGCTACAGCCACCAAGTTTGGTAAACCGACACAAGAGCTCTTTCCGGACGTTCTCGCCGCTTTTCTTCTCGTTTGAGAAGTCGCACATGAAGAGCGCGTACGAGCGCAGCTTCCATTTGTCGTCAATGTATTGTGTGGTACCGGTCGTCCAAACAATTTTGCTATAATCATCCGCCACCACATGTCTGTCGTGATAGCGCATCGGCTCTCGTTTACGGCCGACAGAATTTCAGGCATGAACTGGCATGGCAAGTTCCTAAACCTTTTTCGCAACTGTCCAATGACGAGGAAGAAGGCTTCCTGCACTTAAAAAAAGTTCATGACGTACACCAATGTTCATCAGTTCTTCAGCCAGCTTAGCGAAACTGTCTCCCCTGGCAGTGTCACAAGGTCGTAAATCCCGTGCGCAAAACTGCGCTATTCAGTGCGACAAACTTTTTTTTTCATTTGCTGGAACAAGCGCGCTTGTGCATTTGAAAAACTTCGTTATGCTTGCCTTTTCCGGATCACTGCTCAACACAGATGAATCTGCAGATGTGAAGTGCTACTTTTTGTTGAAACGTAGATAAGGAAAGACTCGCAAGCCATGCATCGCACATATCCAACAGGTGTGAGTGTTGACCTGTTCACCACGACATCGAACTTGACTCACACGGAACTTTTGGCGTCATACTTACGCACCGGCTTACAGCGATCCTCTTCCACTGTGGCTCTCAAGTCTTCGGCACTACCTGTCGCTATTGTAGACACTGTACACGCAAGTCAAAAGTAGTTGAATATGATGCTGAGCTCAGGTTCGTTTTACAAGAAAATACCTTGGAGCATGCCCCGCCGTGGTGGTCTAGTGGCTAAGGTAGTCGGCTGCTGACCCACACTTCGCGGGATCAAATCCCGTCTGTGGTGGTTGAATTTTCGATGGAGTTTAAAATGCTGTAGGCCCATGTGCTGAGATTTGGGTGCACGTTAAAGAACCCCAGGTGGTCTAAGTTTCCGGAGCTCTCCACTACGGCGTCTCTTATAGTCATGTGGTGGTTTTGGAACATTTATCCCCGCATATCAATCACCCTTGAAACATTTTAGGCATATTCTAGGCGTGAAACGAATTTACATGCAGCTGTGTTATCCTAAAGTTTCAACAGATCTATCAAGTTACGTTTCTTTGCAGGCAGCTACGCATAACATGAGTGAAAAAAGTAACAAAGTACGTGCCTCATGTTCACATCGTTGTCATGGTAACACCCCCAAAAATTTTAATGCATTGTACATTACTGGAGATAAGCGCCCTCCTCACCCATTCTTTTATTTTCAATATGTATACACAGAAAAACAAAACATTCATGAAACGTTTGCCAGTTCATTTACTCCAGTACATATCTGTGTTATTGCCTCCGCCTTTAGTGTTAAATGCCGTCAATTTCAGCTAATTAATTCGTATGTGCCATACTCAAAAAAGTGACAACACAAATATAGTTTTCACAAAAAGCCTACTTCTACCCTCAAGAGAAAGCACACATATGAACAAGGACAGTTACGGCGCACCCTCTGCATGTTTGGCTTAATTCGGCCTTTTGACCAAGCCTGAGCCTGGTCCGCTATATAAACAAGTTATCTCGAGCCCGGTTCGAGCAGGAGGTGAAAAGACGTCGGGCTACCCGAAGTCCGTGCACACCTCTAAACTCCGCCCTCCACCACGCCCTCCCATCTCCAAATTTCCCCGCCAGAATAAATTCTAAAAAAACGCGTGCTCATGAGCAAGGGCAGTCACAGCAAAACACAGGCATTCACAACTTTTGATCCTTTAAGTGTGAAGCCGAGCGCACAATTTCATGGAGAGGTAAGTTTATTACTTGCGCGCTTGTAGTGTGAGAGCTTCTATACGTAATTAGGAGCAGTTCGGGAACAAAACTAGCTTAAAGCCCTGTGATACTTTATATCGGCGAGACCGGTACGCTTTTATACTTTTGACTTTGCTATGCTCTGCTACAAAAGAAAAATTAGGTGCGCAGGTGTAACCAACTAAGTGTTTATAAAACAAGGAACTGGAGATCCGATCTGAAATTATCTGACATCTAATCCTTATAGAGAGACTTGCACAGATTTTCCACTGAACAGAATCAAAACTTTGTAAGTCGATTTACACTGTAAGTGTGAGAGGGGATTATCCAAATTTTTTGGAGGGGGCTGGCGGCTAACGGCAACCGGAGGGGTCACTCTTCATGCAATTGCAGTAAAACAGCACGTGTAAGCATGCCTGTTTTTTTTCTTTTTTTTATAATTTCCATCGGACTACGAGTAAAACAATTGCATTTGATTGGTTGCTTGTTTGCTAGTTTGCGTCTTTTTCTGGACGCTTGCCTTCTTTCTCGGGAAGAACAGCTGCGCTACTTAGGGTATTAAAAGTGAGATCTGTTTTTAGCGAACATTTACATGACAAGAACAGTTTTCTGTAACGTGTAAACCATTGCGGGTGCATCAATATTAGGACTTAAAACTAACTTGCCTTAGAGTCTCCTTACCAATTTGACTACTTTCTTGCTTCTTTTTTTATGTAATCAGCAAAAGATGCAACGTGCAGCATTGCATTGATACTTACAGCGTAAGACTTGAAGACTGTTATGTACTCTTGCTGAATTGGTACTTTATACGGCATAGCAGGAAACTGCTGATGGCAAAAACTCGTTTGGTGTCTCCTCTATTTTTTATTCTAATACGAAGAATAATTTCATGGATTTTACAAGGCTTCAATATTTCAACTCGTAATCGCCTGTAAAGCGTAATTGCCTAAAGCATAATTATAAAGCGTAATTTCCTGTAAAACATTTCAGCCTCTCTGGTTAACCATCTGTAATCAATGCTTTGGTGGTAATTGAGCTCGTCCGGTTCATGATGTTGATATTTTGCTATCTATAGCACACGGCTCTCCTTCTCTAATGTGCCACGGGGACAGCGCCATATTACTTACTCTCCACCTAAAATCAAAATTTGCGATATTGTTGTCCAAGCATTTAATGTTTGTAGTTTTAATGCGTAAGCTTTCTTGGGTGTCTCTTCCAGAAAACCACTTCGTCTGTCTGTAACGCTTTACACGATGCGATTTCCCCAAAAAATATCTTCAGAAATTTCATCGGGCTTGCCTAAAATTGCGTAAGCATCATGCTATTCGCTACTAACGTTCCACTTTACTCATGTAGCCCATCGTGTGACGGAGAGACAGACACATATTTTTTGGGTGAATTGCCTGAAAATTCTTGCGTACCATTGGAGCAAATAAGACACAACAAAAATGTTGCCAGAGGCGAGTTTTAAACCTAAAGCACCCCGCTCAAAGCCAGGTATCTTACCCACTATAAGGCTAACCATTCACGCCCTTAGAAGTTCAAGATATCTCGACCACTAGTTTAGGAGATGTCTGTTCCTGTGGCGGCAAGGGTTTCTTTTTTTTCTGTAGTGATGCGCAGTGAGGAAGTGTGCTCGCAGTGCGATGATCCCACACCTATTAGGTGAGAGCCGCTCAGGACTGAACAGTGTAGGCATGGCTGCAGTTTAGGACTGAGGAAAGCGATGGGACTGGGCACTACGTGGTAAACGCTGACAGATGCACAGTGAAATTTGCTCATGAATACTGCCACTTGCTGATCACTATTTATACGTCGTGTAGTTTTATCAAGGAAAAACAAAACAGAACCACAGCAACCTATAAAGCGACCGAGATGAGCAAGAGACGCAACGATTGCGCATACTTAAGGGGGTTTGTGCAAGCATTTCTTTTGCTCAGACTACGCAAGAGAAGCCGAACCTCTGAGGGCTTACATGATACGCAACATCTCTGAACTCATGAGCTGGAGGTCAACGAGCTTAGGCGTCTTTTGTAAGATAAAAATATTCGGAGGTTGTTGTTCGGACGAACACGCGAATCTGACCATGCAGTGTGGAGCGATGTCACTTCATGTCTTGCAATTTTCACTTGTTTCCTTTTGAGGTATTAAAAATATGTGCCCTTTCAAAGATTAATAATATAAGGTTAACCAATCGAAAACTTGGCGATTTTCTATTTTCGCTCTACTACTTGTGCTATCATGCTGTCATTGTTGACACTTACATATGTATGTATTATAGGTCATGTCACTCATGGAATTTCGGTGGCGGCTTCCTATGCTCTCTTATAATACTTCAGTCAAAATTAGTAGCCCTCTACTTTTGAAAAAGAACTTGAACTTTATACCCGCTAACATGTTTTGAACGCTTTGTATTTCGACGTTTATGAGTGCTTGTAATGCATCAGGCTTACGAGTTTTCCAGCCACGTGAAAGTAATTTTTGAGGCTATAATAGGAGCCTTCTATCTAAAGCAAGTAAGGTGAAAACATTGTGTTTATTTAAATCTTAGTGATTGTCATGCAAAACGTAAACGTGAGCCCGAGGACATATCAACTCCGAGTATTTTTTGAGTCACTGTCGCAATGAAGAGAAAACATGGTGTTCGAGGTGTGAAGAAACCTGAATAAATCTGAATGAAGTAAAGTAGCTGTGAAAATAACCAGGAGGTTAACGGTGAATGTTTTAGACTACCAGTTCCTTCTTTGCAGCTAAAAGACCCATCATACCACTATAATGTTTACTTCTTGCGCTTTTTTTAATCTAGAATCCATTGTAGGGCACTGTAAAAAAACATTCAAGCACGCCTCATATATCCAAGAAACGGCCATTGTTCTAATTAAAATCTCGAACTCCTGCTTTCACACTTGTGGGAACGTAAGGCCCATGACCCTCTCTGAGTTCGTCGTGAGAGAATCCGCAATCTCTGGGAGAAAAGTTCGAGTAGAAGCGCAGCGGCCGCAGTAACCGAGTGTTTTTCATTCCTTCTCCCCAGCGTCGGCTGCTGCTGCGCACGCACATAGCGGCTGACATTCGGAATTGTGGTGCTTTTTGATATTGCGAATGAAAATATATGAGCATGAATGTGTGCCGCATGTATAAGGGAGCACGTATACATTTCCATGCGAACAGGAAAGCTGCCTCTCGAATGCCTATTTTTTTGTTGCTATTCCTGCTTTCATTTTTCTACCGTTTGATATACTCCATACTGGGGTTATAGAGACAGCTTTATTTGCCATAGTCCAAATCTTGGAGCTAGAATAATAACTGTGCTTGAAAATTAGGGAAGAGAGATGCAAAAGTGCCGAGTCAGCCGAAGCACTTACTATTAAAGGTTTCCAAATTTGTGATGTGTCAGCTTTGAGTGCATAATGATGAAGCTTCTGGCCTGGAGGAAGTGCACCATTGGTTCAGTCTGGTTTCGTCCACATTAATGCCTCCCCTCCCCCTTTTTATCTTTAAGGGTAACTAGGCGACGCTATGGACTGTTCGTAAAACAAGAAGCACGCCCCGCCTTGGTGGCCTAGTGGCTAAAGTACTGCGCTGCTGACCCGCAGGTTGCGGGATCGCATCCCGGCTGCGGCGGCTGCATTTTCGATGAAAGCAAAAATGCTGTAGGCCTGTGTGCTCAGATTTGGGTGCGCGTTAAATAACCCCAAGTGTTTGAAACTTCCAGAGCTCTCCAGTATTTACGGCGTCTTTCATAATCATATGGTGGTTTTCGGAGATTAAACCACACATATCAATCAAATCAAAACAAGAAGCGATGGATTCATTAAGTGCAAACTGCGCACTTTCTTTGGTGGTACTTTTTGTGGATGATGATAGTGACACGTGTAATTACATAATGTTTCACTGTGGCCGCGTCCCACTGCGTGGCACATTTATTTGCGTTGGCACTCGGCGCAGGCCACTTTTCAACGTGCTGTAACTTTCTGGAGTGTTTACGAATTTTGTAACCAGATTGTTTATACGACACGACCTTCCATAGAGAGCTTCCGCGAGCATCAGAAATAATCCTAGAGTTTACGATGTCTGATGTATATTAATTCTGATGCCTTTCACTTAGGGTATATTTGATTATCCTCGACCGACGATTGTGCTCACCACCATCATTTCACTGTGAGCGTTTTGCCTTGTGGGCACCAATTCGCCCAATAAAGCGTTCAATCTTATCGATTAGACGGCTCCGTTCTTTATTGTCACAGTAATGTGACTAAGGTATCCAAGGTAACCTCTTTTCTTTCTCCCGCAGGAACAGCTGCTGCTGAGTGTAATTCCTGCCTACATCGCAGCCGAGGTGAAGCGTAGCATCATGCTGAAAATGGCCGATGCTTGTCAAACGTCCACGAAGAGGAGCCGCCAGCGATTCCACGAGCTGTACGTTCAGCGCCATAACAACGTCAGGTGCGTGCCGTGCATTTCCACTAAGACCGTAAAGTCTTACGTTACACGCCTGGACGGCATAATATGCCTCAGTAAAACCTACCTGTTTACGTTTATAGCCAATAAATATACCTAACTGAACTTCATGAATCTTCGTGAAGCCTGTCAGATAACAATTTTTAGTCGCCTGTTATTTACATGAGACGAAGGGGCAGCGAATGTTGTATTAGTTGAGTTCAAAGCGTTTTAGTTTATTTTCGTGCATGTATTATAAAAAAAGCATGATCTATCATTAAGAAATGGTTTTCTTCTGAGCATTCATCTGACCGCTGCTAAATTTTGCTTAATCTTGCCTTTTTAGAAGCGTAAGCAACATACTTTATTGACACAAAGCTGCGAATAAATGATTACGAACCTATCAAGAAACTTTACAGCAACGTTCAACGTAATTATCCCTGCTAACAACTATCGCTTTCTCGTTCGTACAATAAAAAAGAACAAACAATGGCAAAATTGCCGCTTTACCTACAATCTTTTATACGCGTCTTCACGTAATCGTCAGAAGAGTACAGAGAAGGTGGGGTGAAATCGCAGGCCCCTGCCTTCTGCCTTATCGGCACTATAAGAATTTTCGGTACGACTTCGGCGGGCTGGGGATCTTATGCTGCGATGCGCTCGTGTGCACGACTTCATGGAGCTTGCGCAGCAGGGGACACGGCTTGCCCAGGACGCCCGCGAAGTCGTCCATGTCAGCATCCCAGACGGCCAGACCTGTGCATATGGAGGTCACGATGGCCTTGTCGGCCACGCTTTGCTCGTCCTCGTACGCGACCCATTGGAGATCCTTCCTGGCGAATGGGCAGTGGCCATAGTGATGGTAGGAGCGCTTCCAGCCGTCGTTGCGGAGCTTGTCCTGCACCTCGACGTAGCTCAGCAGCCCAGACTCGTTGGTGCGTTCACCAGGCGCACCGGGCCCCGCGGCCGCGGCGCCCACTCGGTGCAGGCTTCTGTGGCGCAGGGTGAAGGAGACACCCGCGAAGGACACGCTGAGGACTGTTTTGCGGAAGTCGTCTGTCTCGAGCCTTAGGTCGTCGAGCACACGCATTAGGCCGTACTGACCTTGGTGCGACGTGCGAAGCAGAGTGCGCACGGGCGTCGCGCACGTCACCAATGGAAAGTGGTGCGGGTCGAGTGACCGGTGCCCGTCCACCAGCACCACATCCAGGTTTTCGTAGACGGACTGTACGTGGTACGACTCACGCCTCAACCGTGTGTTCATGGGAAGCACCGCCGACAGGAGAAGGCCGTCGCTCATGTAGGAATTGTGCAGATCAGCTAGCAGCACGGTGAAATTGATACGGTGCTCGTGTTTCGGGTACTTCCAGTAGATGAGCAGCCCTTGAAATTCGTTGCGACGAAGCCACTCTGCCGAGTTACGCGCGAACGTCACTCGCGTGCGCCTTTCCTTGACAAGTGCGACGAACCTAGGCCCGTCCTCGACGCTGCCTCCAAGACACGCCCATAAAGTCACCTCTGGATTCGAGCGCTTCAGTCCCATGAATCTGGATCGAGGGAAAAAGAGTGCTTAGGAATCAATTACAATCCACCCATCTGTCACTACTAGCTGCATGTGTGATGATTCATTTTAAAGGGTCAGTCAACAGGCCCCGACTTTTTTACACGCCCCAAACAAGCTCGCGCATCTTTCCTACGCTTGAGAAACTTCCTTCTATGCTCAGTGACGTCAACTCGGTGATCGGCGACGTGACGCAGCACGCAGCTCGTCGATTGGTCTGAACCAGGTCTTAACAGCTTCACTGATCGCCGAGTTGACGTCACTGAGCCTGTAAGCAAGTTTGTCAAGTGTAAGAAGGATGCACGAGCTTGTTTGGGGAATGTAAAAAAAAGTCGAAGCCTGTTAACTGACCAGTTAGTATCAAGTAACGATTAGCGGTGTGTTGTGTGTAGCACAATTAATGCGGCTGATGCAGAGCGCAGAGCCAGTTCCCGACCCGTCAACTAACGAAGCTCATCGGTTCCGCAAGGCAAACGCGGGAGACCTGCGCATGAGAAATAAAGGAGACTCCTTCGTTCACACGGTTAACAAGTGGAGCCGTCAAGGTCACCTTCCGTTTGGGACTAGAAGGGGAAGGCTTACTCGGAAGAGCGTCTGGCAAGAAGCAGGCCAGGTGTCGTCGTCTGAGTTTAAATCATTGCTGGCATGTACGTGTGTTGAGAATGCCGCTGGGACGCGACCACTGGACTGACAATGATTGCGGCGCGGAGACGAGCACATACTCTCCCGCTATACATTATTACCAAGTGTTGTTAAGATGGCGGGGCGCCTCGCTGTCGCATGCACACTTGGTGAGCGCACAGAGTGCAACGGTGTACTCACCGCTCTTAAGGAGGTTTCTACGAAGCAACATTTAATAAGAGAACTGACGGAACTCAAGCGCGAGAATGGCTGCCAACGGAGGTCGGCCTGGTATGAGAGTAAGTGTGACACGTGGATAACCTACAGCCTCTCGTGTTGTAATTCATAACGTGATATCTACCAATGCACTGCCTGTTATGAAACTGTTTTCGCGATTGGTTGTGGTGATGCAAGCCCAACGTGTGATTGGCTTGTGGGGAGACCCTTTGTTCAACCGAGGGTTGAAAAAAGATTATTTGAATGTGAAATAGAGAGCGGAGGTTTGGGCTTGGACTCGGGCAGACGCCTGAGGCTGTAATAAAGCGTCTCTTCACCGTACTACGGCCCTTTCTTCGCGCTGTCACCGTGCACTCGAGTCATCGAGGGGACCCATTGCGAACCTGAAACATCTTCCCTCCTTATCTAGTGTAGAAGCTAGTGGAGAAGAAGGAAATTAACTCTGGCCCTTTAATAAACACATTTGTAGGGACTTAGAGCTGCGGTTACGAATTTTCACGAGTGTTCTTGGTGAACGGTGCATAAAAAGATTGACTAACCTTGTGCTGTCTGCTATTCACCCGTTTCTCAGGAGAACACGCTAGCTTTAGAACACAGTTCAATCGGTGATGCACTTGCGAGTAAGAGAGAGAGAGGAATAATTCGAGGGGGGCAAAGCAAACAAGCAAGCGGACCCATAATGAAGCCGGTGGATATTAATGGCCTACAGGTGAAGGCATTTTGACAGTAGCGCAAGGAATTTATTACAGGAGAAATTACGTATCATCATCATCATCATCATCACCATCATCATACTGACTACGTCCACTGCAGGACAAAGGCCTCTCCCATGTTCCGCCAGTTGACTCGGTCCTGTGCTTTCTGCTGCCACTTTATACCGCAAAATTCTTAATCTCATCTGTTCAGCAAACCTTTTGTCTCCCCTAACCCGCTTGCCTTCTCTGGGAATCTAGTTAGTCACCATTATTGACAAGTGGTTATCCTGTCTACGCGCTACATGCCCAGCCCATGTCCATTTCTTTTTCTTGATTTCAACTATGATATCCTGAACCCCCGTTTGTTCTCTTATCCACTCTGCTCTCTTCTTGTCTCTTAAGGTTACACCTACCATTTTTCTTTCCATTGCTCGCTGCGTCGTCCTCAATTTAAGCTGAACCCTCCATGTAAGCCTCCAGGTTTCTGCTCCGTAGCTAAGCACCAGCGAGATACATCTGTTATATACCTTCCTCTTGAAGGAGAGTGGCAATCTACCTGCCATAATTCGAGAGTGCTTGCCAAATGTGCTCTACCTCATTCTTATTCTTCTAGTTATTTCAATCTCGTGGTTCGGCTCTGCGGTTATTACCTGCCCTAAGTAGACATGGTCTTTTACAATTTGAAGTGCACTGTTACCTATCTCGAAGCGCTGCTCTCTTCCGAGGTTGTTGTGCATTACTTTCGTTTTCTGTAGATTAATTTTAACACCCACCCTTCTGCTCTCCTTGTCTAACTCCGTAATCATAAGTTGCAATTCGTTCTTTGAGTTACTCAGCAATGTAATATCTTCGGCGAAGCGCAGGTTACAAAGGTACTATTTATTATTTCTTATCCCTAATTGTTCCCACTCTTGGCCTCTGAAAACCTCCTGTAAGCACGCGGTAAATAGCTTTAAGTAGATTGTATCTTCCTGCCTTACGCCCTTCTTGATTGGTATTCTGTTGCTTTTTTTATGAAGCACTATGGTAGCAGTTGTTCCCCTGTATGTTTCTTCCAGGATGTTTGTATATGCTTCATCGACACCCTGATTCGGCAGTGTCTGCATGACTGCTGATATTTCTACTGAATCAAACGCCTTCTCATAGTCTAGAAATGCTATGTATAGTGGTTGGCTATATTCTGAGCATTTCTTTATTACCTGATTGATAGTATGAATGTGTTCAATTGTTGAGTAGCCTGTTCAAAATCCTGTTTTTTCTGTTGGTTGATTGAATTCTAATGTCTTCTTGACTCTGTTAGCAATTACCTTTGTAAATAGCTTGTGTACTACGGAGAGCAAGCTGATTGGCCTGTACTTCTTCAAGTCTTTGTCATCTCCTATCTTATGTATTAAGATGATTTTAGCGTTCTTCCAAGACTCTGGTACTCTTCCCGTCTGGGAACACCTCGTGAAAAGGGTGGCTAGTTTTTCTAACACACTCTGTCCTCTATCTTTCAGTAGATCTGATGTTACCTGATCTTCACCAGCAGCTTTTCTTCGTTGCATGCTTTCCAAGGCTTTTTTTACTTTTTCTATCATTACTGGTGGGGTGTCGTCTGAGTTACTGCTAGATCTTATAGTATTAAAGTCATGGTTGTCCCGGCTACTGTACAGATCTCTGTAAAACTCCTCCGGTACTTTAACTATCGTATTCATATTGGTAGTTATTTTGCCATCATTGTCCCTTAGTGCTTACATCCGGTTTTTGCCTATCCCAAGTTTTCTCTTCACTGCTTTGACGCTTCCTCCGTTTTTCAGAGCGCACTTAATTTTCTCCATGTTATACCTTCTTACATCGGATAATTTATGCTTAATAATCAACTTCGAAAGCTCTGCCAGTTCTATCTTGTTTGTTGTACTTTAGACTTTCATGGTTTGACGCTTTTTATTGAGATTCTTTGTTTCCTGGGAAAACTTGCCATTGTCCTGCCTAACTGCCGTGCCTCCAAGTTCCACTGCACACTCCGTAATGATACTCGTCAGATTTTCATTCCATGTATCTACACTATGGTTGGTTCCCTCAATAAGAGCCGAGTACCCGTTCTGAAGCGAGACTCTGAATTTCTGTACTTTTCCTCTTAGTGCTAGCTCATTTATTGGCTTCTTGCGTATAAGTTTCTGTCGTTCCTTCTTCCAGTCTAGGCGAATTCGGGACCGTACCGTTCTATGGTCTCTGCATTGTACCTTGCCAACCACTTCCACATCCTACATGATGCCTCGATGTGCGCTCATTATAAAGTCTATTTCGTTCTTGTTTTCGCCATTATGGCTCCTCTACGTCCACTTACGGTTTCCTCGTTTTCAGTTGAAGGTATTCAAAATCCGTACATTATTGCGTTCTGCGAATTCTACTAGTAGCTCTCCTCTGGCATTTCTAGTACCGATGCCATAATCTCCTACTGCTTGGTCTCCAGCCTGCTTCTTCCCTACCTTTGCATTAAAGTCTCCCATCAGTATAATATACTATGTTTTTACCTTGCTCATTGCCACTTCCATGTCTTCATAGAAGCTTTCAACTGAAGCGTCATCATGGCTGGATGTAGGCGTGTAAGCCTGTACTACCTTCATCTTGTATCTTTTATTGAGTTTATTACAATACCTACCAATCTTTCATTAATGCTACAGTATTTCTCTATGTTGCCAGCTATGGTCCTGTGAATTGGTAAACCAACTCCCAGTTCTCTTCTGTAATCGAAGCCCCGATAGCAAAGAATGTGCCCATTGTGTAGCACCGTACTGGCCTCATCTGTCCTCCTAAGCTCACTGAGCCCTATTATATCCCATTGAACACCCTCTAGCCCCTTGAATAGTACAGCTATACTTGCCTCGCTAGATAAAGTTCTAGCGTTAAACGTTGCCAAGTACATGTTCCAATAGCGGCCTGTCCAGATCCAGAGGTTCTTAGCACCATCTTCTGCGTTGCAGATGTGACCGCCGCCATTTTCAGTTGGTTCGCAGCGGCTGGGGACTGAGGGCCGTTAGTTAATTGACGTGTGCATGTGGACGTTAGTGGCGAGATACTGCACCAGGGTGGCCAATCCTTCTCTGGTGAAGGAGTGCGTTTGCCGGCGGTGGTCACCGGTTAGGCCACTCCCCAGGACTATTAGTGCAGTTGCACCACCACAAGAATTTTTTTTATCCGGTCGGGAACTGCGCGGCACCGGGATTCGAACTACAGACCTTTCGCATGCAAGACGGATTCTCTAACCACTACGCCATCACCGCTTATTGGTTCTATGGTAATGGGCTGCAAACTGGAAAATATATTAGTGTGCGATCAGGGGCGGTCTACTGAAAAGTGCTCTCTTGTTTCATGACATTGCGTCCATAGAAGTATGGTTACTTTACAGAGATTGGCTGTCCCACAATACAGCATGATGTGTCCTTGCACATAACGGCACCTGAATCCCGCCATACACTAAGCATACACACACACATATACTATTCTGTGCATAATACGATGTGCATCTCTCTCTTTCTCACTGCCTTATTTTGTCACACAGCCTGTCACATAGCCTGTCCTGTCAAAGGAGCCTTATTTTGTCACACAAAATAAGGCTCCAGTATTTTTCGCATGTGAACTCTACGTCGAGGTGGAAATACTATGCTGGAGTTAGCATGACACCGCTGCGACAACCGACAGAAACCCGCCAACTAGCTTGCCAATTACAGACTTGAGGGCAAGTGTCTATATTACAAAGTTGCAGGGCATGCCATATCTATTTTTCAGAAACTGCAGAATCTACACTTAGTTCAAGACACCGATAAAGCCGATCGCTCAAGGCGCGCACAAAGCGCAATCATTCTGGGTCAGACCAAAACTATACGTAACATGGAAGTGAAAAAAACATTTGAATGACAGTGCGATGCGGCTGCATGTTTTTCTGAAAAGCTGCAAGTGATCTCAACTGTGCCCGCACATTGCCTTATTCCACGCGTAGTGTTTCGTGCTTATCTCATTTTGTCGAAATGTGTTCAGGAAAATCAGAATAGTAACCTGTTCTTTGTATGAAAGCATAGAACACTGGAACAGCCACTGCGGCGCCTCTTCTTGCACACAGCCGAAACAGTTTTTTGGACCTCGCTATTCATGAAAAACACAGATACGCCCTATCCATCACATGCAAATATTTATTTATTTATTATACCTCAAAAACCCCAGGGAGGGGTGTTACATGAGGGGTGGGCAATACAGGGTTTCTTCAATGTGCGCTTTAAAAAGAATGTGGCTGGAGTGGCGCACGACGTGGGACGGAAGATCATTCCAATCCTTCGCTGTCTGAACGAAGAATGACCGAAGGTGAGCAGTTGTACGGGCATGCGCAGGGTAAACCGAGTTGTTGTGGTTAGTGCGGGAAGATATGCGATGCGCGGGCATGATAACAGATGCGTCGGAGAGTGAGTGAAAAAATTTATGAAAAAGAGCTAATCTAGCGACTTTGCGTCGCAGTTCAAGGCTGGGAAGATGGGCTTTAATCTTTAAGTTAGTAACGCTTGTGTGGCGCGAGTAATCGGAATATATAAACCTAGATGCTCTATTTTGGACAGATTCTAATGTTTTGGATAGATTAGGTTGGTGGGGATCCCAGATGGCGCAAGCGTATTCAAGCTTCGGACGGACTAGTGTTTGATATGCTAAAAGTTTAACAGAAGGGGGAGCAAGTCGTAAATTTCTTCTTAGGTAACCAAGGACTTTGTTTGCTTCGTTAGAAATGTTTGTTATGTGGGAGGACCAAGTAAGATCTGGCGTAATGTTTATACCTAAATATTTGTAGGAATTCACCAGGGATATTTCGCAACCAGAAAAAAAGTATGAAGCAGCCGGGTGAGATTTCCTGCGATGAAAAGAGATGACGGAGGTTTTCCTAATGTTCAAAGTCATGAGCCATTTTTTGCACCAGGTTTCTATAGTTATTAGATCATTTTGAAGGGTCTGGGAGTCATTAGGGCAGTTAATAGGACGATAAATCACGCAATCGTCAGCGAATAGACGGATTTGGGACGATATATTGCTAGGTAGGTCGTTAACATAAATTAAAAATAGGAGGGGACCGAGCACCGTACCCTGAGGTACACCTGAAAGGACAGGACGCGTGGTAGATGATGTCTGGTTGGAGTAAACGAACTGTTCCCGGTTTGACAAAAAATTTCGTATCCATTCTAAAACTGCTGGGTCAATGTTTAAGCGGGAAAGTTTTATAAAAAGGCGTTCATGGGGTACTTTATCGAAAGCTTTTTCAAAATCTAGGAAAAGGGCATCTACAGGAACATTCTGATTTATACTTGAGCTGATGTCGTTAATAAAGAGCGCTAGTTGTGTGTCACAGGAGAGGTCTTTCTGAAATCCGTGCTGACTGGGATGGAAAAAGTTTACAGAGATCAGGAATTTGACTGTTTGAGAATAAATTATATGTTCCATTATTTTACAGCACACGCATGTTAGTGATATGGGCCGGTAATTTGAAGGTGAGGATGACGGACCTTTTTTGGGTATCGCAATGACCTTGCCAACCTTCCAGTCCCGTGGCACCACTCCAGATGACAGTGATTGCTGGAAGATGTGCGACAATATGACAGCACAGAGATGTTTGGTATTTTTTAAAACTTTAGAATTTATACAATCAATACCAGCTGATGATGTCACTTTTAAGGAATCAATGACTTGTATGATGCCATTTGGTTCGAAAATGACACTGGGCATAGCAGGACAATCATGGGACGGCACACACGGAGATACATCGGCAACACATGAAAATGCATCGTCAGGTTCATCAGTAAACACTGAGCAAAACGTGGAGTTTAGTGTTTCGGCGACCTTGAACTCCGGGATGGGAATATTATCTTCATCTAGTAAAGAAATGGGTTTAGCATGGGTTGGGTTGATAGTGTTCCAGAACTTTTTGGGGTTTGTTCGTAGCATGTCTGGTAGGGTTGACGAGAAGAACGTCCGCTTAGCGTCCGAGATCATGGATGCGTAAAGTTTTTCAGTTTCACGATATTTTTCCCAAGCGTTACTGGATTTTGATTTTTTGGCTGACCGAAATTGTCTTTTCTTTTTGTTGCTAAGTCGTTTCAAAGTATTATTGTACCATGGCGAAGTAGGCCGTTCTGTGATAGTAACTGTGGGGATGTACATGTTTATTAATTGCTGCATTTTGTTCTTGAAGAGCTCCCAGTTCTCGTCAACAGAACGTTTGGAAAAATCCACGAGGAACCAATCGGAAAAGGAAGCTAGTTCATCATTCATTCCTTGATAATCTGCTTTGTTGTATAGGGTTATCGTCTTTTTTACTTTTTTTGGATTAGGCAAGTTGCATTGAAAAGTGGCATGAATGACGGCATGATCACTGAAGCTGCTCGGACTAGAAACGGACGAAACTTTATCTGGTTGGTTCGTGAGAAATAAATCCAGTAAGCTTGATGAATTAAAAGTCGTTCACGTAGGAAAGCTAATCATTTGAGATAAGTTGAAAGTAAGGCAAGTATCTATGAAGTCACTTTCAGTGTTCGGTTTCGACATTGCTAATGCTAGATCAGACAAAGTTATCGCCGGAAAGTTAAAATCGCCAAGGAGGAGAATAGGGGCGTTATCCGACGCTGACGTTAATAGTTGTAGAGCATCATGAAGCTCACCAACGAAAGAAGGATCGGAATCAGGGGGGCGATAGCAGATGCCAATGACAACGAGTGGAACGGCAGCTTTGCAGTGAATAAAGACTACTTCAAGACTCGAAGGAATGTCAACAGCGCAGCATTGTAAACTGTGGTGAGCGGCGATTAACACTCCACCACCCCGCTTGTTTTTGCGATCGCAACGAAAAATATCGAAGTTGTTGAACAGAGGAAGCAATTCAGAGTCTAAGATAGATGCATTAAGCCACGTTTCGGTTAGGAGAACTAAGTTACAGTCACTTGCTTGAATTAGGCTGTGCAAGGCATCGCGTTTGGGCAGTAGACTCCTAATATTAGTATAGATGAGCGAAATAAGGTTTACATTAGACTGGGTACGGACTTTAGCAGATAGCTACGGGGCACGTGGGACTACCGTTTGCGTAGTCGGATCAAGAATGTAGGTGACCTTATCGATAGTTAATTTTCGGTATGCAAGTTTATAGGGTCGGGACTGGGCTTTGCCAAACGCAATCAGCTGCTTGTGTATCAAGCGGGTGTTAGGCGAGTAATCTTGCGAAATGCTATACGTGGTATTTTTCAGCTTATTTGCGTTAGAAAGAATACGGTCTTTGTCTTTGAAATGCGTGAACTTCACAATGATCGGCCTATTTTTGTTAGAATGGAAAGATCCCAGTCGATGTGCGCGGTCAATATCACGTGGGTTGAGCGTTACTTTGAGCGTATTTTTGCAGAGATTTATGATTAGTTCCTCGGACTGGGCCCAGGTTTCGCGATCCGAATCAGTGTGTCCATAAAATATGAGATTGTTTCGCCGGGCGTGATCGTTTGAATCGTCAAGACTGCAGGTTAGTTGCGATATTTGTTCGGAATTTTTGACAGTAACTGAGCGAATGACCTCAAAGTCTGCCTGAAGTGTGCCTACGGCGGTACATTCTTTTTCTATTTTAGCAAGCCGTTGATTAATATCGTCAAACGTTTTAACATTCTGGGACAGTGTAGTTTGTATGGCTTTCATTTCTTTCATAAGGTTGTCTTGGTTTAATCTAATTTCATCGAGTGCTGCCAAGATATCACCAGGAATTTCGCTGGAAGCGGAACGTGTAGTAGGACCTGGGTTTTCTTCTATATCGCCGGAAAGAAGTAGCAAATTTAGAAAACAGTAGCAGTATTGACACAAGGCAGCAATACAATACCGTTATTAAGCTATCTGCTGCCGTATTTCAAAATGGTTGCAAATTTTTCTGACCAGATTCTGCTTTGGCACGCCTTCATTCAAATTGTGTCAATTGCCTGTCATGATTCATGCCTGTGTTTCACTGCGTCTGGCGCGTGCCGGGCGCGATCAGCTCAAATTCCGCCCGCCAAGCCCGATGATAAACATTTCAAACCACGTGCAACTTCTGTAATTTTCAAAACATAGATATGCTATAAATTAGCACACAATACCACCCTGCAATACAAACACTCGCCCTCAAGACAATAAGTAAAAAAGGTAATAAAACAGTTTCGCCAATTAGTCCCAACAGTGTTACGCCCATTTGGGCTAAGTATTTCCACAAAATGACAGGAGCTTTACTGTCAGGATTTTTATCACATGCACACAGACATACATTTATATATGATGCAGATTTTCTTTTCATTTTAGAACATTGAGTTTCGGAACACTTTAGAGAAGTAGGATATTTGCCTAAAGATTAGACTGTGAAGATAAATATTACTAGGTATGTACTTGAAAAGCATTATCAAGTGAAAGAGATGGCTGTGTTTAAGTGACAAACTTTTGGCTGCAGCATCATAGCATGTCTTGCCGTTGCTGCCTTTCACACTGATCTTTTTCAGTTTTTGTAGTCAAGAAAGCACATCAACCCGGTCATTGATTGAAATTCAATTTATCCACTGAAAATTGTGTGCACCTGTGTTCATGCTGCGTTTTTTTTTCACTATATTTCAGAATGGTCGACTTATACCGAATTGCACGATTGCCTGTTATATTTAACCACTCGTGGAGATTTTTTTTTATATTCTTTTACTGCAGCTGTCCTCGGGATCATGTCGTTGTCCAGTTTAAGGATGCTAATCCAGTTTCCCTCTACCTCTTGTATTAAATTTCTCAGTACTATTTTTTTGAATTGCATACCTAGCCTAAATAATTTCAGTTCGCTAGTTTTTGGATTGTGTGATGTGTTTCAGAGGCGCACATGCCAATGTTACTTTAGCTGAAAACTGCGACAGTGTGTTTCCTTTCGCAAAAGTAATAACTGTTGGGTTTCGTCGTCCCAAAACCAAGATATATTTATGAGAGACTGTTTTGAAGGGCTCTGTTAGTTTAGATCACAGAGGGTTTTTTTAACGTGTACCTAAATCTGAGCCAATGGGCTCCTACCATTAGGCCTCCATCGAAATACGCCCGCAGCAACCAGGATTCAATTCTGCGAGCAACAGATTAGTAGTCAAGCATCATAACTAGTAGACTATCACGTGGGCTTTCTACGTTTTCGTTTAGTTCTTCAGTACATTATGCCATGTTCTCAATGAATCTGTCGAAACGAACGTACCTTGCTAAGAATGGTTCCGTATAATAGAGATATATACTTTCGCAAATAGTGGCCACTTGAGCCCTTTTGCGGCCGCGAAAGATAGGGTCTAAACAACCGCTGAATGGCATACCCGTGCTCGCTTCTATTCTACTCAACACACATAATAGCGGCCTCAGGAGGACCATGAAGACCCAAGTTTGGCATCAAATGTTTTCGAAAAAAGAGTTTATTTATATGCGCGATTCCTAATATCAGCTCTACACCGTGTCCCGCTGAGGTCGTTTAATGGGTTACCACAAAAATCAGTTAGGTCTTATTAAAGAGTGCTGTTTCTGCACTTATTTTGCACAAAGGGTACACATTCATGTGGTTTAAATTTACTCTAAACGTATTTCATTTTGCGCAGCACGGGTGTGTAGCCCAGTGGTGAAGACACTCCCTTTCGAAGCGTGGGGGTACCATTTCAAATCGCAGCATCAGAAAGAAAGTTTTTATGGTTTTATTTATGCTGACGACATTATTGGGTCTGACTAGCCGCTCGTGGTTCTGAAAGCAGCGCAGTAGCTCGGCCGCAGGGCCCTATGGGAGTGTCCCCTTTTTACGTATGTTTCTCTTTGGCCATATGATGTTTTTCTTGATGTGGTGTGCTCACCGAGCGGAATGCAACGTTAGCCCATTGGCTAAATTGATATGGGTGTGATTAAAAAGATTAAAAACGCTGACGAACCCTGGTCCTGAAAGCCCATTTTGTGGACGCGGTAGATTTTAAGTCTGTACATGTGATACTCACTGATTGTCCTCGTTGTACGTCAAGACTGAAGAGGAAACACACAAAGCTCCAACGTGAGCTGGCTTGTCTAGAGAACGGGCGAAATAACGCGCACTGGCAACTCATAGACAATCTCCTTACGTGAAAGGCGTCGACATACAACTTCGGTAATGATTAAATTCGGAACATTCGACTGCACTACGTATATTTAGAGTCATAAATGAATTTGGATAATGGCTATGGCAGCTTTTAAGTGAGCATTAGCTGTTGACGGACGCCGATCATTTTATTGATTGAGTCACTACAAGCCGTTATAATTTGATAGCTTCTCGGTTTACAATCTTTGTCGTCATTTCCCAACCGCTGGCATCATAGTTTCCGTGAAAGCGCTAAATATAATTAAGCGCGACTTTGTGGTTTCACTTCCAAGGCTAGTGAAAAACTGATGCAATTGACATAATTGGTGCTTAGGCGCTTGCAGCCATTCAGTGTCTGCATCGATTAAAAGTCTTGGCAAATAATATTTAGCTTCAAATTATGGGGGGTTTTCTCAGTCTCAAGAGGAACTAGTAAATACCTTGCGTATTTGGTGGATTTATAAAAAAACGCTTTAGTGTATCTCATGAAAATAAACTTGAAAATTTGAACTGCGTGCACTGCGAGTTTGTATTGCATTTGTATCGCTATTGAACCATTGGGACCACACTACTATTTGCTTGGCAAAGTAGCTACATGATGTGGAACAGCTTCGCCAAATGCCAAATCGCACAATGTAAAAAAATATGCTGAGCTCGAGTATGATCATGCTATGTGAAACGTTCAATTTGGTTTATTATGTGACACTGTGTATGTGTAGACTCCTGTTTCCTGCATTATTATGTCCAAATAACATTCGAACAAAAGTTCGAGTGGTATTAGACAGCAGTATACACTATTGAAGTGCATTAGTGAATTAGTTTTTTTGTCTACAGTTGATGGCTTTTCATAGCAAAGTGAAATCTGCCATTTTACGAAAAATTATTAAACAGACATGGTTGTACATCACTGTTCATGTCTGTCACACCTTGTGCTCCACCACTTTTCTTTATTGCTTGGCAGTCATGACTTAGCACAGAATATAACTGATCACATAGATTAGTATGCAAATGTCTATTTGGAAGTTCATTTTGCTCTCAATCAATTCTCAATTTTTTTGCTAATCCTTTCCGCCTTGAATTGGAGCCTAGCCTTAGGCAAAGGTCACCCCTAGTTCATTAACCAAGTGTTACAGTAACAACACAATGGTGTTTTCACTACGACGTCTCTTGTAGCCTGGATTGTCGAACCTACTGTTTCATATTTCTCATTTCAGATTGTACTTTTGGGGGAAAGTTGACAAAATATCAATATACCAACGCCACATATAAATCAAATAGATGTAAACCCCATTTTTAGAGATTTTAAATCACTAGTGTTAATAACTGAACGGCACTGTAGGGAATGTTAATTATTAAACGTATGAACTTGGCAGTTCTTACATAGGCAGTAAAGTTTTGAAGCTACTACGCTGATGAAGGTAAAAACTTTTGCTTGTTTCAGAGCATGTAACTGTTTGTAAAAGGAAGTGCTAGTTGTTTCGGTTAATGAGCAATGCCTGCCAGTTTCAGATATCGCTTACTAGAAAAAAACCATTTGCTGCCTGGGCTCCTTGCCTGTGTTTGGAATTCAACTTTTTTTTCGTACTAAATTATTTATCACATACATAACACAGTTCCTTACCGCAATATTCAATGAAGAAGGCGTTATTTTGCACCATCATCGTCATCAGCCTGACAACGCTCACTGCAGGGAAAACACCCCTCTAAAATGCGAATTACAGTAATTTCACTGCTGGGCTGAATGCGCGGAAGTACGCCCAATTGAATTTACTGCGCCCATCCTAATAAATTGCGTCAAACTGCATCAAAGCCTCGATTTTGTGGGCGTATATAACTAGCAATCGTACAGCCGGTACATCACTACGTGTGCAGCGGGATCTTAGGGCCGCAAAAATAATAATGGCGGAACTAGAAATATACCGCTGAATGAACAGCGCTCGCACAAGCGTCCCACGGCATGCTCGGTGTTGGGTGGCCACTTCGGCTTTTCAAGTCGGCTTGATGAAAAAAGTCAAAGTTTTGCCGCAAAGGCAAAGCAATCAACGCGATAGCAAAAAATTGGGAGGTCACGCGCAGATCAAAACCTGGCCCGTGTTTCTCACGCACAAATGACGCACGAAGCGTACTCACAAGTACGCAGATGAACGCGAATATGCGTCTCGTTACTTCGCTGAGTCTTAAAAGCGCGCCCTTTTCGCAAACGGAGACAGTGCAGCGATTAAAGTGACCTTTGGGCGCCCCGTAACTCAACACCAACGCCAGCCAAGACGTGTAATTTTCTCCATTGGGAGATAAGGGCGCTAGAGAGATCGTCCACTCCCCTACTCTCCACGGGCCAAAGTACGCATGAGAGATGAGAGCCGCCGCGCGCTCACTGCGTCATCTGTCTGATAATGCTGAAAAAACGATAGTGCCCCCCCCCCCCCCTGAGATGCTGCCAACAGCGGTAAATGGTGGATATAAATAGCTTGCCGTTCGAACGTTGAAGGACGTACCCCTGGTGTCTCTGTGGTTAACGCCTTGTATTCACGACACGGAGGTCCCACATTCGATTCCGCGTGCCGGAGTCTAATCTCTGTTTTAGATGCGGAAGCATCTTATACTCGCGCCTTGTAGTTCGCCGTACGCGCCGTCCGCACCGCTTCTCGAACATTCGACAGCTGACGCGCGCGCATGCGCCGTCGCGCCGTCGCCCACCATCTGTGCCGCGCGCGCTTCTCCTTCGAGAACATTCGACAGCTGACAGCGCATGCGCCGTCGCGCCGTCGCCATCTGTGCCGCGCGCGCGCTTCTCCTTCGAGAAAATTCAACAGCTGACAGTGCATGCGCCGTCGCGCTGTATATATACTCAAGGTCGGCGCTCGCACGCTCAGTTGCCGCTCGTCGGTTGGTTTGTACGGCGTGTCGACGTCCAAGGTCGCGGTGAAATGAATTCCAACGAATCCACAAACACAATGATCGACGTCCCTTCGACCAGCGCCGTCCTTTCGCATACGTGTGTACGTGTTCACTCATTTAACACCCCCTCCTACAACCACGTTAACCAATTTAGCCATCGACCCAAGTAAGTCGCAATTTAACACCCCATTTCACAACCACGTTAACCAATTTAGCCATCGACCCAAGTAAGTTGCACTTTAACACCCCGTTAACCAATTATATGCTCCGCATCCTCCTCAGTGTTCCCCCGAGGGAAGCTGCGGGCAATTTTTTTTATTTCTTGCCTTTTCATGTATATAGATACGTATGCATATACGGTGTATGACATCGACGCCAACGCCCAAGTCGACGCCGACACCAGTGGCGAAATCCAGCCCAGTGTGTCCATGTAATTGATTTCGCAATAAAGAATGCATTTTGCGCCATAGCTCGTCACGCCTAGGCCATTGGAAAGCGAAAAAGAGTTTCGGCGATTCATCGGCGGACGTCATCTGTTCCAGAGCCGCTGCCGTTAGCTTGTTTCAGGTGTCACGAGGCACGTAATTTAATCGAAGTTTTGGGATAGCCACACGCGAGCCGCTAAAATATATCTGTCCCCTCTGTTTCTTAATGACGTCGGAGAAAACTTGCAATGGATATCTAGAATATCGAATTTGCTGTGCATAATATGCACATATGTATAGTCATGTGCTTACTACAAAATATGTGTGTCGACTTTTGTGCAAGAGAAGAGCAGTAGCCGGCCCACGCATTGGCACCAACCTCTGCTTATATACATTTAATTTTAAAAAAATTGAAATGCTTGAGGCATGTGTACTGTGAGATGTCGGTGCACGTTAAAGAACACCAGATGGTGGATATCTCTTTAGCCCTCCACCATAGCGTCTCTCATAATCATATCGTGTACCACCAGCGAAACTGTTTAGCACACAGCTCAGGAATGACATGGTGGAGGCCAGTTTAAGGTAAGGCAAGGTTTTTTATGGCAAGGCTGTCAATGCTGATAGCACTCTTTTTTTGTACTGCTACCTTGAGGGCACGAAGAGATTTTGGCGTACAAACAGAATATTCTGTTTGTATGCAGCTTGGCTTCAAAGAAACAGCGATGTCTATTTTCTCAGTTATTCTCCCTTCAATGCAACCTCAGATACTTGTGCAGAAGCTTGGCTTAAAGCAGATCACCATTTTCTAAGCAATGTGGCGTATGGAGAAGCAGCAGTCCGCGCATTCGCAAGCCGTAGAATGCGTTTGCTGCCGCATAGAGAGGCCTCAGAAAGAAGGAAACCTGTGTCGGAGAAACTTGTCTCTGTGGGTGTAAATAAGTGATGTCATGTTGCGGCCAACCTTTTCGATCGAGAAGAGAAAGAATCTGGCTTTCACCTTTGCGTAGTGTTAGGCAAATGCCTTAGCGATAGTGCGACATTTTAGCATTGATGCACCGTTGGCAGCGTTGCCAGCTTCGTGTATAATAGGCGGATTTGGGCTTATTTTTTTGCAGAGTCACTAGAGCACTTTTTCAGTCGCTTGTCACTTTTTTGTTTTTTGAGGGGAATTCATATTTTTTAGCAAGTATAGTTATTTTAGTGATCATCAAGTCCACTAATGCGCGTTTCTTGTTCACTAGAGCATGTTGTCGGTGACTTTGAGTAGTTCAGTGCATAGGTGTGCGCAGAGCTCCCTATCGAGGTGGGCGAAGGTTGATGCTGTGCCTCCCCCGTCCTACTAAGTCAATGTATAGGGCAGATGACACCCCCCCCCCCTTTGTGCTACTTGAGAAGAGACGCCCCCGTTCTTTTGCCTCCCTGTTTGCACACTAACAATTGACTGTTGCTGTCAAACATACGTTGAGGGAATCAACAAGTAGCATTAATCGTGTGGTGGAAAGTGTGGCATCTGAATGGAGACAGTGTTAAAACATAGTGCCTTCGTTCATATTTCCGCAATTTTTCACTGTACAAAACAATTAGGTAATTGTAAACTCTTTTTGTAATTTAGTGATGCTCTTATTGTGATTAAGAATATTTTCAAAAATGGAAGAATTTATTGTTTTTGCTTTTTGGGGTGTCCTTTGTGGTTGGTGTTGGCTTGTTTTCTCGGCAGCATCTGGCAACACTGACCGCTGTATGTTCCCGTGTTTTTCTGCCACTCCTGCTGATAAGCACATATGTGTAAATTTGGAGTGTCATTTCATAACGAACAATTTTCAGTATCTAGTGTTTTGTTTATTTGCTAGTTTAAAAAAGTGCTCGAGAGATTACTTGAGACCGTTAAAGTGCTTGATGCCCTCATTTTTGCATTATCCAATAAAATATATAGTGATTCCTGAGAAATTTGTCTAGGATGTTTGCAATAAATTAAAATATTCCTTTCTGGGTCTTCTCAAAAGTCTGTAACAATTATTTAGGTGCTTGAATGTAAATGCAACTAGCTTCTCCGCCCGGTTGTGAGAATAGCTGCTCGAAAACGGTCCAAGATGCAAAACTACCTGCTCCAACATGGTAATTTTTGATCTCCACAGGGCTTCATAGTGATAGTTTTGTTCCTCAAAAAACTGCTCCAAATCAGAAGTCCTAGGCATCACCACTGGAAGCCCGTCCGCCTTAGCATATTAAGCAGGCAATTAAAGCCACTAGCCACGAAGAAAGTGGCACGTCTCGTTGGACCGAAATACAAAACGAGAACAAGAATGGGTATAAGAACTGCAAGTGCTGAGCTTGGGGGCTACAAAGAATTAAAAATAAAACGTCTAGGATGAAGCAATGCGCGAAAAATTAAAAATGGAAAAAATAAAACGCACCCGTTAAGCTGCGATCGTTCAGCTGTTTATACAAAAAGTCTTATAATAGGGCAGCGTCAGACTGAAGAATACTGCTTCTGAGAGGCAGGTAAAAATACATTTCGTTCCATTTATTATCTGCAATCATTTCTGGAAATAGGCTTGCGCTAAAGCTATGAAGACAGTTATCGCTGTCCGTTGTGTGTTATTCTTGTGTCTTGATCCCCTTTTTGCACTCAGCAAGTTTAAAGCAAAATGCACCAACTAGACCCTAAAAAAGTCCTTAAAAGGAAACTTCTCCGAACAATGACTTGCACGTGAGCTTGTGGTTGAATCAATGTTACACGGCACGGATCTTTAAATCGGGCGTAAGGTGTGATCCATACACTGCAGAAAAATGACTATGTGCCACATAAAGCACCTACATGCCAAGCAGCTTGTATCATCGGATAAAACTACCCCACACTTCAACCACGTCGATGCCGTCTGCCAGCGACATGCCAACCGTCGCACACGGCAACGTTGGTGGCCTCTGCCGCTCTGTCAGCCATCAAGAGGCGGGTCAAAAGCATGACGGCATAACATAGCCATGCGTAGTAGAGTATTGTAAAGGTATGGCAAAGTGAGAGTGGGGATGAGTCGGTTATACGACTCAGGAGGAATAAAGGAAGATGGGACTTAAAAACGCCGTGAAGCTCCCAGCATAGCATAGCCACCGTGTTTACGGAATGCGTTTTTGGAACCTTTCTTTTTTGTAAGAACTAAGGGGTGTCACCGTTGCATAAATAGGCCGCGAAAGGATAACTCGTAGCGTTTATGAAATCATGGCACAGAAAACGGCGTTCCTTCTGTACACGTTTCATGTGACCTTTTGTGAGTTTACACTGCGTGTTTTGCGGTCTGTGGTTTTTCTGCTTTCCAAGCTATTTGTTCGTAGTGAATGTGTTACTTCAAGTTGAAAGCAGTGGCTGCAATCTCTGAAACAATGTGTGAAGAGCGGGTTTTGGAAGAGTTAGCTGCGTTTGAATAAGCATTTCAAACACGGTACCTTGGAATATTGCTGGCGTAACTCAGCTACACGGTTGGCTTGAAATCAGCGCTGTTTACGAGACCCCGGCCCTTCCTTCGCATTTTCAACGTGTACTTCCTTATTCAAGAGACTGTCGAACACCTACCTATTCCTACTAACACACAGCATATTACAGACGCATGCACGAACGCAGCTCGTCATGCAGTGTGGATGAGCTAAAGCGTGAGTAGAAAATAACTTGTAGTGACTTCGTTGTCTTCTGTTGTTTAATATTAAGGTTTGAGCTATCGTCGTGGACGTTTCTGTGGCAGATGAGGAGACCATCATCATAAGGACAGGCTGTGGTGATCAAGCCAGCTTACGCATATATTGCGATCTCGTGCGTGCGCGAACGATTCTTGTCATTTGAGAATGAAACCACCTCACATCAAGCGCAGGATGACCTGTCTCAGCACCTACTTATACCAGTCGACTACTCCATCAAAACAGTTGCTGGTGATGCGAGTTTGTACATTGGTTACACTTGAAGACAGCCACTATAAAGCAAGGAGAATGGGTCGGCTCTATACGTCTCATAAATTTTGTGGTTGTTTTGAGGTACCATTTTCTTGGTGACCAACAAATATACTCACATAATTCATACATCACTTTCTTCCAAATCTCCCGCTCTTTTAACTGATGCAGGTTTATTAAATTTTGACTTACATTAGAATTATAGCAAATTTGTAACCATGAGGACGTAAATAATTGAAATACACAAAAATTTATAAAACAAAAAATTGTAGAGTGCATAATTTCAATAGTAGCTGTAGATATTTATCCCGTATACAAACAAAAATGATCAACTGGTCATTTTTAAATGCAGAGGAAATAATGGTACCTCAGTAATAAAAACATAGGTTTGAGATAATCGATTTGAAAGTTAGCAAACACACTTTGTCGCAAACGCTGTTCAGCTATTTTATTTAGTAGCTAAACCCTTGGAAACAATTTCCAAAGCCAATTTCTTACTTTGGAGCCTCTCGTAATTCTCGCCTTGTTTTTTTTGTGAGCTGTCATGCAGCTCTATCCGCAGTGTGTCATCGAGTGTTGTCAACGTTTTCCAGCAAATTGGCTGATGTTTGCCCACACTTCAATCTTGACAATTTCAGACTTCAGGCTCATTTGATACTATCACCAATAAATGTAGGAACAATATTCATTGTCAAAATGAGTAAAACTTTTAAGCTAAACAAAGAGAGCAAAGACTCTGTGACGCAACTCCCACTTACTCAACACTTGCACCGGGCAGCGGCCACGCTCTATTTTAGTCTAGCTGCATCACTAATATTAGTCATGTCTGTTAGACCATACCTGTTGTCACCCTGCTTATGATTCAAATAAAGGACGCTGAAAAGGCTAAGTGGTCCACCAATGAAGGATTTGTCGGTTGAGCACCTCAGCACGTCACTGACCTTTAATTACATAAACAATACAACTGTATGGCTTGTCGCGAAATACACATTTGCTCAACACCTTCTTTACCATCGGCATCTCAACTTATCGACAAGTGCGACAAACTTAAGGTGTAGGAAGCCAGGAGCTGCAAGTGTTCAAGAGGATACGCTTCGTAGACGATAGCGAAGTTTCTATCCTTTTGTATAAAAAGGAATTTTGGAAGGTCTAGACGGTGCATACTGATTAAAACTTAGTGAGTGCAAAAAAAACGCAAGAAACAAAACAACACACAAGGGACAGCGCAACTGTACATATGTTTTAGCTCAAGGATAATCTGACGAGTATCATGATGAAGTGTGCAGTGGAAGTTAGAGGTACTGTAGTTAGACGGGACACTGCAAGCTGTCCCAGGAAACAAAGAATCTCATCAAGAAGCGTAAAATCATGAAAGCCTCAAGTACAACAGACAAAATAGAGTTGGCCAAGCTTTTGAAGTTGATTAATAAGCGTAAGGTATCCGATGTAAGAAGGTATAACATAAAAAGAATTGAACACGCTCTGAAGAACGGAGGAAGTGTCAAAGAAGTGAAGAGGAAACTTGGGGTAGGCAAGAATCAGATGTATGCACTAAGGGACACGGAAGGCAAAATAACTACCAATATAGAGAGGATAGTTAAAAAAAATTGATTGATATGTGGGATTTAACGTCCCAAAACCACTATATGATTATGAGACACGCCAAAAAACAGTTAAAATAATGGAGGAGTTTTACAGAGATCTGTACAGTAGCCGGTACAACCACGAGCTTGCTATAAGAACTAGCAGTAACTCTGATAGCACCCCACCGGTAATTATAGAAGAAGTCAGAAAAGCCTTGGAGAGTATGGAAAGAGGCGAAGCTGCTGGTGGGGATCAGGTAACATCAGATCTGCTGAAAGATGGAGGAAAGATTGTGTTAGAAAAACTAGCGACCCTTTTTACGACGTGTCTCCTGACGAGAAGAGTACCAGAATCTTGGAAGAAAGCTAACATCATTGTAATACATAAGAAAGGAGATGACAAGGACTTGAAGAATTACAAGCTGATCAGCTTGATCTCCGTAGTATATAAGATATTCACCAAGGCAATCGCTAACAGAATTAAGACAACATTAGAATTCATTCAACCAAAGGAACAAGCAGGATTTAGAACAGGCTACTCAACAATTGACCACATTCATACTATCAATCAGGTAATAGAGAAATGCTCAGAATATAACCAACCACTATACATAGCCTTCATAGATTACGAGAAGGCGTTTGATTCAGTAGAAATATCAGAAAATTTCATGCTTAATAGAATCAAACGCTTTCTTAAAGTCAAGAAATATTCCAATTGTGAGGCGTTTTTGTTCAAAATTATCGATTATTTTATCTTTAATAGATAGTAGGGCTTTTTCAGTAAACTTATTCTTCTGAAATCCATACTGATGTTCTGTAATTACTTTTTTTGAGCTACAGAAATTTGCAAATCGTACATATATCACACGTTCTATGATTTTGAAAAATATGGGCAAAACAGAAATGGGCCTGTAATTACTCATGTCATTTTCATCACCACCTTTGTAAATAACAGACACTTTAGCTACTTTTAGTTTGTCCGGGAACGTTTCAGTGTTCAAGATAAGATTGCAGATATGGGAAAAAGGTGCGCTAATATTCTCTGAAACTGCTTTCAAGGGTTCAGCCTTTAAACTGTCAAAGCCAGCAGCAGAATTGTTGTTTAAATTCTTTATCAGCAAGGCTACTTCCGATTCATCTGTGGGAGTTAGGAAAATGGATTCCGGGATGCATGCTGTAATATACGATTTATAAGGCTGGACGGCACCAACTGAAGTATCGGAAGCTCCTGATCTCAAGAAATAGTCGTTGAACATATGGGCAAGTTGAGTACCGGAATAAGATCTGCCCTCTATTTGAACCTCAGAAATGGTCTTCGTATTCTTGTGTTGCAAAAGATCGTTGCTAGTGTTCCAAATAGCTTTTTGATTATTGAGTATATTCGCAAACTTATTTTCGTAGTAGTTTATTCGGGCCTTTTTAATATCAGACGCTAATTTATTTCTGCCCTGCTTAAACTCCATCAAGTACTTTAGGCGTTTAGATTTTATGAATTCAGTGAATAACTTATCTCTTGCTTTCATCCTTTTTAGAAGTGCAGTATCAATCCATGGTTTTCTTGCCTTCTTGGGTTTTTTGTATGCCACGAAAGGAAAGGCTAGATCGTAAAGCTCTGTTATCTTTGTTATAAATATGTCGTAGGCGCTCACAGGGTCAGCGTTATTCTAAACATCATTCCAGCTCTCTCGTGCGATAACGCTTTGGAAAACCTTGATATTTTCTTGGTTAATTTTTCGATAATGCGTAGAATTTACTGGACTTCGTTGTTTTATTGCCCAGGTAAAAAATGCAAAAATTGGAAGGTGATCGCTGACTCCGGCTGTCAAAACCCCTGCACATACCTCATTTTTACAGTTCGTGAAGCATAAATCTAATGCAGTTTCAGTTAATTGTGTAATCCTGGTGGCTACATAAATTGTATTTTCATAACCAAAAGAAAGCATTTGGTCAAGAGAATTTGCTTGTTGCAACTTGAGGACAGCATATCTATGTTAAAATCTCCGGTAATAATTGCCCGTGCACCACTTTTTTCACAGTACTCAAGCATTTCATATATGAAATCTAGGAAATTAGTCATAGCGCCTGAAGGGGGGCTATATAGGGCAGCTACTAAAAGGCTTTGACATTTTACCATGACAGATTCAAAATGCGTCGATAATACATTGTATTCTTTGACAATATTGTATTTCACGCTCTCGTGAACATAAATCGACACACCACCCCCGCGTTTATTTTCCCTACAGATTGATGCACAACTGTAGTTCGTAAACTGTATGTTATCACGGTTATCAATAGACCACGTTTCCGTGAAAGCTAAGAAGTCAAACCGGTGATTCAAGTTGTTCAGAAGGAAGTCAACAGATTCTTTTTTATTTTGAAGGCTTTGTGCATTAAGATGAATCAGTGATAACTGTTTTTTTGTGCAGTGAAGCAACTTTTTGGAAGGCCTCGGCGTCATAGTAGTTGGTTGCCATGTTTGCGAATAAAAAGCAGTCATCTCTTGTGGTCAGCTATCTTTCACTTCATCGTATTTTTTCAAGGTCTTGCGCAGTTGCGATTCTAATCAATCTATCATTCGGGCTTCGGCGCACAAAACGTTTGCCGTTCTTGTGCCATGCAAAATTGTAATTGTTTTCAAGTGCTTTAGTTTTCATTTGCCAGAAGAGGTTCTTGTTGTATGCCGTTAGGTTTTCACTGAAGAATATAGCTGACTTTGCATTCTTCAGTTCCCCTTTCTTTTCAAGCCATTTTTCTTTCGTTTTGCGAGATGCAAATCGAACTATCACAGTATTGGGCTTGTCTCGAGTTCTTTCGTTTCTTGACGGTACTCTGTGGGCGGCTTCGATGTCAGACTCAGAAAGTTGTGGAAGCTTTATATCAGTTGCCAGTTGGTTGAGCTTCGCCAATAGGTTTTCGTTTTCGTGATAAGTTAACCCATTCACTTCGAGGTTGAGACGCCTGCTGTACTGGTCTAACTCGTTCAACTCCTGCTGAAGTTTTTCCACATCTTTTTAGATGCGGAAGCATCTTATACTCGCGCCTTGTAGTGCGCCGTCCACGCCGTCCGCACCGCTTCTGGAACATTCGACAGCTGACGCGCGCGCATGCGCCGTCGCGCCGTCGCCCACCATCTGTGCCGCGCACGCTTCTCCTTCGAGAACATTCGACTCATCCCTTTTGCTTGCTTTTGGTGCCATCGCGGTGCCAGCTGTCTGTATGTGAGTACATAGACAGAGGAGCTCAAGGCGCTTGGCGGGGACCATTGCGGCGGCGGTGGTGCCGGCCAGCGCGCGTCTTGTATGTGATCTGGCGTCTGGTGTCCGCTATTTGTCAAGGAGGAGCCGACCATTTGTCTTCCTTCAGCGGCCATTCGTCACCAGGTCCGAGACCCGTTTGACGTTAGAGCATACGTGCCGTACGTGTTCACTCATTTAACACCTCATTTCACAACCACGTTAACCAATTTAGCCATCGACCCAAGTAAGTCGAAATTTAACACCCGTTAACCAATTACATGCTTCCGCATCCTCCTCAGTGTTCCCCCGAGGGAAGCTGCGGGCAATTTTTTTGTTTATCTTGTGCTTCAAGCCTCATAACCCACTTTCTGAGATCTGACATTTCTGCCGATTGTTTTGCTATCTGTGCAAGAACTTCATCGTACTTACTGGACATAACTTTCATCGATTCTTCAATTTTATCGACAGTTATTTTTATTTCCAACAAGGCGTCGACCTTTACTTTGATGCCCAGTAGTTCAGTAAGCTTGTGATGAATTTCCGCCAGCTCTGAGGCAAACTTCTTTTCCACTGCTCCGTTCTGCACTTCCGCTGTCTGTGCAACACGCGTCGGCGCTTTGCACGCTACGCATGTTGAAATCAAGAAGAAATGGGTATAAAGTGGGTACGTAGTGCGTAAACAGGATAACCACTGGTCATTAAGGGTAACGGACTGGATTCAAAGAGATGACAAACGCGTGTGGGAGAGACGGAAAAATAGGCGGGTGGAAGAGAGCGAGAAGTTCACAAGTATAACGTGGCAGCAGAAACCAGAGCACTCTGTTGAATAGCAGAGCATGGGAGAGGCCTTTGCCCTGCAGTGGGCGTAATCAGGATGACGACGACGATAATGTTGATAGTTTCCTTGGAATCATGGTCTCTTACTTGTCATTACTATTGTTTCTAACAAAGAAAGCGAGCCTTTAAATTTACACTTCTTTGTATCTGCAAAGGTGGTTTTCATGTATGTTCCAGGGCTGAAGTTTAAGAACACCATAAAACATTTTTGAACCCTGTATAATTGGGATGTTTACTTTCGCATCGATACTCTAATGTTTAGTCAGCATTCTATACACGACTATGTAGTATTTCTCTCTGGCGCTCGCTGTAATTTGCGGTGACTGGTTGTGGCCCCGCGATCTCCGACGACAGCGCAGCTCTGACCGAATGGCTCGCCCTACGCATCTTGTGACGCCGATAAGAGCTCTCGCTGAGTGGTGCTCCGTCCTCGGACTCCTGCGACTGTGTCCATCGTTCCTAATTTCTCCTTACTTCTGTATGTGTTCTCGATGTACCTGCGCCTCTCTATATTTCTATACCTTTAATTCTCGCTATCCTTTTAATTCCTCCTTACCCCAATCTCTTGTGAGCTACTGTTGAGGTGTCTTCCTCCAGAATGAGAGTTACAGGACTCACTTATACCTTCTTTTCTCTCTTCTAAGAGTCACTTATATAAGCGAACCTTTGAGAAACAAAGTTATATTGGTTCCTTTTATTACCTTTTTATTCGGCAATTTTACTTACAAAATATGTCTCGCAACTTGTGACAGACTGGAGGGACGCTCTAGGCGCCGACCAGTGCGGACGCGCGAAGATCGGCTCCTGCTTTCAAGAATGCTTTCCTGTGGTATTCACGAATTTGTCGCTGAGTTTTCAGTCCCATCGTGTGCCTAAGTTCTCAAGAAATCAGCAGATACCACCTTTGTGCTGGTGAGTGGACTTTTAAACCGTTTTTGGGACATTTTTACACGGCAACGCCACCGGGGGATTTAAGCCTAACCAAGGAGGCGACTGTCGCCGATGCGCCGACCCGGCGCCAACGTGACTCAACGCTCTGCGCGTTCCAGGACCTGCAACTGAGAATGGAATACCAAGTAGATGGAGAGGACATCTCTCCAGAGGATTGCACGGAAGACATGGGTTGGAAGGAAGCCGAAACGAGACGCTCAAGGAATAAGCAAGCCGCGGTTAGCGTTCCTGCTGCCAAGGGTTCGACCAAGGCTGGCGTTGCGGGAGGTGTTCCAGCCAGTCGTAGTAGGTATGACACCAAGCATACAATCGTGCGAGCTGGACACATGCCGCCACTACCTAAGGACTTCAGCAAGATTGTGCTACGACCACGTGGAGGATTAAATATCTCGAGAATTGGCACTGGAGCCGTGGCAGACGCGATAGTACTGGCGGCCGGCATCAAAAAGGAGGAGGCCACGCAGGACATCATCTGTTCCAACTTGCAGCAGAACATTATGGTGGCAAGCACTCCGGACCAAGACAGAGCTTCAAGATACCTCAAGGTCAAGCAAATTGACATTGGAGGCAAAGTTTTTGAGGTTAGCGCGTACGCCACGGCACCCGACGATACTTGTAAAGGAGTGATTCGCGGGATCCCCGTAAGCGATACTCAGGACATTTTGACCCGAAAGATTGTGAACGCGAACAACCCGCTCGCGCTGCAGGCCAAGAGAATCAAGGTCACCGGGACAATCATCATAGTGTTCGAAGGACACAAGGTGCCCAGATTCGTGAGATATGAACCTTCACTTTTGCAGTGCTCCCTTTACCGCAAGAACATCGATATATGTTACGTCTGGGGAAAGCTGGGACATCGGTCTGACGTCTGTCCGAACCCAGCTGAAACCATCTGCAGAGGCTGCGAGATCAAGAACCCAGATAGCCTGCACCAGTGCAATCCAAGATGCAGGCTGTGCGATGGTCACCATCCCACGCCAGACAAGGAGTGCAAGAACAGGTTCTTAATGCCATACGTCGCCAGACGCAGACGTTGGGAAAGATCGCGAGCAGCCACAGAAGCCCGGGACGCATCAATCACATCAAGTCCAGACATCAACGACAAGCAGCTTATTCCAGCCTACGGGACCCAGAGCATCCAGACTACACAAGAACATGAAAGGCGGCCCCACTCCAGGGGGAGGTCACGTTACAGAAGAGGTTCTAGACCCAAGGCCCGCTCCCAATCACGGGGGCGCTCGAGTTCTCAAGGTCACCATCAGGGTCGGGATCAACCTGGGCGGCACCCGAATGGCCAGCTGCCTGGCGTTCTGTTCGAAATCACGGCTTCACACCCGGGGAGGACGCCTGCAGTTACATCGAAAGGCAGTTGGGCTGAGCGAGTGCGCAACGGCGCGGCAGAGGTGATGACAGGTAAGCTGCCAGAGCATGATAGAATTGCACAGCTAGAGCAAGAAAACGAGAGACTTACAAAATCGAATGAGAGGCTATCAGCTGAGTTAAAGGAAATAAAAAATTCTTTTCACTAAGCTAACCAGCGCGCAGTCTTCACAGCCAATGCCTCAGCCAGTTGATGTCCCTGTGGCTGAAAACGTGCGGGACTCGAGAACCACAAAAAAGAGGGCAGTCATGACAGAACACGTGGAAGCCAACCAAACGACCATGTCAGATATGAAAGAGGTATTTGACACGCTCAGCAAAGTAGTAGCCAATCTTAGCGAGCAGATGGGTAGGCTACAGTCAAGCGTGGCGGCACTGGAAGAGCATATGACTGCGCATTACAAAGGTCGAAGCATATCTGCAGAATGCAGCAAGGCCTCCTCACGCACCAAACTCACCCCTTCGGCCACCAATACTAGTTGTACCAAACCTGTCGACAGGTGCAGCATCAGGCTCTGGCCGTCCATGTAATAACCATGATGGCAGTGCTACGTGAAGCATTTCGTATCTGGCAATGGAACTGTAGAGGTTACCTTAAAAAGAAGGCAGCCCTGCAGCAGTATATCAGGAGCAGCTAAGAAAAGCCTCATATTATATTATTACAAGAGACCCTTTCTCCGCAAGCAACGTTGCCTGGATTCCGGCCTGTAATAGGGGATACTGAAGGGAGGGGAGTCTGCACCTTCGTATGCAACAAACTAACGCACGTAACCCACGACCTCAAGATAGAAGCAGGCCGGTTGGAACACGTCATGGTAGAGATCGTGCCAGGTACCAGCAACCGTCAGAGCATTTTCATTCTTAATATATACAGCAGCCCAAAGGAACAAAGGCAAGGGTTAAAGATGCTTCTAAAGAAAGCTGTAAATATCGCCGGGGAATGCCCACTCGTCATAGCAGGTGATTTCAACGCCCCTCATCATACGTGGGGTTACAAGTACAACACTGGGAAAGGAAATCGATTTTGGCAAAGTGCCAGTGAACTTGATCTCACCCTAATCACAGACCCCAGCCTACCATCAAGGCTAGGTACATCTTGCTGCAGAGATTCCACACCAATTCTTACATTTGTAAGGAACATCAAGAAGGCTCAGTGGATGAACCTTTCTGTAGACCTAGGGAGTGACCACTGCATTTTTGCCACCACCTTCTCCGTGGAGCGTAAAAAGCAAAGAGAATCCCACTTCACAGACTGGGATAAGTTCAGGAAGATAAGGATGGAAAGGGAACAAGATGGCCACAGAGAAGGCTTGGAGCAGTGGGTCAAACAGATTAAAGATGACACCAAATCCGTCTCCTCCACCATTACCACAGATTTTCCGGTTGAAAGAATGGATAGCCGGCTCGCTCATCTTCTTGAGGCAAAGCAAGCACTACTGAACCGTTGGAAGGGTCAGCGCCTGAACCGAAGAATGAGGAAGAAGATAGCTGAGGTAAACAGGTCAGTCGAGGAACATTGTCGCGCACTATCCAGGCAGCAATTGGACGAAATCTTCAACTCCGTCGATGGTCAGATGCGCAATGGCAAGACATGGAATATGTTAAAGCATCTCCTCTACGAAAACACCACCAAAACAAATCAAAAGCATGTTATCGCTCGAATTTTGCATAAAGAGATAGGGCGCACTACAGAACTGCAAGTTGTGCAGCGGCTCGTGCATAAGTACCTCCCAATCAAAAGAGGATTGGCACCACCAAGTAGAGAGTACCAGGGCAGGCCCAATCCAGGTCTTGAAGGCGACTTTAACATCGAGGAGATCAGAAGAGCCTTGCATGATCTCAACAGCAGGTCGGCCCCTGGCCCGGACGGTATATCAAACAAGGCCCTTCGTAACCTTGATGACGATTCAATTGAAACCCTGAAGGATATGATCAATGCAGCATGGAAAGAAGGCAGGGTGCCAGAGCAGTGGAAACTAGCTAGGACGATCTTTATTCCTAAGCCAGGAAAGCCCCCTACCTTGGACAACATGAGGCTAATATCCTTGACATCATGTATCGGCAAGGTTACAGAACATGCCATACTGCACAGGGTAAACAAGTACTTGGAAGATAACGACATGTATACACACAATATGGTTGGATTCAGGGCAGGGCTGTCCACACAAGATGCAGTGAAGCTTATCAAACACCAGGTTATCGACAATAAAACCAGAGACGTGAGGGCCATTCTGTGCCTAGATCTAGAAAAAGCGTTTGACAACATCCACCACTCATTCATACTCGAAGCAATTTCCAAGCTCGGTCTAAGGAAAGCCTTCTATGACTACGTATGGTCCTTTCTTACAGATCGGAAAGCCGTGATGAATATTGCAGATATCGAGACCGCAGCAATCGAACTAGAAGCAAGGGGCACGCCGCAAGGGGCAGTGATTTCACCAATGCTGTTCAACATTGCCATGATTGGACTGTCAAACAAATTATCGAGCATTGAAGGATTGAAGCACAGCATCTACGCAGATGACATCACCATCTGGTGCACAGGTGGAAGCGAGGGGCAGATTGAGAGCGCCCTGCAAGAGGCGATTGACACCGTAGAAGAGTACCTTACTCCTTCTGGGCTCAAGTGCTCCTCGAGTAAGTCAGAACTTTTGCTGTATCGAACTGCACGCCGGGGACCGAAGCCCAGGGGTTGGAAGCCGTTAAACCAGATAGACATCCACCTCCATACAAATCAAGGGGATGCCATCCAGAGGGCCGACTCCATCAAAGTCCTGGGCATGCTGATAGAGTATAGCGGCGCCAACAGCAAATCTATAGCCAAGTTATCTTGGAAAACAGACACTGCGGTGCACCTCATACGCAGAGTGGCCAACAAAAGAAATGGGATCAAGGAAGACAACCTCATCAGGTTGATGCTTGCGTTTCTTCTAAGCCACTTCACGTACGAGGCAGCAATGCACAAATGGTCAAGGGCAGAGTCCGAGACACTAAATGTGCTCCTCAGAAAATATATTAAGAAGGTCCTGGGCCTACCCATACATACCAGCACCGAGCGTCTGCTTGAGCTTGGCATTCACAACACGCTCGAAGAAATAGCAGAAGCCCAAGAGAGAGCACAGTTTGCAAGGTTATCTACAACAAGATCGGGGAGAATGATCCTGCAGGAGCTGGGCCAACACCCAATGGCAATCAGACGCAATTACAATGATATCCCCGACAACATCAGGGAGAATATCACTGTGTCTGCCTATACCAAGAAACATGCATCCAGAACACAACGTCGGAAGAAGAGTAGCGAGGGCCAGGACTATACTTTGTCAAGTCTCAAACGAGAAACGAGGGGTCGTATTTGTTGACGCGGCTTCCTACGCCAACGGGAAAGCGTTTGTGGCAGTGGTGGTCGATGGGGCTGGCCATGTCGTTAACTCAGTGACGGTCAGGACGAAAGACCCAATCATTGCGGAACAGGTGGCCATCGCCTTAGCACTCGAGATGGATAACATTGAAGTCGTCTACAGTGATTCCATGGCAGCACCACGGGCATTCGCTAAGGGGACGGTTCTCTGAACAAACGCTGGAAATACTGCAAGGCAAGAACATAACGCATCATCTTCTGAGTTGGTTCCCAGCTCACTTTGGGCAAATCAGCGATTCCCCTCCCAATCTCAATGAAGCAGCACACGAGGCGGTGCGAGAACTCTCCAACCGCGCCTCCCCGGGGAGGCATTCTACCGGTGAAGGGGATAACCGGGAAATTCTTACAACATATAACGAGCTCACTAAACATTTCTACCTGTCTAGAAGGATTTTCCCTCCACCTCACAAAAATCTAACCCGGCCCCAAGCACTTACATTAAGGCTTTTGCAAACGCAGATGTACCCTACTTTGAAAATGTTACACATCATGTACCCTGAGCTATACCCAAGTAATCTTTGTCCACATTGTGGGGAAATAGCTTCATTAGAACACATATTCTGGCAGTGCACCGCATTCGCTCATTTATCGAACATCACCTCTGCCAGATGGGAGGCGGCAATCTGCAGCTCGTCCTTGGCAGATCAGCTCTGGGCTGTCCACCAAGCCCGCGAGGCGGCTGAGGAGCTTGGCATCTCAGTCCCCACGTGAGAGCTGCCCCCAACACAGTGATCTGTGTTTTGGAGGACCAAATAAAAGTTTATCCAATTGTGACAGACTAACACCAGCGTTGCAGCTAGACATGTCGGAGGCATGTATTCTGCTTTTTAAAAAAGCGCGTATACGTGTGTTTTATTGAACTCTGTAACTTCAGATACTAGTAAGCTGCCAACGATGTTGGATGTCGCCTGATAAAAGTTACTCATTTAGTTTTGACTCATTCTTGGACACTACAATTTTAACTGCAAGACTGAAATGTGACTTTGAAGTAACAACACGTTCTAATGTTATAAATGTTACTGTGACATGTTGTTATCGCATTAAATAACTAGGATTGGAAACTATTTACTAATGCGAAAAGGAATGAGGGACAACCTTTTGTTTATATTTCACAGGTACGTGAACAGTACTGCATATGTGCATGATTATTATAGTGCACCAAAAAGGTGAAACGGGGACGTAAGGCCGAGGAAGAGGAATTTTAGGCTGATAATACAGGATGAGAAGAGGGAGAAGACTAAAGCATTGCCAGGCCTTCCGTACTAGTGAGAGAGTGAGGAGGAAGGAAAAGAGATGAGAGGGAAAAGCGGGTGCGAAGAAGGGTGGTGTGAAGGCTAGGGAAAGTCGAAATAGGAGGGAGCAATAAAGAAAGAAACACACATGAAAGAAAAAAAACAACAACAACATGAAAAAAGAAGGCCATCTGAGGTCGCCAGGTGGTGGCTTGCCAAGCCAACTTCCGCAAATATGTAGTACTGTTAAGCAGACAGCAGGCTACCCCGAAGGCGAGTGCTCGGAATGCAGCGGCAAAACAGCATGACCGACAACAAGTGACTACCTCGGCGTTGAGGACGCGGAAACCGGTGGCTCAAGGACAAAAGCATATAGTATATACTGTACACGCGCGTTGTCACTCATTTACATGCGCGAATGGGCAAACTCGCGGGTAATTTATGGCAAGAACGATCCCGAGTGCTTTGCCCACTCGTCAGAATTCACTTCGTCGAGATGCCTGGACTTCTTTTTTTGCCAGTGGTGATTTCTTTTTTATGTAAACTCATTGTGGTCAGTAGAACATTTTGTAATCCTAGTTGCATCTCGCAATATACAAGTTGAAAACACCAGGGTGATACACACTTCGAAAACACCGCATCCGAGCCATTCTGTTGAGCTGTCGAAATGTTTGTTGCCACAACACAGAATCAATGTGGTGCGGTTCTTTTCAACTAACCCGGTTAACCTTTCGAAACATCGAGAGCGCTGTTGTGCGATCAGGCACATGGTTTCAACCAAGAGGGAAGCGTCTATCTACCGTTTTCTTTGCCCCCCCCCCCTTTTTTTTGAAGTGCTCGCATCCACTTTCGTTTTACACCATTGTTCCTTATTTAGTACCTTCAGTCTTAAGTGTGGCTTCGTGCAGCTCCAAATTATGCGTTAGTGACCTGAAGCGCGGAAGCTTGCGGCCTCGAGACTAGATGGAGACACTGCTGCACAATTCCGTTCCCTTCTCGCGTAATTGAATTCTGCACAGAAGCTATAGGCCTATATACTGCCTGAGCTTTTTCACGATTATCTGAAACCAGGTTGTGCCACCGCTAAAAAATTCAATCCGAGGCTCGTCAGAGTAACATTTCAAAACCGCTTTGGATGCAGCAGCGCCATTAAACCAATTATTTACATGTGGTTATCCAGCAATGACAAAGTTAGTGATTAAATTTTGACATGAGCCAAAAGACAAGCACTATTAAGGTTCTTTCCTAACTTTCTCTCTCTCTTTCTTTCTTTCTTTCTTCGATTCCACAAGCTCCTGCTTGCTTCATATTTTATGGCATAAAATTTCGTTAATGGACGTTCTGAAAATAGTGACATCGAGCTATTCAATTAGTGGTGCTAATATTGTCACAGTGTGGTTTACTAACATTAGAACGATGTAGTGGAATCCCATATGCTTTGTAACGACGCACTGTGTGTCACTGCTTCTTTGGGGTCGAGAAATGCCAACATTATAGGAACGTTACCATCACTGCCGCTTTGCACAAAATATTTTTAACGTGATAGTATTAAAAAGCTTGTTTCGCAGAAATGATCTAATTCCCGTCGGCGTTTTTGGTTTCTAACAAGATGCTGAAAGATGAAAATAAATAAATTATGAAGTTATTTTGTCTAACTTGAAATAGAACCTAAGCTATCTGTGTGGAAAGCAGGTGTACCACAGTGACGCAGGTGGCTGAAACAGCTTCGAAAAAAAAACGTATAGAAATTTCATGCAGTTTAATGATTCTTCCTATGCATATTGCGTGGCCAAAACGTAGAACCGCACCAGCAGTCAAAACATGCTAACTACGCAACGTGTGGTGAGTTCAAATGTCCACTCATTACATATCGCCGAGGCATAATTAATCATTATCAGCAGCAGCACCGCATCATAAGAGTGCAGCATGACGCTCATTTATTGGCACTTTGCTGCTTTACTTGTATTAGGCATTCTCGTATACTTTATAATGGCCAATTGTACGCGCAAAGACGTAATTACGCTTGCGGCGACGTTGAGATGTTCACGAAGAAACAAAACTAGGCTAGCAATTGATAAATGCGAATTCAAGGCAAACGGCGCCCGACTACGCTATCACGTTTTAATCTTGAAGGCTAAGGTCAAGCGTACTATAAAAGTTTTTTTAACGAGTTATCCTTCGGCAAAACTTTATAATGTTGAGCGACTATCAAATCGGGCAATAAGCGCAACTATAAATGAAGACACGACATTTGCAAGCTTATTTGCTTACCTGTACGTCATAGGGGTAACTGACTCACTGAATCAATCCATTCTAGACTTTTGCCTATCCTTTCGTACAGTGGTCTAGTGGCTAACGTACTCGGCTGCTGACCCGCAGGTCGCGAATTCGATTCCCGGCTGCGGCGGCTGCATTTCCGATGGAAGCAGAAATGTTGTAGGCCCGTGTACTCAGATTTGGGTGCACGTTAAAGAACCCCAGGTGGTCAAAATTTCCGGAGCCCTCCACTACGGCGTCTCTCATAATCAAATGGTGGTTTTGGGACGTTAAACCCCACAAATCATCTATCTTTTCGTTCTAAAAAGTAGCCGTGGTGTTCAAACGGAGAGCACGAGAAACGCAAGAATACGAGTACTTTGATCGTGTAATGGTTAAGGTTATCGCTTTAAGTATGAACCGATTATCCAAAGATATCGAGCTCTGTTACTTGCAAATAGTTTGAATGGCAGAACTTCGATCGCAAGTTATCATGAAAAAGGTGGTCTAGCTAAGAAACTTTGAAATATTTCAAAGTTTTACGGGCACGCTCAATTTGACGAGCAACCCGAAAGCACGTGGCCTCACGGGTTCAAAGGTAGTGTATGGCTATGAGGCTATATTATTTGAAGAACTAAATATTATTTCGTTATTGGGAATCATATCGTAGTGAGAGAAATGCGTTAAGTAATGGAAATAAGGGCTAGTGGACGCTATGCGCAATCTTTGAACTCATCAAGCCACGCACTCCCGTGTTGCAAATTATGTTTAGCGCGACTGTACACAAGCTTTTGCCGTTGTCAGTTTTACTCGCAGATGAATTCGCGATATAACAAGAGCACAATCACGTTTGGCAGCGTTTTTTTTCTAATACGTACCCAACGGGGATGTGCAAGGAGATGGTATACACATCACTGAAGGGGACATTTGTTTGAAGAATAGATTAACCATTATTGACAAGTTGTTATGCCCTCGTGTACACTGGTGAAAACGACCTTCGTTATTTTTTGGTACTGTAAACCCTCAAACTTCAAGCAAAATGCATCTTTAGAAGCTCTCAGTGACAGCATGCGCATTGCACGTTTGCTGATATCGGCAACTGACGTGCGTCAATCTAACCTGTTTGCGTGGTTTGGCCATTTATTCTAGACTTGGACGTGTTGGGTTCCGTACAACGTTTTGATTTAGTGATGACTGATTGACGGATGGAGTTTAACGTCCCTGAACCACGATATGTTTGTGAGAGACGCCGTAGTAGTGGGCTCCGGAACTTTTAACCACCTGGGGTTCTTTAACGTGCACGTATTCGATGAACACGGACCTCGAGCATTTTCTCCTGCTTCGAAAATGCGGCTGCGGTGGCGGGGATTCGATCCCGTGACCTCCAGGTCAGCAATTCACTACCATATCTACTGGATCACCGTAGCGGCTGTCAAACTTATCGCTAAAGGCATAAAACTATCCTATCGTAAACCGATAAGATTGAACCACAGTGTTACCGGTGCTCTCATGACGTGTATAGAAAGCAGCCCTAGTTCTGCTTAAAATGACATTTTAAGTGAAGTGAGACGCCTCAGGCTCCACGAAATGACGCGATGCTGTCTGAATAATGAAACACAGTGTGCGCGACTTGCTGGCATTCTGTAGATACTGAAAACAAACTGAGTGCACCACTCGGGGATGGCGTATTGCTGTGTTACCTCACCACGGTTATTTGGTACCAAGTCAGTTGATGTTTCTTCCCAGCTAGCCTAGTGGACCGAGTTATCACAGAATCCTCTTTGAAATTTTTTTCTCAATGTCTTTTTTCTGCTCATTCTTCTCTTAAATATACGTCAGTATTCTGTATGTTCATGCCTTTTCTCATCGCATGAGAAAGGTGGGAAGTTGTTTTGGTATTGATGTAGTGTTTTCCGCCAGTAATAAGTTAGGTCGCATCAGCGTAGGAGTCGAAAAGAAAGTTGAGGGTGGCACGAAAAGATATTATGAGCGTGATGTCAACCATATGGACAGATAGCTTGAGTGTTCAGAGGGGATGGTGTATTGTATTCCTCTATATTGTGTTCAGTTTCAGCTTTCAGTTATTATTGAGCATTTTTTTCACAGAGTTGCGGAAAGAAAACGCGAGGATAAAAGCAAAAAGCTGCTATGTTAGCAGCTTGACGAGGCTCCTACCCCTTTTCACTTGGCATTACAAATCCGCAAAGCACAAACATGAAAAAACAATTTGACATCAATTTTCAAACTTCAAGAAATTAGGAAATGAAAAAGGCATCAGAAACATCCATTTCAGGTTTACATAAAATAAGCAAACCACAAAGAGAGAAAAACAACAAGTACAACATGAAAACACTGTACGGTCAATCATGAAACAATGCACACGTTTCTAAACGGCTAACAAAGTATTACAAAATGATTATATAACGTTTACAACACTGGGTATGCGAAAAGCACAAGTTTTGATGTACAAGAGAAACACTGGCGAGTGAAATGTTACATGTTCATGAAATTTTACACGTGTTCGAAGTGATTTGTTGGTCAAACGGGGCACTGTTTGAATAATGGACTAATAAGTCCCATAACCTCGTTGAAAAGGCAACCTTGTTCTAATCTCTGCCTGCATTGCAAAGATTGCCAATGCCATTTTTAGTGAACGAAACGAAAGCGCTGTCGAAGCTAGAAGACGGGACCACACGGGAGATTGTGGAGACCTTCTTCAGTCAAAAGACCGGTGACAATTGTGTGGAAAGGTTATCGGTGAAATTGCATAAAATGAATATTTTCTATCAAACTGACAACCTGTAATCACCCCTCTGCTAAGATTTTAAACGCTCATTCCGGTACTCAACATTGTTTACAATGATGCGCATAACGGCTGATGGCGAGCTGCAGTGGTCCATAAAAACATGATGGCAACACCAAAAACACGCATAATATTAGCGTTCTGCGATACGGCTAATGTCAGTTACCGGCATACCCACCTGTACGAAATCTGAGCAAAATAGGCAGAACGTGTTTATCTTCCAACTTTTTATTCTGGTCCTTTTACGAAAAACCAGTTTTCAATAGTGTTATCTCCATACACACAGGAGACAGTAAAATAATTACAAGTGAACCCATTTTGTCGCCCTAATGGTTGGTTGATGGATTGATATATGAGGTTTAACGTCCCAAAACCCCCATATGATTATGAGAGACACCGTAGTGTAGGGCTCCGGAAATCGCGACCGTCTGGGGTTCTCTAACTTGTGCCCAAATTTGAGCACATAGGCCTACAATATTTCCGTCTCCATTGGAAATGCAGCCGCCGCAGCCGGGATTTGATGACTTGCGGGTCAGCAGCAGAGTACCTTAGCAACTAGACCACCGCGGTGGGGCTTGTTAAGGGGACCTTCTGCAGAGGGAAGGTGCGCTAATAACACGCGACACCAGACTAGTGCTGCCTGTACAAGCAGCAAGATTCAAAGCATGGCTGGTTCCTCCATCATAGGCACCGCTAAAACACGAAATTGAAATGTGTCTTTTCAGAAGTAGTTGATTGTTCATCTCTGACATCACAGGTTCTACAATACATATTGGTGTTACGCAGGTATGGCACCGTTTCATATAGGCGAACCTTTTTTGACGTCTATATTGGCACATTTTCATCCCTACGACTAGCGCCCATGATCATGATTTATAAGTTTTAACGCCTTGCGATAGCTGAAGTTGTTAACATGTACCTGGGCACTGTATATGTTGAATCCCGCACAAAGGTTGGCTTAAACAAACACATAATACACACTGGTACTTGATATGCATGCCTTCAAAGCGCCGTGAAACGCGAACAGAAACGCGACGCGTGTTGTATCGCCCCGCAAGCCTGCCCGTAATTTCTCACAGGACAAGCGGGGAACGTCGCGCGAGAGCCAGGCGAGCGTCATGGCGTTTTTTTTAGCACGGATGGATGTCATGAGCAAGGCTTGGGCTGAATCTGTCGGCTCTCAATGTGTTTGACAAAAATTGCACTTATCGTATTGGAAACGCGCTGAATGAGACAGTAGCTACTGTGTGTTGCCGAAGCTGGTCATGGATGCCACGCCTTACTGCATTCTACCATATCCAGACAACGACATTACCCTGCGAACCAAGGCCACTGTCAGAGGAAAGCGTAAGAGACAAAAGGCCCGTTCGTGTCGCATCCTGCCTGTGTATAAAGGTGCAGGTTCCGGTATGGAATCCCAGCCGTGGCGGCCGCATTTCCGGGGAAGACGACAAATGCTTGAAGCCCATGTGCTTATATTTAAGCTCGTAAAAAAGCCCCAGGTGGTCATAAATTTCAAGGCCCTCTACATGGCATATTCTATATTGATATTGCCGTTGTGGTACGTTAAACTCCAACAGTTATACGTTTGGAGGTATCGCGCTGTGTGTTAAACACCTGTCAGCTATCGTTGCGGGCTGAGAGGTCATAAATGTAACTCCTGCCAACGATGCTTCTTTAAGTTTTTTCTTTGCCATCTGATCGAGTTGATTTCGGTGACGTATTTCTGTAACGTAAACACGTCATAAACGTGTTGGTAGATCCCTGCTTATAACACTTTCACGCTAAATACTGCTAAACGATATTTTGCACATGGATCATACTTCGTGATACCTGAACACACAAACATTTTAAATGTTGAACGAATTATAAATCTTAAATTATTATGTTCTCTTCCTGTTTTCGCGTCACTAACAGCACTTTAAAGTGGTCTTGCAACTCTGAAGAAGTGATGTTTTGAAGTGCACGTTTTTGCCATTAGTTTTCAAGTTTGTGTCTGTGCCGGCGTGTCGGGTTTTATTCATACATAGATTACCCATTACTCACGCAGTTGTGATATCGCGGTGGATTAGCGGAGCCATGGCGATAAAGCGAGAATTGACGTCAGCTTGACGCTTGTCGCTCTGGGATTTTCCATGAATGAGATAAACGCAGTGAAAGCGAAATAAGATAGTATCAAACAGCGACTCGCCAGAGTTTTTTAAAAGTATGGGAGGGACATTCGCAAAAAGAAGTGAGGAGATGGCAGGCAAGAGAAAAGACAAAGATGTAGAGGGAGAGAGATAAGAAAAGGCGACTGCCTGTTTTTCCTGGGTGGGTCAGTCCAGGGATGTCGTCTGAGTGAATGAGTGAAGCCGGGGCCAAAGGGGTATGTGGCCTCCGCTTGGGGGGGGGGGGGGGGGCTTGAAGGTTGAACCACCAAGCGTCGGCTTTCAGGATTCCCTCTTTCTCGTACACGGCAATGCCACGCACGGCTAGGTTCCGGGGGAGGGAGAGTCAAACCCCCCCCCCCGTTGGCTCAGGTCCGGAGTGTCGCTACACATTAAACGCCAGCTTAAGCAGACGCCCCTGCGGGGCTTTGGGGCGTTAAACACTAATCTCATTTTCATTATTCTTATAATATAAACACTAAACACATGGTTTGGTCTGATAACTAGCCTTAGAGACTCCCTCACATCACAAGAGCGAACAAGTGCACACAAAAGAGAAGAGGCCCAGCGAAGGCCTGAGAGAGCCCAGCACACATCCTTCACGTATATAGAGCAGGCACGCTGGCGAGCATCCCTTGCAGCGCACTCGCAGGTGCAGCCGTGTTCGATAGGCGAGGTGTCTATGAAAGTCTAGTAAAGATGGCCCCATCATAAAGACACTCATGAAACCCACAAACGTGTGACGCACGCGACAACTCACAGAGTGTGTGTGCGACAAGGAATATCTTGCGACCGTGCGGCGTGCCTCTGTCAACACCAGCATGTCGGCGCTGGGAACACGATGCGGGCGTTTGAGAGTATAGCTAGAGCAAATATTTGTCGTTCATCATGTGCTGGATATGTATTACTGCTAAATATGAAAACATTTTGAAGGAATGAATACTCACAGGGCGCCCCATGGCTTTTCGAGGTATTCCCTTTGATTCATCAATTCTGCGCACTGTATGCGACAACAATCTCTCAGTGGCTGAGAATTACATGCGGGATCTGCTTCCCTGAAAAGAGTCTTTGCCGGAGTTACTGATTTGTTATGTGTGACTGCGCATGGACTCCTTCATGAATAATGTCCCCTTTTGTCCAAGGACTTTAGAGCGCGTGTCTGCCGGGGGTATAATGAACGGGAGTGAGAGATCATGAATGACCCTCTTATTGCGCTAAAAAGCTTGTTTCGCAGAAATGCTGCTGTCGGTGTCTCTGGCGGCATCGGCGTTTATTGTTGGAAGCAAAAAAGCAGCGTTGGCTGTGAGCGACAATTCGAGGTGTATGCGAATAAAAATATGAGTGCAATGGTGGCTTCACTCTGTGATGTCAGTAGGGCAATTCACGTGACTTGATTAAGGCACAAAGTATCCATTTCTGCATGAATACCAGTTTAAAGTTGTCTTTTAACCTACTTCGCTATGCTGTCGCGTACCCGTTTTTCCTTGTCTCGCAAGACTACCTTGCGCGACCAATAAGTTTTCACTTTTTCTTGTGCATTTCCGGCTGTGCACTCTAATGGAGCCAACAGCGGCTGACCGACAAGCTCAAAATTCTGAGAGGGTCAGTGCGTATTGCTGATATTGTACGCCTGCTTTGTGAAGAAAGGAGTGGTGAAGCGGTGATCTCGAACGTAGCATTAGTGAATGCGATACAGAAACCACTTTCTCGTCGTTCAACTCGGAGTGATTTTGTACCCTTTGACAACATTCTCGCACTGTCGATTGTTTTTTAACAGTAATGTCAATCTACCATGCCCAATTTTGTGTTTAGCAGCTTCAGAGTATGGGACGCGTACCTTTTCAAGCCTTCCTCGAGAAAATCGTACTTTGGATGCTTGCTACGAATGGTGGTGGACGTGCCGTCGAGGCCGACATAGCCGTAGACGACGTCGTCGCAAAAGTTCACTTTCAGGTCTTCGATGGTGAAGTTCATCGACGGCCGGCGCTCCGAGACACGATTGTTGTAGATGCAGAAGACACGGCGCCCATCGGACAGCGGCCGCAGCCGTGACTGCATGCCATTGGGCAACGGGCCCGACAGCGCGATGGGCCCATCTGCCTCCTCCTCCATGGTCAGATCGTGCATAGCCGTCCTGCAAAGGACGTCCGACGAAGATAATGAGAATCAGTCGTCCAGAGCTTCTGCAGCCCCTCTTTCCTTACATTAAAATATTGACCAATTGTGAAATTTAGGCTAGCTCGCGTGACGCGTGTTGAGTATGAGAGGGTAAGAATCAGTGACTCAGCACTGCAGCACACCCTTATCCCTCCCCCCAAATAAATTCGAAAAAAGTGAAGTTTTGATTAGCAGGTGTGACGTCAGTTAAGGTGTATAAAAAGAAGTCTTTGTGGAAGCATATTCGATTTTTATTGTAATGCCGTTAAAGCTTGTGCTTTGAAAGACAGATATCCACAGCGCTGTGTATGATTATGAGTGTCGGTATTATTTCTGATATCTTATGCTGATAACTGCGATATGGTAATAAGGTACGCCTTAATGGGGGACTTCGAATGGAATTCGGACACAAGCACAAAGCACACACACGTTACATACGTACACACACACGTGTGTCTTGCGAACCGTTCCGCGTTGCCTGAGTGTAGGTGCGTTAACGTGACATTCCGCTTGTCAGTAATGGGGTATGTAACATGCCGCTCGGCCTTCCTAAGGGTGCACCCAACGTTTCTGTATGAGCGCGTGCATGAGTATTAAAAGGCAGTACTTATCGAGGGAAACTAGTCCTGTCATTAATACTTGCGGGTCGTCAACTGCTTCGAGAAAACGACTTATGAATCATTAACGTATCCATACCGTTGTGAAGGGGGGCGAAGGAGCAGGTGGAAATGCGGAGCCGATGGAGTGCAACATAAAATAGAGAGTTCAACGGAATTCCGTCTGGTTGGGACGAAACAGGACGAATAAAAGCGAACACCGACCAAATTATTTTTTTAAGAAAAGGTGTTTGCGCTTCCATACAGAAGCCTTGTTCACAAACTGTGTCATCTACCAGGACTGGAACACGTACTATGTACCAGGACTTGCCTGAATGAGCATACAACAGTGGGTACATACCAGCCAAAGAGATCGTCTTTACGGGCATAAGTCTGGGAAACGCGGGATAACTGATGCACGTCGAAGAAATGACTGAGCAAAGGAGTGTTTATTCGCAGCGGCCACGAAGATTTCCTTCTGAAAAATTTGTAGGTTTTCTTTGTGGCTGCGTGCTCCAAAATTGTCAGTTTTGCTCCCTTAACCTTTCCGCCATCTTGCGCGGTCTTCCAGAACAGATGCGCATGATGCATACCGATACTTCGAGGGATGCCCCGCCCTTGGGTGTGATTAGATGCAAGACGTTTACAACCATGCGTTCACGTAATAGACTCTTTTTATGCCACCGCCAAGGCAAATTCTTTTACTGTGTATACCTGCATGTAGTCCGCGAATGTAAAGATATGAAGGCTATCTTGCGTGAAACTAAACGTATTCTACCTTTCCTGCTCTTCTTGTGAAGCATTGTGGTAAACAATATCTTTTTGCATAATGAAGAAAAAATTTGAAAAATATAAAAAATATTTCCTTGTTTCGATAGTTTGACAGATTTTTGGTTATCGTGCTTGGTTTCTCTTCCAAGCAAAGGTGTTTTCACTGCATTTCAGCAAATATAAACTACTGTTTGTCAGATAATCCTAATTAGCCAGTAAGAAGCAAAGAAGGCAACAGCTTGTTTTAGGAGGTTTTGACGACTGCATACAGCTGCTATAGAGCGAAGTAACTGTGTGTAGTGATATATTGATTTCAGGCGCACCAGTTTGTGGCTCTAATAATTACCACCTCGAAGCCGCCAACCTGGCCATCTGGGGCGACTCAGTAATTTGTCTAAGCTACTATTCCAAACAATACGCGAAGAAAATGACGCATTTGATGCATATCATGGGCTATACAGGGTCGGTATCCTTGTTTGTCCATTGGCGCAAATACAAACGCTTTGGTGAGATTTCCAGTCTACCGTTAAATTCGTCAGCGCCTATGGTCAGAATGCGTGCATGGCACTTCGCAATGATAATTTTTGACTTTGGGAACACAACGCAATTTTAGAAAACTTCGCCCGCTTTCGAAACAGACACCTCAATCTTTAATGTCGATCGCTACGTTTCCGCCATAGTGCGAGAACAGCGCGTTTGGTATGTGGAAACAGTGCTGCTGGCCTTAGACGTCGATGAGTCCCCTCACCATTACGCGAGAAGTTGGTGTATCGCCAAAACTGAACAGCCCGTGGTGCAACACTCGACCTGTATGCCAGGGAAGTTTTGAAATGGCTTACTTCTCTCACGCCCAAAGTTTGATTCTCTAAACTCCTGGGTGGTAAGTGTTATTTGTAAATGTTAATATACTTATTTTTTAAATAAAAATTTCTTTTAAGCTTCACCACAATACATAATACTGTATCGCTTGCCATGGAATGGTACTGCCGTCTATCGTACTCTTCGGTTGAACGGCGCATGGCCAAGAGTGTAATCAGAAATGTTTTTGTTTGGTATAAAAGGTCCACTGAAAACTAAATTTGCACTTGATTGAGCGGGCCACTCGTGATTTACATCAATAGTTACGCTTGATTTTTAATAAATGCTTTCCATTGTATATATTTACAATGGCGAAAATTCGAATATTATCGCCAAACTGAGTAACCTCATGTGAAAACCGGTGTGAAGTGCTTTGGTATAATACGCAATTTAGCAATTAACAAAAGACTGCTCGAGTGCTGAGGACACTTGTAAAATTGGAATTGCCAGCGAAAAACCTTGTGGCTACTTGTGGTAGGTAGCATACTAACGGAAGCTCCGCCAACTTGGCTTTGGCTGTGCTGCCACAAAAAGTTCACCACCAGGTGCAATCATATAAACATCTCAGGTACGCTAACTCAAGAAGAAGCTTGGACAATGCGCTATCGTTTCTAAATGGAGACATTCACCAAGAGGCCGCCATGTTGCCGCATACAAGAAAGGGCCTTCACTTTGTCAATTTAGTTTTAGTTAACATAGGTTTTGTGCAGTTTTTGCCTTGTTTCTTTTGTGGAAAACCCCTTAAATACATAATTTGACGCGGTTGTTTGTGGCTAACCAAGACTGAAGAAAAAGAAAGAAAATAGTGTGTCGATTTCGACAACAAATGGTGTGCCCTGAAGTGGACGATGCCTTTTCTTAGCCGAAAACAAGGTACCTCGGCAATAGAAACAGACACGTCGCAGGGGCGTACGTCCTGCTAAATCCAACGCAGCATCTGGCTCAGCACTTCTCCCGAAATTATAGAGCGCATCTCGGTGATACCGTCGTGGCGAATATTGAAATTTAGAAGAGCTGATACACTTTATTCAGATGGGCGGCCCAGTATGTCTGCAGACACTTTAGGGGTTTTAGAGTTGAACTGAGGCCGCTTGTATATTTCAAGAACAAAGATAAAAACGAATAGAAAAGGGGAAAAGAGAGCTGCAACCCACGCCTTTTTCAAAATGAGCTCGGCAAGCAGGAGATCCGGAAATTTTCTTCGCTTTGCAGGTGCGCTATGTTTGTTCTACGGCTTAGTCCTGCTGTTCGTGCAGTTCGTTACACGCAACCGCGGATTTCATGCCGTACGACTTGGGTGTGCATTGGCTGACCTGTAAAAGACGATGGCCGTGACGGCAGCGAAGCAAGCGCCGGCCACAGTCAGGACTACGATGAAGGCGAAGATGAAGACGGGGATCCTGCGCTTGCTCAGCACATGGGGAAGCTTTTCGGCCCACTCGACGGTTTCTGTCGCATGCGAGCGTTCCATGTCTGCTGCCGGATACACGTAACGGTCACTTGTTTGCCTGCGTGACCTTTTACAAGTGGCTCATACCCGCTACAGGCCCATTTGAACCGGCTGTTAATATAATGAAAAAATTTAGAGTTTACATGAAGGAAATATAAATATTTGTTCTTTTAATGATTTCAAAATTATAGAGTTTTGATATGCAATACCGTCAAATCAGGCTGAAGGAGTTAAAAAAATTTGTTGCTGTGCCGCGGCTGATAATGACGATTATCGCATTGTAAAAAGGCACGAACGCACTAACGTGGGTTCCCCACGAACCTTGTACGACTATTTGCAAAGTAAACAAATGCGCGAAGGAAGCATGAAGGAAACCGATCATTAAACTTATAATTTTATTAGAGCTTACTTAAATTGAAAGCAACTATAATAATTTAATTTGACGATATAACTACTGTGTGCTAAGGACTGAGCACTGATCCCAGCTGCAGGGACTACTATCGCACAGTCTGCCCCATAAATCTTATTTCACTCTTGCTTGTAATGATAGAAAAAAAGGTTCACGGGTGGCATTAGTTGAATGCTGAGTATTACCGTTTCATCACGAATAAATATTTTTGATTTTCCATCGTCATATCTTTATTGTAGGATGCCTAACTTTATTGTAAAATTTAAAGGACCAATTGGTACAAGAAATAAGACATTGCCATCATGAAGCTCTAGCACGAGGGCACGATATTTTATATCAATGGCTGCCTGGACATGTCGGTATTACCGGAAATCAATTAGCCGATGATGAAGCCCGCTCAGCGCATGAAGGAACCCATGTAGTCCCGATTCCTCTATCAAGGAATGATGCAGCAAGACAACTTTACCTGCTGGCTCGAGATCTCACACGCACGTTCTGGTCGTCTACCAGCTTCCAAAGGTGTCAATTTTATGAACTGCATCCTTCGCTCAAGCTACAGCTACCATCAGAACTTTCCCGCTCCGATGCGACACTGTTATGCCGCCTTTGGTTGGGTGTTGCATTTACAAAGGTGATTCGCCTTTCGCATTGGTATGGCAGACACTCTTACATGCGACTACTGCGGAGCTGAAGAGACCATCGAACACGTCCTGTGCAGCTGCGCTTGCTACGACACACAGCGATGCCAGCTCCGGATGGTTTTGAATCAACTTGACCTCGGACCATTTTGTGTGCAGAAGATACTAGGACCTTGGGCATCTGCCTCAGTTGCGCAGAAAGCGACTAAATCACTGCTACTTTACTTAAAGTCAACAAACCTGAGCGACCGCCTGTAGACTGTTTGTGCTCCCCGAACGTGCTCGTGATTGTGTGTACCTTCTCATCTCTCTGCAACCTCTTTTCTCCCATTTATCCCTTCCTCAGTGCAGGGTAGCAAACCGGATGTGCGTCTGGTTAACCTACCTGCCTTCCCTTGCATCTTTATCTCCCTCGCTCTCTCTTAAAGGACATACGAACAAAGTGATGTTTTTGCTTAGCGGATGTATTACGCATGGCTTGGCAAACTTTGCCACTTCTTGCACTGGCAGAGATAACGCTTAAGCTTTTCATTCGCCATTTGACACGTGTCCCTTCCGCTTCATTCGCGGCTTTGGTTGAGCTCTAAGACTGAGTAAATATTATCCCTCTCAGAGAGATATGGGCTTTCAACTGAACACACACAAACAAAGCAGAAATCTCGAGTTACTTAGTTCGCTTTTAGATACCAGTGTATACATAGTCGAAAAATATTCTCCGCGACTAACTCCACGAGAATGCAGAGTACCTCATAAATGTGCAGAAAAAATACAGCAGTAAAAAAGCAGCATTAAATAAACGAAAGCGATAAGGCAATATTCTTGTTTTTTCAGGGTGTTTTTTATATATTTCCTAAAGGATTTGCAAACTGCTTCATATGCTATGCTTGATGGAAAAACATAAACGACGGATTGCAAGCGCTACTGCGAACAACTCTACTATTGCAGTTGTGCGTAGCAAGGAGAGTTTACATGCGTAGCGCGAAGACGCCGCTTTCTTGAGTGCCCTTTCCTTATTCCCTTCACTGTGCTAGCGCTTTTCAAAGGGCTGCCACGCAGCAGATTTGGCTCACAAGGGGATTGCGGCTATATTGAGATAGTTGGCATAACACTGTAGTGGAATGCGAATCGCATGACCTCTTTGCCACATTGTGTCTTTGAAATCATCGGTATGGGCTCCTTCTAAATACTGCGGCACTTGTAGCGACATGGCAGCATGTCCGCTCCGTCCAGGTCAAAGCTCGCCACTGCCCTGTATGGTCATGTGAAAACGGGCACAGTAGCTGCAGGGCTGCCTCCAAGCCCAGAACGTCGGAGAGCCTTACGTGTCGAGCTTTGGGCCGGTCAGAGTGATGAACGACGCCTTAAAAAGCTCATGATTTACTTTCCAATAATGAATTTTTCACATTTCACGAGAGAAATCCGAGATGTGATGAATAATAAACACTCTCTAAGACAATTCAATGCGTTTTGGCAGCGTTTTGCCCCTCCCACATGGCAGAATTCAAAAACAATTCCGCGTTGACACGCCGCAGACATTCAACAGAAATTGCCCACCTGCTTCAAATGAAACCTTACTTTCAGTGACTAACTGTGCAGTTTTTATTTCGCCTTGCTTCTCGAACGTTTAACAACGGGGTGATGTTTTTTTAAGGGGCAACAATGCCGCGCGTATGTGCCAGTGGTGGCGACAACGAAGCAGCGCGAGTGCCCTTGGCCGAGGGCAAAAGACGAAGTCGTTGCAGTATGTTTCCTGCGATCAATACCGTATATATATATATATATATATATATATATATATATATATATATATATATATTTATTTATTTATATATATATATATATATATAAGACATTACAGGGAAGTTATTAGAACCAATGGAATGTAAATAAGCCAGAAAAGTGGGTGAAAAAATAACCAGCCATGAGCAGATTCCTGCTCATGGCTGGTTATTTTTTCACTCACTTTTCTTTCTAATTTACATTCCATTGGTTCTAATAACTTCCCTGTACATTCCTTGGCATTACTGTCTGTTATATCTCATTATTATTGTGTCAAACCACGGAAAAACGAGCCCTTAGGTATACACTTCTTTCCCTATATATATATATTGATACGGTATAAGCCGGGCCTTGTTTAGGTGACAAAGGTAGAGGAATAGGAAATTACTTGGTTCGGCCTATGTTCGACATCATCGCCGATCGTCGCCGGATCTCCCCTGTATATTAACATAGTCAAACTCAATCTAACCGTAAGAGTTTTATGGGGTGGTGCTGGTCACATAAACAAGCAACACGGTTTTGCAAAAACCTGAGCTACGCCGAAGCCGCCGCTTTGGTGGGCTACCCCCGTTACCGCTGGGGGCCACGGTGAAGACGAAACCCTAAAACACGCAGCTGACAGCACTGCGCAACCAGTTCCAGCGACACCTTTACTACCGACCTCAGCCACGGCTGCTCTTTGCCAGCGTCAGCATCTGATAAAGCCCCGTCTTTTCGGGGGCTAATCTGGCGAGGATGTGGATGAGTGGCTCAGACATTACAAGCGGGTGAGCAACTACAACTCTTGGGACGCGGCAACTCAGTTGACTAACGTGATGTTCTTCTTGAGGGACACGGCGCTCAGATGGTATGAAAACAATGAGGACACCCTCACAACGTGGGAACGCTTCGTGTCCAAAATGCAGGAGTGCTTCGGGTACACCGTGGCAAAAAGAAAGCAAGCCGAACAAACAGTGCTGCAAAGAGCCCAGGTCCCAGGCAAAACGTGCACGATGTACATCGAGGCAATCCTGAAAATATGCAAGACTACTAACTCGTGCATGTCCGAGGAGGACAAAGTCGGCCACCTGTTGAAGAGCATCGCAGAGGATGTTTATCACTTTTTTATTGGCAAAGACAGCATTGGTACAGTAGCCGATGTCCTTTGGCACTGCCGCACGTTTGAGACGCTGAAGATGAGGCGCATTGCTCCTAAATTTGGTCGATTACCCAATATGACCACGGTAGTGAGTGTTGACAACTACGCGCCTTCTGATCTTGCGTCTACAATACGTGAGATCGTGCGTGAAGAACTCATTCGACACACTCGTGTGACGCCTTGCGAAGCTGCACCCTTGCTGGTTCAAGACCAGCATCAGCATCCTGTTTTCATTGCTGCAGCAGGCATCGAGGTGTATGACTACGTTTCTGCCACACTATCGAGGCAGCAGCGCAGTCACTACCAATACACCAGGCACCATCGCCACTTCAGTTATCCTTGACAGCTGGCCGCCGCCTATCAGAACCCGAATGAATACGCACCTGTGTCACCACGCCCTCACAATGCTTTCCAAAATGCATATCGTCAACCTCCTGTGTGCTACAGCTGTGGTACTCCAGGACAACTTGCTCAGTTCTGCCTTCGGCAGAGATAGAAGACATCAAGGTACGAGCCATCGTCAAGACCTCTTCGCGGTGGCCACAAAGATTATGACGATCCTTGGTGGTCCACGTATCCCAAAAGCACCCTACGACAAGAGAACCGGCGAAGAACCTCGCCCGCTTCTGACCGTAACTTGACCCCTCTGCCTGGCCGATCGCATCACTCTCCTTCACCTCTACGGCAGTGGTCGCCACCACCACCGCCAGGAAACTAGCCGGCGCGGCCGGTAGAGGTGAGGTTGCACAACGAGATTCACCTCATATACCTCCACCAGTTACGATGGACAAAAATCGGATATGTGTGTCGATAGACGATTGTATGCTACGGCTTAAAAGGAATACTGGTGCCACAGTTTCTGTTATGAGCAGTTCGTTTAAAGGTAGCTTAGGCCGCAAAGTTATGTTTTCCTATCAGGATTATGGTAGATTTCTCGGATTGGACGTGGACATATTTCAACCCGTAAGAGTGCGCTGTCAACGCGTTGTTTGTGGGAAAGGCGTTCCCAACTGAGTTCCTGATTCTAAAACGGTGTACACATGATGTTATTCTCGGCATTGATTTCCTCCAAGAAGTGTGGCAGCTTGGGCAAGTTGTTATGGCATGACGATAGTAGTTATAGCGCGAGTCCTTCTTGTCTCTGTGTCGTCGTTTTGTTCTCGCACTATAGCAAACTTCATTCCTGCAAAAGTGTGGCGCTTTCGTCGACTGCAGTACGGGTGAAGTTTGTGTTAGCGGTGGTGATGCCCTTCCCGCCCTATTTGAGCAGCAGCTGCCTTCGGAAGACTCACTGATCGTTTACAAAGAGCTGACTTTACCATCAAGGTCTATGAGTTCAGTAGCTGTATCTACTCCAATAGCTGCAGTACCAGTCTTTGATGCCATCGTTCAACCTCTCATGGTTCAGTGCGCAAAGAAAGATGTAATAGTACCCCGTTCGATTATTTCAAATGCTAATGGCTGCGCATTTTGGTGGGCACTTAATTCTTCATCTGCGTTGATTATCCTTCTTCGAGGAATGAAGCTCGCACTGTTCCATGATGTCACGAAAAATTCTATTGTCACCAATAACGACGAAAGTGAAAAACGTGTGGGCACCTCTAAACGGAGCACCTTCTATGAGTCCCACATTTTGAGCATGGTTAGCAAGACGCTACCGTCACATGAACAACAACAACTGGTCCAACTAATACAACGACATAGGTCAGTGTTTGACTTCAGCGAAAAGGCTAAGCGACTGTCTTTACCATGCTCTCTGCCACAGAATACCATTGACGCAGGCTTTGCCTATCTGGTTCGGCAAAAACCTTACAGGGTGTCGTCATCCGTGCGGAAAGTTATAGCTGAACAAGTTCAGGACATGTTGCAGAAGGGCGTTATTGAAGAGTCGTGCAGCCAGTGGGCAGCACCTGTGATTTTGGTTCACACGAAAGACGGTTCCTTGAGGTTTTGCGTTGATTATAGATGACTGAATGCCTTGACTAAAAAGGATGTATATCCACTGCCTCGGATCGACAACGTAATGGACTGTCTAAATTCTGCTTCATACTTTTCTTCACTCAATCTACAATAAGGATACTGGCAGACCCCCATGCACCCTTCTGACAAGGAGAAAACGGCATTTGTAACACCGGATGGACTATATCAGTTCAATGTGATGCCATTTGGGCAATGCAATGGCCCCGCAGGTTTTCAAATATTGATGGACTCGATTCTTCGTGGACTGAAATGCGATATTTGTTTGTGCTACCTGGACGACGTTATCATTTTTGGTCGCACATTCGAAGCACATAACGTTCATTTGAGCCTCGTTCTGGACTGTGTGGGAGAGGCTGGCGTGGTCTTGAACGGGTTATGTTCTTATTTTCGACACTTTTTGCTTAAATTTGCGGACATCGTGTACCCATTGACCAGCCTCTTGTGAAAAGACAGTGCAATCGAGTGGACATGTGAATGCGACGCTGCGTTCTGTCAACTCAAACTTCTGCTGACATCAGAGCCGATTCTCCGTCATTTTGAACCATCTGCTCCTACGGAAGTACACAGCGACGCAAGCGGTATTGGCTTCGGAGGCGTTCTTGTTCAGCGTCATATTGACAGAGATCATGTCGTCGCCTATACAAGTTGCTCCCTCCGCAAGGCCAGAAAAAAATGCACTCTGGAGGAAGGAGGAGAAAGAAAGTTTAAGCGGAAAGACAGGGAGGTTAGCCAGTTTTTAGACCAGCTGGCTACCTGGGCTGGGAAAAGGGGTGAGGGGAATAAAAGATGTTAAAAAGAAATGCTGCGAAGAAACAGGGAGAGAAACTACAAAAAAAATGTGACAGAGAAAAGGCCACATCATGGAGTATAAGACAAAAAAGTCTGTCTCTGAGGCCAGTTCTCCGCAAAAAGCGCAGCAAAGCTTTCAAAGCCTTCTGGGCTGAGGATGGGCTCTGCCAATGACCCAGAATCCTGTGTTCCGACAAAGGCCGATCATCCAGTCTATCCAGAGCTGCAGTAAGTTCTTGTCTTTGCGTGTTGAAACGGGCGCACTCACACAGAATGTGCGCGATGGCTTCTTCGCAGCTGCAGTAAGTGCATGTAGAATAGCTGCCCATTCCAATGAGATAAGAGTATGCGTTCGTGAAGGCCACTCCAAGCCGCAGGTGGCATAGAAGAGTCTCCTCAGCTCGAGATATCTTTGAGGGAAGACTAAGCTGCAGATCGGGAACCAAGTTCTGCAGGCGCGCGTTTGTGAAGACCGTTGAGTTCCACTGTACCAGTGTGAGGACACGTGCAAGCAAACAGTCTTGTAGCTGCGTTGGTTCTTGAGAACGGGATGGCTGTGTATTTGGTACCGTCGTGTGCAGATCTAGCGGCGTAATCTGCGCGGTCATTGCCATATATACCGCGATGATCTGGTATCTACTGATACACTACGCTGTGCTGTTTCTCGATTGTTTGGTGATGAGGAAGCCTTATTTTAGCTACTAACTGTTCATTAGGTCCATGGCGAAAGGGTTACATAAGACATTGAAGAGCTGCCTTCGAGTCTGAGTAGATATACCAAGTTCCCGAAGGTTCTTCAACTATAAACTCCAGAGCTGCACGTATGGCGGCGAGTTCTGCAGCTGTCGACGACGTCAAATGCGCTGTCATGAATTTAATCGTGATGGGCCTCTCGGGAATAACCACCACCCGAGCTGAGCTTACTGAAAACACCGAGCCATCAGTGTAAATGTGAAGGCGTCCGTTGTGCTTCTCTTGCAGGAAGAGTAATGTGGCCTGCTTCATGGCTGGATGCGACGACGTTTTTTTATTTCGGATGCCAGGAATTGTAAGAAGGGCTTTGAGTGGGTGTAGGCACCATATTGGTATCGGTGGCCGTGCTGCATGCGTTAAGTGCAATGGAAGCACTGTGCAATGCTGAGCTACAGTTACGTGGGACGCTGAGTGGGGCCTAGAAGTTCGAAGTGAAACGAGGTGATGAGATGGAAGCGTAGCGATATGTCTTATGTGCACTCTGAAAGCGTCTATGCGGATGTATGCGTTGACTGGATAATCACACGCAATGATGACTGTCGATGCTGTAGACGCGCATCTCGGGAGACAAAAGCATATTCTCAGTGCTTGGGCTTGGATAGACTGGAGGACGCGTAAGTTTGTTCTTCGGATCCCGCAAAGCACGGGTAGGCTGTATCGCATGCAACCGAGGAACAGAAGAGTGTAGATTTAAAGGATTGCTCGTACTTATGCAGCCCACGTCTTTGCAGCAAGAAACCTCAGCACGTGGGTGATCATAATGAGTTTAGTTTTCATGTGGGCGATGTGAGGGCTCCAGGAGACGTCGCGATCAAGTATGACTCCGAGGAATCGGTGGGTCTTCACGTAGTTGATGGTGTGTCCGTTGATTTTAATAACATATGGGCTCATCACCTTATGCGTGAATGCTATAAGCGAACACATCTCTGATGACAGCTCGAGTCCCCGTTCTTCTAGGTACTTTGTCGCTAGTGTAGCCGCTCTCTGAAGCCGGGCACGCAAATGAAGGCGCGTTACGCCTGACGCCCAGATGCAGATGTCATCTGCATATATTGATAGATGGACAGACTGGAAGTGTGTCAACCAGACCGAGGAGCACTAGATTGAAAAGTGTGGGGCTAATAACACCGCATTGAGGCACACCACGATGGATGCAATGATGCGTTGTTGTGCCATTCTCCGCCTGTACAAAGAAAGTTCTGCCTTTCAATTAGCTGTCGATCCATTGGTAAACCTGACCCCTTTTACCAACATATTCCATGACATCCAGAATGGCTTCATATGATACGTTATCCTATGGATATTTCATGTCCAAGAACAGCACTGCAGATCAACGTTTAGGTCTTTTTTGATGCTGAACAGACGAGACCAGGTCAATAACATTATCCTTTGCGGACCGACCACGCCGAAAGCCTGTCATAGCATCAGGGTATTCCTCGTGGTGGTCCAGGTACTACTCTAGGCGAGCCCAAACCATCCTCTCCATCACTTTCTCGAAACAGCTGCTAAGCGCGATGGGGCGATAAAAGGTCAAGTCCAGATGAGATTTACCTGTTTTAAGCACAGGGACGAGGCGGCTGGATTTCCACGAATGAAGGACAAATCCGGTGCTCTACGAGTCGTTGTACACGGATAGAAGGGCCCGTAGAGCTGCTTCACCGAGGTTGCAAACAGCCATGTACGTGATCCTATCCGGACCAGGCGATGAAGATCGTTTGCATGCCGTCAAGGCCGCTTGGAGTTGCTCTAGAGAGAAAATGGTGTCCATTCATGAATCTCTGAAGACTGGAGCGTTTTCTAGGTGACGCGTGGTGCACGCGGACACCTGACCGGCAACTTTCATGCACAATACTCCTGCTACTTCGATGTTGGTGCGGCCTTCGTGGAGAGACAGACACTTGAAGGGGCGATGTTGATGTGGCGATGTTCGTAGGCCACGAAAAATCCTCTATGTCTGCGCCAAAGGCTTGTGTGGATCCAACGATTCACACCGGGATTTCCACCGAAAGGACTGAAGTAAATTAATGCGCCACTGTTTTTTTTCTGTGGGCGCCTTGCCTCCCTCAAGTTGTGAATGAATTTAGATTGCCTATATCTTCGTGCTGCACGATGACGGTTTGCTCTGAGCCGTTCCAATTCCGCTTCATGTGGACAATATTTTGAAGTAATTCAATATGAAAAGTTGCATCTTGAGCGGCACCTCTGATCATATCCTCGAGCGCGTCAAGAGGAGGCGCTTCATTTTCTTGACACCTCTTTTCCGTCAGTGACCTAAACTTTGTCCAGTCTATGCGAGTCGAAGTGTCGTAGTTTCGCGATTTTTCCAGGCCCTTGATCTTTAAATAGGGTGGTATGTGGTCGCTTCCATGAGTTTTATAGTCTGCGAACCACTTAACCTTTCCATTTAGGCTTCGTGACACAAATTTCCAGTCAAGGCAGCTGCTGTATGTCGTTCCCCGCAGAAACGTTGGGCTTCCCTCGTTTACACAAAGCAGCTGCTGCTCCAGAGCGAAAGAGAATACTTGCCTTCCGCGACGGTCTGTCCTCTGACTTCACCATAGTGAGTGGTGAGCGTTGAAATCTCCGCTGATGATTCATGGTCTCGACTGGTTGTTAAAATTGCACGTAGTCTTTCAAGTTCAAAAAGGCTTGAAGGTGATATACATGCGCCTATCAGCGTGAAATTGAGGTCTCTACGTTTTACTGTCAAGCAGACATGCTGGTTGTCACCGTGAAGTGCTACACGGTGCTCGATATAGGTAAGGTCGCATCTGATATACACAATGACTTTATTCTGTTCGTTGCTGGTAGCGGACTTGAAGGCTTCGTACCTGGATAGTTGTATCGCATTGTGTAGCCATGGCTCAGCGACAACAATAATTGTAAACTGGTTTTCAAACACAAATTGTCGGATATCAGGAATACGGGGCTTGAGGCCTTGGGCATTCCGCTGAAATATCGAGGCTCCTTTGACTTCCTTACGAAACGCTTGTAGAGGAGGAGCCATAGTGCCTTTCCAGACTTGATAGACTCGGCTTGAACGCATCTACTAACTGAAGTGCACTCTTAGCAGCTGGATTGTCAATGCTAGTGAGGAGCACACGAATTATATTCATAAGGGCCTTTGCCGGGCCTACGATTTTTTTATCGCGACTATCACCGCATTCTCGTTCTGAAGTGAATATAGACGAGCGATGCGGCGGCTCAAACGGCGAGTCTATCATTGGCAGCGCTGGCCATGCTTCAGGCGAGACGGTGATGCTCTTGTCTTACTTGGATGATTTGTTGTCGGCGTGTCTCGACGCTTAAGGTGGTATGCCGGCGATCATTTGGTGAGGTGTCGTCCTTGCTTCGGCACTGGGCTTCCTCAGGGGCCTCCGGCGATGAGACCGCCGGCGTCCCAATTTGGCAGCGGCGTCCCTGTGAGTTGAGCCGTCCCGGACCATTTGCTTCAACACTTGCATTTCCTTTTTCATGCTTGAGAAATCTTTCGACGATCCTTCGTGAGAGACATGACAGTTTCGATATTTTCGAAGTCCTTCCTGGCAAGCGTCTGCGTTATGTGATTCTGAGCATCAAGAGAGCACGCAGACAGATTTTGTATAAACAGCACCGACATGTACCAATCTATAACATTTCCGGCCTTGAAGGGGCTTCGGTACGCAGGGTCGCACTGTGTGTCGAAAATGGCCGACCTTGACTTGCGATTGAAGGCTGTCTTTCTTGAACACGAGCTTCCCGCAACGTGATTTGCCAAGGCGATGAGCTTGCAGTATGGTAAGTTCTGCAGACACCGGTTTGATGAGAGCCGCAAAATCACTTTCGCTGATGTCAATGTTGACATTGTAAATGAGGCCTGCAGTATAGTCACGGCCATCAGGTATGTACGAGCGAACATTGATGTTATCCAACGTCTTGACGTTGCTCAACACTTCCAATGTGCTTCGTTGAGTGACGTATACGGCGAGAATATTCTTGCGGCCATTAATCCGCACGTCCACGATCTGTCCCTGGGCGAGTTCATCAAGAGACCTAGACGTGGCTTGACAATTGAGCTGGTTGAGACTAAGCCACATCGACCAGCACATAAAAAATTGTGTGTATTGTAGGCTCTCTAATCAGAAGTTTCGTTGTTACCTGTATGGGCGTCCTTTCATGATTGTAACAGACCTTAGAAGTGTGGCAGCTTGGGCTAGTTGGTATGGCATGACGATAGTTATAGCGCGACAACAAAACGACCACACAGAGACAAGGAGGACACGAAACACACGTATCTTTCGTGTCGTTCTTGTCTTTGTGTTGTCGTTTTGTTCTCGCGCTATAACTATCGTCATGTAACAGACCATCATTCCCTATGCTGGTTCGTTACTCTCCGAGACCCTTGTGGACGCCTTGCACGCCTCGAGGAATTCGACTTTAATGTTGCATACAAAAGTGAACGGCGTCATACCAACGCCGATAGTCGTTCTCGCCTTCCATTGTGTACGACTGACGACAATACAGACACGTTCGACATCTACTTTGCAACTAATTCGCGCCCATTTCCTGATGTCACCACGTTCCAGCGGGAACAGCGCAATGACTTGACTTTAGACTCTTTATACGACACTGTCAGAAGCCCAAACGGCAGTGGTTGCTTTTGTCTTCGCGATGGACTGTTGTACAAGGTCAATTGTTCGGCTAATGGAGCGCGGTGTTTGCTAGTGGTTCCCAAAATCCTGCGGTACGAAGTCCTCCATTTCATGCATGATGACCCGACGTAAGGCCATCTTGGATTCATCCGCACTTTGCATCAAGCTCGAGAGCGCTTCTACTGGCCTAAAATGCGACAATGTTCGAAGCAATACGTCTTCAGTTGCGATAAATGCCAGCACCACAAACGTCCTACAAGCAGTCCACATGGCCTCCTTCACCCTATAACGCCGCCCACAACACCTTTCGAACAAGTTGGTATCAACCTGCTTGCAACAACAACCGCTGGATTGTAGTCTGCGTTGATCACCTTACCAGATATGCAGAAGCAGCTGCGATACCATCTTCCCCAGCGGATTCCATCGCCATCTTTATGTTACGATCCATCTTTCTTCGTCATGGTTTACCTCCTATCATCATCAGTGATCGCGGTCGTCAGTTCGTCGCCGACATTGTAGAGGAATTTTTTCGTCTCTGCACTTCACAGTTTCGCCATTCAACGCCATATTATCCCCAGATGAATGACCTTGGGGAACGCACAAACTTCACGATTACTAATATGCTGGCTATGTATTTATCCTCAAATCAAAAGAACTGGGATGATATTTTGCCATTCATCACCTATGCTTTTATTACAGCGAACCACAAATTCACGGACTTCAATCCGTTCTACCTACTCTACGCTCAACACTCGCGCAGCTGCCTCGATACAATACTTCCATTCAAGCTCCATACGGACGATTCAGTTGCTCAAACACAGTGCCGAGCTGAAGAAGCCCGCCAAATTGCCCATATTTGCACACTGTAGTCGCAAGATTGCTCTAAGCAGAAGTATGATCAACGCCACGACACCGTTTCATTCGAAGAAGGGGACCTCATGTGGTGGTGGACCCCTTAGCGTAAACGTGGCTTATGGCAGAAATTTTTAGCGCACTATGTTGGTCCAATCGTTATCGTAAATCGCCTGAGTGACTTGACCTACGTGGTGGCATGCTTCACGTCAGCTGGTCGTTGGTCAAGGCAAGCACAGTTTGCACATGTAACTCGTCTCAAGCAGTTCCATCCCACACTATGCCAATGATTGGCCTCGCCCAGTGGGCTTCGTCTGTGAACCGGGGACTGATACGGTGTGAGCCGGGCCATGTTTTGTGGACAAAGGTAAAGGAAGAGAAAGTTACTTGGTTCGGCCTATGTTCGCCATCATCGCCGATCGTTGCCTGATCTCTCCTGTAAATAAAGATAGATAAACTCAATCTAACCGTAACAATAAGTTAGTTCATCTTTTCAAGTTAGGCTGTTAGTGGTGCTGTGGTCTCAGCTTGATTTCATATGTGGGGTTTAACGTCAAAAAACCACCACATGACTATCAGATACACAGTATTTGAAGGCTTTTGGAAATTTTGACCCACCTGGGGTTCTCTAGAGCGAACCCAAATCTGAGCGCCAGGCCTACTGCATTTCGGGCACCATGGAGAGCAGCCGCCAACACCGGGATTTGATCCCGTGACCTACGGGTCAGAAGCCGCGTATACATGAGCCACTTGATCACCCCGTTGGGGCATTGTCAAAGCTTCGCTTCGTCGGTCGTCCGTTGATTGATGCGGGTCGATTTTGGAGATAGCGAAGTATAAGGTAGATCCATCGCCTGGTGTTGGCTCTTTTGACATTACAAGTATAGATTTGGCAATCGATCGACCACAGGGACGAGAGGATATGGCACGATACTGATGCATATTGACGTCTCATATTCTTTAGTTTCCACAGAACCATGTGCACTATAGCTGCACAAACCACGTATACAGATGGAAACACGACGAAGCAGCGATCCTGTTCGTGTTAGATGTAGGAGGAGGAGGATTCAAGGAAGAGGACCGGGAGACGGTGCTAGATGTTGGCAGGTGTACACGTAATTGTATATCCTGAACTTCTTCTGGCTTACAACTACCCTAGGGATTGGCCAAGAACCAGGTCACTTAAAAATACAGGGTAGCTCGGTATAATGCGACGATAATCTTAAAACAGTGAATATAATTTTTTTCACTCAGTACCTTAAATTGTGAATGCAGAAATGTTTCTTTGAGTACAAGGTGTGTGCTGCATAAATGAGACCATGTTTCCACAGTTCAAAGGGGTGTTTTAAAAATCAATAAAATACACCAGATGTCTCAATATGATTGAACCTGTGGAGTAAAACGAGACACATCTTAGGGCAAAATTGAAACCGCGTGACAAAAATTCATCTGTTAATTTTTGCAGCAGAAACACCAAAAGTTCTCTCTGTGGCCGCCACGCCGTCTTCATGAGCCCACTTCATGCTCTCCATGCAATGAATACAGAAAGTATCCGGCGCTCTGTTGCTGGAAAACTTCTTGACGGTCACCCCTCCCCCCAACTAGTCCTTTTTTGTGCTAATTGTGTTTTTTAGTTTGCGCTTGCACTTAATTGGAATAGTCAGTGAGCATCTTCAGGGTTTTCGACTCCATCAGGCTGGTATTGCGAGGCAATGAATTTTAGATTTTTATCGCTTGTGATTTTTAAATTTCCGGTGTGAAAAAATCTCAGTAAAATTCAATTCCAAGACTAGTATTTAAATGGCTCTGCTTGGAAATTCTTTCAATTGTTTATGCGCACCTTGAGAGCATCTTTGGGAAAGTAGAAGAGCCTCGATGTAGCGTGGATGGAGAAATTCGCGTTCTAAAAAGCAGTCAGTGTTTTTGTATGTCGTTTTCGACCCATGAAGCTCTATATAATAATTTATTGTACATCCTAACCTTCCGAAAGAAAACAGTACCATTTAAATTAGTTTAATAAATGGTTGATTAATCACTGATGAGGGCTGGCGCATTTTAAAACCTACACTACATTATTCTCGGCCAACTTACATTCTTTGCCCTGTACAAGCGGATTTTTACTTTTAGCCCCATAGAAATGAAGCCACTAAAACTTTGATCTAATCTGCGACATCGAGGTCAGCAGTGCCACCATAGGCTAACACGATGGGCAGGAGGTATCTGCCAATATCACAGCTTGTACTCTCTCCATTATTGGTAAACTGGCGTCTTACATCACAGTCACTGCTTAATTTCTAGTTTAGGGTAATATGTCTCCTAATGATATTGGGGGTTTGAGAAGTAAAAGCGAAACAGTGCTGATCCTCATACATTGGACTTAAAGGCCGGGCTGGCATAGGAACACCGTATACGTAGCGGAGCAGTTGATGTTAGTTATGCGAAAGCATTTTAAATGCGAATCATTTCTTTGCGTACTGCAGGCACTTCGACCATCTGTCTGTCTATCTGTCTGTCTGTCTGTCTGTCTGTCTGTCTGTCTGTCTGTCTGTCTGTCTGTCTGTCTGTCTGTCTGTCTGTCTGTCTGTCTGTCTGTCTGTCTGTCTGTCTGTCTGTCTGTCTGTCTGTCTGTCTGTTCTCATGATCCTCCCCTTAGGTTGGGGTGAACTAAAATTGGTGTGGAAGGGTAAGATGGCCTGACGAATAACACTGGCTGCTCATGACATGAATAAAGTCGCGATCCTCTCGCCTAAGTCGCTAAACCCTTTCCGTAAATCGCTTGGCACACGCCCGAGTGTGCGTATCTGCCATAGGTGATTGACAGTTTCTATTTACGAAGGAACGACCATGATAGACATGAGTAATTTAACGCGTGAGCGAAAAGAAAAAGCTGACATCGGCAACGTTGACCCGAAAAATACAAAAAATGGCAGAGGTAACAGCAGAAATCGAACCCCCGCATTCTGCGTAGCAATCAAGTGTTCTACCACATATCCACACCAGGACTCGGTGGTACTTTTCAAATAGACTCTAAAGTTCATGAAACGTTAAGTGCGGTTGTGGCGCTGGCTATTCAATTTTATAAAGATTACATATCTACTCCTATGATGAAGCCGTCGCTTCTAATTAACGTCAGTTGTAGTTAGGCGCCATCTGCCTAAATTGACTAAGGCAGCAGTGTCCAGGGCTACCATCCTCGCGAGCACCAGCGCTTCGTATGAGCTTACCGCTTCTAGTATTGCTAATATCAATGTTGCTGTTAGTATCGCTACGCAACTGTAAACTACTGGTTATATAGAACACATGCTGTAGTTTAGTGTATGTCAATGTGTCACTTGCAGATATATTTAGCGCCACTTTGTAACGTCTCACTCAATAAAAAATTACAATACAGTGTGGCGCATACCAACTTAAGGCATAATTTCTCATGGTCGTCAGCCACTACATAAAAATATTGCACAGTGTGTAGTGGATACCACGCTTTTCCGAGGAATGATGAAAGATAGCAGAATTGCAGCATACCGCACAAAATTTATCTTTATTTATTTCGCAGTGGGTACCCGGCAAGCGTGCTGGTAGCAGTTGCTCAAAGATTGTTAAGAAAAGGCTCTGAAATATCGCTCTTCGAGCTTTCGTTGTGGCATCGCATGTTGTGCGTTCTGCGCAGGCCTGCTGTTTTTGTTTGTTTCTCTTTAAGAAAGAAAAGCGAAAGTTACCTTATCCACGGAGAAATGCGACACGGTAGTTGGGTTTCTAATATCAAAAGCCCGATTATAAAAAAAATGCGAGTACCCTTTGGTACCGCTCACTGCTCATCCAGCAATTGGATTCTTTTTCTGCGTGGCATATATTCGAAAGACCAGTATCCGCCTAAGGCGACAGCATTCCGATGGGGCCGGAATGCCAAAGCGCTCGTATATTGAGATTTCTGTGTGAGCTGCATGCAGGTACAGAAACCAGTAAACAATTCAAGCCGTACTCGCATCTGTTCAAGCCCTCGTCTCTGCAGCGGCGTCGTAAACCCATACATTTTCACATTTCAGCTTCTACCTTTTTTTGCCTTATTTGTTGTCTATGTGCTATTCTTTTTTACCATCTTGTGAACTGCAACCAGAACACTTTTTTAAAAAGAGTTTCTTGAGTACTGCTGGTGATTTCGGACTATATTTCGTACACTGGCAGAGACCTGCTAAACACACTGGACTGTCTGCTGCACTTAATACTGGTATACTTGGCGACAACTTTTCTTGGAACTGAAGGGAAAGCTACAGAGGCGGAGCTTCTGCACATGTAGCACTACGCGAAGTAGTCCGTTTTGGCGCGTGTTTAGTAACACTGTGTAAAGTGACTGGGGCGCACCATCATCATTTGATGTAGACGCAGATGCCGTTCAGCGCTTGAGGTGCACGTAAAAAGGGCAGGACATTTTCACGCGTGCAAAAAACGCAAAGTCACAACAAATAAAAAAAGAATTACGAATATTTTAATGCTGTGAGTTGCGTCCTGTCTGGAATAGCTCAACATAGAAATTAAAGGAAGAAGTTTTATGTTTCACGTTGAAAATACGGGCGTTATTGTGTAACTACATTACTGGTTGTGTGAATTCGCACAACTTGGCTCTGTAGCCTTTGCTTCAATGCGAAGAAAAGTTGTCGCCCAGTATACGCACGTATGCAATGACAAGCATCGGCATGCCAGGATGAATGAACGGAACTCGGCTATTCAGTCAAATCAAATTTGTATCTCGAGCAATACTGTTCAAGGAACCGGTGACTTTTCATCTAAATAATCTTCTCGTGCGTACTTCAGTCGACTTTTGTGAAATATTAAATTTCAATATGCAACGACTAATGGTAGATAAAAGAGTGCACAAAAGTATATCTACTGCATCGATTGAATGATATGGGACGTTTAACCTCTCCAAACCACCATATGAATATGGGAGATGCCGTAGTGGAAGGCTCCTGAAATTTCGGCCAGCTGTCTACTGCATGAACGTTTGCATGAACAAGAGGGAAGCCGGCTGCATATGTGTGCGAGGACCAAAAAGTTCAGGCGCAGTTATGTGACAGAATACGAGGGCTTGAACTTAAAAGCTAAGTGCCAGTTCATCGTAGATCAACGTGAGGCGTACGTACTGTTCGTTATTGTAACCCTGTGAAACTCCTCGTATTGACTTCACGAATTCAATACAAGGGATCCCTTAGCTTTTAGAGAGTGCTGCCAAGAAAAGAAAAAAAAAATCCTTTAAGGCACTCTTCCGGCAGCTGAACAGCCCCAAGCTATTAGATGAAAACTGTGGTACTTGGAGAAGCCTGATCACTCGCAGTGGTCGAATATGCGTGTTTACACCCCGGTAAGCCATGCCAGTTTGAGGTGGTCGGGCTCTTCTGCAAAATATGCGCGACAATACATTGTGCCTATTTTGACTTTGAGCGTATCTATCTATCTATCTATCTATCTATCTATCTATCTATCTATCTATCTAGCCGCCTAGAGCATTTAGCTCTCCGGGCCGTTTCAATGATGGGATCTATACCAAAATTTGTATTGCATAACATGACTAAATAACGAGCATACGTGACTAATCATAACAATAAAATTATGTAGTGAATGTCATGATTTACATTCATGGTCTTAATGCTCTCGCCGTGGTTTCGTTCACATGACATATTGGAAAACTGCTTTGGTATGACATGACTGCATGGCGAAATAAAGTGGCAGGCCCTAACGTGGAAATCATGACACACATGTCATGTAAGTCATGACCACATGCCATGCTCATGGTCCACTCGCGGTAGTTTCGCTAGCTTTACACATACCAAATTTGGCATTACAAGACGTGAATGGACGACGACCACAAATTCCAGGCGCAAACATGAAAATCATGTACGACATAATTTACATGCCTGGTACTGCTGGGGCTTGTATTGCAAACGTTGGTGGTGCCGTCGTTACACGACTATAAACAACATACTTGCATTTTATTTAGATGCCTGAGTGCGCAAACATTTCTACTTGTGTTTACTGTGTACTACTTCAGTGCGCCTCGTAACGTTGTGCTGATTTTAAGTTGACATATCAACCTTCCTCATTCGTGCTTCACATATCCTAAATTCTCCCTGTACGTGGGATCTGCCAATTTCTTAGACTATTACATGCGCCTGTGTACCTTTCGAACGAGCCTCTCGACATTGGAGTGCACTTCATCACACTTCCTTCCACAACCCGCAAAAGCCTACTGGTTGTAAATAATAATAATAATAATAATATTAATAATATTAATAATAATATAATAATAATAATAAAGTAATAATGCTAATATTAATAATAATATTATGATGATTATGGTGATGATGATGATGGTGATGACTTTTGTCCAAAGGAAATTGGAAATCATAAAGGTGGACTTCAGATGGGTAATGCAAACTATTAGAATAAATGCCAGTGTTACGATAGATTATGATGATCATTTCCCACAAGTGTAAGTTCCAATCTTTGAATTTTTTTGAAGGCCAGTATAAAATATTGCAGAGTTCATGCAGGAACAAATAACATAATAGCCAAAGACGTTTCTGTGATTATTAAAACGGTAGGAGTAGGAATTTCCTCGATTACTTCGACTGGACATTCTCAGTAAGGCTGCAGACTTCACTCTGGTTTTCGGAGCTGAGCTCTTGGCTATTATTTTGGCACTCCGAAAACTTCCTTCAAGCGAAAATAGTACAATTATCATTACAGATTCTCTTTCAATGTGTACAGCTGTCACAGCTTCGGAACAATCAAGAGTCCTATTGACATTGCGCACAATATTTCTGCCTCAACTGAAACGCCTGAAGTTAGTATGGGTCCCAGACAACTGTGGCAAACAGTTAAATGAAACGGCCGATTCATTACCCGAGCTTCTTTTGATGGTCCTATGATTTCGATTCCCAGAAATAGAATACACAGTATTGATCAGATATAACAATTAGCTCTTCAGACAGATATGATGGAGAGTATTACTAAATGGACAGACTATCAGCACCTGAGATATCTCTGGAAACCTCATTGTAGTCAATATAGAAAGTTAGATGTTATTTTGACTTAATTTTTATGCGATGTTCCTCCACAGAGAAGGTCTGCAGATGTCTCCCCTGTTCCCAATCTGCGAAAAAACAGAAACAATTGAACTTAGTTTACATCATTTTGGAAATATTCAATAATTAAGAAAAGTCTTCTAGTTTGTCTGTTTTCCAAAGAAGCTTTGAACTTAGATGAAGACAATGTTCTCAGTTTCTGTGCATCTGGCTCGGCACATTGCCACAGAAACGTGCTGGATGAAATATGTATTTTTATTCAAGAATCTAAACGAATGTTAATATAACGTATTCTTTATTATATATTTGAGAAATACTTGTGATATAATTAGCAACGTGAATGAATGCTCACGTGTTTTGATCGGGTGATGTATACTTAACTGTTTGGTCTACTCGAAATTTCAGTCTTCTGATATAGTATTAGCTCTCATTCTTATATTATTTCATCTTTATTTTATTGTTATTTTATTTTTGAAAGCTAATTTGCTATTTTTCGTGCTTTTTACATTGTGTAGTGTTTACATGTAGGCTATTACAAGCTTTCTCAGCCAATCCTTGCGTGGGTATGTGCCAGTGTTCACGGACAACAAACAAACACAAACAATGAAGAAGAAGAAGAAGAAAAAGAAAAAGAAGAGGAAAAAGAAAAAGAAGAAGAAGAAGAAGGTGATGATAATGATGAATAATCACCATCGTAATGGTTTTTATGCTCTACTTCCACCAACGGCGTGCGTGGACATTCCATGAACAGCGGAAGCCAAACAAGTTTGCTCCGTGTAACTTTATTCTCTGACAGCACCCAGCTTTGAAAAGAACCTGATAAAAAGAAAAAAACTTATGCGAAACTATAACCGCATCTTCTCAGTCATTTGCTACAAAGGGAAAATTAACAAGATAAAATATTAGATACGTCGTTTAACAAGACTCTGTCATATGCAGTTCATTATATCTACGTCGGCATCGATAACTAGTTGTGCAAGCGTTGTGCCGTTCTCGAAGGCAACACGAAAATCTTTACATGCAGCTGCGACGCTTTTACTCCATAGTTGGGGTGTCGTAGAGAAGTTAAAAAAACTTGAATAATTTGTTACTACGCTAGTGTCATGGGGTTCATAGAAGACACGTCCCGAAACAGTACTACAACTGCGTGATCATTGTTGTTCAGTCTCCAATTTGACACAAGCACTTAACATCTCTTTTGGCGGAAGATAATGATTCGCAGATAAAGGGAGCAACCACTCCCGCGGCTCAAAGAGGACGCGACAGTGGCATGACAGCCGTGCCATCCCCAAAGCTTGAGTGCTGCGCGGGTGGTGGACATAAGGACGGAGCCGAAATGCAATTCATCGCCTTCCCGCACCGCTCAGTGCATGCACTCTAGCCGGCGCACCACATCAGCAACCCCTCGCGTTTCTTTGTGCCTGCTTCACCTGGTCGCGGTAACTGCGTTGCAGGCAGAACTTGTATTTACAGTCTAAGCACATAACGTTCATTTGAGCCTCGTTCTGGACTGTGTGGGAGAGGCTGGCGTGGTCTTGAACGGGTTATGTTCTTATTTTCGTCGCTTTTTGCCTAAATTTGCGGACATCGTGTACCCATTGACCAGCCTCTTGTGAAAAGACAGTGCATTCGAGTGGACATGTGAATGCGACGCTGCGTTCTGTCAACTCAAACTTCTGCTGTCATCAGAGCCGATTCTCCGTCATTTTGAACCATCTGCTCCTACGGAAGTACACAGCGACACAAGCGGTATTGGCTTCGGAGGCGTTCTTGTTCAGTGTCATATTGACAGAGATCATGTCGTCGCCTATACAAGTTGCTCCCTCCGCAAGGCCGAAAAAAATGCACTCTAGAGGAAGGAGGAGAAAGAACGTTTAAGCGGAAAGACAGGGAGGTTAGCCAGTTTTTAGACCAGCTGGCTACCATGGGCTGGGAAAAGGGGTGAGGGGAATAAAAGATGTTAAAAAGAAATGCTGCGAAGAAAGAGGGAGAGAAATTACAAAAAAAATGTGACAGAGAAAAGGCCGCATCATGGAGTATAAGACAAAAAAGTCTGTCTCTGAGGCCAGTTCTCTGCAAAAAGCGCAGCAAAGCTTTCAAAGCCTTCTGGGCTGAGGATGGGCTCTGCCAATGACCCAGAATCCTGTGTTCCGACAAAGGCCGATCATCCAGTCTATCCAGAGCTGCAGTAAGTTCTTGTCTTTGCGTGTTGAAACGGGCGCACTCACACAGAATGTGCGCGATGGCTTCTTCGCAGCTGCAGTAAGTGCATGTAGAAGAGCTGCCCATTCCAATGAGATAAGAGTATGCGTTCGTGAAGGCCACTCCAAGCCGCAGGTGGCATAGAAGAGTCTCCTCAGCTCGAGATATCTTTGAGGGAAGACTAAGCTGCAGATCGGGAACCAAGTTATGCAGGCGCGCGTTTGTGAAGACCGTTGAGTTCCACTGTACCAGTGTGAGCACACGTGCAAGCAAACAGTCTTGTAGCTGCGTTGGTTCCTGAGAACGGGATGGCTGTGTATTTGGTACCGTCGTGTGCAGATCTAGCGGCGTAATCTGCGCGGTCATTGCCATATATACCGCAATGATCTGGTAAATTCTGATACACTACGCTGTGCTGTTTTTCGATTGTTTGGTGATGAGGAAGCCTTATTTTAGCTACTAACTGTTCATTAGGTCCATGGCGAAAGGGTTACATAAGACATTGAAGAGCTGCCTTCGAGTCTGAGTAGATAGACCAAGTTCCCGAAGGTTCTTCAACTATAAACTCCAAAGCTGCACGTATGGCGGCGAGTTCTGCAGCTGTCGACGACGTCAAATGCGCTGTCATGAATTTAATTGTGATGTGCCTCTCGGGAATAACCACCGCCCGAACTGAGCTTACTGAAAACACTGAGCCATCAGTGTAAATGTGAAGGCGTCCGTTGTGCTTCTCTTGCAGGAAGAGTAATGTGGCCTGTTTCATGGCTGGATGCGACGATGTTTTCTTATTTTGGATGCCAGGAATTGTAACAAGGGTTTTGAGTGGGTGTAGGCACCATATTGGTATCGGTGGCCGTGCTGCATGCGTTAAGTGCAATGGAAGCACTGTGCAATGCTGAGCTACAGTTACGTGGGACGCTGAGTGGGGCCTAAAAGTTCGAAGTGAAACGAGGTGATGAGATGGAAGCGTAGCGAAATGTCTTATGTGCATTCTGAAAGCGTCTATGCGGATGTATGCGTTGACTGGATAATCACACGCAATGATGACTGTCGATGCTGTAGACGCGCATCTCGGGAGACCAAAGCATATTCTCAGTGCTTGGGCTTGGATAGACTGGAGGACGCGTAAGTTTGTTCTTCGGATCCCGCAAAGCACGGGTAGGCTGTATCGCATGCAACCGAGGAACAGAAGAGTGTAGATTTAAAGGATTGCTCGTACTTATGCAGCCCACGTCTTTCCAGCAAGAAACCTCAGCACGTGGGTGATCATGGTGAGTTTAGTTTTCATGTGGGCGATGTGAGGGCTCCAGGAGACGTCGCGATCAACTATGACTCCGAGGAATCGGTGGGTCTTCACGTAGTTGATGGTGTGTCTGTTGATTTTAATAACATATGGGCTAATCACCTTATGCGTGAATGATATAAGCGAACACATCTCTGATGACAGCTCGAGTCCCCGTTCTTCTAGGTACTTTGTCGCTAGTGTAGCCGCTCTCTGAAGCCGGGCACGCAAATGAATGCGGGTTACGCCTGACGCCCAGATGCAGATGTCATCTGCATATATTGATAGATGGACAGACTGGAAGTGTGTCAACCAGACCGAGGAGCGCTATATTGAAAAGTGTGGGGCTAATAACACCGCATTGAGGCACACCACGATGGATGCAATGATGCGTTGTTGTGCCATTCTCCGCCTGTACAAAGAAAGTTCTGCCTTTCAATTAGCTGTCGATCCATTGGTAAACCCGACCCCTTAATCCAACATATTCCATGACATCCAGAATGGCTTCATATGATACGTTATCTTATGGATATTTCATGTCCAAGAACAGCACTGCAGATCAACGTTTAGGTCTTTTTTGATGCTGAACAGACGAGACCAGGTCAATAACATTATCCTTTGCGGACCGACCACGCCGAAAGCCTGTCATAGCATCAGGGTATTCCTCGTGGTGGTCCAGGTACTACTCTAGGCGAGCCCAAACCATCCTCTCCATCACTTTCTCGAAACAGCTGCTAAGCGCGATGGGGCGATAAAAGGTCAAGTCCAGATGAGATTTACCTGTTTTAAGCACAGGGACGAGGCGGCTGGATTTCCACGAATGAAGGACAAATCCGGTGCTCTACGAGTCGTTGTACACAGATAGAAGGGCCCGTAGAGCTGCTTCACCGAGGTTGCAAACAGCCATGTACGTGATCCCTTCCGGACCAGGCGATGAAGATCGTTTGCATGCCGTCAAGGCCGCTTGGAGTTGCTCTAGAGAGAAAATGGTGTCCATTCATGAATCTCTGAAGACTGGAGCGTTTTCTAGGTGACGCGTGGTGCACGCGGACACCTGACCGGCAACTTTCATGCACAAATCTCCTGCTACTTCGATGTTGGTGCGGCCTTCGTTGAGAGACAGACACTTGAAGGGGCGATGTTGATGTGGCGATGTTCGTAGGCCACGAAAAATCCTCTTTGTCTGCGCCAAAGGCTTGTGTGGATCCAACGATTCACACAGGGATTTCCACCGAAAGGACTGAAGTAAATTAATGCGCCGCTGTTTTTTTTCTGTGGGCGCCTTGCCTCCCTCAAGTCGTGAATGAATTTAGATTGCCTATATCTTCGTGCTGCACGATGACGGTTTGCTCTGAGCCGTTCCAATTCCGCTTCATGTGGACAATATTTTGAAGTAATTCAATATGAAAAGTTGCATCTTGAGCGGCACCTCTGATCATATCCTCCAGCGCGTCAAGAGGAGGCGCTTCATTTTCTTGACACCTCTTTTCCGTCAGTGACCTAAACTTTGTCCAGTCTATGCGAGTCGAAGTGTCGTAGTTTCACGATTTATCCAGGCCCTTGATCTTTAAATAGGGTGGTATGTGGTCGCTTCCATGAGTTTTATAGTCTGCAGACCACTTAACCTTTCCATTTAGGCTTCGTGACACAAATTTCCAGTCAAGGCTGCTGCTGTATGTCGTTCCCCGCAGAAACGTTGGGCTTCCCTCGTTTACACAAAGCAGCTGCTGCTCCAGAGCGAAAGAGAATACTTGCCTTCCGCGACGGTCTGTCCTCTGACTTAACCATAGTGAGTGGTGAGCGTTGAAATCTCCGCTGATGATTCATGGTCCCGAGTGGTTGTTAAAATTGCACGTAGTCTTTCAAGTTCAAAAAGGCTTGAAGGTGATATACATGCGCCTATCAGCGTGAAATTGAGGTCTCTACGTTTTACTGTCAAGCAGACATGCTGGTTGTCACCATGAAGTGCTACACGGTGCTCGATATAGGTAAGGTCGCATCTGATATACACAATGACTTTATTCTGTTCGTTGCTGGTAGCGGACTTGAAGGATTCGTACCTGGATAGTTGTATTGCCTTGTGTAGCCATGGCTCAGCGATAACAATAATTGTAAACTGGTTTTCAAACACAAATTGTCGGATATCAGAAATACGAGGCTTGAGGCCTTGGGCATTCCGCTGAAATATCGAAACTCCTTTGACTTCCTTACGAAACGCTTGTAGAGGAGGAGCCATAGTGTCTTTCCAGACTTGATAGACTCGGCTTGAACACATCTACTAACTGAAGTGCACTCTTAGCAGCTGGATTGTCAATGCTAGTGAGGAGCACACGAATTATATTCATAAGGGCCTTTGCCGGGCCTACGATTTCTTTATCGCGACTATCACCGCATTCTCGTTCTGAAGTGAATATAGACGAGCGATGCGGCGGCTCAAACGGCGAGTCTATCGTTGGCAGCGCTGGCCATGCTTCAGGCGAGACGGTGATGCTCTTGTCTTGCTTGGATGATTTGTTGTCGGCGTGTCTCGACGCTTAAGGTGGTATGCCGGCGATCATTTGGTGAGGTGTCATCCTTGCTTCGGCACTGGGCCTCCTCAGGGGCCTCCGGCGATGAGACCGCCGGCGTCCTAATTTGGCAGCGGCGTCCCTGTGAGTTGAGCCGTCCCGGACCATTTGCTTCAACACTTGCATTTCCTTTTTTATGCTTGAGCAATCTTTCGACGATCCTTCGTGAGGGACATGACAGTTTCGACATTTTCGAAGTCCTTCCTGGCAAGCGTCTGCGTTATGTGATTCTGAGCATCAAGAGAGCACACAGACAGATTTTGTATAAACAGCACCGACATGTACCAATCTATAACATTTCCGGCATTGAAGGGGCTTCGGTACGCAGGGTCGCACTGTGTGTCGAAAATGGCCGACCTTGACTTGCGATTGAAGGCTGTCTTTCTTGAACACGAGCTTCCCGCAACGTGATTTGCCAAGGCGATGAGCTTGCAGTATGGTAAGTTCTGCAGACACCGGTTTGATGAGAGCCGCAAAGTCACTTTCGCTGATAGAAATGTTGACATTGTAAATGAGGCCTGCAGTATAGTCACGGCCATCAGGTATGTACGAGCGAACATGGATGTTATCCAACGTCTTGACGTTGCTCAACACTTCCAATGTGCTTCGTTGAGTGACGTATACGGCGAGAATATTCTTGCGGCCATTAATCCGCACGTCCACGATCTGTCCCTGGGCGAGTTCCTCAAGAGACCTAGACGTGGCTTGACGATTGAGCTGGTTGAGACTAAGCCACATCGACCGGCACTTAAAGAATTGTGTGTATTGTAGGCTCCCTAATCAGAAGTTTCGTTGTTACCTGTATGGCCGTCCTTTCATGATTGTAACAGACCTTAGAAGTGTGGCAGCTTTGGCTAGTTGGTATGGCATGACGATAGTTATAGCGCGACAACAAAACGACCACACAGAGACAAGGAGGACACGAAACACACGTATCTTTCGTGTCGTTCTTGTCTTTGTGTTGTCGTTTTGTTCTCACGCTATAACTATCGTCATGTAACAGACCATCATTCCCTATGCTGGTTCGTTACTCTCCGAGACCCTTCTGGACGCCTTGCACGCTGGGCTCTATGCCTCGAGGAATTCGACTTTAATGTTGCATACAAATGTGAACGGCGTCATACCGACGCCGATAGTCTTTCTCGCCTTCCATTGTGTACGACTGACGACAATACAGACACGTTCGACATCTACTTTGCAACTAATTCGCGCCCATTTCCTGATGTCACCACGCTCCAGCGGGAACAGCGCAATGACTTGACTTTAGACTCTTTATACGCCACTGTCAGAAGCGCAAATGGCAGTGGTTGCTTTTGTCTTCGCGATGGACTGTTGTACAAGGTCAATTGTTCGGCTAATGGAGCGCGGTGTTTGCTAGTGGATTCCCAAAATCCTGCGGTACGAAGTCCTCCATTTCATGCATGATGACCCGACGTAAGGCCATCTTGGACTCATCCGCACTTTGCATCAAGCTCGAGAGCGCTTCTACTGGCCTAAAATGCGACAATGTTCGAAGCAATACGTCTTCAGTTGCGACTAAATGCCAGCACCACAAACGTCATACAAGCAGTCCACATGGCCTCCTTCACCCTATAACGCCACCCACAACACCTTTCGAACAAGTTGATATCAACCTGCTTGCAACAACAACCACTGGATTGTAGTCTGCGTTGATCACCTTACCAGATATGCAGAAGCAGCTGCGATACCATCTTCCCCAGCGGATTCCATCGCCGTCTTTATGTTACGATCCATCTTTCTTCGTCATGGTTTACCTCCTATCATCATCAGTGATCGCGGTCGTCAGTTCGTCGCCGACATTGTAGAGGAATTTTTTCGTCTCTGCACTTCGCACTTTCGCCATTCAACGCCATATTATCCCCAGATGAATGACCTTGGGGAACGCACAAACCTCACGATTACTAATATGCTGGCTATGTATTAATCCTCAAATCAAAAGAACTGGGATGATATTTTGCCATTCATCACCTATGCTTTTATTACAGCGAACCACAAATTCACGGACTTCAATCCGTTCTACCTACTCTACGCTCAACAATCGCGCAGCTGCCTCGATACAATACTTCCATTCAAGCTCCATACGGACGATTCAGTTGCTGAAACACAGTGCCGAGCTGAAGAAGCCCGCCAAATTGCCCATATTCGCACACTGTAGTCGCAAGATTGCTCTAAGCAGAAGTATGATCAACGCCACGACACCGTTTCATTCGAAGAAGGGGACCTCATGTGGTGGTGGACCCCTTAGCGGAAACGTGGCTTATGCCAGAAATTTTTAGCGCACTATGTTGGTCCATTCGTTTTCGTAAATCGCCTGAGTGACTTGACCTACGTGGTGGCATGCTTCACGTCAGCTGGTCGTTGGTCAAGGCAAGCACAGTTTGCGCATGTAACTCGTCTCAAGCAGTTCCATCCCACACTATGCCAATGATTGGCCTCGCCCAGTGAGCTTCGTCTGTGAACCGGGGAATGATACGGTGTGAGCCGGGCCATGTTTTGTGGACAAAGGTAAAGGAAGAGAAAGTTACTTGGTTCGGCCTATGTTCGCCATCATCGCCGATTGTTGCCTGATCTCTCCTGTAAATAGATAGATAAACTAATCTAACCGTAACAATAACTTAGTTCATCTTTTCAAGTTAGGCTGATAGTGGTGCTGTGGTCTCAGCTTGATTTCATATGTGGGGTTTAACGTCAAAAAACCACCACATGACTATCAGATACACAGTATTTGAAGGCTTTTGGAAATTTTGACCCACCTGGGGTTCTCTAGAGCGAACCCAAATCTGAGCGCCAGGCCTACTGCATTTCGGGCACCATGGAGAGCAGCCGCCAACACCGGGATTTGATCCCGTGACCTACGGCTCAGAAGCCGCGTATACATGAGCCACTTGATCACCCCGATGGGGCGTTGTCAGAGCTTCGCTTCGTCGGTCGTCCGTTGATTGATGCGGGTCGATTTTGGAGATAGCGAAGTATAAGGTAGATCCATCGCCCGGTGTTGGCTCTTTTGACATTACAAGTATAGATTTGGCAATCGATCGACCACAGGGAGCAGAGGATATGGCACGATTTTGATGCATATTGACGTCTCATATTCTTCAGTTTCCACAGAACCATGTGCACTATAGCTGCACAAACCACGTATACAGATGGAAACACGACGAAGCAGCGATGCTGCTCGTGTTAGATGTAGGAGGAGGAGGATTCAAGGAGGAGGACCGGGAGACGGTGCTAGATGTAGGCAGGTGTACACGTGATTGTATATCCTGAACTTCTTTTGGCTTACAACTACCCTAGGGATTGGCCAAGAACCAGGTCACTTAAAGATACAGGGTAGCTCGGTTTAAATGCGACGATAATCTTAAAACAGTGAATATATTTTTTTTCACTCAGTACCTTAAATTGTGAATGCAGAAATGTTTCTTTGAGGACAAGGTGTGTGCTGCATAAATGAGACCATGTTTCCACAGTTCAAAGGGGTGTTTTAAAAATCAATAAAATACACCAGATGTCTCAATATGATTGAACCTGTGGAGTAAAACGAGACACATCTTAGGGCAAAATTGAAACCGCGTGACAAAATTCATCTGTTAATTTTTGCAGCAGAAACACCAAAAGTTCACTCTGTGGCCGCCACGCAGTCTTCATGAGCCCACTTCATGCTCTTTATGCAATGAATACAGAAAGTATCCGGTGCTCTGTTGCTGGAAAACTTCTTGACGGTCACCCCTCCCCCCCCAACTAGTCCTTTTTTGTGCTAATTGTGTTTTTTAGTTTGCGCTTGCACTTAATTGGAATAGTCAGTGAGCATCTTCAGGGTTTTCGACTCCATCAGCCTGGTATTGCGAGGCAATGAATTTTAGATTTTCATCGCTTGTTATTTTTGAATTTCCGGTGTGAAAAAATCTCAGTAAAATTCAATTCCAAGACTAGTATTTAAACGGCTCTGTTTGGAAATTCTTTCAATTGTTTATGCGCACCTTGAGAGCATCTTTGGGAAGGTAGAAGAGCCTCGATGTAGCGTGGATGGAGAAATTCGTGTTCTAAAAAGCAGTCAGTGTTTTTGTATGTCGTTTTCGACCCATGAAGCTCTATATAATAATTTATTGTACGTCCTAACCTTCCGAAAGAAAACAGTACCATTTAAATTAGTTTAAGTAAATGGTTGATTAATCACTGATGAGGGCTGGCGCATTTTAAAACCTACACTACATTAATCTCGGCCAACTTGCATTCTTTGCCCTGTACATAGGCACAAGCACCACATCAGCAACCCCTCGCGTTTCTTTGTGCCTGCCTCACCTGGTCGCGGTAACTGCGTTGCAGGCCGAACTTGTATTTACAGTCTGGCTTTCCGGGTCGCGCGCTCTGTAATCCTCGTGTGCGTCGCGTGAGGCGGCGTTCTCTCGGCGGACGCTGCACAGAATGCGGGAAGGGCCGCTCTTCGCCCACTTTGTATCGGGAAACCCTAGACTCCCCGCTGAATGCGCCAGTGAAGTAAGTATACAGGGAGATGGAAAGCGGAGCGGCATAAAAATGTTTCAGCACTTCATCACGGTTGTTTCGTTGCTCTTGTCTCAATCTCTAACGCTGCAAGTAAATGCACTTTGATCGCAAATATTTAAGTGTGAAATGATTAATGTATAAGAGTGTGGCACCGTCCGCTTCAGAGCACCTTAAAGCTATCACACACAGCGTCATGAATTGAACGGTGACTGAATGCGTGATTGTGTGATTCTTGAGAAGGCGAGGAAGGCACCTTATTTCCTTCTGCCTCTTAGGCAACATGGCGCAGTGTCTTTTAAGGGAAGGAGGGCTAAAAAAATAGTGGAAGGATATAGATAATGAAATGGGACAGGCAAGCGACAGAAAAAGAAGGAGATAGGAAAGTTGGGCTGGTCGAACAAGCCCGAGGATGAGGCACCACATGACGAGAGCTGCACAGGGTCAGGAGGTCGCGAAGGGCGAACTAGTCGGTGAGAGCTACGCAGTCGGCGAGAGCTATGCTGGCGTAGGAAATTGCGGGCGGCACAACCGGTCAACTGGAAATCCCCCGGGCAACTGCCAAAGATTCTGCCAAAGATGAAAGGAGTGCGCACGCTTTTGTACTTTGCTATCTTCCCCTCACGTGCATGCGGTACAAAAACGTTGAGTGCTTACCACCACGGTCAGCCGCCCCTTCCTGTGTGTGCCATTATAGTGTTTGAATTACGCAGCACCCGACATCTACGCCACATACTACATTTACATATGTCTAAAAAATGGCGATAGAGGCATACCGTTGAATATTTCACCTTCCTTAACATCATTTTTCTACAACCCGTAATGACAGTTGGTTATTCGCAGAAAACCATTCCCTGTATTTCTGGTTTCTTTTGCAGTATCTTGTACGCGGACATTGTCAACTTCACTAGACTGTCAGAGCAACTCTCCGCATCGGATCTGGTGCAGACGCTGAACGAGCTCTTTGGCCGCTTTGACCAGATCGCCCAGGTAAGTAATTACTTCTTGCTGCGTTCGCGTACAAGACACTACAGCTCGACTCATCCTACTTCAAGCTAAATGCCCGCGTTCTGCAATTTTAGTCTGTGTTAAATAACACCAGCAGGTCAAGATCAGCAGCCTTCTACAACGGCCTCCCTCATTATCTTATCGCGGTTGTGGGACGCAAAACTCTAACTGTTTGTTATATATTTATTTATTTATTTATTTATTGGCATACCGAGGTACTGCCTATACAAGAACAAAAAGCAGACAGCCCATTGTACAGCTGCTTTCTCGCTGATAGTGACGCTCTTTAGGCGTGTCCAGGGTCTACCTATGAATATACTATCTTTCAATCTAAATCCGCAAGTTGTTATAGCCCAGATTGAGCCAATTTTCCTCTATCCTTAGCAACAAACGCTCGCTCCACAAAAATTTGAGCAATCTCATTACTTGTACCAGGTTAACCTTCCTGCTTTTCCATTTAATGTATTTCTCTCTCTGAGTTGGTTCATTGTTAAACAGCTTACGATATTACTCGGACAGTAATCATGATTTCGGTGATAAGTGCAACCTGCAAAATGTTACTCGTGCCAAAGTACTCCTACTTTTGTTTTATTAGATTGAAGATACTTTGCAGAGGGGCATATGCAGTGAACGAGTGGGCTGGCAAATGGTGACTATGGGGAATCGTTTCACGAAAAATATTCTGTGCAACTTGAGAAACACGCAAAACGCTCCACCAAAATTCTGATTAGTGGCAACCACCGTCTCACCATGACGCCCAAACAGCCCGCGGACGAACAGTAAAATTTTCCCTTATGGTGGTTCGTCACAAGAGCAGAGACGGCATACAAACTTCACCGATTGCACAAGCGCTGTAGCTGAGCACCTTCTATGCATGCCTTTTGCAGCCAAGTATATTGAGCTCCTTAACGTTCATTTTTTGTTCAAAGGGATAAAATTTACTTGCTGATGCGTTCATTTGTTCTTTTTTCTGTGTTTCATCGTTGTCTTTGTTCTTTGCCGCGCATAATCGTTAGAGCGTTGTACTGAAATACGAAAATGTTCGTGCGCCCTTCTTTTGCTTGCCCTTCGTCATCTGCATTTTGAGCTGATGTGAAACGTCACCGTCTACTTGTTATCAGAAGTGTTTGTCTATATGGGAAAATATTTATACGCAAAAGAATGGAAGAAAATACATTTTTTCTAACTGATGGATATTCATTTCCTTTCATTTTCTTGCCTTAAGTAAGGCAGCAAAGAAAACAAGTATTATATATAATAAAATGAAATATATGCATGCACACTAAAATACAGGTGTTAAGGGCAGATACAAACTTGAACAGTCTCCAGAGGCAAACAGAAGCAAGAGACAGAAAGGAGAAAAGAGGAAGGCAGGGAGGTTAACCAGATGCTAGTATCCGGTATGCTACCCTACAAGAAAATGCAGAGAGGCTAACCGGGTGCACGTGCGGTTTCCTACCCTGCTCTGATAAACAGTCTTCGCAAGTCCCAAATCGCATGTGGAGGCAGCAGCAGCATTGCGGGGCAGGTCGTTGCAGTCTCTGGCAGCCCGAGTGAAAAATGATATCATAAATGTGATGGATCGTGTCGAAAATCGAGCAGCTTGCTGCTGGTTGCTGGTGCACAGTCACATACGCGATGATGGCATCTTGATGTAAGGTGGGCAGACGGGTAAGGCGGGCGCTCTAACTTTCCCAGCAGTAGAAATTGTCAGTAGGAAAATATGAAAAAATGATGTCATCGTAAAGTTTTACTTAGTTTAATTCGTAACTTGTTTTTTAAAGCATAATGGGAATTTTCGTTAGACGATATTTTGGCGTTTAGTTTCATGCGAAACCCGCAGCGCCGCCAATTCCACACCAGTCAAATGGGTTTATCTGACACCCTATATGAACTCCTCTCTTATCGATGGACTTGTGCGCAACATCATCGAGGCCACATGCCAAGCAAGGAAGTGTGCCTTCTGCATACGCAAGGGTTTCCCTCCTGAGGAAGTTTGTGCCTTATTCGGAGTTATTCAACCATCCTGGAGACATGTCAAAAGAGTCTGCAAGATTCTCAAGGCAGAACTTTGGCGTCAGGTGCGTTTCTTTCATGACTGGCTCCACGTGGTCCACTACAGTCTTCTTCCACAATGGCTGGCTGCTCAACACCTTCGATGGCTGAGGCAGCAACTGGGCGCACTCACGGAAGTGAGGTGGAAGCAGGTCCTGAATACACTGCTCAAGGTGGTTGACAAACAAAGGAGGGAAGAACAGAAGCGCATTGTGGTGCTACAGGACGCATACATTCCGGCAGAAATCGAGAGATGGCTTCGGAAGAGACCAAAGTTCGCCGTCCCGCCTCGCATTTCTGCCCATGAACTTGTCGGACTAAACAGGGACTTGTCTGTGAAGGCCAACCAAGACCGGGACAGATGCCTACAAGATGGTATGAACTGTTTATCGAAATGTGCACCGCAGAGTCAAGATAGACCTAAAGTTAAAGGCTTAAATAACATCGTGTCGTTCTTTAAAAACCACAAATCAACGTTAATGCTAGCCGACAAAGAAGGTTGCTTTGTGGTCATGCCTGAGGGAGCTTACAAAGAAAAGGCTTTAGCGGCTATCAAGAAGAACTTCCGCCCAGTTAAGTTGGGAGCGACTCGCGTTAGGTCTAAGTTCGCTGATTTTTGCGAGAATGCTGGGCTTACAAGGTTAGCTAAGGACATAAAGAACAGCAAAGGGAGCAACCTGAACGTTTTTTTCTCGGCCAAGACACACAAACTGGATGTACCTTTTCGCACTATTGTTAGTGAAGGAGGGTCTTGGCAGATTAACGTTAGCAGATTTCTTCAGAGCAAGCTAAAGAATCTCGTGGTGAATGACCCTTTCCGTACGAAGGGCTCAAGTGATTTGTGCGACTTTTTGCGGTCTCGCGTTACCACAGGCAACGCCTTTTCAGTGGATGTTGTAGATCTGTATTATTCCGTGCCGCATGACAAGCTTCTAGGCTCTGTAATATCCTGCATAGAATAGAATGGTGACGTCAATTTTATCAATGACGCGGGCGTCAATGTAGACAATTTTTTATCGCTTTTAGAATTTATTTCAATGCAACTTTTATTATGTTTGACGAAAAGCCCTTTCTTCAGCGGCAAGGAATCTGCATTGGTTCCTGTGTCGCACTGGTCCTTTGCGATATTTTTTGAGCGGATGTAGATAGGGACTTCGACAATGCTTTTAAAGGGGGAGGAGGTTTTAAATGTTTTCGGGTACGTTGACGATTTGTTAATTCTTTTAGATAAACAGGGTGACCATACATCCCCTGATTTTATTTAAAACGTTTTTATAGGACTAGGACGAGGGCTTTCCTTTACTGTTGAATTGCCTCAAGAAGCTTGTCTGCAGTTTTTAGACCTAAGCCTCACGTGGAACGATGAGCATCTTTGCTGGTCTTATAATCCTCGTGTTGAGAAGCAGCTGTTGCCATACGATTCTGCCCACTCAAAGATTGTGAAGAGGGGCGTTGCGTCTCTTTGCTTAGAATCAGCGCTAAAAAGGTCGTGCCCACACAACATGAAACTTAGTTTCCTTAATCAGGTGAGCCGACTAGAGGCTGCTGGGTTCCCTAGACCGGTCATTACGGCCATTGCTGAATCACTTCTGCAGAAGCTTAAACGTGGAACACGGGAAGCGATGACTGCTACCCAGCCCTTAAAGATTAGGCCACCAGTTGTGCCATATATCCATAAGGTCTCGCACAACCTTAAAAAAGTCGCGGCCAGGCACGGCGTACAAATGGTGTTTTCCGCACCGGAAAAAATTGGAAAACTGTGCCAAAGTGTGTGCGATAGAAAGAAGCGCGGCTGTCAGAAGAAACATGAGAGGGCCTTGGTTAAGTGTTCCATGGGGGTTGTGTACTCCATACCCTTATCCTGCAGAAAAGTGAACATTGGCCAAACCGAACGGTGTAGTATTAAGGGAACACGCCCAAAAACCGATTAAGGGAACACGCCCAAAAATTAACGAAAAGAGATGACAAGTACGCGCACCTGGTTGCGCATGTCATCTCGTGAGGTTGTGACGCACGATTTTCTGAAAGGAAGATTCTGGGCAGAAGTGCAAGTAAAACTGCACGTGAAGTGTTAGAAGCCTTTTTCATTGAAAAAATAAAGATAACTGTGTAAGCGCCCCTTCAATTTCGTTGATACCAAGCGAACTTCAGTTTATCGCTCTGAGGCTATGACATTGATTAACTGTACGTTTTGATAATGTATGCTGTTGGCCTTCCTTTGGTATGTGTGCGCACAATGTATCCTGTATATATTCAAGCCTTCTAGCTATGAATAAATCAGTTGGAAGTGAGCGCTGTGTGTTTGATGCATGGGTGTGTGCATGTGTGAGTGATCGTGTCAAGCTTTCGCGCTCGAATGACCTTTTCGAAATGCTCTACCAACTAGCCCAACAACACGTTCTCTTAGAATTATATGAACTACGTCCATGTGTATCCTGGTTGACGACTGTGTTCTGGACGGAATCGTACGGTAAATTATAGATGGTGCGTGAGTGCTTTATTGATTATCGGCATGATCGTCATCATCATCACTATCCTCGGCTTGCTTTAGTCCACTGCGAGACGAAGGCTTCCCCAAATCATATCTACTTTACCTATATCCGGTGCGAGCTAATCTAGTTTTATTCCTGTGAGCTTCGTTTCGCAGAAGTATTGAAAGTTGAGCTAGTTGGTACGAATGCATTTTTTTGATTGCAGCGCGAAAATAGCGAAGACAAAAAACAGAAGGGACAGCACTCCTTTGGGTCTTATCTGTCTTCCGTCTTCGTCGTTTGCGCGCTGTAACCAAAAATGTCATTTCTTCACTCCATCAGTCAATCAAACTACATCTAAGTCTATCCAAATGTAAAGAACCTCTCAACTACACCTTGGCTTCAGATTCTACCATTTGACGAACACCCGACCACGCCGGAGCTGTGAAGAGTACTGATAATCTCTGGACTCGAACTGGCCGCTACTGTAATACTCTCAGTGCAACACAATTTATAAGGGATAAAAGAAGTCCCTTTAGTAAAGCAAGACTGTGCATGCTTGTTTTCCCAACTTTCTGCTTCAGTGCGTCTGATTGGAGTGCACCTCGCAAGTAAAGCCCTGTTCAGTATTCCCACTCTGGCATTTTATTTTCACACTCTGGAATCATATCTTTCCACTCTAGCCTTCGCGTTTCGCAGCAAAGGCCAATATAGAAACGCGCGTTTTGTGGATTACGTGCTTGGAGTCTCGGCGTGCAGCCGTCATGCCTGGGAGGCGTGAAACCATGAAGGCCGAAAAAGTTTGCAGCTTTTCACTTATCAAGGTACAATAACTAATATACCAGAATGCTGAGCAAGGAACCACAACTCCTCGATAAACGTTTTCTGTCTAAGATTATTTTCTTAATCAGGGAAACAGCGAGTAAGATGAAGCCAGTTCTATAAGTGGTTCACACCTCATCACACGTCGTTCAACGCAGGTAGGGCTAGCTCATGCGGCAACAAATGTATGCAGTATAGTGCTTCAGATTCTTCAAGTCTCACTAGTTATGCAAATATATAGTGGCCTGGAGTCACTGTTGATTATTATTTTCTCTTAGCGAAGCGGTTCATGTGAGAGTTCAGGCAGTCTCTCGCTCATCAGAAAAGCGGACGCGCATAAATCTATTTTCAGTTTTTTGTTTTGGGATTTTATTAGGGAACAGATAAGAAATCTGAAAACATAATCTGCAGCAGTATTTTCTAGAGCTTAATCTCATTTCGTCAAACTGAAGCACGTAGGAAAGCTCATAACAGCACTACGACACTATACTTCCATATAAGGTCAAACGCCAGGATAAGTTCAATTTCGGTTACCGTAATCAGCACGTTTTATGAAAATGAGTTCGCTTGAAGCAGACTGAGGCAAAAGACATGTGACGCCACATGTGTCTTATTCCTCGCACCGCATGCCTAAATGAAGATGGGTATCACTAATGAGGCATGCATGCTTTCTAAAAATTTCCCGTCAAGGAGTTCTATACAACTGCTTCTAAGCAATAAATTTAAGCAGAAGCAATTTGAAACACGCAGCATGTGTATGTCGGTTCTGTAGTTGAAGATTGCATATCTGTCACTTCAAAGCAGGAAAGTAATGAAGATGAAACAATAATGTCATTAACGTGGGCAGCGAAGCACAAATCAAGCCTCTAGTTATTTCTACTCCCTACCTAATTTAAAGATAAAACACTTCAAGCTTTTTGTCACCACCACAAAGTAAATATATAAAATAGAGTAGGTGATACTAATGCGCGTGGGCTAGCACAAAACTTGAGGGTGTAGCCCGAAACTACCTATCCACGTTGTACGCATGAACTAACTGCGACAGGCCGAACCTTTTTAGAGCTCCAAATTCATTTTACCGGCGCCGTAAAATCTCGTTTTGTTGCTGTAATTTACAGGTAACGTCTAAATAAACAGGGATAAAGGATTAATTCAGCGTTCAAGCCGGTCCTTTGTTTTCTCACGCATGCTCCACACGACACCCGACGTATAAGCATAATGATTCTATATTAATGAAGCCCTTTAATTGTGTGAAATTTAAGCACCTTGGATGTAGGCCCCTGTGCTCAGATTTGGGCGCACGTTGAAAAACCCCAGGTGGTCAAAGTTGCCAAAGCCGTTCACTACCGCATCTCTCAATCATATTGCCACCTGGTGTTCTGTGCCACTGAACAGTGCGTCAGTTTTGTGCCGGTGAACGAGGAGGACGAAAACTAGCAACCCGTGCCAGCGGAGACGTCCTTCTTTGTCTCTGAGATTTTTGACAGTCGCGTCCCTTTGTACGTTCCTTCAAGCTCTTAGCGCATGACAACTGGTGGATGTTGCACCGCCGTGCATCTGCGTACTGTTGAGTTCGGATGTGCACATGGGCCAGCTGACGTGCTTCCTCAGCGCGCTGAATGTACTCATTGATGTCGAGGGCTAATTGGTCGAGCTTGTCGATGTCCTCATACGGAATCATGGCGTCTAGCATAGTTCTAACATCTCGACCATAAACGAGCCGGAATGGCGTGAAGCGTGTATTTTTCTGCGTTGCAGTGTTATACGCAAATGTTACGTACGGCAGGATGTCGTCCCACGTTTTGTGCTGCACATCCACGTACATAGAGATCATGTCGGCTAGCGTTTTGTTTAGCCTTTCTGTAAACCATTACTCTGGGGGTGATACGCAGTGGTCTTTCAATGGGTTGTGGAACTCAACCTGAAGATATCATCCAAGAGTTTTGCTGTGAATGATGTCCCTCGATCAGTGATGACTTATGACGGGACGCGATGCCGTAGCACAATTTGATGAATAAAAAAACTGGCAACTTCAGATGCGGTCCCTCGTGGCAACGCTTTCGTCTCGGCGTAACGCGTCAAGTAATTGGTTACGACAATAATCTATTTGTTGCCAGAAGAAGACAAAGGAAACGGCCTAGGAGGTTCATCCCCACTTGTTCATACGGTATACGTGGTGGATCAATCAGTTGTAGATGGCCTGCAGGCTTTAAATGTGGTGTCTTGCGACGCTGGCATTCACGGCATCCCTTCACGTAGCGTTTGACGCAGGCAGATATTTTAGGCCAGTAGTAGAGCATTTCGTAGGCAAAATGATGGCACCGTTCACGACATCGGGCGAGGAATGAGCGCAGTGCCACCTTCCAAGTGATCTATAATTATTCTTAGATCAGCGTCATTTGGTTGATGAGACATCAGATCCAGTCCGCTGAGAATTGCCAGGAAGGCGCCGTCCTCTTCTGCGTTAGTACTGGCGGTTCGAAAAGGTGCTCGTGATAGCATGTCGGCGTCTTCGTGCTTTTTGCCTGACTTGTACACGATGGTGACATCAAAATCCTGAAGGCGCAGACTCGATCGTGCTAATCGTCTTGAAGGGTCTCGTAGATTGGTCAACCAGCACAAACCATGATGGTCCGTCACCACTTTAAATGGTCTTCCATAGAGATATGGCCTAAACTTTGTAATTGCCTAAATGACCGCAAGACATTCTTTCTCTGATGTGGAATAGTTAGATTCTGCGCGAGACAGTGTGCGACTTGCGTAGGCTATTACCCATTCAATGCCATCTTGTCTTTGTACCGAAATAGCTCCAAGACCAATATTGCTGGCATCAGTGCGTATTTCAGTGTCAGCATCTTCATCGAAGTGGCCGAGCACGGGAGGGGAAGAGAGCCGGTGCTGTAGTTCCGAAAATGCAGTCTGCTGTTCGTCAGCCTAGACAAATGGTGTGTCATCACGCCTGAGGCGTAACAGTGGCTCCGCAATGTTACAGAAATTTACAATAAAGCGCCGGAAATACGCGCTCAAACCCAGAAATTGTCGAAGACTTTTCTTGTGAGTTGGAGGTGGAAAAGCGGTGACGGCAGCAGTTTTGTCAGGATCAGGTCGAAGACCAACGGCGCTCACGACGTGACCAAGAAACTTCAATACTTCGTGAAATCACTTTTCTCAGGCTTTAGCGTGAGATAGGCCGATCTAATGGCTTCGAGCACATTCCGAAGGCAATGAAGATGCCCGTCAAACGTTTCTGAAAACACAACGACGTCATCGAGGTAGACGAGACAGCTTTTCCACTTGAGGTCTGCCAGGACGGTGTCCATCATTCGCTGGAATGTAGCCGGAGCGGAACAGAGGCCAAAAGGGAGCCCTTTTAACTTATAAAAGCTATCCGGCGTTACAAAAGCGGTCTTTTCCGGTCATGTTCATCGACCTCTATTTGCCAATAACTGCTCTTAAAGTCGACGGACGAAAAATACTTCGCGCATCGCAGCTTGTCCAGAAAGTCATCGACTCTGGGCAACGGGTACACGTCTTTCTTTGTGACATTGTTCAACTTCCTGTAGTCGACACAAAAAGCGAAGCGTGACTTCTTTCTTTTTCACAAGAACGACTGGTGATGACCAAGGGCTGCTTGAAGGCTGTGTCACGCCATCCTGAAGAATTTCCTTAACCTGCGTTTCAATCGCGTGCCGTTCAGTTGGCGAAACACGATAAGGCTGCTGCCGTATGGGATGCGCGTCGTCCTAGGTCATATTACGGTGTTTCGTCATCGGTGTTTCAAATATCTTCGAAGAACGTGCAAAGCATGTGTGTAACTCAAGCAACAGCTCGCTCAAACGCTGCTTGTTCGCTTCAGAAAGCGTTGGATGGATGTCGACGCTGCGGAAAGGCGCTTCAGTAGTGCCGATGGCCTTGGAAGCAAAACACTCGGTGACATTGGCGACTGGGTCGGCGTAGGTGATGACAGTTCCAGGAAGAAGGTGCCGGAACTCGAAGCTGAAGTATGTGACAAAAACGTCGCAGTGATCATCATGAAGGTCAACAAGGCTTCTCGCTACGCAGACACCATGAGACAGCAGAAGTGAGTGATTACTTTCCATGACTGCTTGACCGTGCATCACTCCGTTCCACGCCACCTCGACCACAACAGTTGCACGGGGTGGTAATGTGACAGCGTCGTCGACGACGCAAAGAGACACTCGGGAGTGGCTGGGGTCGGCGTAAGCAGTAGTGGCGTTTGTGGTCGCGAGAATGACTAGGCGTCGTCGAATGTCAATTATAGCACCATGCTCCCTGATAATATCCATGCCAATGATCAGGTCTCGAGAACACTGCCGGAGAACGCTCAAACTGGCAACAAATGTACAATCGCGGACTTGCAGTCTTGCGTGCACATACCGAGTGGCGTGACGATGTGCCCGCCAGCTGTACGAATTGGCGTTCTGTTCCAAGGCGTCGTTACTTTCTCGAGAAGGGCGGCCAGCTTTTCGCTAATTATGGAATAGTCCGCACCAGTGTCCACTAGAGCCATCTAGCAGAACAGAAATATCGAAGGAAACTCTTCCAAAATCAGCCGGTGGTGTCGTTGTCGATGTATCGTCGGTATCTTCAGTCCACGTCGATAGGGGGCCTTGAGCATGACCAGTCTGAGCGGCCTTGCTCCTGAAGGTCGCTGAGGCTAGTTTTCCCGACGCGGGCTAGGTGACCGGTCCTGCACCACGCCCGCATAGGTGCGATGATTCGGCAAGAACCGCCGCGGTGATGAAGAGCGCGAGTGGTGCTGAGATGTCGATCCGCGCTGCTGAGCAGCGTAGTCAGCGATTTCAGGAAGCCGTTGGCCGAACCTAGGAGGTGGAGAGTTGGCCGAAAAACCACGAAGTCCCAGCTCTTGATAAGTGCACTGTCGGTAGATGTGCCCAGGTTCACCACAGTCATAGCAAAGGGGACGCGATCGGGGGCCCGCCACACGTCTGATTTTCGCGGAATCGGTCGGGGGTCACTGAGGTACGGGCCCGCTTGGACTGCCTGAAGCATGGCTGGGGTTGTGGTATAAGGCGGAGTGAAATGTGGTGCAGGTTGGCGCAGTGTTTGGTCTGCCGGAAGCATGACAAGGGCCGCGGTGGAAAGCGGAGCCAAAGGTGGTGCTGGCTGGAGCAGAGTTTGCGCGTACGACATGCGAGGGAAGACATTTAGAGGCCGCGGCTCTGTCTGACAGGATGGTTCTCGTAGTGCCTGCTGAACTTTATCTCGGACGATGTCGGACAAAGAACTGACAGTGGGCGCCGAGGGTAAACATAACCTCTGCAGTTCTTCGCGAATTACAGAGCGTATGAGCTTTCGGAAGAAGTCGACGTGGCCCCCCAAGACCACCCATGTAGTCTGTAGCAGAGGCAAAGTTCACTTGTCGCTCACACGTCTGAGTCAGTTGCCGAAGCGTGCTTTCAATCAGGACGGCTTCAGCAAGAAACTCTGACGTAGTCTTGGGGGGGAGGGCTTCGTACAAAACCACCGAACAACTGCTCCTTCACTCCACGCATCAGGTATCGCACCTTCTTCTCTTCCGGCATGTGAGGATTGGCTCGTCAAAAAAGACGCTTCCTGTCCTCAACATACATTGCTACGCCTTCATTTGGCATTTGCGTGTGGCACTGGAGTTCACGTTTAGCTCGCTCTTGGTGATCGGCACTTGCATACGTTTCGAGAAGCTGGCGTTTGAAGTCCACCCTTGACGTAAACACACCTGCCCGGTTTTCGTACCAAACACGTGCCCCGTCATTCAAACTGAAGTAGACATGTCGGAGCTTGTCTGCGTCATCCCACATGTTATGAGCGGCAACGAAGTCATATTGTACTAGCCAATCTTCAACATCTTCATGGGCAGCACCATGAAATAGATTCGGCGTTTGTGGTATTAACAGAATATATTGCAATGGCGTTGCACCTTCCATAGCGGCTAGGTTGGAGCCACTTGGGACGGCGCTGCCTGGAATAATTGGGGCCGTCATCTCCTCTGACAGAAGTCCGAACTCAGTGTCCAGTCCACTGATCCTGCGGCTAGCACGGTGAATAGGCGTGATCACCGGTATGGGGCTGGAGCTTTTTGTACTGGGAGGGGTTAGGTGCATAGGGTACCCCGCACCTCCACCAGTTGTCACGCGCTAAGAGCTCGAAGGAACGTACAGTAGGACGCGACTGTCAAAAATCTCAGAGACAAACAAGGACGTCTCCGCTGGCACGGGTTGCTCGTCCTCGTCCTCCTCGTTCACCGGCACCGAACTGACCCAGTGTTCACTGGCACAGAACACCAGGTAGCAATATGGTGGTGTTGGAACGTTAAACCCCACATAACAATCATCAATGGACGCACTAATTCGAAAGTTGTGTATTCCATGAATGTGTTTTCTTGTGAAAATTGACTTAGGAAAAAGGCACCTTCTATATTGTGTGTTTCTACTTTGTGTCCACAGTGTATGAACTATTCAGTTCTTTCACCAACCACGTCAACACAGTATATTGTCTATACCCACCTCTTTTAAGGGCAAAGCACCTTATAGCAGAGCCTTGTCTGTCCGCAGTGTCCGTCAAGGGGAGACTTGTGAATGTGATACACGAAGACAGGTTTAACAATAGACTAGTGTCGATCATAATTGTGACAGGACAATATAAAATACCTCAAAACACAAGCCCCTTATATTGGTTGGTGACTCCAACGTAGGCTCGATTTTAATAATTACCAATTTCTGTTCTCGTCAATCTTGGGTAGACATAAACTGTCAATCACCTGTTGCGGTACATCATACACGTATACTTGACACATACCAGCCAATTTGAATCCCAAAAAAAGGTTTACAATAGACAAATAACAATCATATTTGTGACGAAACAATATAAAACACCTTCTACAACTTCAACATGCATAGACCTTAGGTCGAAGTTTTGTCGTAGACTCTTTGTGTCACTTTGTGTAACTCAATTTACATTATGTAGGGTAACTCTCGAGCAACGTACCTTAATTCACCCGTACGATACCAAGAGTTTTGCCCTCTATTCGTGATTCTATTCGTGGAGATGTGTGAATTTTTGGGCATAGTACATCAGCTGGCGTATCACAGTGGTGTGCTACTGTTTCTTTTAATTATAAAAATTACGGGAGAGAAAATTTACAAAGAGGATTGTATACCGTCATCATCTCCTCGCCAAAGCAGTATCAAGTGTCGGAATGTGAAACAGTTCAGTGCTTCCACGTCACCCCTTCTGAGCAGGAAAGTGGCTAAGAGGTCCCGCTGTCGTGGCCTGGTGAGAACGGGTGTTTTGGCCCACGTGCAATGCGCGGTCCCTGGACATATAAGAATCTTGGAAATAGAGGATTTTACAAAAATTGTTCCTGCAGTATATACCGATATTTTGAAGAAGACTTCGGAAGTTTTTTTCATCAGCAAATAAACTTTGGTTAAGGGGACCACCAAGCACAAGCTCATGTGTCGTAGCTCCAAGCTTTGGACATGTTGAATTTTCTGAAGCGCAGCTATCGTCAATTTTACAAATCCACAACCTATATGAAGGTCCGCTTTAGGTACCATGATGGCCCAGGACGCACTATGAGGGCCTCATGTTCTGGCCGCTTAGGCACAGAAAAAAGAGCCTGAGAAACACCTGATACCTTAATCGGTAGAAATGTTCTCTGTCTGAGAAATAATATATAGGAAAAGGCAGACAAGCAGAGTGATTAAGGCGTGTCGGGCGGAATTACGCTTTTTTGTGTAAAGAAAAGAATAATAGGATGGGGAGCTTTTGAATGCCTAATGTATAAATATAGTGCGCCGCTCTAATAAACAAGTTGTTTTACCCGCTTTGATTTTTATTCTTCGATCCAGCGTAAATTGCAGATTGCTGTTTGAAACCGGGGAAGATGTCATACTTTCTGAGGTACTCTGCGTAGCCGAGTGAATTGTTAGTGTGTACAAATTAGGCACTATACAGCTGTTCACAATTTATTTCCAATGTTCGTGTTTCTGGCAGTTTGTGTAAGTCTCAATTTCTGGTGGGCAGCTTTGTAGTATGTTTTAGCAGCAAAGCTGTTTAAGCTCTTGTTAACTTTGCTCTGTCGTGAAAAACCACCATTACTATGAGCCGGCACGTGCTCTCTTCATTCTTTTTTACATTGAAAATGTCTAAGCTATTATCCGTTACTGGTGCTCCGTAGTAATGCAATACTCTTAAAGGTGGTTATACGCTACATAAATTGTGTGAGCTCCCACTGCCGTGTACAATAAATGCGTGGGTCAAACGAGAAAGAACATGTAAAAAATATAGAGATACAGGAAGACAGAAAATATACAGAACTGAAAGTGATAGAATTAAACGTAGGTAGAATTGAGAGTAATAAAGGAAATAAAGAGGTAAAGAGATAAAGACACACAAAAGCATTGACATAACGGAGCAGGGACAAGAAAAAAAAATAAACAAAGAGATAGACAAAAGAAAACGATGGGAAGAAAAAGACATTGAATGAGCAAGAATGAAAAGGAAGGAAAATGGTGAAAAATAGAGAAATTGAGACGAGGAAAAAGAGGTAAAAAGAAGGAGGAAAGGAACTGGAACTAAGGCAAGCCGCTCTTCTTTTAGGCTTGACACCATTAGAGATAACCTACGATTCCCACAAAGCAGTGTTCCTTATTTTAGTGTCTCTGTAACCACATGTAATCTCTACAAAAATTTTAGCCTGTTTAATTAGCCTCCCATTCCGCTCTATTTTGTTGCTATCTCTCTCCCACTCTAATTTTTTTCCCAGATGAAGGTCCCTGGAAGTTACGAGTGGTGGCATAAATCATGTAATGGGGGGGGGGGGGGTTGAGGATGGCTTTGACAAGCTATGGGCTTAGGCTGGAGAACACCCCGTGCATGTGTCCCCTTTTGAAAGTCATCTTTCAAACATCGTATATCTAAATGGCTTGACAGTGAAGCATAGTAAATCACGCTTTTTCAATGCCCTCCTTTTTCGTAGCCTTTACCGGTGTTCAATACGTCACAGCTGTGTAAGGCTATTGAAATTGCAACTGCCACTCAGTCGGTTTCAAAAGGCACCCAATGAACAATGCAATTATGTGAACTGGTAAAATACGCCATTATTTTTTTGCAATATAAATTTCAGATATGCTTTTAATTTTTCTATTAATAAAAATAAAACCTACTGCACTAACAAAATATGGCAATTGGAGCAAAATCTGTGTCCCCCTTATCATTTTTCTTGATATACACCAATGGTTACCAGCGTATATTCTGTCTCATTAAGGCCATACATGGTCGTAGTTTTTGTGGCAGCTGTATCTGGTGTCCTTAAGTTAGTGATTCAATTAGGTAATCACCTCATTAAACGAAACAAACCAGAGCTTTTATGACAGATAAGCAAAATATAGTCTCAAAGACACACTTTTGTGAATTGGAAGCTGGTGTTCACTGACACACTCCTTGCGATTAAATTGTTCATACGAACAAATTTTAGCCAATTCTGATGCACTGCATTGTCAGTCAAAGCAGGCAATCTACGAAAAAGGTCATCATGCAATAAAAATTCTCCTTACAAAAATTTTCAATTTAGGATGTATGTATATGCACACCCAAAACAGGCAAGAATATGTGTGACCTCCCACAACCCCCCCCCCCCAAAAAAAAGCTCTGGCTACAGCATTGTTCGTTGGAGTGACGCCCATCTATTCGATATAAAGCTCGTGTGATTGCCCCATCGCCACAATAGAGGCACTCGTGAACAAAATAAGCACAAGACACGAGTGTGCACCTCCGCAGTGTAGCATATTCAGGCAACGCTTGAAGAGTGCTTTTGTGATGACAGCAGTAACCTCATTGTATTTCACCACAGGCAAGGTTGAAGTGCTCCTCTGTGAAATTATTTTGATGTATTTCACCCAATAACAGAGTACATAGAGTGCTCCGACATGCTTTGAATCAGCAATTTCATTGTTATTTGGGTGTCAATGACAAATGCTACTAATTGTCATGTCACAAGTTTTACTCACTTACTGTTACGGCATGCTGTCATCTTCGTTGAAGAATTACGCTCATTTTAGTTCAAATACACCACATACTGATAGTGAAGCAAACGTTCAGGCATGATCCTTCTTCCTGATCACAAACCTTAAAAATGGAAGAAAGAAATGTGTTGCTCGTCTTGGTTTCTATGGGTCGGCCACATTTTTCAGGTATAAAGGCGGAGAGCAATAGTTGCGGATCGAAAAGATAGCAAGAAAAACTGCCATAATAAATGCTGTGTAGTTTGTAGTAACTTGACCCTCCTAGCAAGAAGTGTGTCAGCTAGAAGACGAAAAAGCATTGTGATGTAATCTCAATGATTTCCTTACGCCTCGGTGCGGGCATCTTTTCGGAAAAACTGAAAAAGTACAGGTGTTTGTTTTATTCATCTCTCTCTCTCTCTCTCTCTCTCTCTTTATATATATATATATATATATATATATATATATATATATATATATATATATATGACGTATCAAGCGATGGGTAGTAGAGGCAGAGAAGGAAGAAGTGCAGAACAGAATAAACATGGAGTATGAGCCGGGCCACGTCTCCCATTCATCATAGCGTCACACGAGTCGGCGGGATGGAGACCTGCCTGCCCCTTCATCAGTCCCTCATCATCGACGCAGTTCCCCAGAAGACACCCTGACCATACATTGACTACCGAATCATCGTCTAGGAGGACAACGACCAGCACCATGACAGAACCATCGGCTGACCTCGACATCCCCAAGTACACCGGATCAGCGGACGATGGACCCGTACAGCACTGGTTCAACCTGTTCGAACTCCACGCTACCGCTGCATCTTGGTCGGAACGGGGGATGGTTACGAACTTCAGTGACTACGTCACCGGTGAGGCATTCAAATTTTACCTAATTCACATATTCGAGAACGACGAGTCATGGCGAAAAATCAAAGAGGAGATGATTACCCGTTTTAACGACTATGACCAAGACCTGCTCAATGCCAACCATCTAGAGACAACCGCACACTATCGTCAATTTCCTAAGCAGTTCTCAAGCATTCAAAAGCCCAGCGCGAATCGACAAGTGGCTCAAGACAAAGTGGCACATGCGTTTACTTACAGAAGGCCATGCGTATATTGGCAAATACCCAACCGTCAAGCGCGTCTCCCTTCTACACGAAAGTCAGCATTTCCGAAGTCATCGCTTCAGCATATGACCCGAGACGTTGCTCAACCACCTGATACCCTTCACTCTTCGTTTCGCATGCGTGGTCCACCACCTCGGTTTTCGTCACGTCGTTCTTCAAGCGCTCCTAACGCTCCCCACTTGCCTTATGAGGACGCCTTGCTCATGGTAGACCAGCTGACGCATGGAGAAAATACCGAACAACGCCATGACTACTCGAAGAGTGAAAATCCTGGTTTTATTTCACTTGGCTCTTTCATCGCTCATAACGCTCACCTCACGCCTCACTCGCCCACTACGGTTGGGATAGAGCTGCAGAACTCCGAATATACTCGGCCAAGCCCTGAACCTACCATCCAGATTCAGGCGCAAGAACCACTTGCAGCGAACAGCGAAGAAGAAGCCCCTGATGATGTATCTGTCAACTCTGAAGCATTACCTTCATTACCCGAAATGCAGCACAACAGCCTAGAGACTACTACCTGCCCACTCGACACCACATTCAATTGCCCAGAAAGTCAGTGTCATGGTGAAAAAGGGCTGCCACCTCAGGTCTTTTCGCAGCAACATCATCAATGCCAGCAAGTCCAAGAACAACAGAGATTCCAAGGGCTATACGAACAAGGACAACGACGAATGGAATCATCTTCGGAAGAACACACGTGGTTTTTGGAAAACCGTTTACAAACGTGTCAACCAAACCAACGACATATTCAAGATTTCTCGCTCGAAACAAAGAAAGCATCGAATCCAGGATATTTTCCCAAGGAACGTCGAGTAAGCTTTCCCCAGTCGAGATCAAGACTCAGGCAACACGACACACAACGTCGAGAAAGGCGCCAAACCATGCCCTGTATTCCGCAAGGACGCAGAAATCACCGCACCAGCCTCGGTCAACAACACGCAAACGGGTGGCGACGCATGGGTTCCAATCAAGACAAATAGCACGACACCTGCGCAAATCAACCAGCCAATGCTTCAAGGCCATCACACCACGTTCATTCGTCGCAAGAATGCCGGCTGTGTTTCCATCTGATTTCACGCTCAAAGCATGCTTATGTCGTCCAGAGCGCAACAGCCAGCCTCGCCCTCCAGAGCTGTACTTGATACTCCGGATTGCTGTCCTCTCCTGTGAAGCTATAGTGTGTTAACGGAAACTTCCTCGGACTTGAAATTACCTTCTTTTTTTGACAGTGTTCAGTTCTAAGCCGTGCATGTTCAGTTCTCATTTCTGTTCGTCTGACACGACATCTTTCGGGGGGCGGGGGAATCGTGTGACGTATCAAGCGATGGGTAGTAGAGGCAGAGAAGGAAGAAGTGCAGAACAGAATAAACATGGAGTATGAGCCGGGCCACGTCTCCCATTCATCATAGCGTCATATATATATATATATATATATATATATATATATATATATATATATATATATATATTGTAGTGGAGCATACGCACTAACGCGTATGCGCCTTCCAAACAGAAAGAAAAATCCTTGCTCTGATTGTACGAGAACTTGGGCCGCCTTTGCCAGACTTGTCATACGGTCATTTTTAGTTGCGACATCGTTGTGACTTCTCTGGTTGAATAAACGTCGTCATACTTGGTGGAGGCTGCTGAGATCCCCAAGCAGACTTTGAGCTCCGCTCTCGCAAGTTGCCCGAGAGACCACCGCGAAACATGACTGACGCAGTCGCCAACCAGCCCATCCCAGCCCAGCCAGCACCACCGGCTGTCTCGTCTACCTGCTCCGGCGCTACCCGCCAACGGCACCCACCAATCTTCAGCGGCCGTGGTGAAAAAGACGCCGAAAACTGGCTGTTCTTGTACAAACGCGTAAGCGCCAGCAAAAAGTGGTACAACGGCTCTAAGCTCGCCTACGTTATCTTTTACTTGGCAGACGTAGCTAAGCTTTGCTTTACCAACCGCGAAACCACCATCGCCAACTGGTCCTCCTTTAAGACACTCGTGACTGAAGCGTTTGGTTGACCAGAAGTACGCAAGCTTCGCGCTAACCAGCGCCTGCGCCACCGAGCCCAGCAGCCTGGCGAGACGTTTACTAGTTACATAGAGGATGTGCTCGACCTCGGCAGGCGTGTGAATCCATCTATACCTGAAGAAGAGAAAATTCGGCAGATTCTCAAGGGCATCGAGGATGGCGCATTCTAGATGTTGCTAGCGAAAAGCCCGACCACGGTGGCAATCCTCGTTAGCCTCTGCCAGAGCTTTTATGAATTGCGCCGTCAGCGTTCCATCGCCCGACAGAGTGTCCCGCCGCCGGATTCGATCTTGGCCGTCGCACTCGGAAATGCCAACGTTCGCCAAGAAAGTCTGTCCAACCAGATCAAAGACTTCATCAGGGAGGAAGTCGCCCGACAGCTCTCCCTACTGGCGCATAGCGACGCGCCCACAGCAAGCCTGCCTTCGACACTGCAGCAGGCCATACGCACTGAACTTTGCGATGTCCTCCCTACAGTTCAGGCCCCTTACCCATGCACTTCAGTAGCACCTAATCTCTCAGCTGTCGTCTACGCACCACCTGCACTACCTTCACTTCTCAGCTACGCAGCTGTGGTCGCGCGGCCCCCACCGCATCCAGTCGCCTTATTGGCTCCACCTCCTCCGGCCTCGCCTCCAGTTTACAGGCCCCCACCTCGCTTTTTCCGTCAATGTAATGAGTGACGCACCCAACACAATCGTCCTATCTGCTTCGCCTGTGGCATCGCTGGCCACAATGCACGCTTCTGCCGCTGTCGCCCCACACCTGCAAACGCATACTTCGGAACTCCTACCTACGCGCCGCAGCAGGCTACCGCGTCTGCATATGAACAGAGAGGCACTCAGACTCGGATCGCCGCCCATCGACTGCTCGTTTCCCATCCCCTCGTCGCCGATCGCCATCGCCTATGTGTCGTCGACCACCTCCTGAGGAGGGAAACTAATCAGTGCAGTTCCTGAGGCAAGAACTGCAACTTTTGCGCAATTCCCAAGGCCTCCGTTCTCGCCGCAAAATGTTGTTGATGTCGATGTTGAGGGAGTCGCCACATTAGCGTTAATTGATACCGGGGCCGCCATTTCTGTGATGATCGCCAAATTTTGTCGGAAACTGAAAAAATGACCACATCTCTCTGTGGCATGGTGCTGTCTAAGGCTAGTGCACAACGCTTTCATCCCTCGGCTGTGTGTACGGCGCGCGTCGTCATCCAAGACGTTTTGTGCGTCGTACAGTTTTCTGTTCTGCCATCTTGCTCTCATGACCTTATCCTCGGTTGGAATTTCTTATCACGTCATGAAGCTATCATCGATTGTTCCCGTGCCGAAGTGTCTCTTGTGCCAACATGTGAATTTACACCACCCGACCGGTCTCCTCGGCCCTGCGAACTCATCGCTGACGACGACATCACCTTGCCTACGGAAGCTTCGGTCCCTATAAGCCTTTCATGTGTGGCGCAACCTGACGCCACGGTGGTGTTTACGCCATCTCCGTTTTTTACTAAACGCAAGGGCATCGTTCTTTCATTTGCTGTTCTTACAATTGCGTCTGGTTTAACCGTAATGCTGGTTACCAACCACTGCAACTACCCCATTGGCTTACTTCGTGGTGAAACGTTGGGATATGTGCAACCTATCGACCATATCGATGATATTATTCTTCCCGACGAAACGCCATGTCACATTGCCGCAATCACTCATGCGTCTGAGCCATCAAGTTTGTCAGCCTTCGACAATGCTATTGACGCAGACCTTCCCCTCTCGCATCGCCACCAACTTGTTGCTCTCCTTAACAAGTTTCGCTCTTCTTTCGACTTTCAAGAACCTGCTTTGGGCCACACCACGACTATCACTCATACTATTGACACCGGCTCACATTCGCCTCTGCGACAGCGCCCTTACCGCGTTTCCGCCAAAGAGCGCTGCGTCATTACGGAGCAAGTAGGCGACATGCTGAAACGTGGAGTCATACAGCCTTCTCAAAGCGCTTGGTCATAACCTGTGGTTCTGGTAAAGAAAAAAGATGTCACCGTTCGATTTTGTGTTTACTATCGCCGCCTAAAGAAGATTACGAAGAAAGATGTCTACCCGCTACCACGAATACACGATGCTCTCGACTGTTTGCAATGCGCCGAGTACTTTACATCCTTGGATCTGCGTTCTGGGTATTAGCAGGTGCCAATGGCTGAATGTGATCGCCCTAAAACAGCCTTAGTAACGCCAGATGGCCTATATGAGTTCAAAGTCATGCCATTTGGGCTCTGCAACGCGCCTGCCACATTTGAGCGCATGATCGATACCAGCTTGCGTGCCCACAAGTGGAAAACTTGCTTGTGTTACCTGGACGACATCGTAGTCTTTTCATCTGATATCCTGACACATCTTGTTCGCCTCCACGAGATTCTGACGTGTTTAACTTCTGCAGGCCTACAACTTCACTCCAAGAAGTGCCACTTCGCAGCACGAAAACTAACCATCTTGGGACATGTCATCACAAGAGATGGTGTTCTTCCGGATCACGGTAAGCTTCGAGCTGTCGGTGACTTCCCAGTGCCCACATCACTGAAAGCCCTAAAAAGTTTCGTCGGTCTCTACTCCCACTTTTGTCACTTCGTGCGCAACTTCGCGTCCATCATCGCACCTCTCACGAGTCTGCTTTCCAACAGCAAAGGTATATCTGCATGGTCACCTGCGTGTGACGAAGCATTTCGCCAGCTGCGCCGCCTGCGGACCTCACCACCTATTCTTCGTCACTACGACCCCGCTGCTGCCACAGAAATTCACACCGATGCCAGTGGCATCGGTCTTGGGGCAGTTTTGGCACAACGGAAAGGCACCCAAGCTGAATACGTAGTTGCCTATGCAAGTCGCGCTCTCAAGAAGGCTGAATTGAATTACTCCATTACAGAGAAGGAGTGGATGGCCATAATCTGGGCCTTGACGAAGTTTCGCCCGTACATTTACGCCCGTCCTTTCGACGTGGTCACAGACCACCACGCTCTATGTTGGTTGTCCGCATTGAAAGAACCGTCCGGACGCCTGGGACGTTGTGCACTTCGATTGCAAGAATACGGCATCCGTGTAGTATATCGTTCCGGTCGCAAGGATGTGGATGCCGATGCACTTTCGCGATCGCCATTAACCCCAGATGTGGCTTCTCTGTCACCCCTTTGTACACCTTGTCACCAATAGACACCACTGACATGCTTTTGGAGCAGCGTAAAGATCCATACCTTGCATTGTTACTCGACTACCTTACCGATCCGACTGCTGTCCCTTCCACGTGAGCGGTACGCCGACAAGCAGCCCACTTTTGCGTGCGAGACAGCATTCTGTTCCGCCGCAATTACATGCCTGGTGGTCGGAAGTGGCTCCTTGCTGTTTCAACTGATATGCGCTCTGACATCTGCATGAATTTCTATGCTGACCGCCAAAGTGCTCACGCAGGTGTCCTGAAAACCTACGAAAGGCTGCGCCAACGATATTACTGGCGAGGAATGTATCGCTTTGTGCAGAAATGCGTTCAGTCTTGCACCACTTGCCAACAGATCAAGACACCTCCGCGGCACCTTACTGGCATATTACAGCCACTCCGATGCCCGGCTCGCCCATTCGACCACGTGGGTATCGATCTCTATGGCCCCCTTCCACATAGTGGCTCTGAAACCACTGGATTATTGTCGGCATCGATCATCTGACACAATACGCTGAGACAGCTGCTCTACCGGCGGCGACCACCCACCAAGTTGCACTCTTCATTCTCCGCAGCTTCATTCTATGCCAAGGGGCTCCACGGGAATTACTCAGTAATAGGGGTCGAGTGTTCCTGTCGGAGGTCATCCAAGGTATTCTCGTCGAATGCAACTACATCCACCGGAAATCTACGCCATACCATCCACAGACGAATGGTCTCACTGAACGATTCAACCGCACACTTGGCGACATCCTGAGGATGTACACGTCCTCCGACCACACTAACTGGGACGCTGTATTACCTTTTGTTACCTTCGCTTACAACACCGTGACGCAAGCGACTACCGGTTTTTCCCCGTTCTTTCTGTTGTACGGCCGCGAACCTTCCCACCCACTCGACACCATACTCCCGTACCGACTTGATGCATTGGAGTGCTCCCCGCTTTCGGAAGACGCCAGATACGCTAAAGACTGCCACCAGTTGGCTCGGTCTATGACAAGTGAAGCTCAAGGTCTACAAAAAACCCGACATGACGACGCTCATCACATAGCGCCTACTTTTCGTACTGGCTCCCTCGTGTGGCTTTGGGTGCCCCTGCACGTTCCTGGTCTGTCTTGTAAACTTCTGGCCCGCTACCATGGTCCATACCGTGTCATTGACGCAACCTCGCCGGAGAAATACATCATCGAGCCCCTAACACAATCGCCAGATTTGCGCCGTCGAAGACGCGAGACCGTACACATTGATCGTTTCATGCCCTACCACGACCCCCTCATTGTGGCTACTCTCTGAGTCGCCAGGTTGGCTACTCTTCATCCCAGGGGTATTGTAGTGGAGCATAACGCGTATGCGCTTTCCAAAGAGAACAAAAAACCCCGTGCTCTGATTGCACGAGAACCTGGGCCGCCTTTGCCAGACTTGTCGTACGGTCATTTTTCGTTGCAACTTCTCTGGTTCAATAAACGTCATATAAATATAAATATATATATATATATATATATATATATATAAACACTGCATGGAAAAACAGTTGAGGGACTCTTGCGATGCCTGTTTTTGTTTAATAAACTAACGTGGGTATTTTAAAACGTATTCATGCTATTTATTTCCTGTGATGTCGTGTTGGACATGCTTTGTAATTTGTAAAACCTTTTCAGTGCATCTACCATCGCGTTTAAATGAATTTTTGTCAATGATAATCGGATTACGTCTGCAACGTGCGACTTAACCACAGTAAACTATAGACTGTAAAGTTCCAGAAATAATTACGGGCTTTAGAGTGATAGTAAAGGTTATATCGCTCGTCATGCGCCTAACCAGGCTACCCGCTTACATAAATAATGTTCACTGGTGCGGCAAATGCTGAGAATATTGAAGTAGCTCTGGCGGCTGCTATAGTTGCTGTTCAGGCGTGTTGATGTTCCATAGCTGCAGCATGAATTAGCGCGGCATGAAAAAACGACAAAAAGACTATTCTTGTCTGTTCGTGTGCGGCGTCTTTTCTTTTTTATGTGTTTCGTTAACTCATGCCGCCGTTGTGAGTGTATCGAAATTTAATAAAAACAGTTATGTTATAAATCATCAATCGACTTAAGTCGGCTTAAGTAACGAGGACAGTATAAGAAATAATTGGTACAGGCAAATTACTGTGTTCTACTATATCGTATTTTTTACTTTTCCTCCGGATATCTCTCATTTTTCTTCATTCTTAACTGCGTGCGTATTTCCGGACGGGTGTTTGCGTAATTAACGCAGCGCTAATTTCTCAACAAGCCTTTCTTTTTTTATGCAACAGGTAACAACTCTAAAAAAAGGCACAGTTATACGGAATCGTACCACTTAACCGGAAAGTAAAACCACGTGCAACGCAACGGCAGCTTGAATAAAATTTGTATACCTGTTTTTAGACAGCCTTTTTTCCGTAGAGTTTCCTTTAGATACACTAGAGAGAACTCTGGCGCTAGTGGGTAGGGGAGCTGAAACGCTGGCGCTTCAGCAAGCATGGGAATGATGGAATGATGGGCAACACACGAATTTTCCTAATCTTCGTACGTTCGGGTTTGTTTATTTTCGCGTGGCTTGGAGCTGCTTTGTCACGAAACGACCATCAGCCCATGATCAGCACTTGCACTTCACCCTATTAACTTTTTAGGCTCATCAATTCAATATGGGTGACGAAGTTTAAAACGGTTTGTTCTTTTATTCGAAACGAAACCAAGACACTCCTTTAAACGAAACCTCAAGTGCGTTCCAAGGCCGCAAGCACGAAGACTAGGCAAATTGATGCACTACTCATCATTCCTATGATCACTGAGCGATCACAGCGCCAGAATCCCCTCTAGTTAGTTTTAGGAAACCCTATAGTTTTTCAAACATTTATTCAGGATGTATTGTAGTATGTGCCCCAGCAAGTAATAGAATATACAGCACTGTGCACGCAACAACATTTAATTTAGTTTGGCAAAGTCAAATATAAGCTCTACTTAATTCAAACCTGCAGCATTATCTAGACTGTGAGAATAAATAACAAAAGCGGGTGAAATTTTTTATAATTGCCCCCGTTCTGCTAAGACTTACACACAAAGTAATGCTAAAACAAGCTGTATAAAAAACCTAAAGAGGTCACAGTGATGTGTCCGCAACAAACGATCGCGTAGATACTGAACAATTTCAAGCCTTGCGTGCGTGTGTATGAGCGTGTCTGCTGGCTGAATATTTCTGGTGGATGACCTCAGAAGGGACAAAGTTCACGGGGTTAAAAACCATCCAATCAGTTTCAAGGTAAGCTGTGTTTGCATAGACTTGATTGGGCACTTTGAAAACAGAGGGAAAGTGATTTTATTCCTCGCATTGGAGGAAGCAACATCCAACGTGCATAGTATACAAAATAGTGAGCGCGCACGGGCAGCCCCCCCCCCCCTTCACATCGAAAAATGGGGGTCTGAGTAAATATTTTTGATAGTAAATAGTCATCCAAGTACGTAACAGAAAGTTTCCCCCTAGCTTAGCTGAGAGTCAAACCAGCAAAACAATGCCCTTGTCGTTGAATTTAGATGATTTAATTATTTCCATGCTTCAATAGACAGTTTCATATCTAAATTTCAGTTTGATTTCTAAATTTGACAGTTTGATGGAAAAGACAGTTTGATTACTAAATTTGAACTAAATTTCCAGAACTGCTCAACAACGCTGTAAGAGGTTGAGCTAGCGATATTGTAGGTAGCTGGTGGATCTAGCCTTGCATAACTTGCAGGCGATTGCCCCGCCCGGTTTTCTCTTTGCTAATTGTAGCTAATGTCCTTTGTTTGTCTTTTAACTAAGCACGAGCAATCTTTGAGTATAAAAATCGTACATAGCGCGACGTAAACCTGCATAAGACGGCGGCCTCTGTGCTATTCCACTTGCAGTATTGTGCCGGTGCTCTACCTCGCTGCACTATACCCCAAACCAGCAACGCCGTACCACTGATGCTAACCACTCGGTTTGAATTCTTCTGCCCGAAATTTGTTCAGCTTCTTTCAGGCAGCCTTCACATTTGCTTATTTGCATATCAATAGACAAGATAGAATGCTTGCATCACTGTTTACTTCATCCTTGTCTCCTAATGAAAGTCTGGGGTTCAGTCATTAGACTGGACACTAGAAATCTATCCCAGAAGACTAAAAACTTCATTAAAAGATGTCAAGCTATGACAGCTTCAAATGCAACAGTCCAAATTGAGCTGGTGGAGCTTTAGAAATGTATCAATAGGCGCAAGTTAGCCGACACAAGAAGGTATAATATGGAGAGAATTGAGCATGTTGTAAAAGTCGGGTGAAGCAAAAAACATGTGTTGGCAAAACTGTGCATAGGCAAAAATCAGATGTACGCATGCGACAACCAATACAAATAGGATGGTGTAGGTAGCGGAGGATTTCTACAGAGATTTGTACAGCAGCCGAGACAAGCAGGATGATATCGTAAGAAGCAGTAACATCCCAAAGAAACCTTATATCCGACCAGTAACAAGCAGGGGAATAAAATAAATCCCTGGAGGAAATGCAACAAAGCAAAGCTGCTGGTGAGTATAAAGTAGCATCAAACCTGTTTAAAAATGGTGGAGTGAGTGTATTAGAAAAGCTGGCTAGCCTGCATGCGTAGTGTCTCTTGACGGAGAGGGTACCAGAGTCTTCGAAGAATGTCAACCTAATGTAAATCCATAACAAAGGCAATATCAAGGACTTGAAAAATTGCAGGAAAATCAGTTGGACAATCAGGACAGGACAATCAGGACAGGACAATCACTGTCCGTTGTCTACAAGCTATTTGCAAAAATAATAACTGACAGAATTAAGACGACATTGAAGTTATATCAAACAAAGAACTAAGCCTGATTGTTTACAAACTACTCAACAATAAACCATATTCATACTGCCAATCAGGTCATGGAGAAATGCGGAAAATACTACCAGCCTCAATAGATAGCCTTCATACATTAGGAGAAGGCATTTCATTCGGTCGAAATATATATCATCAGTCATGCATACACTGTGGGATCATGGCATCCACGAAGTCTGTATAAACTTACTGGAATAAATCTACAGCGGATTCACAACCACCATAGTAAGCAACAGAATCCCAATAGAGAAGGGTGTCAGGTCGGAAGACACGATTTCTCCGATGCTATTCACTGCGTTTTTACAGGAGGTTTTCAGGGCCCTAGATTGGTAAGAGTTAAAGATAAGAGTTAATGGGTAATATCTTAGTAACCTGTCATTCGCTGATGACATTGTATTGATAAGCAACTCAGAGGAGGGATTACAACTCATGATCAGAAAAGTAGGTTTAAAACTTATTATGCATAAAACTAAACTAATGTGCAGCAGTATTGGCAGAAACCAAAGCTTTGGGATAGGTGGCGAGACACTGGAAGTTGTAAAAGAGTACGTCTACTTAGGACAGGTAGTAACCACGGAGCCGAACAATGAGAATAAAATAACTAGAAGATTAAGAATTGGGTAGATTACATTTGGCAGTCATTCTCAAGTCATCATGGTAGTCTACTGCTATCCTTCAAGAAAAAGGTAACAGCTGCACCATGCCGATACTTACGCACGGAACAGAAACATTAGGGCTTACAAAGACCATTCATGTTAAGGACGGCACAGCGAGCTACGGAAAGGAAAATGATAGGTGTAAACTTAAGAGCCAAGAAGAAAGCAGAGGAGGTCAGCGAGCAAACGATGGTTCAGGATATCATAGCTCAAATTTAAAAGAAGAAATTTTATGGCTGGGAACGTAGTGCGTAAGCAGGATACCCACTAGCCATTAAGGATAAATGACTGCATTCAAAGAGAAGGCAAGTGGTGAGAGGGACACAAAAGATTAGGTGGGCAGATAAGATTAAGAAGTTTTCAGGTATGGCCAGGCAGCAGAAAGCAGCACCGGGTTTATCTGGCGGAACATAAGAGAGGCCTTTGCCCAGCAGTGGGCGTAGTCAGGCTGATGACGATGTAGGCGTTTATAATATGTAAATACTAATTTTTCTATGCGACCACCGTAAAAGAAAAGTCTAGAGATAAAAAGTTGTTTCTTGTGCTACTTCAAAACGACAAAAAGTTACATTTTCTCTCGTACTCGTCTTCTCTAAAGGCCTAAATATACATGGACGCATATTTCTGGTTGCGCGAAAAAACAAGGACGAAAAAGAGCACACAGGACGGAGGCAAACGCCTTCCATTTGTACCCACTGTAGTTCGTGTTTTTTCGTGCAACCCAAATGTGTGGTCAAGAATGCACCAACTAGTTCAAACGAAAGCTTTATTGCCTAAATACATGATTTATCACAGCAACATATGCTCCTTTAATACTGATAAGACTTGTCTTGCTCACACCTGCTCAAATATGTTGTACCAATTTATTAGCCTTGTGCGCAAGTCAGCTAGATACTTTATGTAGAAACTTGACTGGTAATGATGGGCAACTTTAAATAAATGGTAGAAAGGTAGGGTATAAAGGGTGAGGTATAATGAGACACGGGTCAAACCGCGACATTTTGACTTTGCCGGCCTCTGTAGTTAATACAAAACTACTTTTCATGGTTTCTTTTTTTCAGCGATGAGTGCTGGTCCCTATCTACCTTGTCATGTGTAAACGTTTGCTCGCTCATAGCGTTGGCGCGGAAAAAAAATTACGTGGCCCGTGTCAGTGGGTTCGTGGCCCGTCAAAAAGGGGCGAAATTCTGCTCGGCCAAAATGTTGGATTGCTGCGTTGCTGTACTTCTGCGATCGTACAGCAACGTAAATATTTATTTTGTTACTTTACACCTCAAGCTACATAACATATATTGTTTAGTTCATTTGGTGCCCGAGAAGAACGCGCAGCTTATTTTGAATTCTGGCATGTGAGAGAGGCAAAACGTGACAAAAAAGGCATCCAATTGCCATAGAGATTCTGTTATTGATTAACCATTAACTTACACCTATTATATATTGTATTTCATTGTTTAGAAGAGTTTGAACATGCAAGAGATTATCTTATATACCTTCCCGGATAGAAAGCGACATCACAAAATGCTGATTGCCATTCAGGACATGACTCTCTGCATCGAGGTTTTTCCGTGTTTCCAAACTCTCCAGAGACACATGAAATAGGGTGAAATCTTCAAGACAAGTCGTTCACAAACACGTCTTAAAAATGAATTTGAACGATGTTTCTCTAATACTCTACTTGAAAAAAACAGGCATTTGAAAAGATGCATCTAGCACAGTTTTAACCTCATTGTCTCACAAAGCCCGGCGGACGAAGTTAAAAATTATGAAACACCTGCGCAGTTCTGCATCAAAACGGTGAAAAGAGGCGAAGAAGATGCGTCCAAACATATCTAGTCTCCAATTGTTGAATATTTCTATGAAGTGCAAGCGTTGAACAAAAGGCGATATTAGCACAAAGAAAGACTTGCGGTGTTTGATTTGAAAGGAGTTTTAGGAGCAATACAACACCGCGTGACTCAATGCGTGGAACTTGAGGACCGGTCTTCTTAAGACTGCGTAAAGGCGAAGAGATTAAATTTCCCGTCTTTCTATTGCAAAAACTGAAGGAATAATTTTTTCACGTTCAGCGTCTTGTTTTATTCCGCTGGGGTCGGAAAACGAAACATCTGGAGCATTTTTATTATTATTTAAATAGTGTTTTCAACCGTAGCAACTTGAAAATGGTTATGTAGCACATGCCTTGAACCTAAACAAACGTTTCTGCATTATTTTTTAATTTTAAGGACTGAACTAAATATAAATATTCACTATTTAAAAATTTTGGTCACATTTTACACCACCCTACTCTACCTGTGCTCAGTACGGCGAAAAACTTGCAAGATCCGTCCATACGCCACTACATAACATCATGCAGGCTGCTATTAGGAAGCAATGTGCCAATGTATTAAATCAAAGGTCAACATTTGGCAGCAGTCAGCCTGGTTGGTATAGGAAGTGGATGAATTTAAAAAAAAACACCTGAAATATATCTAAGTAAAAAGCCGACGATTCGAAGCCGGGCTAACTTCTTCATCGAGAGTGAGAAGGCCCGAGATGTGCGGCACGTATAAGACGGTTGCTTGTCGTGCGGGAGAGGCTCGGCGTGACTCGTCGCGAGCCCTGGCAGCAGAAGGAGAGGGGAGATTTATGGAGGTGTTCATTGGTTACTTTTGGAATTGAGGGCGGGCTACGCACGTTGCCCTCACTCCACAGGTTGCCGACCCTGAGGGCAACACGTCGCAGGTCCCTGGGCGAAGTGTAAAAGCGCGGGGGGGGAATCAGTATTTATCTGTATAAATGCCACACGCACACATATATATATATAAATATCTCTCTCTCTCTTTCTCTCTCTCTCTCTCTCTCTATATATATATATATATATATATATATATATATATATAGGGGATACGCGTGGCGAGAGGTCTAGTGAATCTGCGGAACGGAAATACTGATGTGCTATTGACTAACTTTACCAACGAGATACAGCATGTGGCGAAGGGAGCAGCCATAGCATCACTTCATGACTACATGCAAGTCTCAGATGTTTGCACAATAGGAAAAGTACCAACAACGCCCTCAGCAGTGAACAGTGTCCTCGAGAAATTAGACATTGACCGCGAGCTTTCATCTCTGCAGAAAGACCAGATTGTGGAGTTGATCAAGGAATTCGCAGAGTGTTTTTTCCTCTTCATCCAAAGTCGAACGTACTCCTGTAGCAAAGCGCCGCATTGTAATCGAAGGGCATGTTAGACCAGTATGTCAGCATCCATACCGAGTAGCTCCGAAAGAAAGGGAGGCGATAAAGAAGCAAGTAAAGGAGATGCTCGATGACGATGTCATACAGTCCTCCAAAAGCCCATGAGCATCGCCGGTACTACTTGTCAAGAAGAAGGACAACACCATGTGGTTCTGTGTTGATTACAGAAAACTCAACCTCGTCACGAAGCGGGACGTGTACCCACTCCCACGAATCGACGATACGTTGGATAAACTGCGCAATGCTCCCTTTTTTCATCGTTGGACTTAAAGAACGGGTACTGGCAAATAGAAGTCGACCAACGAGATCGTGAGAAGACGGCGTTTGTGACACCCGACGAACTCTACGAGTTCAAAGTACTCCCATTCGGTTTGTGTTCTGCTCCCGCTATCTTCCAGAGGATGATAGACACTGTGCTCTCTGGCCTCAAATGGCAGTCATGCCTTGTCTATCTTGATGACGTAGTAATTTTTCCCACTACGTTCGAGCAGCACGTGCAGAGATTGAGAACGGTACTGGGTGCTATTCGCATGGCTGCACTTACAATCAAACCCCAGAAGTGCCACTTTGGATTCCGGGAGCTTCGGTTCCTCGGGAACATTGTCAGTTCTCACGGTGTCCACCCAGACACGGATAAGATAACTGCGGTTGAAAATTTCCCAAGGCCAAGAGACAAAAAGCTATGCGACGTTTCCTGTGGCTTTGTGCCTACTATAGGCGCTTCGTTGAAAACTTCTACAAGATTGCGAAACCACTGACACGGCTTGCGAAGGAAGGTGTGCCATTCATCTGGCACCAAGAGCAAGAAGACGCCTTCTCTGAGTTACGATGGCGTTTGCAGTCCCCTTCCATACTGGCTCATTTTGATGATGAAGATGCCAAAACAGACATTCATACGGACGCCAGCAACGTTGGCCTCGGTGCTATTTTTGTTCAGTGGCAGAACGGGAAAGAAAAAGTTATTTCTTATGCAAGCCGCACTCTTTCGAAAGCTGAGTATAATTATTCAGCTACGGAAAAGGAATGTCTCGCAGTCATATGAGCCATCAGTAAGTTCCGTTCATATTTATACGGTAGACTATTGCGAGCCATCAGTGACCATCATTCATTGTGCTGGCTTGCGAACCTTAAGGATCCTTCCGGAAGACTCGCTAGATGGAGCCTGCGTCAACAAGAACATGACATCACCGTAGACTACAAGTCTGGCCACAAGCACAATGACGTGGATTGCTTGTCACGAGCACCAGTCCAGACCTCGTCTCCTGAGCATGAAAAAGACTCCGCATTTCTTGGAGCTGTGAATGTGTGGAAGATGGCTCATGATCAGCGAATGGACCCAGAATTACTTCTGCTCATTCAATACTTAGAGGGGCAGCAAGTAGAAGTACCACGAGTTTTTGTCCGTGGACTACGTTCCCACGTCCTCCGCAGCAACGTTCTCTAAAAGAGAGACTTTCAACACACCGGTGAAACGTTCCTACTGCTGATACCATCATCACTGCGAGCGGAAATTTTAGAAGCGTGTCATGATGACCCATCGTCAGGTCACTTGTGCATTAGTAGGACTTTGGAAACAATCCGCCAGATATATTACTGGCCAAAATTGATGGATTCAGTACAGCATTATGGAAGATCATGCCGAGAATGCCAAGGACGCAAAGTACCACCCCTAAAGCCAGCAGGTCTTTTGAAACCGATAGAGCTACCGAAAGTCCCGTTTGAGCAGGTCGGAATGGATTTGCTAGCACCATTTCCTATGTCATCGTTCGGGAAGCGCTGGATAGTTGTAGCAACCGACTACTTGACCCGGTATGCCTAGATGTCATCTCTCACAAAAGGAACGACAAATGAAGTGGCTCAGTTTTTTGTGACCCAGATAGTGCTGCGAAATGGCGCACCTAAAATTCTCATAACTGACAAAGGAACTGCGTTCACTGCCAGGCTACTACAGTCTGTCATCAAACTAACGCACACCGACCACAGCAGAACTACCACGCACCCTCCGCAAACTAACGGGTTAAATGAAAGGCTGAACAGGACGCTTGCTGACATGATCTTGATGTATGTGGACGTCGAGCATCGAACTTGGGACACCATACACCATATTACCGTATGCTATACTTGCATACAATACTGCAGTACAAGAGACAACCCACTTAACGCCATTTCAACTTGTTTATGGTCGGACAGTAATAACGACATTAGACGCGATGCTGCCTGTCAACCGCACGAATGAAGAGGACCCTGACATAAGCGAATCTGTAGAAAGGGCAGAGGAGGCGCGACAACTAGAACGGAACCACATCATTCAACAGCAGGACATCGACGCGCACCGTTACAATCTAGGAAGAAGGGACGTTCCCCTGGAGACCAAGTGTGGGTCTGGACGCCTGTACGTGCACGTGGCCTATTAGAAAAGCTTATGCGGCGCTATTTTGGCCTTTACAGGGTTCTTCGTCAGCAAGGCCATTAAACTACGAAGTGATCTCTGAAGGTCAAGTATGCACAACACGACGCCGGAATCTCGCGGAAGTTGTACATATAGTACGGATAAAACCGTACAAGTGAACTGACTCACGTCGTCAAACCAAGGACAAGTCCTATTGTTCAGAAACTGTCAGCCGGCTCTACGCATCGGGGCGATGCGTGCTAGGAGGGGGACTAATGCCACAGCTCGACCATCACAGAAGACGCGTGCCACAATTCGCGTTCGTAAAAGCCGCCACACAAGTAGCAAGGAAGCCGTGCCGTGGTACGCCATCCTGCACGCGCCACGATGCTACGCCACTGGACCGGCACGAGACTCGAGGGGAAGATGAAAAGACCGACGAAGTTCGAGTCAGCGAGCAAGAGACGGGCACAAGTTCGCCCTAAATAAAGAGCCTATATAGTACCTGGTGCTATATTTATTCGTAACAATATATATATATATATATATATATATATATATATATATATATATATATATATATATATATATATATGTGTGTGTGTGTGTGTGTGTGTGTGTGTGCACGTGTGTCTGTGTGTGTCAGCTGCCAGCTCGTAATAAGTTTTCACGTGCTATGTGACGCCAAACAGGCTCAGGTTAAATTGAGGACGACGCAGCAATCGATGGATAGGAAAATAATAGGCCTAACCTTAAGAGTCAAGAAGAGGGCTGAGTTGGTCAGGGAACAAACCGGCGTTAAAGATATCTTAGGAGAAATCAAGAAGAAATGGGGATGGACCGGGAACGGAGCACGAAGGCAGGATAACTGCTGGTCCTTCACGGTAACTTAATGGATTCCCAAAGAAGGCGACCGCACGAAGGGGAGAAAGGAAGTTAGGTGGGCAGATGAAATGAAAACGTTCGCCGAGATAACGTTCCAACAGAAAGCAGAGGACCGGGTTGGTTGGCAGATCACGGGAAAAACCCTTGCTCTGCAGTGGGCCTAGACAGGCTTAAGATGAGGGTAAAGTTGATGATGATGATGATGATGACACTTCGTTTGAGCCTATGCGATTTCACGTTTGTTTAGCCATATCTGAGCGAAAACGCATGAGAAATCCTTCAGAACAAACGACAAACGTGTTCTTTCTTGTGCGTATGTATCCTGGTAATGATACTACAGCCGCCTTAAACTCTTGGTGTTAATTTTGTTTGGTCTGTTGTCAGAAAATTGTATTCACGTTATTTTGTCAATTTTATATCGTTTAGTGATGATTGTTATTGCTATAGACTGCAAGAGAATCTTCTCGGTAGCAGAGTGATAACTGGATGTACATAGCATTTTACGACGTGACAGCGGTATAACGCACTGACTGTTCGGCGTCGACACGTTCAGTCGTCTCTTTCGCATTTTTATTCTTTCAGAAGATTTTGGGAGTTTTACTTAACGACGTGGACGTTCAAGAAGCTTTTTAGCGAGCACAAACTGACGACAGTTTGAACAATTGTGGGAACTCGGCCGCGTCTTCAAAACTACCGCACACCCAGAGGGTGAACCATGTTACTATACGGCAACATACAGTTTCCGCAATGTTCGCTTCATTAGAACAATACTTGAGCCTCCACGCAATTACACAAATGTGTACTATAAGTACCACAATTTGCATTAAGCATGAGAGACCAGATTAAGAACAGAAAAAAAAAGCCCAGACATAACTCGACGTCTCTTTTTTTTGTGACGTAAAGCGCTCACTCTCCGATTTCTCTGGGATTTTTTACAAGGGCATAAAATTGGACCTCTTGTGGGACAAATAGCTCGATTCATTCCCAAGTCTTCACAAGTTTAATTACGAATTCCAAAAAAAGTTTTCTCGGTGAATGAGCGATTTTGCATTTGCTTAGTTCTAGCACCTTTTTTCCGCATATCTTTCTAGACTTCCAAACTTGGCGATTTATTACGGAGAAGCAAATAATTAGGCATAATAACTCTGTGACAAAAAAAGAAAAAAGAACACCTAGAAAAAATTGATTTTGAAGAGGGGGGATGGTGCGATAAGGACCATCTTTTTTTTGCGTGCCCTTCTTTCTTCTGGTGTGCGTATATTTTATAGATATCTGATATCGGTGAATCTATAGCCTTTATTTCTTAGAGGGCCGGCGGGAGGATTTGTGTAAAGAAGTGACAACTCACGCATGCTCTTAGGAAATCAGGATCGAACCGGGTGCCGGTGGCCTCGATTTACATTAAAGTTTTTGTTAGGAGGCTTTCTTTCCTACATGCAATTATTATCCCTTCTGTACTGCGTGCACCAAGATTATTCAAAATTATCAAGTTATATACTGCTCAGTGGATTCATTCGCTGATTTCCCGTTTTGCTTCCCAACACTATCGCGTGGCGCGGGCATTAACGAGCTTTAAGCTGAGTGCTTTTGCGCATAATTATTCCGCTTGCGGCAGCGGCTCTATTGACACTGCCACTTCTGAATAGCTAAGTGATTTCTCCCTTCTTTCTTTAGCGCGAAAAGTCTCGCGAGTATGGCTCCCGCTGTGCTGACGCCAGTTGCAGCTCGTCAGCGGCGCTCTTCGAGCTTTAGTGATGCTCAGTGTAAAGGGCAAGCAAACGCATATAGGCAGTTGAGAGTAGTGCCCGTTATTCACTTGATGTGCCATCTGTATATGACGTGATTGAACAAAAACTAAATGAAAAAAAGCGAAAATCAAGCGTGTTTGGGAAGATGTTTTATTTGTCACTAGAAACATTTTGTGCCCAAACATGTCTTGTTAGTATTATATTGTACCATCGATAACTAGAAATTTTTTTTCATTTTTTTGCATCAATATACCAGCACGACATTCAGTCAAAAATGCAGCACATTATTATTCGGATGAGTGCTGTACTTTTCAAGCTGAAGCCGTATCCGTACACTCTTGGAAAGTATTTGTCCACTCGTTCCCTAAGAAATGAAGTTGCTGCGAATTCTCAAAAAAATTATTTACAGCATGAAAAGTAAACAAAAAAAGTAAATACAAGGCTAAGAATATTTCGCATGCCCAAATAAATTGTGGCAAAAGCTAGGAATAAGTGGCTACGTAAAACAATAGTAGCAACGAACGTTGCTCTGTTCGTCTCGAAACCAAGAAGGCGCACTTTGTTTCAGAAGCCGGATACCGCACAGATGGTTTCGGAAATTTACTCGTGTTTCCTTCGAACCGAGCTTTGAATTCTGCAACGGAAGTTACTTTGTCGGATTAAATAAATCAGATTGCACAAAGCTTTCGTTTGACCACGCATTCTGAAAAGAGTAGTCTGTAGTGAGTTCGCACAAAATTTAAAGCGATCAATGGCAAACAGATGGCATGCAGTATCACATTAGTTTTTTTCTTTTTTTATTTCTCTACAGCTGTTTTCTTTTTACTTATGTTAGCTATCATAACTGATGTTCAATGCAGTCCGCTCTCCATCTTATTTGCGAAATTTTGAGGCAGATAGAGCAAAAAGTATTGAAGATATAAGAACTCATATCTGCATCGCTACGATCAAAGTTCGTCTCCGCTGCCACGCATCGCCTTAACTGATTCCGCGTCCCCCGCCGTTGTGGTATAGTGGCTAAGGTACTCGGCTACTGACCCGCAGGTCGTGGGTTCGAATCCCGGATGCGTCGTGTGCATTTCCGATGGAGGCGGAAATGTGGTAGGCCCGTGTACTCAGATTTCGGTGCACGTTAAACAACCCCAGGTGGTCAAAATTTCCGGAGCCCTCCTTTACAGCGTCTCTCATAATCAAATGGTGGTTTTGGGACGTTAAACCCCACAAATCAATCAAACCATTCAACTGATTCCGCATTTAAACAGTGCAATGTTATACGCGGTTTGTTTATGCAACGTCGTTTTTTTTAATTCTCGAGGTTAACGGCTTTTTCTACGTTCTTTGCGAAACCATAAACCACATGTTGAAGAAAATTGACTCAAACACTTGTTTCTGAACTTCTGCAAACGGCACTATACAGGGCCATTTTTCAAAGCAACAATATTGGAGGTATATACCGATGACAGGCTAAAAAACCGTAAAAAGAGCGTCGTTTATTTATTTATATATTTATTTATTTATTTATTTATTTATTTATTTATTTATTTATTTATCTATTGATTTATTGATTTATTTACTGACAATGACTTGGAGGCTACTTTCTGCATGTGGGGAGAAAAGCCAATACGCAAGTGGTATGGCATGAGTAATATCAGCTGATTGTTGACTTGAGCTAACGCTAGTGCAACGGCTAAGATATATACAACCAGTGGTTGCGTGTAGGACGGCCACCACTAAACCCCAACCATAGCGTTTCTTTTCTGGACATTTCGCTATAGTAATCAGGCATAGAGAAATCCCTAAGGTATTGCACGTTCAGACGCAGGCGTGGTTTATATTTCTAGCACAGTTCTTGTATAGGCTTGCTACAGACGTTGCTTGCTCTAGGTCATTTTGGGTCGTTTTAATACACCTCTCAGAGCGCTTCTCATAATAATCATCGATTGCCAATGCTGAAGAGTTTGATTTTCGTGTCAATGACTCCTCTGCTAAAAATTGGTGCGAGGACACCGGTCTCTTGAACTTTTTTCCCCGCCCTAAATCTTTGCGTCGCCTTTTCAAAATAGGCAGAGCATTGGGCTTTTGCAATTCAAACCGGACTTTCCCTCTTGTGCGTTCTTCTGCTGTACCTTCTGAGTTTTTTGTGGCATCTGCCAATCAAGAAGCGATCCAGTATAGCACCTCGCTCCCGGAGCACTAGAAACGCTGCCAGATATAAGATGAAATGCGTGACTTTCTAGCTTTCTGACCTCAAAAGCGAAAATATAGTTTTTCTTTGCATGCATCCACCGTGTGAGACGTGCTTTCTTCAAAGCAGTCCATTTTGACACCATTCAAATAAAATAAAAGCTGTATAAGAAAACAATGGTCCCGAGCGCCTTTAACGTTTCTCTTTTTTTCTTTTTGATATTTTTCTTGCATTAAAACATCAAAATATCCCACCGACTGGACACTTATGCAATATGAGCAGCTTCGCGTAGCGCCAGGCAGCCTCGTCGGGTGCTACTCGGCGAGCAGTGGCGGGGGCTACACGGCATTCCTTGAAAGAAGTCTTTCGCATCACACATTCTTTGCATTTCGGAGCATGACGCGCACTCCTGGCGCGGCGTCTGCTTTAAATCGCGTCCCGTTGATCCACCACGAAGCACTCGTCTCAGTTGTCCCCGCCGTTTGTCCGAATTCGGCGAGTAAGGGGAGTGGCTTGGGGCCCTTATTTGGCGATTCAGTTCCGAATGCAGGCATCGGGACCTCCTCGCGTGCGTCGAGAATTCACGGCTCTCGGACGGTGTCACATGGCGCCTTTCTCCGGCGACTTTGTTCCCACTTTTCCGCTACGCTGCCAGGAAGGCTGGATGCTCGAACAGAGATTTCCATGCGAGCCGCGCGACCGTCGCGGCTGACTTGAAATGCGAGTATCACCGAGCATCGAAAGGTTGAAGAGGACTCCAGTTACCAGGCAGGGAGCACGATTCTCGGGAAGAGAGCTGGAGGAGACGACCATGGAACCGTAGCGTTGATGTTTCGAAGCAACGCGACTCTAAGACGTAGCGCAGAAAAGATGAACGTTAATTACGGCGCTAACTGACCACTGCGATTGTGGTGCACAAATGCATCAGATTCTCGGTATCAACGTGAGGTCTGTGTTGAGTAGTGTTGCGAAATCTTTAATGCGTACCATTTTTCTTCTGTATTTAAGCAGAAGAACCTTCTTTATTTTATTAGCGTCAATATCGCTACAACGATCTCCGGTGCAACCTTGGACATTTTGGCAACCATTAATAAACTAGCACAGTGACATAAAAAATGAAGACAAATGAGAATGACACCTGCATCTGCGCGGACATAACAGCAGCTTGGTATTGATGAAAGGAAGAAGTAGGTACCCTACTGCACTGAGATGCGCAATACGATAATGCAAAAAAGCATGAAGTACTTCAGAATACCCGTATTAAAAGCCAGTTGTTAGCGACATGTAAAGAATCATTTTGTTACAGCATGACAAGAACGAGGAAAATACTAAGGCACACATACGACAGGAGACACATTCAACAGATCCTGCCGTATGCGGGCCTTCTTTATTTTGTTTTCGTTCTTGTCATGCTGTAACATAACGGATCAGTATTAACTAGCACCACACATTGCACTCCTAAGGGTAAAGAATGTTTGCCGTTCACAGTAGATCTAGATATGGGATTTCTTGAGGTGCAAATGCAACAAACTGCAAGCGGACGCACGAGCTCTCAGACTTCGGGATGAAATGTGTTTCTACGATCTCACGTGTTATCTTTGATCCGTGCTCAGCTACCGACTCACTTCACTACTGAACTTAAATTACCTAGAGAGACTGGTAAGACCTGTCGGAAAGCGCTTTACAATCTGTGAAAAAGCTTCCATACAAGTCATTACGAATGAGTTCAAATGACACAGCCTGTACTGCATGCTCTGACGATAACTGCACTAACGACAGGTCTACGCAGGATAGGACAAAGTCCAGGAAAGGTTATTTCTGAAAGTAGTGAACATTAGTGGCGTGCCATTGGTTTTTCTGTTATGCTGCCCATGTGTTGATGGATCATGTTGTTTGTAGTGGTCGTTACTGAGACATCACTTTAAAGCCGGCACATCACATCATAGAGCAACAAGCATGACCCTTTGAACAAAGACATGGTAACACCAGTCTTAAACCAGACATTGTTTAAAAGAGTACAACTCCATTTTCTACTGTTCCGGTTATTCAGCATTTTTGCTGCGAGTGCTTCAACTGCAATTGCTTTCTCTATGAAGAGTTTATTTCTTGCGTACCTTCTGTTTGGATGCTGTAGCTACAGTCTCATTCCTCTTTATCCTCTCTCACCCACCCCCTTTTTTGAATTTATGCCTTATGTCTCGCTATTTAGTACTGGCCTGCTTACAGAAGATCTTGTTAGCCTCTTCCTCATTAGTTAGCATTAGATAACAAGGAAGCCCTGGAAAGCATCACAAAGCACGCAGCGTTGAATGGAAAGAAAAAATATGCGGCGGAAAACATTGTATGAGAGAAGAAACAAGGCTGACCAATATTCTAGTTGACATTAAGCACAAAAATGGGACTTTGTGAGCCGTGTTGTGGCTAGGACTAACAAAGGGTGACCAGTAAGAACTAGCGAGTTTCTAGATTGCATCAACCCAACTGGTTCTCTGCCGGTCTTTAGTAGGGTGATGAAAAGTTCAGTAGGGTGACGAAATGAAAAATTTCCCAGAAGTAAAATGAAATCGTCCCACTCTCGCTACGATAAATTCTAGATCGTTTGGAAAGACCTTCATCCTGTAGGGAACAGAGAATAGGCTAAAGATGATGACATGTAAGATCTGGCTGTGTAAGGTACCAAATGAGTTCCCATTTTTTAAATAGAGCAATATTGTTATCTTCGCCACTATCATACCGCTTGTTAGGCATTTACGTTAACCAGAATTATATTCGCAAATTTTCGTCTGACAGCGGTAATATTTTCGCTGTATTGATAGCTTATTTGTCTATTAGCGCGTGAAAAGCAGGGCCTAGTGTTCTTCTCCGGAGGCTGACGTTGTATGTTCCTTCTCATTATTTTCTTTGCTGATCCGACTTTCTTTAGTAGAGTAGCGCAACTTAAGCGTATGCTATGTTGTCACCATACGCTTTTAGGCCAGTGGCCATAGTATATAGCCCCACTTCTCTCTTTTTCTTTTTTTTTTGTTTCCTTGTAAGAGACTGCGTGAGATCCATGTATGTAATTTACAAGTCCCAAACTTCATTCAGAAACTACACTTTCGTTTCTCACTACAGAACCTACGTGTGTTAACCATTATTTTGCTTTACCGTTGTTGCCAGCGTCTAGAGGCACATAGCCTTCACCGGAATGTTTGTCCAAAACTTTTGAAGCCAGCCGTGGCTTCAAAAGTAGCCGCGACTGGCTATGCGTGGTATATTTTATTCTAATGTATAACAAAAGCATGCCATGAACACAAACAGACAGCATAAACACAAATCGACAGCCTGACCTATTAAGCATATTACCAAGGAACTTGGTTGCTTTAGAATGTGAAGACCTGTATCTCTTTTCTATCGTACTTGTGGTTAAGTGGAAGGAGATTCACGAAAGAGGTTGAGGTTCAGTACATTGAAAGATGTATATTAGCAACGTTGTGGGCGTCATTTTCTTTTATCGATTGAAAGTAAAAACATTGCAAAACACATTGCATTATTTATTTATTTATTTATTTATTTATTTAAAATTACTTACAAGCCTGATGGCTTCGTGTAGGGGGGGGGGGGGCTCTAAAATAACGTTAATGACCAGAAAGATATGAAGAATTCAAGCACCACCAGGAAACGACACAGAAACATAATTGAACACTTCATGCATAACATGTACATAACGCATAATATATAGTGAATAAATACATGGTGTATACATATTAGTGGCACAATACACATATATACATATGTACATATACGTGCACATGTATACAAAAATTGTGTTTTTAATAATGAACAACTTCAGTGGAAATGAGCAATTATTTGGTGGTGCAATGTGTCAGGGTAGGACAATTAAGCTATGTTGTTTGGCAGATTGTTTCTTAATATAATGGCTCCTGGGAGTTCTGATGAGCTCAATGTTAATGTACGACGATATATGCGTGTAAAACTCAAATTATTAAGGAATCTTCTGGATGTTCGGGACGGGACATCGAGATGAAGTGAACATGGCCTATCAGAGTTGACATATTTTTGGAATAATGTTAGTAGGGCCATGTCACGGCGCATTGCTAAGGACTGTGGGGGCAAAGATCAGTTTTAAATCGTGTGACACGGCTGTAGTAAATATTTAGTGAAACCTTGCGTTTTTTTATCATTTCGTGTTATTTATGTTGGACGGCTTTTAAACCATGCCATAAGCTGCCCTCGAAGCCTTCAAGTTGTGAACAGATGGCAAAGACGTCAATGACGTATGTTCCATTTTCTATATCTACCTGCATGTCTACGTGTATTCGGTTTAGTTTCTCAATAAGCTTCTTAAATTGCTGTTTAGCTGTCTATACTTCTTCGCAGAGGTCCTCGAGTCACTTACCTCCTCGACCCCTTCATGATTTTTTTTGCTCCGCATCGTAATTATCTCGAGTGTAACATGCGAAAGCATACTCGACATTTACCTAACTCATTAGCAGAGCTTCATTATTACTGATTTTGCGCACAAAGTATCCTGCACCAAGAAAAGGTACATCTTTAAAACATTTGCGTTTGGCGATAGAGAGCACACATTTTGCAAAAATGAGAACAATGAAATATTGTATTAGTTAGAATGTTTCTTTTGTATGGTAATTATAGGGTAATTGACTTGCTGATCTGAGGCTTCGACTTCTCTCTTACTTTGCTTACCCAAGTCGGCACTTTGAGTACTCAAGACACGCGTGTCGAATATAGTAGGTTGGGCTTCAGGGATGAATGTAAAAAAAGAAGGAACGTAATGGAAAGGAAAGGCGAGATGTTAATCGCTCTAAAAGGACTGGTATGCGACCCTATACAGTGGAAAGAGGGTAGGGAGTTTTAAAGATTGATAAAAAAGGAGAGGAGAGAGAGAGAGCACGCACACAGAGTCACACTTCGCAATCGACGTGCTGTAAAGTCTCCTCGTTACCATAGTTGACGCAAAAAGGTTTTTCAGCTATTTGGATTCAAAAAGACAATAACTTTGTGAAAGCCACTTTCTGCCATAAACGGCAAATCAGAGTGACATCATTTCGGCGTCGTCCAGTAAGAGTCTGAAGACGTAAAGTGTTAGTGGTGGTGCTGGTCGCACAGCCTACCTGCTGGATTCCAAGTGACTTCTTGTGCGAACACTCGAAATCGGTTGCAGCATTGGTCTTCGATAGGGGTATTGTCTCGACCATGTCCTCTTGGTGAGCTGATCGAGCAGCAGTGTAGGCATTTTCATCGCCTGTTACGCCGCAGATACTTGGCAGCTACTGAAATGTCACGCGGTGTCGTTCCTGTAATGCAGTATGGAGGTGATGCCCAACCTCGAAGACCATCTGCTTGCATAGTCCGTAGTGCAGGCCTGACAACATCGGTTGCAAAGCTGTCTCGAATCACTCAAGGCTGACCATAGTTAAGGCTGTTCGCGGTTGACAGCGTGCAGTGCAGTGCAAAGAACAGCAAATTTTGCAGCTGTCGATCATGTTGGGTAGTTGGTCTTGAAACTGACGGTAATAACCTTCGCTGGCACTGCCACGGCTCCGGTGAAGACTGCAGAGACTTTACTCCATCAGTACAGATATGTAAGTGATCAGCGCAGAAGAATGAGTGATAGATGCAATAGCACTGGTGATGAGAGCTCAGACTTTTTCCCGATTTCCGGTACATTGAAGTTCACATCAGGTCAGATGAAGCCCCATGGAGGTATCCATGGGGCTTCATGGATACCTCTAGGAAGCCCATGGATACCCCCACTGGAGCACCATTGGTTAGTCGTGGGGCTGAAGCCCGATGACTGTGGGCAACACAGTTTGAAATGATTGCACTATACGACGCCCGTGGCCTTTCCTAAAGCAGTGTGGCAATGTGGTGGTAATGAGCCCACGAAGAATGCCTGATATGAGCTCTCGAGGCTTTCTCTGCAATGTGCATTTGTATAGGTTGGTCCCGTGCAATATAAATAGTCGCATCAGTCGACGTGCATTTTGCCAAGCCGAAATCTTTTCTCTCTCTCTCTGATACCACTTTCCTTACTTTTCGGTTTCCTAATCCCCTTTCGCAGTGCATGGTAGCAAACCAGATACTTGCTTTCTGCTAAACCTCCCTGCATTTCTTCATACCATCTTTGACAAGCCAAGACAAACTGTGAGAGCCTGAGGTTTTACAGACTGTAGAGTACATATTTGACTTACAAGTATCAGTCAGTACCGGCAGACTACATAGCAAAAAATTGAGAAACAGTGACAAGTACAGTTCCAGCATTTCTTCCATTGATGTGCCTCAAGGTTATGCACACAGGCAGTAAAACAACTGGGAGATGGATGTCGGACCCTATTTTATGTGAGGCACATGCTGCCTCGAACGGAGGTCTCTGTCTATGATTATACTCGCAAGTTTGTGGGTTCGAGCAAAATATATGGTCTGCCCTTCAATAGAAATGTCATAGTGCGTCATTGGCTTGTGTGAACGCCACTAAAGTACATTTTCCCGCATATTTGCACAGCGCAAGATGACGTGTAGTTACAACATAACTACAGAAGAAGAGACATGAACAGAAAGAACGCTCTTTCTGTCCTTATCTCTTCTTCTGTAGTTACGTCGTAACTACTCGTAGTCTTGCGCTGTGCAAATATGTTGATTCCCAATCACCAACTAACCCAAGAATGTCTTAAAATTTTTTCGGGAAGATTTTGCGTTTTTGATTGCCGAGCTAGCTCGCTGTCATTGTTAGAGCTTTTTGAAGCCTCGCTCGTATCTGGGGTTGTGTGACGGCTGATGTCCAGACGCATGTGTTGTTTACGTAAATAGATCTCGCGAACGTACTTGCAAAATATTCCGAAAGCTTTAAAGCGCCATATTGAATAGAGGAGGGCTTAATACTCCGCCCCTGACATGTTTAGCGCCATGTGGTTGAGAAGTCGTTCGTTGATACAAATAATGATCTTGCTCTCAGGTAGCAAGTATTTCGTAAAAAAAATTCGACCACCCAGGCCAACGATATCGAGGGAATCGAGAATCGTCGCGTGTATCGCACCTTCTTATTAGTCTTTTATTTCTTTATTCTTTATTCAGTGAGTGCCCCGCTTTGCTCAAAAAGGCGTTACAGCAGGGGGGTTACAGACTGGAATAAAACAATTCTTCGTTTATACAGCACACTTGCTTGTCTTGCAGCTGGTTCCACTCTCTAAAGGTCATCACAAAAAAGGAATTATAAAACATGGTCGTTCTTGCTCGATACTCTTTCACTTTGCGTCGGTGGCCATGTCGACTAGATATGTAGCTGGGTTCACTTAAATAGTTATGACGGTCAATCCCAGTCCGCCCATGAAAAACAGAAAAGAAAAACTTCAAACGCAGTTTTTTTCCTGCGTAAAGAAAGCAATTCCCAACCCAATTCAGCTTTCATAGCACTGCAGCTGTCTCTCCGCTCGTACCGCCCTAAAACAAACCGCGCAGCTCTGTTTTGTATTTTTTCAAGCTTATCAATCAAGTTCGCCTGCATCGGGTCCCACACAGGACATGCGTATTCCAAAATTGGTCTAATACATGTGAGATAGGCTGTATTTTTTAATGTTCGGGGTGCCAATCTTAGGTTCCTCTGAATGAAGTTTAGAGCCCTTGCCGCTTTGCCAGCAACGTGATCAACATTGGCATTCCATGAGCAGTCATGCGACAAAACAACGCCAAGATATTTGCATGTTGGTTCGGTAATAACAGTATGCGTATCTATGGTGTACGCCGTTACTATTGGTTTCTTTTTTTTTGGAAACACGCATATGAACGCACTTTTGAGGTTTAGCGTCATTTGCCACTTCTGGCACCACTGTACAATACAATCCAAATCGTTCTGCAAATAAGCACAGTCACCTTCGTTCTGAACCTGTCGACATAACACACAATCGTCGGCAAATAAACGCATGCGCGACAAAATACCCACAGAAATATCATTTACAAAAATAAGAAATTAGAGAGGCCCAAGGACAGAGCCTTGGGGCACGCCTGATGTAACGTTAACATAGGATGAACACTTCCCATTTAAAAGAACGCATTGACGCCTGTTCATCAAGTAATTGGTTATCCAGATGACCACATTTGGGTCGAAATGTAGAGTCTGCAATTTAGCCAGGAGAAGGGAGTGTGACACGGTGTCAAAGGCCTTTCGAAAATCTAAAAACACACAATCTGTTTGTCCACCTTCATCAACGTTGGAAGCCAGCTCGTGAAAGAACTCTACAAGTTGCGTCGTACAAGAAAAACCTTTACGAAAACCGTGCTGCTCATTTATTAATACATTATTAGCAGTAAGATGGGTCAATATGTGCTTGGATAAGATGTGCTCGAAAATTTTGCATGCCACTGACGTCAATGAAATGGGTCGGTAATTTGTTACATCTTTTTTCAGCCACCCTTATGAACCGGAACAACATGAGAAATTTTCCAATCTTCGGGTAGAGTTCCCGTTGAAAAGGATTTTGAATAAATTATATAGAGGTAAAGGGAAATTGGCAGTGCACATCGCTTTATAATATGAGGAGAGATGCCATCAGGACCAACTGCTTTGGATTCATCTTGGTTTTCTAGAAGAGAACATATGCCACGGACACTCAGTTCTACCGGTGGCATCAGCGGAATCGTGTTCGGGTGTGGTTTTGAAGGAACGTCAATCTTGGGCAAGAACACAGACCGGAAATATTTGTTTAAACAGGTAGCTTTTGCTTCCTCATCAACTACAACCATATTATTAAAGTTTAGTTCAGCCACTCCAACATGATCAGACCCACACTCTTTAATATAATGCCAGAAACACTTTGAATTAGTTTTCATTTTATTGCTGAGCCCTTCGAAATATTTCGTTTTTGCGCTTTCTACGCATGATTTATACTGCTCCGTTAATGCTTGTAATTCTTTCACGTGGTCACTGCTTCCAGATTTCTTTAATTTACCAAAAACCCGTCGCCTTTACCGGATTAATCTCAAGATACCGGACGTCATCCATGGCTTCTTGCGTTTACGAAGCTTTCCGGCTTGTTTCGCAGGTATATACTTATCTACGAGTGCTAACAACTTGTCCTTAAAGCTAAGCCATAAATCATTCATACTGTAGTGTTCAGCTAGGCATTCAAACACGGGCAAATAATCTTCTAGCTTTTCGACTATTGTTGTGTAGTCACCCCTACTGAACAGAAAAACCTTTCTTGCCGCACTATTCGAGGTGTTTTTTACATTCTTTTTTGATTTCTGCAACAACAGCCATGTGGTCGCCGATTCCTGGCATAACATTGACATTATTCACCAAACTGGGTGAATTTGAGAACATAAGGTCAAGAAGGTTATTATTTCTAGTTGGGCAAGTAACAAACTGGGTAGGGCCGTAGTTGTCTATTATATTTTTCATTTCCATGTTTGCGCGGCACCCAGTGCCTCGTACGCATATTCCATCATACCATTCTAAGTCTGGCAAATTAAAATCCCCAGCAAGAAGGAATGTTCGGTTTGAAACTTCCGAGATAATCTCATTTAACGACTGAAGTGTTTTGTAGTCCGAGTTTGGGGGTCGATAAAATGCACCTACAGCGAATGAAGAAGTATCATCTAGGGTAATCGTGCACCAAACAGATTCAATATCACACTGAATGTCGAGGGCAGCAGATTTCAAAGAACTTTGCACAAGTAAGAATACACCGCCCCCATGGCTTGGTCTATCTTTGCGGTACGCGACAAAGTCACTTGGAAATACTTCAATGTCGCTGATATCACGGTGCAGCCACGATTCTGTTCCGATAACTACGTCAGCTTTAACAGACTCGATAAGCCCCGCCAATTCGTCCGTCTTTTTTGTTATGCTTCTACAATTTATTAAAACAGCCACGAAGCTGTGTCGGGCGTGTTTTTTTCAGGTTCGCGTCATTTTTTTCGCAATGGAACGACTTCCTTCTCCTCGTCATCCCATACGTACGTTTTTACGTTTTTTCATCAAGGGAAAGCCTCTCAAAGTTCAGTCTTACTTTTGTGCTCTCACTTTTGTGGGCTTTACCGTATTCTCACAACCGCTTTCGCACTTCCCGAGTAGCTGGCGCAAAACCCTGATCAATGCTGAAACCTGACCCCTTCAATTTTTTTGCGTTGGACAAAACTTCTTGCCTTTCTTTGTACGAAGCGAAATTTGCGATGATAGGTCACTTTTTTGTTCTCGGTATACACCAATGCGATGTGCCCTTTGTAACGATGCCACTTCGATTCCAAGCTTGTCGCCAACGATTTTTTATCAATTTCTGGGATTCATCCCATGTTTTTTTTTATTGTCATCTACTTCATAAAACAAAAGGTTTTGTCTACGTCTTCTGTTTTCCAGGTCAACGTTCTTAGCCTGCCAATTCCTCAACTCTTTCTGCAGAATATTGCCCCGCCGCGGTGGTCTAGTGGCTAAGGTACTCGGCTGCTGACCCGCAGGTCGCGGGTTCGATTCCCGGCTGCGGCGGCTGCATTTCCGATGGAGGCGGAAATGTTGTAGGCCCGTGTACTCAGATTTGGGTGCACGTTAAAGAACCCCAGGTGGTCGAAATTTCCGGAGCCCTCCACTACGGCGTCTCTCATAATCAGAAGTGGTTTTGGGACGTTAAACCCCACAAATCAATCAATCTTTCTGCAGAATCGAAATGTCATCCTTATGCTCTGTACCTATTTTGCCTAAGTCTTCGACTTGCTTCTTAGTTGCTCCAAGGCTGCCCTTTATGTCCGCTATCATTCCCTCATGCTTCGCGATCCGGGATTCAATAGAATCTAGCTTACTTAGGATTTCAGTCTGCCCTTTTTGCAGGCTTTGTAAGATATCCATTTCAACAGGGCCCGGGTTAAGTTCCACATCGCCGGAAAGGAACAACAGTAGGAACAAATAAAACACCCTTTTAGCAAACAGAAAAGACGTTCTTCGAGGCGCTCGCGCTCTTTTACGACAATGAGCACCAGCAAATGCCAAAGTGGGAGGAGCCGGCAACGCACACAATAGCCGAGAAGCCCGAATGGGAAAATGCAAACCAACCTGCGTGAACAACAGGGAAATCAGCTGCATGTCCGCCAGCGTGCCGGCTTCAATTCCCACGAGGCAGAAGCGTTGCTCGTCTATATAGGGTTCATTTTGGTCACATGGGCGCCAATGTCCGTAGGTGATTGGTCGATGGCAATCACTGAAGTTCCGCCACGCGCCGAGCTCGTCATCGAAGATAGCGGGCTCGGAATTCGTGGCGTGGGCCGACAAGGCGTGGGATGCGATACTCGCCGAAGATGACAGCACCACTGAAGCTTGGTTTTGGCCAGAGTGTAGATCTGCGCTGCCGACAATCGCAGCGAGCCAGAAGGCAAATCCAAAACTTGCCAAAACCTGCGTGAACAACAGGGAAATCAGCTGCATGTCCGCCAGCGTGCCGGCTCCAAATCCCACGAGGCAGAAGCGTTGCTCGTCTATATAGGAAGCAAGACTGCAGACAAGCGCTTACGAAATTTCTGCTGTTGGACGTATGTGACGAGATCAATTACGTTATTGATAGATAAGCGATCACGTCAAAAATCAGCCATAGAGTTTGTATAAACCTTTTCATGTTCAAGGTACTGCCATTCAAGGCGGTGAAGGATCATCCATTCTATTATCTTTCCCGCGCCACTGACCGACGAGGTAGGTCGGTACCAGGTAAGTTCAAGTGCATACTTGTGTGGCTTTGGAAGTAGTACTAGACGACGTGTCTTTCATTCGTCAGAACACTTCCCTCTTGCCGGGATGCGCTGTACAATCGTAACATCTCTACCAGCGCTGCCATACCCATATTGCTCAGGGCTCGAAATACCGTCTGGACCCGGTGATGAGAAACGCCTGTATAAGGCCAGTGCCACCTAGGGCTCCTCTATCGTTAAAGGAAAGTCCATGTGGCTGTCACGAGAAGTCGGGACGTCACTTCTGGCCATAAAATGTAGACGGACCTCTTGGTTTTCTATCCTTGCACAAAAGTTTCTGTGACATCAATGTTTCGCCGCTTTTGAAGCGCCAGCGCTGGGAATGGAAAATGCTGTTCAGGAATTCAATGAAGACCACTCACCGTTCTGCAGATGTGAGGTATAGAAGCTTGTGGGGGTTCTGTCATCTGACAAAATGTCCTCCACCACTCAGAGGCTAACATGTCCATACGAAGCTGATTTTTCTTTTCTATTATTCTGGCTTCTCTAAGGTCGTGGACGGACTTTGTGCTCCAACATCCATGTTCAGAACGGCGGCGACGCGCTCGCTGTCTTTCCGATTTGGCATAAAAATCTATACGCTTGTACGTAATCGGGATCGTACGCGGGGCATCTTGTATTGTGCACTTGATTACTTGCTCTCGCCTAGTGTGAATATAATAACTTGCAAGAATAGCACTGTGCTTCTGTGTTTTGTTTTTTTGTGCTGTTTTATAGCACTGGTTAATGTGATTTTGATGGGTCACATGCAAAAAGTGCAGATTTCGAGCCATTGAAGCCGGCGTGCAACACAACATGCCCTTGAGGCGGAATCTCTGCTGCTGTCACCACTTTGAAAATAGCTCAACGCAAAATCTGCTGATATAACTGGCATATTCAGACTCGTTTATATGAACCAAAAGAGTCATTTTAGAAAAGTAGCTGCTGAATGACAGTGGAATGCCCACTAAATTTTCTTACATAGTTTTGGTTTGTTTGTTTATTTGCTTGTTTGTAAGCAAGTAGGCACGTTTTATTGCTCCACTCAGTATAATAACGTACAAAGCCGGACATCAGAGTGCAAGTTCAATATTTTTCAGGAGAACCACTGTATGCGGATAAAGATCCTGGGTGACTGCTACTATTGTGTGTCGGGTCTTCCGGTCTCCAGGCCAAGCCACGCCTACAACTGCGTGAGGATGGGCTTACAAATGATCGAGGCCATACGGTGAGTGTCGCTGTGTCTTTTGATTAAAGTGGGTTTCTTTTTTTTCACTCTTCTTTATTCGACAGCACTTCTGCCTTACCTACTAAGATATCGCATATGTCAGGAAAGAATGCCAGGCTTCGGCTGGACTGGGGCAGAATGCACAGGCACGGCAACGCAACAGCCTGATTCCGGAATGTTCTGGCAGTATATGAATAGTAACGCATAGTATAGTCGTTGATCATGTCTAGGACTTCTGTTGGCCCACTCAAAGTATGATCTTCGAATGACCATGGCTGAATTCAACATTGCTGGAACTTAAGCAACAGCTTATACATAGGTTAACATGACTTAGCAATAGCCAAGCATAAAAATCTACACTCGGTTAGATGAGACAAGAAAGGAACAGGTGGGAAAGGAGAGTCAAGGATGTTAACCAGTTTTTTTAACGAGCAGTATGCTAACTTGCACTGGAGAAAGGGATGAGGGAGTTTGAAAGATAGAGAAAAAGAGAGACGGAGGAGAGAGCATACACTACAAAAGACAAAAACATTAGATAAGCAATGACCTAGCACCGCTTAAGGCTTCCCTGCAATGTGTTTTAGCACAACGTTGCATTGCGGAATCAAATAATCTCTCAATTTCATGTCCTATTAATGACGAAATCTCCACATCTCGACAAATACTGTGATTGATCGTTAAACTTAGAGCCAAGTTTACGAGACGGACACGTCTTTTTGGTAACAACGTCTACATTATTCTTACAAGCACATAGTCGAGAATAGAGGAGATGCACGCCGTGCACCGGAAGTGGCAAGAGTGAAAAAGAAGAAGGAAAAACAGAGAGGAGAGCAGCACGTTGCTTGGAATGCGGCTCTGCAGGTTTTCATGACCGTGGGGTGCGTGATAGCGGCCGCGTCACTACAAACTGCTCCCCCTTTAGAGAGGAAGCTGGTGTGATGAACAATTCTCAGTTGTAGTGTCATCCCAGTGAACGCCGCGCAAAGGTGGTGACGGGGGGAACACTGGCGAGGAGGGGCCCTCGTGTCCAGCGGAGGGAGGCATGGCCAGAACAATAAGATCGGGGGCGCTTCATTGAAGCTGGCTTGAGCCGCTCGAGCGCAATTGTATCACGTGCCCCATTGATGTCGATGATGAAGTTAGCAGGCTAGCACTCTAACAAACGGAAGGGGCCGAGGTAGTGCGGTTGAAGCGTGGTGCACCCAGGGCTGTACCGCACGAATACGTGTGTCACTGTTTTTTTGGTCCTGAACGGTGTGCGCTGCACGTGGCCGGCTGCGTGTAGGCTGCGGACAAATGTGTCGAAAGACGTCGCGCAGCTGGTCGACGTACTCTGTCACTGTTATCTTGGTGGCACTGCCGCTTTCTTCGAAGCAATCGGCAGGCAGGTGAAGTGAAGTGCCATAAACAAGCTTGGAAGTGGAGCAGGAGAGGTCCTCCTTGAAACAAGATTGAATACTGAGTAGCGTGATTGGGAGGTGGTCAACGAACCTGTCTGGGCAGCCGTGTGCTGTGAGTACTGCTTTCAGGTGCCTGTGAAGCCTCTCGACGAGGCCGTTTGTTTGCGGATAGTATGACGCTGTACGCAGCCGTGAAATACCAAGAAGTTTCAGGAGCTCCGAAAAGACAGAAGATTCGAATTGGCGACCCCGGTCCGATACAATCGTGGTCGCAGAGCCCAATCGGAATATTCAGGTAGAAATTAAACCCGCTGCCACGATAGCTGCCGACAAGTCGGCCCTAGGAGTCACTTCGGGCCAGCAGGTGAAACAATCTACACATGTCAGAAGGTAGCGATAGCCTTGACATGGGGGTAACGGGCCAATCGTGTGAATATGCACAACATCGAAACGTTCGTCGGGTTCCAAGAAGAGCTTTGATGGGGAACGGGGTACCGTTGAACTTCGGCACGCTGACACGATGCATACTCATGAACCCAATCCCTGATATTGGCGTTCGTGCCGGGCCATACAAAGCATGAAGAAACAAGCTTTTGGGAAGCGCGAATTCCGTGGTAAGAAAAGCTGCGATAGGCGTTGATTAATTTCTTACGGAAAGGGTCGGTTAGAAATGGTCTGGGGGTGCCCTTGGAGGTGTCACCAATAATTGGCTAATCTTCAAAGGTGACGTATTCGAGCTGAAGTGATGTGGACGCTTCGCGTAGATCTTCAAGCTCAGTGTCTTTTTATTGGGCTGCAGCCACATCCTGGAGTTTGTATGGCAAGGATGTTGAGTTGGAGGTTTTGGAGCGACTGTGGGTGATGGCATCCGCGCGACTAAGAGCGTCAGCTGGAGCGATGTCAACACCGTTGATGTGGCGTTTATCAGTTTAAAACTCCGAGATGAAACCGAGCTGGCGCTCCTCGCGCGGTGTGTATAGTGAGTCAGATTGGCCGATCGAAAAGGTGAGAAATTTGTGATCAGTGAAAATTGTGAAAGAGCGACCTTCAAGTAGGTGTCGAAAATGGTGCCCGGCGAGAAATATGGCGAGAAACTCATGGTCGAAAACACTGTAGTTTTCTTACGCAGAGGTAATACGCTTGGAGAAAAAGGCGAGGGGCTGCCACTGATCGTTCACTTTTTGCTAGAGTACGGCCCCAAGTGCAGAACAGGATACATCCGTCTTGAGCGCCAAGGGGTAACTGAGATTGTAGTGCGCCAGCAGTATTGCTTCAGCCAAAACGTACTTGATCGAGTGGAAAGCTTGTTCCGTAAAGGTGTTCCAAGGTAGTGCAGTTTCCGAGGGTTCGCAACAGAGCAAATTGTCAAGGGGCTGCAACAGCGTAGCACAGTTCCTAATAAATTGGTGGCAGAAGTCTACAAGTTTTAGAAATTGGCGCAGCTTGGTTATTGATGTAGGCTTGGGAAACTCGACGAGTGCTTGCACTTTGTCAGGAATGGGGCTCATTACAGTGCTGTCCGAGCGATGAACCTGAAAATCAAGAGATGACCCTCCGAACTCAATTTTTAGAGTGTTCACAATGATTCTTTTGGTTGACAGGTGCTCGAAAGGTTGACAGAGATGTTGCTAGGGCTCCTCGTGGGATGAGCTTGCCACCAGCAGGTCGTCAACGTAGGCGAATACGAACGGCATACCATGTATGACCGTGTCAATGAACCGCTGGGACGTTAGTGCAGCATTGCGAAAGTCAAATGGCATTCTCGGGAACTCAAACAGGCCAAATTGGGTGGTAATTGCGGTCTTTTAAACATCTTCTGCAGCAACAGGAATCTGGTGAAAGGCTTTGACAAAGTCTAATTTAGAGAACACTGTTGTGCCAGTGGAACTTTTTGGTGGCGATGTGGAGAGGAGACGCCCAGATGCTCGATGATGGTCGTATTATTCCGAGTTCCAGCATGTGTTCAAACTCAGCCCTGGCTACTTTGAGCTTATCTCGAGCAAGTCGCGATGGGCGAGTGAAAACAGGTGGACCAGTGGTGATTATATGGGGGCGGACATCATGTTGCACGGGTTTTGTCCGGTCAGTCGGTAACGTGGTGTTTGGGAATTCTCGAAGAAGTCCTGCGAAATGGTCATCAGCCTCTGTTGTAGTTGGGGCGACTGTGTTCGAGTCGTGCGAAACAACACCATAGACAGGGAGTGGTGTAGTAGTGTCTAGCAGGCGTCGCCGTTTCACGTCGACTAACAGTCCATAGTGGTTTAGGAAGTCGGCACCAATGAGGGCATGGCGTACGTCAGCGACGAGGAAAACACAACGAAACACGTGGCGCAAGCCTAGGTTCAGAGTCAGCGACCGCAATTTGTATACGCGAATCTTGTTACCGTTCACAGCTTGCAGGTAGGAGACTGGGGGGTATTGTTCGGTAGGATTTTTGAGCCGGAATAATGCTGGCCTCTGCACAAGTGTGCACTAGGTACATCTGGCCTGTGAGTTTGTCCACGATGTGAAACACGTGACTTTTGGGTCGGGCTTGACCAGTCGTTGCCGTGAATAGTTGGCCTGCCTGTTTGCCTGCCACGAGCAAGGTTGGAGGCTGTGACGCGCATCCTGTCAAAACGGCGATGGTAATATCATATCCCAGATGGTGTGGGAAACTGAGAGCGTTTTGCGCGTCCATAACGCGGAGAGCTTCGGCTGCGGTTTCGGTGACGTGGAGTGGTATAATGGTCCACGGCACAAACCAGTTGTTCTAGACGATCACAAAGCGCGTCGATGGGAGAACCAGGGTCAGATGATGTTTGTGGAGATGCACTCACGTTGCTGAATGACGGCGTTTCATTGGCCACAAACGGCGTAACTAGCTCTAAGACCTTGTCTGCCGGGCTGCCAAAATCGTTGACATCCAACGTGGACACAGAGACTAGTACCATTTGCACATTGCCAGGAAGGCGCTGCAGAAACAGTTCTCGCCACAAGCTCTCGTCAGTAGTGGTGGTGAAGCCGCTCATGAGTTGACGCATATGACGAAGAAGCTGGCTGGGTCGGCGGTCGCCTAATTTCTCCGCGGACAGCAACTGCTGTAAGCGGGAACGCTGTGATGCTGTCGTTCACTCCAGCAGCGCAGCCTTGAGAGGGCTGTACGATGTGGTGGAGTGGAGTCCGGAAAGCAGGTCAGATATTTCTTCGGAAGCAGCAGGTGACAGTGCCAAAACAACGATATGGTACTTGCGTTGTTCCATGCGCATGCCAGAAAGCACGAATTGTGGCTCAGCTTGGGTGAACCAGATCGAAGAGTTGCGCTCCCAATAAGCTGTTAGTCGGAGAGAGATTGCAGAGACGTCATGATTGGTCGTGCCAGTAGCTTCCGTGTTTAGGTGCGTCTCGTTACTCTGCATGACTCTACAATAATTCGGCAGTGCCGCGAAAGACTACGGGTCACCACTTTGTTGTAGAGCCAGGTTGTACGAGATGGACACGTCCTTTCGGTAACAACGTATACTTTATTCAGACAACCAGAGAGTCGAAAATAGAGCAGGTGAACGCAGTGCCCCGAAAATGGTATAGCACTCTCAAACGCGGTTCCGAAAACACAGTGCGGTTTATTAATGCATCTCTGCTATTGTTCCAACTACCTGTTTTTTCTCCTCAGCAGACTACCCACTACTAGCTTAAGTCCCAAGTGTGTCGTGCCAGAAGAAGAAAAGTATGCCACAGATAGGCCCTCCCTGCAGAGAAGTGGCCGTGGGCACTTGAAGAAAAAAAAATGATCAGACGGAGCTTGTCAGAATGGGTGCCGGCTTGATTCTTTCGAAGCTGACTGTGTCTTCATGCCCATTACGCAGGATTGTAAAATGATGTTCAGAACGCTTGATGACTGGGAAAGGACCGTAGTAGCGAGGTTGAAGAGCATGGCGAGACGCATCGACACGAGAAAAAACGTGTGAAAATGTCTGTAGGTTTGCCTGCAAAAAACGTCATTTTTAATGTGAGATGAAGTTGGTGATGAGCGCACGTTTCGCATGAAGATCCGCAGACACTGGACGAAATAAGATGAAACCGAAACACTCTGCGTAGTAACGGGGCTGACAAGGTCACCAGGCAAGCGGAGTGTGCAGCGATAAACCATCTCGGCTTCACAGCAGACAAGTTCTGGCCGAAGTGTTGAACGTAGGCCGAGAAGCACGATGGGGAGGTGGGATACCCAATCTTCGGCGTGAGGCTGCGAGGCGAGTGCTGCTTTTAGATGATGGTGGAGTCTCTCCACTAAGCCATTTGATGCTTGATGATACGCAGTTGTGCGAATACGTGCACAACCCAGTAGAGATGTGACAGAGGTGAAAAGCCCTGACTCAAACTGTCTGCCTCCATCAGTAGTCACCGTTGATGGTACTCCGAAATGGCTAATCCAGGTAGCAAGAAAGGTACGAGCAACTGTTTCTGCCGTGATGTCAGGCATTGGAGCTGCTTCAGGCCACCTAGTGTACCTGTCAATACACGTAAGCATATACGTATTTCCCCGACATGGAGGTAATGGCCCGAGAATGTCCAAATGAATGGTGTCGAAACGCGCATAAGGGAGAGGGAATTTTCCCCATGGAGGCTTGGTGTGCCGTTGCACCTTGATACGCTGACATGCTCTGCAAGTGCGAACCCAGTCACGAATGTTAGCGCGTATGCGCGGCCAGACATTGCGTTCAGTGACCAGATGTTGCGTAGCTCTTATGCCTGGATGGCAGATGGAGTAGAGGGGGTCGAAAACCGCACGACGAAGTTGTTAAGGAAAACATAGATACGGGTGCAGTTGTGTGCAACATCGCACCAGAGCGTAACGTCATCGTCGGGAAAGTTGACTTGTTCCAGTCGGAGGGAGGTAGAGGATTGGAGTCGTGGGAGCTCATCGTCTAATGCCCGTGCCTCCGCGAGCGAGGACACTGAAAGGTCGGTGGTGCCTGTTGTGGCATTAATGGTAATACGACTGAGAGCATCCGATGCACTGTTAAAGCTGCCTTTTACATAACGTATGTCTGTGGTGAATTCGGCAATGAAAGCAAGGTGTCGAAGTTCTCTAGGAGTGTGCGTGGCACTGCAGGAACGTAAAGCTGAAACAAGGGGCTTATTTATTCATTTATTGCGAATACTGCAGGCCAGTTTGTGGCCCAAGCAGGAGGGGCAATTGGCAATACACATAACACTGTTACACATACCTACAAAGAAAAAAAATAATAACAATAAAAAGGAGTACAATGCAGATTGTTCAAGGCATAGCACACCATACAATGCATATACTTAGCGACAGATGCTTTCCTGGAGCGCTTGGGAAATTTTTTTGGCTTGTATCACTGCTTCCGGGAGCGCATTCCATTCGGAAATTGTACGTGGGAAGAAGCTGTGCTTAAACTGATTAGTTTTGGCGAAGATAGGCTGAAAGGAATGAGCATGCATGTGACGGGTCCTTCTTGTGCTTAGCGGTTTAATCATAGTTGATTAAACCGCTAAGTCGGTCAGAATGGCAAATTGTCACCCTTCAAGGAAGTAGCTGAACTGCTTCACCGCAAGGTAGGCCGCAAGGAGCTCCTGTCTGAAAGTACTATATCAGCACTCAGTGTCGCGTAACTTCCGGAAAAAAAGGAAATTGGAGCCCATGCATCATTGATCCATTGATGAAGAGCGGCCCCGACTGCTTCTGAAGAAGCGTCCACCATGATGCTAGTGGGAGCAGTTGGTGAAGGGTGGTGCAGGAGGGTGGCCTGAGTAAGCTTGGTCTTAACGGCGACAAAAGCTTGATCCGCGACCGTGTCCCAAGGAAGTGCGGCTGACTCGGCTTGCGAAGTCGAGAGTAGTGCTTCCAGAGGCTGCAGCAGTGTAGATCATGTAGGGATGAAGCGGCGATAAAAATTGACGAGTTCAAGAAAACGTCGTAGACTACGTAAGGACGTGGGAGGCGGGTACTCGAGGATAGCTTGAACCTTGTCAGTTGGAGGAGTGATGCCAACTTTAGTGATCTGATGTCCGAGGAATGCCATCTTCGAGACTCCAAACTGACACTTTTCTGTATTGATTACAATGTCGTAATCACGCAGTCGGGTGAAAAGCTGACGTAGATGTGCCTTGTGCGTTTCAGCGTCCTTGCTGGCAATGAGAAGATCGTTGATATAGGCGAAACAAAATGGCAAGCCTCTTGTGACTTCGTCTATAAAACGCTGAAACGCCTGAGCTGCGTTTCTCAAACCGAAAGGCATTTGTAAATACTCATAGAAACCAAATGGGGTAATTATTGCAGTTTTGGGAATTTTAGAAGGCTCAACGGGGATCTGGCTATAAGCTTTCACAAGATCAATCTTATCTTCGAGTATAGAGTTGTGCCGGTTAAAAAGGCAGTACAGTCCTGAATATTTGGTAACGGGTATCGATCTAGAACGGTGACTGCATTGAGAGCCCGATAATCACCACAGGGCCACCAGTCATTGTTCCTCTTGGGAACCATGTGTAGCGCCGACGACCAGTAGCTTGATGATGGACGAATGATTTGCAACTGTAACATATGCTCAAACTCGTTGCGAGTAATTCGAATTTTATCAGGGCCAAGTCGGTGAGGGCGGCAGTGAACCAGTGGGCCTGTGGTAACGATGCAGTGGGTCACAGTGTGCTTGGGGGTCTTGTCCATGGGAGACTGCGTTGTAATCTCCGGAAACTCGTTGAGCAGAGCTGTATATGGTGGCGTGGGCGGTTTCACGAAAGTGAGGTTTAGGGCCGTAGCGCGGGACAGAAAACCATTGGCCGATAAGCCGGTATAGCTATCCACCAGGCGACAGCGAACCATATGCACGAGCAGATGAAAATGCCTTAAGAAATCGGCGCCTAAGATTGCGTAGCCTATGTCTGCTATCCAAAATGACCACTGCAGTTTCCTCTTAAAACCGAGATCAAGGGTCAGAGACTTCTGTCCGTAAGTTTCGATGACCGAAGAGTTGATCGCTTGTAAAGGAGTTGACTTCTCGCGAAGACACCGGTCAGTTTTGGACGCTGGAATTATGCTGACGTCTGCTCTAGTGTCCACCAGCAAGCGCAGACCTGTTGTTCTATCGGTGAAGTGGAAGAGGCGGCTTGATGCTTGGCCTTGATCGCCCGACGCTGTTATTGACAATCTGCCGGAGCGTTTCCCACGCGCCATGAGCAAGGTGGCACACATCTGCGAGCCGCGGCATGAAAACGCCAGTGATAATAGCATGTGTTCTGCGGTGAAAAGCAGTGCTTGGGCTGATTGAGGGGCCGTTGCGGAGCAGCCGACGTGAGAGATGGTCGATGTGGACGAGGCTGGTCATTTAGGTTGCGAATGCTCAGCAATCGCAGACGCAAGTTGGCGACTTCAGCTGCGAGATCTTTTACCGTTTCTCGTAGGGAATCTGCTTCGGAAATCGGAGAGGTGTAGGCAGCGTTTATGACTGCCTGAGCAACGTGAATCATGTCATCGGCCATTTCTGCCAGCTCCGACAGCGGCTTATCCTGTGCTGGGACAAGAGCCATTCGCATGGTATGTGGAAGATGCTGTAGAAACAACTCATGTAGTATGAATGTTTCCGAGCCGTCCGGCTGGTCTCCAAGCAGGTACTGCAGGTGACCTAGAAACTGTGTGGGCACGTCGGTCCCCGAGCTCTTCGTTGCACAGAAGTTGCTGAATGTGCCGATGTTTAGGCGGAATGAGTCGGTGAAGAAGAGCCTGTTTGACTGTCGTACATGGAGTAGTGTCACCAGGCGGGCCCACGAGGATGTCGCGTATTTCGGCCATTGCCTGTGGCGGCAACGCTTCAACGAGGAGCTCATGCTTGCGAACTTCTGACGTGATGCGATGAATGCGGAACTTGTTATCGACTTGAATGAACCGTAAGGAGGGATCGGCAAGCCACAGCTGTGGTAGCGTCATGGTAGTAACACCTCCAACAACAACGGAAGGGGGTACATGGCCAGGTGCAGTGGCAGCGGTACCAGGGCTGAGGCTGTCGAGATGTTCATGCTGCTCCATGGGAGGTCGCGTTCGTAGTCCAGGTCACCAAAAAATATAGCACTCTGAAACGCGGTGCCGAAAACACAGCGCGGTTTAATAATGCATCTCCGCCATTGTTCAACCTACCTCTTTTGTCTCCTCAGCACACTACCCACTACTAGCTTATGTCCCAAGTGTGTCGCGCCAGAAGAAGAAAAAAGTATGCCACAGTGGAAAGAGTGAAAGAAGCAAAGGAAAAATAGAGAGAAGAGCAGCACGTTGCTTTAAATGCTGCTCCGCGGGTTTTTATGACCGCGGGGTGGGCGGTGGCGGCCGCTTCGCTACAATATGAATAACTTCAGAGAATTGCAATAATAATCACGTATAGGTGAGCAAATTGAGATAATTTATAAGGTTTAGCATTCATGAGAGGGAGAGAGAGTGAAGGAATATAAGAAATGTATGGAGGTTAGTTGCCTACATCCAGTTTGCTACCCTACACGAGAGGAAAGAAAAATAAGCGGGCAAAAGAGAAAGAGAGGAAGAGAAGGACATGCCCATTCCTCACCACACACACAGTGCAGGGTTTCGCAGGTTGTCACTCAGCAACGTTGCCTTCAAGAATTGTAAAAGGGCTGGCATGGCTTTCTAAGGTGTTTTGCTGTGGGACCGTGCTCTTTTCCTGAGTAAAGAAACAATCATTCAGTCTCCTCAAGGCACACTGTGGGGTTCGGTAATCTTAGTCAAAGTTGGGGCACTGGCACAGGACGTGATAAAGAGTTTCTACGCAGTTGCAGTTATCGCACTTGGGTGAGTCAGCCATACCAATGCTACTGCTGAGTGAGTTGGTAAAGGCATCACCGACCCACAACCGACGCAGTATTGTAGCGTCACGTCACGAAGTCTTTGCTGCAGGTATAGGTAAAATAATTATTCCAGGTTCTGTGGGCGAGAAATTAAGTTCAATGAAAAATTACAATGCGTAAACTTGGGCATTATATATGTGTGTCCAAGTTCTCTTGCGGTGTCGACTATTGACAGGGATATAAGCAGTGTGGGCGCTCCGTCAAGAACACACCGAGCAGCGTTGTCAGCGAGGTTGTTACCTCAATAACGCAGCAGTCAATTAAAGACTATGTCGTGTCCTTGGTTAGTCGTGCGAAGGCTGGTTTTATTGATTTTTAGACTAACTAATAATATATTCCACGTCGTAAACTTCGCACTCATTGAAGGGACGCCTTGGAGCCGAAAATATGGCCTACCACTTAACAGGAAAGTTTTGCATAACAAATTTCATTTCGGCTAGAAGGCCGGCTTGTAGATTGTATATTCATAAACTGCAGTAGGATTATAACATGAGCCATAGTGGGGAGATCGGAAATAATTTTAACCACTTGGGCTTTCTGAAGGGGTGCCGCAACCTTATGATATTTTTCTACGTTTTGCAACCATTGAAATGTGGTCAGCGTAAATGGAAACCAACCTTCTCACCGAGTCATCACCAGGCCCAGTTGAAACGCAGTGGTGCTACGCATAATCACCGGCCGTACAGGCGAACTCGTATGAAATAAATTGGAATTTAGTTTCTTTCGTTCACTTGACTGTTCACTTGAGATTAGATCCAACCATGATGTTTTTAAAGATCATACACATCATCCTATAACATGCAAAACATCAAAGCTTCTGCCACTTCCTGATTTGCTTTATTTATTTAGCACAGCTTTCATTCTGTATCTCAAAACACCAATGGTGGAGGCTTCCTTTATTTCGTTGAACGTCGTTGAATGTCTTTGTTCTTCATCACATAGCCTCGCTGAAGTTATGTGCTTTTTCTTTTCTCTTTGTTTACCAGTAGGGCAAAAACTAAGAGGTGCTGCGAACTTTTAGGCAGCGTTGACGCTTCCTTTCACAGCACGTGGGGGTTACGGCGCGCGTTATTATACGTGATGAGCGCCTCTTGGGCAGCCCATTTCCCGAGCTCTCAGCTTTAACATACTTACCAGCGTGAATTATTTATGAGGCGCACCAGGCGTCACGCACAACTTCGCTATACTGACCTTATCGCGGGGCATAAACGTGTTGCTCCCGCGCAGTGAGTCCGTACGAAGAAGGCGCAAAAGTTGCTTATTCTGTTTTCTTGCCTGCTTCATGGTTCGCGCATTCAGGCACCCATCTCGAAAGCGTGTGACTTTCCAGAGCCGCCGTATTTCTGTATTCCCCACGCACGTAGCTGCTCCTGTTTAGTTATAAAGGCGCCATAAATGCCGGAGCCACGCGTTATGCGTGCGCGGGAAACTAATAGAGTTATGTCTCACGTTTAGCAGGCATCGTTGACCGCGCGTACCTTCTGGTGCTTATAAATTACAAGCGCTGCTCTAGAATATCTTGCGAATCAGTACCATAAAAGAGAAATTATTCTTTAAAAACTGTAGCTATCGCTACCGATTTCAATTGAAGAGACGGTCGGCTAGAATATTCCGCTTCTAAGCTTAAGGAGTCGGGTTCGATTACCTGTCGGCGGCTGCCGAGTTTCCAAGACAGTGAAATGCAAAAACACCCGCATATTTAAGTTTAGGTGCACGTGAAGGGAGAAAAATGAATTCAAGATTGAATTCTGAATACAGCGTGTTTCAAGATTGCGTCAATTTTACGCGCGTAAAACTATGCAGGTAAGCGTCACGAGCATTGGTGGCTGTTTCTGAAACAAAATTGGCAGATCGCACGTACTGTGGGAGTCGATGATATACGAAGCACGAATGAGTAAGGTTAATATGTCACTTTCAAATCAGCACAACGTTACGAGGCGGACGAAACCTTTGCCGCACATGACTTTCATGTCATGATTATCATGTTTGAACGTGTCAAATACCTTTGTCGTCTACTCGCGCCACTGTTACGAAAATTGGTATATGTTGAGCTAGCGAAACAGCCGCGAGTGCGCTATGAGCGTAGCTTGTAGTCAAGTTTTACTTGACGCGCATATCATGATTATCATATTTGCACTTGTCATTTACCATCGTGGTCTATTCCCATGACGCGATTCAAAATTTGTTATATGTGGAGCTAGCAAAACGGCTGCGAGAAAAAAATCGTGTTGCTCTTCAACTCTTTTTGCTCTATAAGCCGGCCCCCTTCGCCAATCACGTGCGCAGCACCAGGATTGCCTGAAATACTCTTGCTAACCATTTTATAGCGTAGAGTTTTATTCTGAACAAGTACATAGCTGAGTTGCCCTGACAGCATGACACGCACATCTCTACACTAACAGTGCTGATAAATTATATAAAATGGCAGTAGATTAAATGTAGTGAAAGCCGGAAGTCGCGATTCAAAAACTCGGGCGTGTGCAGCATCCTAATGCACGAAGCAATATTGCAAAGTGTTCGTGTTTCACCTTTTGAAAGACGGCTCCCAGGGCGCCGGCATAGTCGTCTCTGGGATGCGCCAAACAAGCGTAGACCCCCCCCCCCAAATTGCAGTGCCGAGGCAGTTGTGTGAGTCTTAGTTTTTTTTCATAGACAGCTCTGCATAACGGCGTTTTTTTCTCTCCAGTGAAAATGTCTATAGCACTCGATATGGCTGTTCAGTCGCCACAACCAGTTTAAACACACTGTTTGAAAGCAGTCACAGCTTGCGAGAGTACGTGTCGCCAGCCACTAGTGATAATGATTAATAAGGTAGGCAAAACGGCGTTGTAAACTGTTTTGTAAAATTAAAGCCTGCATTCACAAAAAAGTGCTTGCTCTGTTGGGTGTTTCTTTAGTAAACAGGGCTAACCATTCACGACCACGAGTTTATTTGTCGTCAATGAAAAGTTGGAGGGGAACGCATAGGCAGACAGTTCGTAGCAAAGGAAACTCTTCTGAGTTTGCTACATACGCGTGAAAATAGGAATATTTGTATGTTCAAACAGTGGGAACTCTAAATGAATCAATTTTTTCTTCTTTCATCCTTTGATGTGTGGTATAATGACGCACGGTGCAGTGAATTCAGTTCCTCTATTTTTTTCTTCGTCTTTTTTCACATCTTTCTACCTCTCTCTCGCAAGTGCTCAATTTTTTCTATTCCCATATTTCAATCCTGAAGTGTAGGGTAGGCCAACTAAATCTTCTTGGCTAACCTTCCTCCCTTCTCGCTGTCTATTTCCTTCCCCCTTTCCATGCTTAACATACACACAAAAGCTTCAGCGAAGGGCGTCATTCAAAACGTAAATATCAAATGAAAATGAGCAATCGAAATTAACTTCAAAGCTTAATACATAGCTTTTTCCAGAAAGAAATGTCCGTACCGTGGATGTTCGTATGGTTCGAAAGTAATTGATTGTGGGAGTGAACGTAATTTAGCTGGTGCAGTTTTCTGATGAAAAATGACATACATAAATGAAACTAAAATGTTTTACTCAGCCCTAGTGCCATTGTACAAGACCTATTTGCGATGAATACCCGACGCTTAGTTGCTGAAAAATAAATGTACATGGTTTAACGTGATCATGTTTTTAAGAACCTTTTTACTGCCTTAAGATCAAACACATGCGGTTGTTTATGGTTACCCAGTCCCTGTAGCCCAAGATGCTGAGGTGAGCGCACTTCTTCCTTATGTAAAAAAGAATAAACGAAAGATGAAAGACGGGCTGGTTGGTACACGTTTTTAAAGAACGAATGAGCAGCGCAGATACAGGACAAGACAATGTATATGTAAAAAAGAAAACACAGCGCCTGTCTCCATGTATTTCATGTGTTTTTCTTTCATATGCCTGCGTCGTTTATTCCTTCAAGAAGAACGCGAGCACACAGACAAAGCCGTGGAAAATGAGCTCGCGAAGAGTTTACTCAGCTCCGCAGCTGTCGATAGTTTATACAATCCTTAGATATGTAACTTATCTCTAAGTATTCTCTGGGGTAGTCTACGAGATTGTCATGGGTCTTGATGCATTATTCATCGCTTGACTATCCATATAATTACACGTACATGAGCCTCGGAGCTTAGTTAGAATGCTTCATTATTGCATCATGAAGATACAAAATATCGAGCTGTTGCTGATGTGTGTCTGTCACACAGAAGATCAAGGCGTGTATCCACACACAAAAAAATCTTATTCTGTAGATTTCTTCACGTGTGCAGAAATAAAATAATTCTGACGCCGCAACACCATTAATAATGGCGTGGCCGACCAGCTGTGAAAAACACTGATGAAGAAAATGCTTTGCGGATTTGACCTCTATAGCACACTTAATCGCTCTTGAGATTTGCCGAAGAAAGCAGTTCAGCACAATTGTAAATGCATCTTCTCTACAGCGGCTGCTAAACTATTATAGTAAATGGATCTCGAAGAATAAGCGGTGCTATCCTCTGTTTTTTTGAGAACGTCTCAGCGCGAATAAGCTTATAAAAAAGTATGCTGGCAAGTTCTTTCAATATTTTGGAGAATGGTCTTGTTACTTTTATTGAACTTCATTCCAGCTGCACGTGGAAACTACTTGAAAAAAGCTGTTTCCGTCTGCAAGCAATATTTGTTTCTATTTTCATGTCTACGCCATGGCAGGTCTTTTTGAATAAGCTGCTCCTAAAGTTCACGAGCGAAAATGGTACTGTGCGGTGGACTTGAGCAGTGTCCTTGCTGAAGGATTACGTCAGAGTGGGGATATATAGCGTAATGTTAAACAGTAGCGAAGCCGTGGGAACGGCGAAAACCTTGCTAAACTAGAGCTGCTAAAGCTGTAGGTTTGTAGCTCTCTTAAGATATTTCAGGAAGTAAGGATTTTTTATTCTGCTGGCGTAGTTCTCGATTCCATTGCACAGTGAGATATCGCGTTCTCGTTCGACAAACACATTCTGCGTGCTGTCGTTATCCAACCAGGTTTTGCGATATGAATAAGCAGCCAGATTATTCGTTATTTATAAGCGACCTAATTTTACGTCCTAGATTATACTGAGTTTTCAATCTATGCGTGAAGAGTGCGTATTTTTGTCATCGTATGAATGTTTTTTTCTCTGTGTACTTCAAATACTTTGTTGAAATTTACAATACTTTTTGGAAGAAGTATTTGCATCAGAGGAACTCAGGCTGTGCAATGGAGTGATTTTTACACACCACTTTTGTAATTGTTAAATTACCCTTCTCTGCGAACAAACTTGCCCGCGGACTAGGGTCGATTGTTAAGCTAGTAAATAGCAGTTTTTTGGGGTTGATTTTTATAGCGTGCTTTTATGCATACGTCCTTGTCAAATGGTAGAATTCTAACCTTGGTATCGAACCCAACTAAGTGCGGCCTCTGAATTCAGATTTTGAACCTGCATTATCTGGTGCATGAGAGGGTTTGCTTTGAAGCATAATATACGTGTATTGAAAGTCCCTTTTTTATTCTATAAATGTATTCTATTCTATTCCATAAACCACCAAAATCATATGGTTGTTTTGGGACGTTAAACCTCACATATTAATCAATCATCAATGAATTCTTATTCTGCATTTTTATTAATATATTTCATTTTCTAAGTGATAGGTACCGCTGCGTCCGTACATCTCCTTGTCCACTGGCTGCCGGCTAACAAGTTTACCTTGTGTTCTCCCTTTCTGTTCGCGTCGCCTCGTATGTTTGCCTTGTACGGAGCTTCTCTATGACACTCCGAACAACGTATTTCTACAGCTTAGAGGTTGTTTACACTTTATTAAAAGGCTACGCTGCGGCGTAGCAATCGTCGACAAGCGCCACGTGGCTAGATCATCCTGCAGTGAGCAGTGACATCCTCTTAGCAATAATACCCAGCTGATATTTAGCTATAGGAAGCTTTGTCCTCACTTCAAGACTCTCATGATTAGCAGCCCAACATTCGACGCGGAGTAATCCGACACTTCTTAGGAGCATTAGGTGCACCGTTTACACTGCGGCGTGTTTTTCCAGTCCCACAAAAAGTTTTTTATGCGTCGAACTACAAACAGGGCACCCGGTTATGAATTAGGTAGCTGCAAAAATTCAGCTTTATTCAGTGGCTGAATTTATGGAGCTTATGAACTAATGGTAATTATGATTTGATTGTTATGTGAGCTTTAACGTCCCAAACCCTCCTTATGATTGTGAGAGATGCTGTATTGAGGTGCTCAAAAAATCTCTACCACCTGGGGTTAAATACCGTGCACCCAACTCTGAGCACAATGGCTTACAGCATTTTCGCCTCTATCAAAAATGCAGCCGCCAAAGCAGGGATTCGATCTTGCAGCCTGCAAGTCAGCGGCCTATACCTTAGCCACTAGACCACAGCTGCGGGGCAGCTCAGAAACTAAAGGTGGTATCATTGATGAGCTGTAGTGTAACATAATTGGCGCAAATTTTGCAGGGCGTTTTTATATGACACTGCAAACTCCCATTCTGGAGCGCGGCAAAATAAACAACGTGAAATCAAGACGAAAATGAACAAATGCATGCATATTTATACACAAAGATATTGTCAACGAAAGAAATAGCCACGTGTGAGATTCGCATTTTGTTTTTTTGTCTTATCCGAAATTATGACACAAACTTTAAATACTGTCAATAATGCATTGATTGATTTACGTGCGAAGAGAGGTTGGGTCAGCATTCGAGCACTGACTGGCTGGCCTATCGAATAGGCTATAGCCCCACTGCTACTTTTTTTGGCACGCCTACTTTTTTGTTTGATTTCTTTCTCTTTTTTTGCTTCCCCTCTCCGTAGTGCTGGGTAGCGAACCGGATGCTACAACTCTGGCTGACCCCATTGCCTTTCTTCTACTTATCGATTTTTATTCTCGCTTTGTGGCTTGGATACTCTCACTAGTTCCGCGGGAACTGCATGCCAACGGCATCGTTAAATCGCTCTGCAAGAAGCCTGAAACTTAATTAACCCAGTCTGGCAGGAGGTAGTGAGTAAAATACTCGTGTATATAAATTAATGCACATGCTAAATAACCCGTACTGGTCAAAAATCATGTGGCGTGCTCTGTTATGACGCAGCATTTCCAAAACATTGCTTTTAGAATGCGGTGAATAACATCAATGGATTACATATTATCACAAATATTACTGAAAATTATGTCTGAAATATTCTGCCACTGCTGTAGCTCCAAGAGACAGTAGTGTGTCTGCACATTCTCGGCTTGTGATTGCTATTTTCTAGTGTTTCGAAAACGGGGGAGGGGGACTGAATTTTGAGTGCATATTCCAAAGGACCATTCACGAAAATTTGTTAATAAGCAGGCATTCTAGTTCTTTACTACAGTTTTTCTTTGGAGCCAGTCCTATTGCCCGACATAGAAATACTGAAGGAAGTGGTCCAAATATAAGATAAAATCACTTAGAAGTGAAAAAGCTATTCACATTGGATTGAATTTTGGAAGCATTTCATTGTAAGTGATTTTTCATTGCATGGCCATCTTCGTTATTGATACATGCAGCACCTCATGACTGGATATTTTCTGTTACGTACAATCTTAGTGGAATATTTTGTGTCTACGGCCATGTAAATTCTCGCTCTTTATTTCACACTATACTGAAAAATTTGAAATAGGAATTTAGAGTCAATTATGAAGCCGCGTATATTAATGGCAACGCCTGTTGTAACCAAACGCAAGGAGATCTTACCAACTCTGAGCATTGCGGGTTCGCCTTTTGAACGTTTGTTTCGCAGCTGACAAAGTACTCTGCTTTTCTAAATGTTGCGTTCGAGTTTCAAGAAAATTATCTCATCTTCAATTTTTTCAGTGTCATCATTTCAATTTAATGTAAAGTCTCAATGAAATAAGAGAAGAAGAAAAGTTATTTCGTCTATTTGAGCTAGGAGAAACTATATGAATCCAGATGTGGAGCCCGACTAGGTGAGCTGTTCTAGGCGCGTATTTATTTGCGCTTAAAAGGGTACATCGGTTAAACAACGTGAAACATCGCAGTTCATTTTGTTGTTGTGCTTGGGGCCTTGTTTTAACGTTGATTGCACGACATACCTTAAGACGTTCAATGCTATATGGTCAGCATGCACTGGTGCAATTTCCGACGTCAAGTGTCCTAACACTTTTGTCAGGCCGCTGGCCTTGGAAAATTGGCTGAGATCATTTTCGGCACAGAAGAGTTCGAAAGCACTGTGTTTTTTGCAAGTGACTGGTTTTAGACAGAAATTTTAAGCAATGCCGTTTTCTCTTTATATTTGTTTTTTTTTGTTTTATTCTTTTAGAGGCTAGCCTTGACCGGTGTCCAGCGAAGTACGTGCGTCCACAGTCGTATCACAACGCCTGCTGCACAGCTGTGAAAAAACCACCGGCGTCCTCACTTCGTCCGCCCGCCCATCCATTCATCTGTCCATCTTTTATACTAGTGGGTGACTTAAACGTAGACATTGTGAACCTTAGGACCTCGCTTCGCCCACTAGTCCTCATTCACTTTCGTGGAGTTGCATGGACTTTTTTTGCTTTTCTTTCATTCTTTTTTGAACATCCTTTTCAATTATATTTCACTACCCTTTCCTGGATCTGCCGTCTGGTTTGCGAGAGTCCAATGGACTCACCAAAGAGCTCACACAGACCTGACTGTGTATTATCGGAACAAGTTTAAGTACACCAGTCAAGTTACAGTAACCTTGACCCTTTTCACAGCGTACTGTAGCCAGGTGGTCTGGGAACTGGCTAACGTCTTGTTTTTTTGTCTGCTTCTTCCTCCTTCTTGTTGGTTCTGTTAAGACGTTTATTGGCGGACACTCGGCGATGATTCACAACAGCAACAGTCAATGCGGGGACCAACTCTCTGCACTAGCTGCTCTTCTTTTTATGAAAAGGGCGACCCACTAGATGGCGCTGGAGAGGACGACCCGCTGTTCAAAGGCTTTGCCACAACTACTCTGGGTACGAAAAGGGAGCCGCCTGGCGACCTAACAGCTGGTTACAATGAGTGAATCATGGTAGGCCTTGAGGCGCTCCAAGTTAACAAGTCGCGCCCTCGACGGCGCATGTCCGAAGATGGTTCGACGGGTTCAATCAAGTAGTTGACCGGGGAAGTGCGTTCGATGACATGGTAGGGCCTTCGTATTAGGGCGATAGTTTAGAAGATAGGCCAGTTGCAGTGGTAGAAATCAAGAGCCATACGAGCGCTCCAGGGAGGAACGTGGGCGCAGTAGTGCTGGCGTCAGCGCAAACGCTTTTTTTGCCGCTCTTGATCATGCGCAGTAAAGGTCTTTGCAAGCTCTCTACACTCTTCAGCGAGCTTGGCTGTAGCAGAAATATGCGTCCACTCGAACGGAACTGGCTTGTACAGAAGTATTGAGTCAATGGTGTGCGACGGATGTCTTCCATATAATAAAAAAAGGTGAAAAGCCAGTAGTCCTTTTAGGGGCGGTAATATATGCATAGATGACAAATGGCAGAATGACATCCCAATTTCTGTGATCTGCGGCGACGTACTTGGAGAGCATGTCACCGAGCGTACGGTCGAAGCGTTCGGTAAGGCCATTCGTCTGCGGGTGATAATCAGCAGTTTTACGGGTGACAGCATTGCTCTTTGAGAATGGCTTCATTGACTTCATACAAGAAGACGCGGCCTTGATCACTCAGCAGTTCCTGGGGTGGACCATGTCGCAGAATGAATCGTTGGAGCAGGAAGGAGGCCACATCGCTCGCTGTAACCGCGGGAAGAGCAGCCATTTCGGCGTATCGCGTGAGATGGTCCACAGTGACAATGGCCCAGTGGTTACCAGCCGACGTTAGTGGAAGTGGCCCATACAAACCGATGCCAACTTGGCCAAACGTCCTAGCAAGGCAAGGTAGAAGTTGCAGACCTACCGGCAACAAGTGCGTTAAAGCTTTGCGGCACTGACATTCTATGCAGGAGCGAACGAATTTCTGCACGTAGCGGTATATGCCGGGCCAAAAGTACCGTTTACGAATGCGGTGGAAAGTCTTCGATACCCCGAAGTGCGCACATTGCGGATCAGAATGAAAGAATTCGCATTTGTCAGAGCGTAGACTGCGCGGTATGCCTAGCAGCCACTGGCGGCCGTCACCATTGTAATTGCGTCGGTGAGGGAGGTGTTCGCGAACGGCGAAATAGTGGGCTGGAAGACGCAACGCGCGAGTAGATGGAGTGAATGAATCAGTCAGCAAGACTATCAGTGAGGCAATCCATTGATCCTTGCACTGTTCAGTAGCAATGGTATGAATGCAAATCGAAGAAATAGCAAGGTAAGACGCTGAGCTGCGGGCATTGTCGTCAGGCAAGAAAGAGCGCTACAGGGTGTCGGCGTCAGCATGTTGCTTTCCGTTGCGGTACAGCACACGGATGTCGTAGTCTTGCAGGTGAAGTGTCCACCGGGCGAGATGGCCTGAGGGATCTTTCAATGACGACAACCATCATAGTACGTGATGGTCGCTGACGACATCGGATGGGCGACCATACAAATAAGGTCGGAACTTTGTAAGGGCCTAGACGATTGCCAAACATTATTTCTCAGTGATGGTGTAATTAGTGTCGGCTTTAGAAAGCGTACGGCTTGCATACGCCACGACATAATCCGAGAACCCTGGTTTGCGCTGCGCAAGGACAGCGCCGAGGCCGACACCACTGGAATCCGTGTGTACCTCTGTAGGGGCCGTAGGGTCGTAGTGGAGGAGTATGGGAGGCGACGTCAACAAACGACGGAGGGTTGTGAAAGCGTTGTCGCACTGTGATGACTACGAATGGAGAGATTCATTACTTCCGAGGAGCTTTGTCAGCGGCGATGTGATAGTGGCAAAGTTTTGAATGAAGTGCCGAAAGTAGGAACACAGTCCTACGAAACTGCACAGTTCCTTGACAATTGTCGGCTTGGGGAACTCTATCACGGCCCGAAGCTTGGCTGGATCAGGGAGAATTCCGTCCTTGGACATTACGTAGCCGAGTATTGCCCGCTGCCAAGCTACAAATCGGCACTTCTTAATGTTCAGTTGCAGACTGCGTCACTCAGACGCGTTAAAACATCCCGCAGGCGAAGAAGACGCGTGGAGAAGTCCGGAGCGAAAACAACAACGTCATCGAGGTAGCACAGGCACGTGTGCCATTTCAGGTCACGCAGAACAGTATTCATTATGCGCTCAAAGGTGGCGGGCGCATTGCACAGCCCAAACGGCATGACGTTGAATTCGTACAAGCCGTCGGGGGTGACAAAAGTGGTTTTCGGTCGAGCGTCCTCAGCCAAAGGTACTTGCGAGAGGTACTGGGATCAATACCCAGCACCTCCACTAAATTGTTAAGACGTTTATTGGCGGACACTCGACTAAGAAAAGCGAGAGTCAGTGCGGGGACCGACTCTCTGCACGAGCTGATCTTGTTATGAAAAGGGCGACCCACTAGAAGGCGTTTGAGAGAACAACCCACAGTTCAAAGGCTTTGCCACAGTTCGTCTATCGCATAGATGACTGCTATTGGGATTTGCAGTGTTGTTCATAACAATTTCTGTCTCAAAAAAAAATTTGAAGTTTGTCGTACACTCAGAATGCTATATCGCAAATACTAGCCGATTGATGTGAAACCACGAATTTGTATGGGCATTGGTCCACGGGATGAATGACATGGTTTCCTGCAATATGGGTTTCTTTTCTTGCAAACACACTTATAGGGCGAACCTGTCTGCACTTTTGTTTTGTCAAGCACTGGCTGTGTGGTTTTCTGCAGATATCGTTGTTTCAAAAAAAAACTATAACGCTGGTATATTGCTTCGTTGTTTAGTAAAAGACTGTCATGTTCAAATTCTTCGTAAGATCTCAAAGCCAATCACGATTATCAGTTGCTCAAATAAGTTTTACTGAGGGTGAAAGCCATACGAGCGATTTCTGATGGCGTTCGGGGTCTGGAGGTGGCTGGTTGAAGTGCCTTACGCAAGTGATGGTTATCGGTTTTCACTGAACCGTCTAGGAAACGAGGTCTTGAGGATCGTAAGCTAGATTCCAGTTTTGACTGGATGTTCGCCATTCTTTGTGCACTGTATATTAGGTGGAAATCACATCAGCACTGGCTGAATGCATATGCCCTGTAATAGAGGTAACACCAGAGTATGCGTCCCTCACTGCAACAGACATTATCCTAGGCTTGCTTGGGTTGCCATTTGTGGTGCTAAAACTAGAGTTTTCATTCCCCCAGACTTCTGCCCAACGTGTGCTTTGAACTCAGAAGCCCACTTCAAGTACAGTTGTCGGTATATTTTTATCGATTATTATGAATTTGTGTTGAATTCAAGCTAACCCACGGGTACAATCTTTCATGAGATCGGTGAAAATCTGTGAGATTCCAACGAGTTGCAAACCATTGCATGCGAATTCCTTTAAAACTTCAAGGGTGTTCCTTTTTTTAGGCTGTTCAATCTAAACAGCTATATCTCTTAGCGGGGCTGTGGTGCTCGCCCCAGATTGAGGTATATAGAGAGAAAAAAAGGTGTAATCACAGAAGGGAGAGAGATAGCCCTGAGCGATAGTATGCCTTCTACTCAACACTGGGGGCTGGGAAAGGGGAAGAAAAAGAGTAATGGATGACGATTGGGAGGTAAGCAGATGAGTATGTACAGTCCCGCCAGGTTCACACAGTGCTATAGACGTGCATGAAGTCCAGTGGCAAAAGCTGTGACCGTTCTTATGGCCACTGTTGCAATTTTGGCACCATGCCAAGGACCCAACACAACTTCGTCAGTTATGGCGTTTCTCATATTCATACGGTGGTTCCGGACTTTAGACCCCACATATCAGTCAACTTCGTCAGTTAGGGGCATAATATTGTCACGGGGTCATGACGTGGCCAAAGACAGGAAACTTCGTGTTGGGATTTAACTGTTTATTTGGGCGAACCTGTGCCCGGTAAAGGGAAAGTCTAATTACAGCAGCAGTCTTGCACAGATAGCAGTCTCGGACTGATAGCGGCAAACGCAGCGTCGGCCTTCGATCAACAACTGACAAGCGGCGAAGCGCGTCGGCATTTACACCCTTGCCGTCGAACGTTCTAGCGTTATCGCTGGCGGTGGCGTAGGTTCCAGAACAATCTGTACCGTTCGCACAGTGGGCGTGATCTTATCGAAATGATCTACTACAGTCCGGAACCTTCTCGAAACCTGCAGGCGCGGTTTGCGCCGAGAATCGTGTGGTGTTTCGGAACGATAACAAAAACTTGGGAAATGGAACGTGGCATTGCCCCCCTCTGAAAAAAGGCATCGTCCCGATGCTTTAACTAAAGATGAAGGTACAATAATAATGCAAGAAAGTACAATGAATAAAAACAATACAACAATAATACCAAAAAACACTGTTTCAGTTTGTTAACGTGCATGAAACGGCTTGAGGCGCGCGACATGGACGACTTCAGGTCGCGATCAGCGTCGTTGAGAGTTCGTGATGCCGTCGGGGACAACCTCGTAATCAAGTGGGCCGAGACGTCGAACCACCTTGTACGGTCCGAAGTACCGTCGCAGAAGCTTTTCACTTAGTCCACGTCGGCGTATCGGCGTCCACACCCAAACACGTTCATCGGGCTGGTATTCCACGAAGCGTCGTTGAAGGTTGTAACGGTGGCTGTCGGTCGTCTGTTGATTCTTGATACGGAGACGCGCAAGTTGTCGGGCTTCTTCGGCGCGTTGAAGGTACTCGCTCACATCGAGGTTTTCTTCGTCGGTGACGTTGGGTAAGAGGGCATCGAGCGTCGTTGCCGGGCTCTTTCCGTAGACCAATTTGTATGGAGATATCTGCGTCGTCTCCTGCACCGCCATGTTGTATGCGAAGGTCACATACGGAAGAATGGCGTCCCACGTCTTGTGTTCGACATCAACGTACATTGACAGCATGTCGGCGATCGTCTTGTTAAGCCGCTCGGTGAGGCTGTTGGTCTGTGGGTGGTACGCTGTCGTCCGGCGGTGGTTTGTTTGGCTGTATGCCAAGAACGCTTGAGTTAAGTCGGCAGTGAATGCCGTTCCTCTGTCGGTGATAAGGACCTCCGGGGCGCCGTGACGTAGGACGATATTTTCGACGAAGAACGTAGCTACCTCGGATGCACTGCCTTTGGCAGGGCTTTTGTCTCGGCGTAGCGGGTGAGGTAGTCGGTAGCTACCACGATCCACTTGTTTCCGAAAGCCGACGTCGGGAACGGCCCCAGTAGGTCCATACCAATCTGCTGGAAAGGTCGGCAAGGTGGATCAATTGGCTGCAGAAGTCCCGCTGGCCTTGTCGGCGGTGTCTTGCGTCGCTGACAGTCCCGGCATGTCCTCACATAACGAGTGACATCGGTGGTAAGACGTGGCCAGTAGTACCTTTCTTGTATCCTTGCGAGCGTGCGGGAAACACCGAGGTGCCCTGCCGTCGAATCGTCGTGCAGGGCCTGCAGGAGTTCTGGTCGCAGAGCTGAAGGCACCACAAGGAGGTACTTAGCTCGAAGCGGTGAAAGGTTTTTTTTTGTAGAAGACCGTTTCGTAGAAAGAACGACGCAAGTGCGCGCTTGAATACCTTCGGGACTTCGGCGGTCCTGCCTTCGAGGTATTCTATTAGGGCCTTAAGTTCCGGGTCGGCCCGCTGTCGTTCAGCGAAGTCATCGGTAGTTATCGTTCCCAAGAAGTAGTCGTCATCCGAGTCGTCGGGTAGCGGTTGGTCGACAGGCGCACGAGAGAGACAGTCAGCGTCAGAGTGTTTTTTGCCAACCTTGTAAATGACAGTAATGTCATATTCTTGAAGTCTCAGGCTCCATCGTGCGAGGCGACCTGAAGGGTCCTTCAAGGTGGCTAGCCAACACAAGGCGTGGTGGTCGCTCACAACTTTGAAGGGCCAGCCGTAGAGGTAGGGGCGAAATTTCGACGTAGCCCAGATGATGGCGAGGCACTCCTTTTCTGTTGTGGAATAATTTGCTTCTGCTTTGGATAGCGATCGGCTGGCGTAACTAATAACCCTTTCAAGTCCGTCAGCCCTCTGCACAAGAACGGCGCCAAGACCTACGCTGCTTGCGTCAGTATGTATTTCTGTCTCGGCGAATTCGTCGAAATGGGCAAGTAACGGAGGCCTCTGGAGGCGATTTTTAAGCTCCTGGAAAGCGATTTCCTGTGGCGTTTCCCACTTGAACTCCGAGTCGGCCTTGGTAAGGTTAGTGAGAGGATCGGCGATGCGGGCGAAGTTTTTCACGAACCGCCTATAATAGGCGCACAGGCCCAGAAATTGGCGCACGGCCTTCTTGACAGAGGGCGGCGGGAAGTCGGCGATGGCGGCTGTTTTCCGTTGATCGGGACGAACTCCAGAATTGCTGATAACGTGCCCAAGAAACAAGAGCTCCTCATACGCAAATCTGCACTTTTCTAGCTTCAGTGTGAGTCCGGACGTCTTGATGGCTTGAAGTACAGCTTCAAGGCACCGAAGATGCTCGTCGAAACTCGAGGAAAACACGACGACGTCGTCCAAGTACACAAGGCAAGCCTGCCACTTCAATCCTGCCAGTACTGTATCCATAACGCGTTGAAAAGTTGCAGGCGCTGAGCAAAGGCGAAGGGCATCACCTTAAACTCGAAGAGGTCGTCCGGTGTTATAAACGCCGTCTTCTCTCGGTCTCTTTCGTCGACTTCGATTTGCCAATTGCCAGTCTTGATTGATTGATTGATTTGTGGAGTTTAACGTCCCAAAACCACCATATGATTATGAGAGACGCCGTAGTGGAGGGCTCCGGAAATTTTGACCACCTGGGGTTCTTTAACGTGCACCCAAATCTGAGCACACGGGCCTACAACATTTCCGCCTCCATCGGAAATGCAGCCGCCGCAGCCGGGATTCGAACCCGCGACCTGCGGGTCAGCAGCCGAGTACCTTAGCCACTAGACCACCACGGCGGGGCAATTGCCAGTCTTGAGGTCTATTGACTAAAAGTACTTGGCGTTATGGAGCCGATCAAGTGCGTCGTATATTCGTGGGAGAGGATACACGTCATTTCTTGTGATTTTGTTCAGGCGGCGATAATCGACGCAGAAACGTAGGGTCCCATCCTTTTTCTTCACTAACTCCACGGGGGATGCCCACGGACTCTTGGACGGCTGGATAATGTCATCTCGCAGCATTTCATCAACTTGTCTCTTCATTGCCTCACGTTCTCGCGTCGAAACCCTGTACGGACTCTGACGGAGTGGTCTGGCATTTTCTTCGGTTATGATTCGATGTTTCATGATTGAGGTCTGCCGAATTTTCGATGACGATGAAAAGCAATCTTCGTATTGCAGGAGCAGGGCCTTGAGCTGTTCTTGCTTATCGTTCGGAAGTCTGCGACTGACGTCGAAAGCTATGGGAGGGGCTTGGTTCCTCTGAGCAGGTTCCGCAGAATCGGCGAGGGCGAAAGCACTGGTGGCTTCGACAATTTCTTCGATGTATGCGACCGTTGTTCCTTTGTTCACATGTTTGTACTCATTGCTGAAATTCGTGAGCATAACCGCTGTTTTGCCTCCCCGCAGCTCTGCAATTCCTCTTGCGACGCAAATATTTAGGGTGACTAACAGATGCTGACTGCCTTCAACGACAACTTCCAAGTCAGGTGATTTAGGAGTGCCGACTGAAATAATGATGCTTGAGCGACGCGGAATGGTGACTTGTTCTTCTAGCACATTCAAGGCATGGTGTTCTGACGGCGTGCGCGGCGGTAGTGCTTCTTCTGTGGATAACGTTATCGACCTTGTTTTTAGGTTGATGACAGCACCATGGAGGCATAAGAAGTCCATGCCAAGGATGACATCTCTCGAGCAACGCTGTAGGACTACGAAGTCTGTAGGATAAATACGGCCGTTAATGGTGACTCTCATTGTGCAGATTCCTGCAGGCGTTACGAGATGACATCCGGCAGTGCGGATTTCAGGGCCTTTTCAAGCTGTCATAACTTTCTTTAACTTTGCGGCGAACGACCCACTGATGACAGAATAGTCGGCTCCAGTATCGACGAGAGCAGTCACACTGTGGCCGTCGATAAGAACGTCGAGGTCGCTAGTTCCCCGTCTCGCATTACAGTTAGGGCATGGCGTCGGGTCACGGCTGCGTCGGCTTGTTCAGCTGCTTCATTGTTGCGTCGTCCGGCCACCTTCGGTAAGTGAGCATTTGCCTTCAGGGCTTTGCCTGGTTGTTGTTGTGTTCAAAAAGCTCCGTCGCGTCGGCGTCGTCGTCGGAGGATCTTCGGTAGGTCGTCGCACAGCAACCGCACCTCCATCGGTTGCTGCCCTTAGTTTCCCGGATATGGGCTAGAAGACCGGTCCCGCGTTGGGCCAGAGTACTGCCGGGGGTGCGGTGACATGCGGCGGCTGGGCGACGGCGAACGGGAAGGACTTCGTGGTGTCCATTGAGTTCCTGCCAGGTAGTCGGCGATGTCACGTGGCTCATCTCCTGGCTGCGGACACGGTGCATTGACGGCGAAGCCACGCAGTCCCATCTGTCGGTATGGGCAACGGCGGTATGTGTGCCCGGCCTCGCCGCAGTGGTAGCAGAACGGGCGGTTGTCAGGTGCACGCCAAACGTCCGTTTTCCTCGGTGCACTGCGCTGGCCCGCTGGGGAACGGTAGGACGTCGGTGGGGGTGGTGGCGTCTGGCGACGGAAGTGCGACGGGGCGGCGTTTTGGCGTGGACGGGGAGGAGCGTTGTGGCACACTGCAGCGGCGTAGCTCATATTTTCACAGAGCACATCGTATCGGCAAAATTGCTCGTGACAAAAAACGCCCCATTATTGTTAATTTCTCTTCTTTTAAGACTAAAAATGATATTTTATCTAAGGCCTTCAAGCTCAAGGGCACAACAGTCAGTATCTCTGAGTATTTCTGTGCTGCCACTCGTTCAATACATCGCGAGCTCGTTCGTTTCGCCCGAGAACAGAAGGTTCCTTTCAAGCTACGCTACAAAAAATTAATAATCGACAAGAAAACTTACTACTATGACACCGCTAATAAGGCGGTTAAAGAAAGAACTGCACGGGCGAGCTAGCAAGAAAATAATAGAACGGAGCCTTGTCTTTCCAAATCACACCCCTGCAACACACCGAAACGCGCGTCGCTACGCCCTAACAACGTCACATACTCGATTCTTTGCACTAACATTCGCAGTATAATTCCAAAGCGTGAAGAAGTATCCGCCGTCATTCAATCATGTGATTGTGATAGTGTCGTTCTTAGCGAAACATGGCTTTCATCGCATATTTCTGACGCGGAAGTTGCTCCGTACATGCCTGGATTTGCCGTTTACCGCCGTGATTGTTTGCTAAGCCGAGGGGGTGGAGTTCTTATTGGAATAAAGAATTCGATTATTCACTTTAAAATAGAACACGAGAGCCCCCTAGAGATAATGTACGTAGCATGTCGAACGCTATCAGGGCTTACCATAATTGGAGCGTGCTATCGCCCCCCACAACCAGACGCCGATTTTTGCAGGCTCCTTAACGATTCTCTCGACTTCATAAGCAAAAAATATCCCCTAGCTAACCTAATAATATGCGGTGATTTTAACTACCCTACAATTGATTGGAGTGACCAATATCGCGTAACTATCGGTGAACCCGGCCAGTTCTTAAGCATCCTACAGAATTTTCAATTGACACAAATCATAACCCAAGCTACCAGACAGACCACAAATACCGCAAACATTCTTGACCTAATTCTAACGTCCGACCCGAGCGGTATCCAGTCAGTACATTACCTTAAGGAAATAAGTGATCATAAAGTTATCCTAGCGTTTTTTCACTCAGTATTTCAGACAGAAAAACCAGTAGCAAAACGATTAAGACTTTATGACAAGGGAAATTACGAAAAAATCACGGCTGAGCTACAAAGCTTCATCTTTTCTTTTGAAGAAGGTTTCCATGACCGCTCTGTAGATCACAACTGGAGCTTGTTTTCGGAGAAAATTCAAGAATTAACTGATAAATATGTTCCAACAGTAAAAATTAAAAGCAAACAATCGGCACCGTGGTTTTCTGGCTCAATTAGCAAAGAAATACGCAGAAAGAAGCGACTGTTTAGAAAAGCTAAAGCCAGAAATAGTCCGTCCGCATGGCAGGCATATCAAGTCTCAGTAAAGAAGCTAACGAAAACAATTCGTATTGCCAAGCGAAATTTTTTCGAGACAACATTGCCTAATATGCTACAAACTAATCCAAAACAATTCTGGAAAGCTATAAACCCGTCTCCTGCCACCCCAATAAGATTGTATAACGATCAAAACGTAGAACTTAGTGATAGTGAGACAGCCGCAGTACTCAACGTGGCGTTCTCCTCGGTTTTCACGAAAGAAGCCAGCATGAGCACTCCCATTTCCTCGGGTCTGGTCATTAATGAACAAATGCCCCCCAGAATATTTACAGCTCAAGGAATAATGAACATAATTGATAAAATGAAACTATCATCTGCTACGGGACCGGACGGAATCAACTCTAAAATGCTGAAAAATTCCAAAGAACCAATTAGTGCCATGCTCGCTTTGCTATTTTCCCAATCATTAATGTCAAGCTGCATCCCCATTAAATGGAAGCTAGGTAAGATTGTTCCGACCTTTAAAAGCGGCAATAGGTCGTCACCGTTGAACTATCGCCCCATTTCAATTACGTCTGTACCATCAAAAATATTGGAACATATAATTTTTTCGCACATCATTAATCACCTCAAACGCCATAACATTCTCTCCACATCGCAACATGGTTTTCGCAAGGGGCTGTCCTGCGAAACGCAGCTTGCTTCATTTACACATGATTTGCACTCAAACCTTGACAGAAACATCCAAACAGACGTAATTTTCTTAGATTTTGAAAAGGCATTTGACAAGGTACCGCATCGTCGCTTGATGTATAAACTATCACTACTGAATCTTGACCCATTTGCACTTATTTGGATCGAAAACTTCCTCCTGGAACGAAAGCAATTTGTCGAAATAAATAGCGCACAGTCTACCACAGCACCCGTTCTGTCCGGTGTACCACAGGGTACAGTACTCGGGCCGTTGCTATTCTTAATTTATGTTAATGATCTACCGTCTGGCATTTCTAATAACATTCGCCTATTTGCGGATGATTGTGTGCTATATTCCAAAATTACATGTAAGCAAGACCAAATTAATCTACAATCTGATCTTTTTCATATTGAAAATTGGTGTAAAACTTGGCAAATGTCTTTAAACGTACCAAAATGCAAACTAATGACATTTTCCCGGCGCGCATGCCCATTATTTCACAATTACACCCTTAAAGGCTCTTCATTACAATCCACAAAAGAGTACAAGTACTTAGGCGTCCATATCACCAACAATCTATCCTGGACAGTACACGTGTACAAAGTAATCGCCAGCGCCAGTAGATCCCTCGGGTATCTGCTGCGCACGATGAAATTTGCTCCTTCAGACTTAAAATTGTTGGCCTATAAAACCCTTATCCGTGCCAAAACTAGAGTATGCAGCCGCTATATGGGACCCGCACCAGCGTTATCTCATCGACAACGTAGAAGCCATCCAAAACCGGGCTGTTAGATTTGCTTTCTCTGATTTTTCTTCATACACTAGCGTCACAAATCGCAAATCGCGTGCGTCCCTTCCTCCCCTCAACAACCGTCGGAAACTAGCAAGGCTGGCATTATTCCATAGGTTTCATTACTCATTATCACCAAACTCCTACGTCACGCCAGAATCGCATGTATACACTCGCACCAAAAATGAACATCAAGTTTCATACCCCCGCCCACGAACTAACACTTTCGCGCAATCCTTTTTTGTTCGGTCAGCCAAAGACTGGAACAATCTTCCCGCTCACGTGGTACAGACCAAAGACCTTGACCAGTTTAAATCGCTGCTTACCGCGCCCGGAAATGTGTAATATCATCATGTCGTTTTTATGGTTCCCGTTTTTTTTTCTGACTTTCATTTTTGTCAGTGCAGGCGAAGTAATGGAGCGTTGCCCTCTGGCATCATATTGTTTTCTGTTTTTACCAAACTTATCGCTACCTAGCTCATTGCCGTTGTTTGCATTCTGACTTGTATATTTGCACCATTGTACTGCTGTAAAGCGCGGTTATCCAAGCTGTTTAAACTCTGATTGGTCCCAATGTAAAACATGTAGCGTGTCTGGCCATGTAGTTTCTTTTATGCTCCTTCACTCATTTATTGTTGTAATGATCTTGTATATAGTTATGTTGGTAGCACATCTCCCCCTCACCCCTACCCTCGTTTTTGTTCTAGTCTGTCACTGGTACCACCCCTCATGTAATGCCTCCTTCTAGGAGGCCCTTGAGGTATGAAAATAAATAAATAAATAAATTTTCTGGCTCGGGCGTCGGTGTTTCGGGAATTCGAAGCGATTGCCGGACTTCTTCTCGCACAATGTCGGCGATCGAATCCACTTGAGGCTGCGCCGAAGGCAACAGTTTGCGCAGCTCTTCCCGCACGATCGCTCGGATCGTTTCACGCAGGTCGTCGGAGTCACTGGCTTGAGCAGCAGCGCATTCTGGAGTCAGGCGACGATTATACAGTCTGGTGCGCATGTCCAGCGTTTTTTCGATGGTGGTCGCCTCGGATACAAATTCTTGGACGGTGTTCGGTGGATTCCTTAATAGTCCCGCGAAGAGCTCCTGTTTGACCCCTCGCATGAGGAAACGAACTTTCTTTTCCTCAGGCATGTCTGGGTCAGCGTGACAGAATAGGCGGGTCATCTCCTCTGTGAAAATTTCAACCTTTTCATTTAGTAGCTGAACCCGGGTCTCAAGTAGAGCAGCGGCCCTCTCTTTGCGAGCGACGCTCGCGAACGTTTGCAGAAATGCGCCGCAGAATACATCCCGCGTTCGGAGCATGGACTCCCGATTCTCTAGCCAGGCCCTTGTGGTGTCTTCCAGGTAGAAGTACACACGACGGAGCTTTTCTTCGTTGTCCCAGTGGTTGAGGGCGGCCACACGGTCGTATGTTTCTAGCCAGGTTTCCGGGTCTTCGAACGATGAGCCATGGAACGTTGGTGGTTCCCTGGGTTGATGAATGACGATCGCGGGCTGGGACGCTCCGGTTGTCATTGTCGCTGCAGTCGAGGTCATGGTCTTGGTCTTCCGCGCCTTGTCTTGTAGAAGGCCGTACTCCGGTGGGAGACCTTGCTGTCGGCGGCTCGTTCGCTGCTCTTGGTTGGCGTCGCTGTCTTCTCCGCGACGGGGGCTGGGTTCACGGCTTGATGGGGGCGTCCGGTACATGAACGAAGCAGCACCTCCAACAGATGTCACGGGGTCGTGACGTGGCCAAAGACAGAAAACTTCGTGTTGGGATTTAACTGTTTATTTGGGCGAACCTGTGCCCGGTAAAGGGAAAGTCTAATTACAGCAGCAGTCTTGCACAGATAGCAGTCTCGGACTGATAGCGGCGAACGCAGCGTCGGCCTTCGATCAACAACTGACAAGCGGCGAAGCGCCTCGGCACTTATACCCTTGCCGTCGAAGGTTCTAGCGTTATCGCTGGCGTTGGCGTAGGTTCCATAACAATCTGTACCGTTCGCACAGTGGGCGTGATCTTATCGAAATGATCTACTACAGTCCGGTACCTTCTCGAAACCTGCAGGCGTAGTTTGCGCTGAGAATTGTGTGGTGTTTCGGAACGATAACAAAAACTTGGGAAATGGAACGTGGCAATATGCAACCCCTCAGAAGAGGATATCAATTGCTGTTGTTCACGTGCCATGCTATGCAAGTAGAAAATATATACTCTTGAGTTTCTGGCACTTTACTGTGTTCGAAATTAAGACCGGTGTCACTACAGCGCAGAACGTCTTGTGAAGGCTGCACCGAAACAAATACGGTGAATCAGATTTGCGATGTGTCGGTTTGATTTACGAGGCATGCGGAATCTCATTTCCGGGTCCCATTTGTGTAATCGCCAATGTCGTAGCTCAGGATTAATCCCATGCTCAGGCGTGAAGTTGCGCAGTGCGCACCGATGCAGGGCGTTCGTGTCTGGCCGTGAAAACAAAATGCGCACTTCAGGGCCACTGGTTGTTATGGCTAAGCAGGCTTATTTCCCTTAAAACGACCGAACATATTTTTAGATGCGGAAGCATCTTATACTCGCGCCTTGTAGTTCGCCGTCCGCGCCGTCCGCACCGCTTCTTGAACATTCGACAGCTGACGCGCGCGCATGCGCCGTCGCGCCGTCGCCCACCATCTGTGCCGCGCGCGCTTCTCCTTCGAGAACATTCGACAGCTGACAGCGCATGCGCCGTCGCGCCGTCGCCATCTGTGCCGCGCGCGCGCTTCTCCTTCGAGAACATTCGACAGCTGACAGCGCATGCGCCGTCGCGCTGTATATATACTCAAGGTCGGCGCTCGCTCGCTCAGTTGCCGCTCGTCCGTTGGTTTGTACGGCGCGTCGACGTCCGAAGTAGCCGTGAAATGAATGCCAACGAATCCACAAACAGAATGATCGACGTCCCTTCGACCAGCGCCGGCCAAACTGTTGGCGGAACCGCTTCCGCATCCTCCTCAGGGTTCCCCCGAGGGAAGCTGCGGGCAATTTTTTTCCACACCACATCAAAAACAATTTTCTGCTCGCTTATATGTTTCATACCATGAGACAAAAGAGCGTAAAGGATATCTCTTGACAATAAATATTTCTCTTCGAGTTCTCTTGAAGTTATTGAAGTGTATCCATGAAGTGTAAAGTACCCTTCACCGCAGTTAAGTTTAAGCTCTAGGCATCGATGTAATATTGGAGAGGTATACATCAGTTATAAAGGGACAATAATGCCCAATTATTTAGAAGGTACACAGAATAACGCAGAAGTGTCGCAGTGTCAGGCATTCTGCGTGAATACCGCGACCTCTGCAGGTGAATGTTCGTTTTTCCATGAAAACGCATTTTGTATAAAGAAAACGCATTTCGCAACCCATGCGAGGTAAGTGCGGTAAGCCGTCTGAAAACCGGCGTTACGCTTCTTCCTGCGTGCTTTCTTTTTTTAATATGCTATCGCATTTTATAATCGCATTCTTATATTCACCGCTGAAGATAGACGATGATAACTGCGCAAGAAAGGAGAGAAAAGGGGGGAGGGAGGATGGAATCCCTTTTCTGGTGTTTTTCCACGATATATACTTCTTGAAGTTCGAGCAGTGAAAGCATCTATTTTCAGATGCCTTTATGGCTGAACCTTGGACAACCTAGTGTTAAATGCTTGCAACATAGCTATGATGATGTACACTATTGATGAAGCTCTTTAAACTTTAGCCTTGGTATAATATATCTCGTTGCACTTCATTTATAGTTTTCCGTTTTCGTGACCGCAATGGGTACGCGTGTTTGGACGCGGAAACGATCATGTATGCAACTGTTCTTTTAATATTATTATTACTTCCTGCATTTTTTCATCGTGGTGATTCCTACTTATAGTAATATATTTAGAATGTCATCATTTCGTATAACGTAAGGAAGGCCAAGTTTGCATTAGCTCTGAAAATGAGGCCCTTCCAAAAATGTCCCGGCAATAACATTCTCCTCTGAACTTTTGTTTAGCAGAATGGCAACAAAATCCGGTAGTCGGAGTAGTTCGTGTATCATTAGCGAACTAAGCAATGCGTCCATGCACATCAAAAGTAGTAAGGCTCTTTATTATGACGGTAAGCCGAGGTAGCCGGCTAGTGATCTTGATGCAATTTCTTGCAGCGCTCACGAGCACGACGAAGAACGGAAGAAACAACTGTTCCGCTGCATCGTATGTTCCGCTGCATCATATGTTCCGCTGCATCGTATTCGCCTCGAAACTTCTGTGAACTGTCACTACATACTGTCACTGTATTATGCAATTGGTAACGTTGCACAAGTAATGCTAAAGGTCACCACACACCACATAAAGTAGTGTCACATGAGAAATCTCAAGCTGTTTCCAAACACGCCCTTCGTGAAAGTCCCACATTTTGGTACAGGATGGCTAAGCCCGCAATGCAGTGCAAACAGCCACTCTGTGTTCTAATTCATCGAACAGATGATGGTATTTAATTTTCTTAAAATAGCGCACTGAGATCTTCAAGCTGAACATATGTGCGATGTGACGACTCATAAACATATTACATGTGTGAAAGGGAATAAATTACTCGTGTTATCGCGTAATGTAAAACATACCGCACGACCATCCGAGGACGGCTAAAGACTTTTATTTGCTCTTTTATACGCCTTCGATTCACTGCACATTATGAACAGCGCAAAGTCTAAGAATAATACTGGCAATCTGTAGAGCTAAGAAAGGTCACCGCTGCTCAATTTGTTTAATTGAGTGCATGACTTTGCCAAGCCAGGTGTCCGCACAATAATTTTTGTCGACAACGTAAGCTGCTTTTGTTAACACAAGCGAATATATTACCTCTAGTTTTCGCCTTTCACGTCCAAAAATGAATTAATAGACGTCTGCACCGAGCGGGCCTGTGCGGCCGAGTTAATGACCCCGCAAAAGTGTTCCCGAATAGCGTCGAGAGGCTGTTTGCACCCACGGCAGATTTGCTTGTTCGCGTAAGTGACCAAGGTGCCATGAGATTCCCGGATATTGTGCAACGAAGGCAAGCTTCAGGCTACCCGTGTAAATTACCATCGGGTGTAAATATCATGCCAAGGCTGACAATAAACCATGAGATGTCGGGCGTGAGGGTGCCGCGGCTGCCTCTTGAGGTCAGTAAAGGTTTCCCAGGTCAGCGTTTCTCTTACAATAAACTTTCCGTAATATCTGATGTACTCCACAAACACGCCAAAACTTTATAAAGTATCAAGAGTCCTTATATTCCTCACTAGAGAAAAAATGAGAAAAAAATGTGGGGTATGAACGTTACAGGAAGACCATATTTACCGAGCATTCAAAATTGAATGTTCCGTGCGCACTGTACTCTAGAAAATTTGTCGCTAAATTGGCAGCAATTAAGCTGCTTTATGAAACCGGTGAAAATTACAGCCGCTGCAAAAAGGTCAGTTATAGTGAATCATTGTTAAACTTGAAAACAAGATTTACAACGCGCAAATGATGTGGTCACAATTTCTAACGCCGCCCTATTTTAATTATACGTAAAGGTTCGGCCTGTCGCATTTGCACACATCGTCTGTCTGAGATGCTGTTCCTGTGTATGGTAAAATGATATTCAGCTGCTACATTTGTTATGATATCAAATGGTCTACAGTAGGCACTGCGCCACGGCCTTCATTTGTTTATTTGTTTTTCCAGTAATAACGATATAATTCTTGGTTAGTATCTGGTATATCGCAAAACCCGGTGTACACTGCTATAATATTATGAAACTAAAATTTGAATGAATACACACACATATACACACATTTAAAAGTGCGAAACGGCAGTGCGGGTATAAACGTAATCTTTATTCGGGGTATACACCAGATGCCTCAGCACGCGACCCCATTTATGAACGAGCCGAAAGATTTTTAAATGCACAGCATTTCTTAGTCAGCCTCAGGCACTTTGAGTTTCAAGTTTGAAGTTTGAAGTTTTTATATTTCCAAAAACAAGGTACAAAACCTAAGATATACAGACGAGGGTTCCAGAGCCAGAGACTTTAGTGGGACCCTCGGTTTGTCGATACAAATTGACGGTAAACTTTATACAGAGAAACACAAAATTCTTACAATATATGGACATCAAAATGCTCTTTTATATCACAAATCAAGCCGAAGCACGCAACATGGTATAAAAAAACGAAGAACAAACAAGTCAAACAGGTAAGCGATCACAAGTAAGGTTATTCGAGAAAATGATTTTTGACGGACTTTTTGAACAAAGGAATTGAAGTGCAACGCTTAATGCTAGAAGGTAACGCATTTCGAAAGGATACCGCACTGAAAGGGGAAGTTTTTTGCCCATAATTAGTATGAGCGGGGGGTAACAGGAAATTTATTTCAGCCGCAAACCTGCATGGTCACATTATTATTCTGCAAGAGATCAGATGTAATGAATAGGAATGCGAGTTGATTATACAGCAGTTTGTGGAATAAGATCACAAGATTTAACCAGAACAAAATATTTACTGGCAAGATATTGTAAGAGCGTAGTAATGTGTAGGGAGTGGATTGCGAAGAACTAGAAGTGACAATGTGGATTGACTGATTTTGAATGTGCTGTATTGATGATAAACGACAAGCATAAGTGTTGCCCCATGACACTACACCGTAAGTAATATGACTATGAATGAACGCAAAATACAGCGCCAGTAGAGCTTCACGGGAAAAGAAAGGGTGAGCTTTGAATAAAGCGCGGATACCAAACGCTGTCTTCTGCTTAGGATGGTTAAAGTGACTGTGAAAGGTAAGGCATGGGTCAAAATGTATGCCAAGAAAGACAACATCAGAACAAGCAGAAATGGAATGAATACCAAGTTGTACTAAAGGAATAGCAGATAATGACCTCTGAGCACTTTTAAACACCATAAATTTAGTTTTTGTTGGGTTGATAACTAAGTGATTACAGCTGCACCAATTCATTAGGGCACTTATTGCAAGGTTTAACTTTGAAACAAGAGCATCAATGTTTTTTATCAGATAATGATATTTTTGTGTCATCAGCGTATAGAACACAGTGACCACAGTCAAAAGAGCTAAAAACATCAGGCAGATCCTTCATATATAATATAAATAGCAAAGGACCCAATACTGAGCCCTGCGGTACTCCTTGGTTAACATATTTTGTTGTAGAGAAGGTATTTGCGGCGTGTAATGTGTACTGTCGGTCAAGTAGGTAATTTCTTAAGAATCTATCTATCTATCTATCTATCTATCTATCTATCTATCTATCTAACAGCCTTCGTCTCGGCGCTATTGTGGTCGCCCCATCAACTTGACGTATACTGAAATTAGTATGGAAAGGTAAAAAGGTTTGACAAATATGTCTGGCTGGTCATGACTTGAATAAGAAAACCTTTTCCTTCAGACATGTGTGTTAAATGCCCGTGTACCATAGGTTCCGGTATACGTGAATGTGCCACCGGTGATGGACAGTTCATATCTGTCCAGGAACGGCGAAAGCAGAAATTGCTAATGTAATTGCGAAAGCGTTAAGGCAAACTGTGAACGGCTGCGTTCAGCTGATGAATTCTGAAAATAAATATCGAGGTGCCCGCAGGACTCGAACCCAAGTATCCTACCACAGAACCAAACCGGCCTAGGATGTGCTGTGGAAGAAGACCCCATGGAGGCGTGAATTTGTTGAAGCGTGAGTTGTGGTCGCAGTGCTGGCTACCTAACATTATGTGGGTACTCCTAAGATACAGGCGTCACATTGGGCTATCATCGCTTGTATACTTAAGCGCCATCATCTGGAGTTGGTCTGCGTTGCACAATGCAAGGTCACCATTCTTTCGAGCACAAACGCCACGTATGAGCTTACCATTTTGTATGTTGTAATACCCGTGTTGACGTTGGCACCGTAACCAAACTGCCAACAACTCGTTATTTGCAAAACATTTGTGACTTGTGAACGTATGTCCGGGCGTACAACAATTGTGCATATATTTGACGTCTATACGGAAAGTGTCGCTCAGTAAATAAAAAAAAAACTTACACCATTGTCACCTCCATATGCTTCGCATAACAAATAGATTTCCGTTGTACGTGGGATTTGGTGCATTTTCTCTTCCCCGAATTTCCGTGGCTGTGACAAGACCCAGTCCTTTACAGCGTCCTTGCCTTCGTCGTCCAAGTTAAAACGCTTCCTATAAAGATGTCTTCCCAGTGCTTTTTTGAGGGCGTCAGCCCACGCTTGCCGACGTCCTTTGTTTAGACTGCCCACGTTTTTTAGCAGTGGTAGGATTTTTTATCTTAGCTCTGATTCCGTGCGGTATTTTAAGCCTCAGTGTGGGTCGAGTTAGTGGTTTTAAGTTTAGGAAATTCAAGACGTCATGTCCTTGTCGAGTGCAGGATAGTCCTGTACTATTGCGATGCTCGTTGTGCTTCAATTATTTCGTTTCAGGTGTTATGTAGACCTCATTCCAAGAGTTTGTCGTTGCTGACCCTAGTGGGTAATCCTAAGACCGCTGTGTAGACTGACCTAATTAATATGTTGATTTAATTTTTTACATCGCTGCAGAAGTATAAAAGGGGGCGTGTGTACGCATTTCTACAAACGAAGAAAGCCTGCACTAACTTGCAGGCTTCTTTTTCTCGTATCTCATGCTTCCGTCCGCTTATTCTTTTCAGGAGCCCAATGACTTGTTGCGAAGTGGTTTCCAGCCTGTTAAGAGTTTCTCGAATTTTTTTTCTAAAAATAGGCCGAATATCCTTATGGTGGTTACTTTTGGTACGGTTTTTTTATTTACCGTGATGGTAAACGTGTCTCTGATAGCTGGCGGTAGTTTAGTCGCTATGAAGAGCTCTGATTTGGCTTGAGAACATTTAAGTCCGTTCAGTGCCGTGAAGGTTTGCATTGTGTCGGCCGCTTCTTGCAAAGCTTTGTTGACACCAGCTGGGCTTCCTGTCCTTGTTCAAATCGTCACGTCGTCTGCAGATATTGCATGGTGAATATGCGAAATCTTTTCCAACTTTTCTGGCAATTTCCTCGTCGTGCAGTTAAACAATAAGGGTGACAACACTGTGCCTCGTGGTGAACCTCGTGCTCCAAGTTTCAGTACTGGATTTTGGATTCCATCAAATTGCAGGATGTCAGTCTTGTCTTTGAGAAAGGCCGAGGCCGAATTGTAGGTATATTTTCATACTCCCACATTCATCTCAGCGAGATTAGATGAGACTGACTTGTGGGTTACCTAATCAAAAGCTTTTTGAACACCTATTCCTAGTATTGTCCTGGTGTCACCGAGAATGCCTGGGTCTACGATGTCTTTCTTTTATCATCCACATAGTGTCTTGAGCGTACATACCTTGCCTAAAGCCGAATGGGGTTGGCGGAAAGAGTTCATGATCTTTTGCGTGTTAATGAAGTCTGGCTAAGACAACGTGTTCGAGTGCCTTTCCCAGACAGCAAGTACGAGAAATTCACCTTAAATTTTCCAGCTCTAATTTCTTCCCCGGTTTAGAAATAAAAATTACTTTGGCTTTTCTTTCCAAGTACTGGAGATGTCTCCAGTATGTCATATGTCGTTGTAGAGTTTAGTTAAACTTCGGATAAACTCATCATCCAAGTTTCCCAGTATCTTGTTTGTAACATTTTTCCCCGCGGCCGAGGTTGTCTTGAGATTTTCTATAGTGCTACCCTGACTTCAGCTTCGGTGATGTCTGCATCTAGTTTTTCGTTGTTGCTTCTTTCGTGCGGGGGATAGGCGGCTTCGTCCTCTTCCGAATGGAAGTACTTTTTCATTAGTATATTTATGATGACGTCGTTCGTGCCTTTGAACTTCTGCGCCAGCATTTGCACGCGTCTTTGTGCAGCCCCTTTAGTATTGCCTGGCTCCATTAAGTGCTTTAAGAGCCACCTTCAGTTTTTGAAGCCGAGCTGTCCATCAATCCTCTCAAAGATTTGCATCCATTGCATTGAACTTATTTCGACCAAGTATATCTATATTTGTTTTTCTACTTCTACCATCTGTAGTTTGAGGTTTCGGTTAAGCTCACTATTAAGTTATTCTGCTTGCAATGTTTGTTGTTTTTCCCACAAGTTCACCAGCCTTAATCTTGCTTTGGACAATGTTCTTCTGCCGGGACCTCTGTAGTGGCTTCTTCGGAATCTTTAGGCAGTTTTCGTGCCCACTCATCAATATTTTCGATTTTTTCCACTGCTTGCCGGTTCCGTTTGTACCTAAAAAGATCCCATTTAGTACGCTGGACCAGAACTTTTTTTCTGCCACAACCTGTTGCTAGAATTCTGATATCGATTAGGTTGTGTTCACTGCTCAGATGCAGCCCTGTGTTTGCCCAGGTTGCTTTTTCGGCATACCTGAAAAAGCACAATTCCGGGGTGGTAGTTCTTGGGACACTGTTACCTATTCTTGTCGGCTATGAGGGGTCAGTGAGCAGCGTCAGTCCATTGTTATGGGTACTGTTAACAATAGTAGCACCTTTTTTCGTGCTTCGCTGATAGCCCCACATTGTGTGATGGGCAATAAAGTTTCCGAAGACATTAGTTGTTCATTCGCAGCTTCCTTCCTTGCGTTTCTGATTATTGCTGCAAAGGGCTTTACTTTGCGGCGAGCTGTATATGTTGAGTATTTACAGCCATTTACTTTTTCTGCGTTTAGGCATGAGTTGTACGAATGTATATTGAATGTTTTCCATTTCTAAGTCGATTTGTATCGATGCAGTGTTACGTTGTATGGCTATTGCTGTTCTTTTTTTTCCTGTGGAAATCTCGTGTTACGTAGCATATCCAGCTATTTTTGTTTCTGTTTCACTGCATGGCTATTACATCCATCTCTAGATCGAAGTTGGCAAGGGCGAAATGCAGTGCCGCCCGCTTTTAGCGAATGACTTGCAATTCCACTGAATAGCTTTAACTTGCCCCGTCATTCTTTTTGGAGTAGGGTTCAGTCCTGACATTGACTGTGTTCGTTACCTTGTCGCTTCGTGCGTTACTTCGTTAAGTTTGACTTGGTCTCAAAGTGGGTAGGTGGAATGTCGCTTGAGAGTAGTCTCTGCTGGTTACGTTTGAAAGCATTCTTGTGATTTCCCTGCTAAGCATTTCGTGAAACGTTTTCAGGGTTTTTTGAACGGAGGTGTGGATAGCTCTCATCTTTTCATCTATTTCTTTTGACATATTTGCCATGGCGTTTTCTACGGCATTAACTCTTCGAGCAATGTCAATAGGGTCCTCGTGCTTCTCCTTATCTTCCTCGATAAGCTTTTGTTTAGGATTGCGTGCTCCCTCCGTTTCCTTAAGTTGTGCGCTGTCGCTGAACTCGGTTGAGTCTATTTCTCTGGCAGTGTTTTCAAGGGTAGCTGATTTTGCGTTTTATAAGGCTTGAATTCTTCTATTCGCTGCTTCTAGCTGTTTCCTGAGCTCTCTAACTTCAGCAGCCAACTCGATTACCGTGTCGCTGTCTTGTCCCTCCGCATTCGTCTCGTCTCTGGGGCTCACGGGTACCGCCTGGCGTCTCTCTGCTCTGGTTGATTTCTGGCCCTGGACAGCGACCGGTTGGTGAGCCGTCCGCTGTTGTTGCACCGGCCTCGGCTCAACGAGCGGGCTCGCTTGAGGCTGCCAGCTTGATTGGGTTGGTTGTTTCGCACCGCATCCTGATAGCACGTGCTCAGCGTGCTGAGTTGGGTCGCTGTGTCACCTAACCGAGATTGCCCTTGCCTGTCATTGCTGTCTTTGAGTATTGACGACATGCCGTTAGTTGCATTGGTGACCTTTTTTTTGAGGAACCTGTGAGTAATACTTATATTTAAAGTTTCGTCCTCCGGTGACAGAGATCTCTCGTGGAGTGCTCACATCTCGCACTTGAAGGAGAGGCTCAGCTCTATCACAAGCGTGATGAGATTTCTCGCTGGTAAAACGTGGGGCACATCAGTGTCATCTATGCTTCAGCTGTACAGAGCGCTCTTTTTGGGATATTTGCGGTATAGCACGCCCGTGCTTTCCAACGCCGGAAAAACTAACATCAGGGTCCTGCAAAGCATTCAAGGCCAAGTCCTCCGCACATGCTTGGGGCTACCTCGGTGCGCTAATACGTTAGCAACAATTGGTATTGCTAAAGACCATCCGATCACGACATATATAACTGTCGACACACTCCGGACACATATCCATCGCATATCCAGAGCGCCTAACCACCACCTTGCTAGCTTGCCACTAGAAAGACCAAAGGCAGCGTTTTCCAAAGTTGTTGCGGCTAACCAGAATTCCATCTCGTGGAGATTCTCGCCCGCAACCATACCACTATCTTCAGAGTGGTGCGGGAAAAGACCGACTGTGCACCTTGAAATGCCGGAGATATCTAAAAAGGCAAGCCTGTCATCTGCAGCCCTCAAGCAGATCTCACTGGACCTTGTGCATTTGTCGTATGCTAACCGAATTCATGTTTACACGGACGGTTCGGTCTCGGGAAGTTCGACAGGTGCCTTTGTCATACCGTCTCAATCAATGACCATCAAATTCAAGACATCATACGTCACATCTACGGGATCCGAGGTCGCCGCTCTTCGAGCCGCTGTGGAGTTTGTTACGCTAGAATCCCCTAGTAGATGGGCCATTTTCTGCGATTCCAAGGCAGCCCTTGAATGCGTGCGAAGTCCACGACGTGGAAACTACCAACAGATGGTGTATCGTATTAGTGAAATTTGTCATCGCGCTGCTGATCAAGGACACGACATTGTTTTACAATGGTTGCCGGGCCACTGTGGCATCAGTGGTAACCACCTCGCCAACGATGCTGCCCGATGTGCCCACGATGGAGCGCCCACACTGTTAATACCCTTGTCAAGAGTAGACGCAGCTAGAGAACTTCGTCACATCGCGCATAATGTCACGCTTGCGCCCTGTAATTCTCCACTTAATTCCAATCATCACCCTAAGAATCTTGAGTCATTACTCTAGAAGCAACTGCCATCGAAGATTTCTCGACGTGACGCTACAATGCTGTGCCGGCTGTGGACTGGGGTAGCGTTTACGAAGTCATTCAGCCATCGCATTAGCATGGCAGATTCATCCATGTGTGAAAGCTGCAACTGTATAGAGACCATTGAACATCTCTTGTGCCACTGTGCTCAATTTGATGAAGATCGCCGGACTCTCCAGTGTGCCTTGAATAGACTCGATGACCGGCCATTTAATGAAGCAAAGATCTTAGGAGCCTGGTCGCGCAGCACATCAGCACAGAAAGCCACACGAGCCCTCCTGAGATACTTGTCAGCAACTTCATTGAGGGACCGCCTGTGAAACTCGGCATTGTGTGTGTGATGTGACATGTGTCTATTTTTCTCTCTCTTTTTTACTCTCCTCTCCCCCTCCCCATGTGTAGGGTAGCAAACTGGACGCATAGTCTAGTTAACCTCCCTACCTTTCGTACATTCCTTCTCTCTCTCTCTCTTCGTCCTCCGGCAGGGTGTTCCCCTTTGCAGGCAATGCATCGGGCTCTGCAGTATTGGCTTGGTACCCCATGCTGGCGTCTTGTGCGTTTCACCGCAGCGCTTGCATCTCTTCTTTCTTTCTTGAGGGCAAACGTCCACCCGATGTGTGGTGCGTCAGCCGTTAAAACATACCTCTATTCGTTCGTTGAAGGGTTGGGCTACATACGTAGCCCCCCAAAACCTGACCTACTCCGGGCGCTTCGTTCCTGCGAAAACGGCAACGATGTGCTTTCTTCCCAGTTTTTTGGCGTCAACCAGTTTGAAGCTAAGATTTTTTGCCTGCAGTTTCTTGAAGATAGCCTCGTCTATTTCGTCGGAGCATGCGTAGTAGATTACTCCTTTTGTTGAATTTTCTGGGGCTGGAGCGTATGCTACCACTTAAATTTCTTTCTGTCCAATTTTGAGAATCTTGATGTTATTATAAGCTTCGACCCTAGCCCGAGATGGGGTGCTAATTAGGGCCGTGTTACTATTCGGGGAGGGGGCGTACTTGATCTTCCGAGATGGCATCTTCTATTGGGACTTGAGTGGCGGCACAGACGGCCTTGAATAGTTTTGCCGCGCCGTAGCAGAGCAATTTTGCTGCTGTTTGTGGCCACGGAATCACTTTATATTCTTTCGGCGGGAGTTTCGGCAACGGCTTAAATTTGGGTAGAGATGGCGGGCGGCCTCGGTGTTTGGGCGCCTTTTTCCCATTGTCTTGTGTGGTGTCGGTCTCGCCAGTCTCGGTATGCTCGGCAGCAGTGGCGGCGGGGAGTGATTAGCGTGTGCAAAGTCGTTGCACCTCCAACGTGGTCCAGCTCCCATTGTTGTATTGTTCTTTCGATATCTCTTCTCCTTCAACTACCACCTCCATTTTGGAAGGCTGCGCGGCTCTCAGGCAGCGCGAGTTGCCGTGCGAAGCGAATGGGGTGTATCAAACCATGCCATCTCTGTACGGGCCAGCACGGCGGATTGGCGTGGCCCTGTGTTCGCAGCTTGATAAGCAGGAACGGGGTTGGTCTTCCCTTATTAGATAACGATGAAAGATGCCGGACGGTTTCTCGTAGCACTCGGTGAATTTTCCAGGCTCGATGCGGTATATCCTCCGTGAGCATACACAACGTGGTTTACTTCGCCGTTTCAGCCAGAGTCTGGCCTTCATCATGATTGAGGGTACAGTTTGTTGGTGTTCAGCTTGATACAATCTTAAATCAGGGGGGGAGAGAAAAAGAGGAAAAAGAAAGAAAAAAGAGAAAAGGAAGAAAAAGGGGAGAAAGAAGGAAAGAAAGAAAAAGAGAATATAAGGTGGACGGGGGGCCCCCTTTCACTCTTGCTTCCCCTTCCCCCTCCCTCTCTCTCCGTTTTCTTCTTTTCACCTTATGATGTCTGCGGTCTGTGTATCCTTCCTTTCACTAACGCATTGTTCCCGACTAGACGGCGTCGCGTGGCTCTGGCGGTTCGGTGTGGGAAAAAAGAGCCTTTTCAAGAAGTTTATTACCTTTGTCACACGGGCACGCGCGAACACCGTTTAGCTCTTTCGTCCTTACGTCAAGTGAGATGCGGTCCGTGTCACATGGCAACTGTCACGCAAACGAAGGTAAACGGAGCATTTCGCCAAGGACGTTCGACGATCTCCCTTTGCAGCAAAACGAGGTACTCTCATTCCCAGTATCTGCAGGTCATAAAAAAACGAGCACTAAATTGCCACAGTGACAACAATAAATAAATTTTGGCAATATTAAACGTTCTTTTGTTGCAGTAGTCATTCCTAACGTGTTTCTTTGGCGTGGTGTGGAGGCCATCGTGCGTGCGTGCTGTTCTTGTCGTCGCCGTGTTTGCGTGGGCCCGGGAGAGGAATGACTGACAGCGCTGCATCCTCGTCACTTCCTTCGACGACTGCAGGAATGGGTAATGGAACCAGACCTAATTCAAGGGTGGCTTGGGATGTGCTCAGAAGAGAAGGAAACACAAAAACTTTGGTGCACGGGCTACAAAACTAGCTGGTCGCCGAGCACAGCGCAATTGTAAACAGACATAGCGTTAGGCACAAGGTGGCCAGCGTCGCTGCCAGCATTGCTTCAATTAGCGAATGTGTTTCTATTTGCAATCATTTAATGCTTTGTTGCCTTCAGACGTACTTAATATTGTGTTTTCGGAAAAGCCGCATAACAAAGATGCAAAAAAGCACCTAGAGATGAAATTGGGATATTTCTGTGAAACTCAAACAGTGCCGGCTGGCTCCCTCGCGGCCACTATTTCAACTTTGTCATTGCCCTGTTACACTTATACAACTTCATCTCCGTCGAACTACCTAGCGGAGCTTTACGTTCACAGAGTTTAACAGAGATCGGTGGTGGCCGTGTGACAGGGGTATAAGCCTTAACTACTCAGCACCTCGTCGCCATTCGTCGTTGAAAGAGGGGCGCCGAGTATTGCCGGAGAGGCTGGCAAGCGGGTGCCATGTCAATTTTTGTCCGCTTCTGGATTGCGAGTTAAGTAGGAGCCTCCCGATGGTGCACAGGGTTGCTGTTGGGCATGTCATGCTTGGCACCATTGATTGGATGGTAAGGTAAAAACAGAAAGCAACGGCAGCTGTACTTAGGAAGAGTAGTTACACTTGCAAATATTTCGAGTTGTCCAGTGCCCTTCACAGCTGCAGTGCCGTGAACTTCGTTATTATTTTCATTATTGCCATCATTACTTTCTAATGCTTTAATCACTGCAAGTGTACCCGGATTCTCATTTATTCTTCTATCGAGGGTGTTAAATCGGTGGATAAGATATGACTCTCGTTGTTCACGTTCTCGGTTTGATTTAACTCCCGTCTCTAAGAGCGTTACTGATAGTTTTTCGAATGTGTGGTCGGGAAGATTGAGGTGTTTTGATAGAGATAGACTTGGGGATAATTTCGCAGGACCTCTGTGATTATTGAAGCGAATCCTAATTGTTGTTTCCCCGTATGTTAATCGAAAATTTGATACCTTTTTCTATACCTCTCTCTCTCTCTCTCTCTCTATATATATATATATATATATATATATATATATATATATATTTGTATTGGCGATGAAATATCGTTTATATTTATTATTTTCGGCCCACCCGTTTTTCGGCTCCACAAAATAGTGTTTGAGTGATGCTTTTGTCGCTATGAGCGTTTCAAGCGATGTCTTCTTGTGTATATAAGTGGATCGCCACCAATTTTTTGTCGCTTTGTAGCTTGTTTCGTCTACTTCTTTCCCGTAATTTTTAAGGACTTGGCAAACCGCTCACCTAGCTCCTCTCCTCCCCCTCCTACTCCTTTTTTTCTACCGCTTCCACAGAGTAAGCCGAATATTCTAATATTCTTACGGTGTGTCCACACTATGTCTGGAATTTTTTTACCGAATCGTACTCGGGGGCATTGGTCGACGTCGAGTTTGGCTCATCGTAGCGCTCGCTGTGTCCACAATGCTGCAAGAAAGAGATCGAGCAACACACTTATTGCTCTTCAGTGCCGCCAGTAGTCTGCTCAGAGGCACTTATGTCGTTTTATTTGCGCCAGTTAGGTGGTTCAGTCATGCTGATTCTTTAAACAGTTCCGAATATGGAATTACCCGAGCTCAGTCGTACAGCCAGCTTACGGCGGTGCTTCGCAGGCTAGGCGCCTCATGTATTTACGTTGCTGAGAAGCAGCCTTCTTCTGCAGCTGTTTTTCACCATATAAGAAGGCTGAAAGTACATCGATCTTCCTTAACTGTGCCACAGGAATGACTACGAAGAACTGCTGTTCTTCGCCTTGTAGGTCTAGCATATCAGCATGGTTGAAATCGTTGGTTGACTCTAGTGCCAAAGTGACCTAATGTCCCCCTGCAAGGAGGTCAATGGACAATGTCATAGAATGTTTAACGTGTACCCTAATATTCAACATCTACAAAGCATTTCATATTTAGACTGCGTAACCTCTTTTTTTTCGTAAGACGCCTGTCTATTGTATTATCACATGTTTTAATTTTATTAAAGAAATGAAAATAAATGAATAATTCTCTGTTTCTTGATTGCTACATAATTGAACTTAGTTTTGAGGAATAAAACGAAATTCAAGAAAAAAATTCTTGCCTTCTGCGAGGCCAAAAGTTATCGTTTTACCATAACCCACCTATGTTTGCCGCCTGCGAGTACAATGCAAGAATGCGATGTAGTTAAGTGCATGCTCATAACAACTAGCAGTGTCCTTGATGTAGTGCTGAAGGACTTCTATCGCTTTATATCAGACGTTTCATGATTATGGGCATTATATTTTGGCTAGTGAAAACGTTTGTTTTGAGTTCAGTAAACGGAGATGTGGTCAAGCAACAGGTTATAAACTTCATTGTAGACATGGCCCCACGAACGTGTGGTAGATGGCACAAGCTGAATTCTAGATAAAAAGAGCTTTATGTAAACTGTTCAAAGCTTTATGCGATGCTTGAGGATGTCGATGCATCATGAGAGCTCAGGTTTTATTTTCCTTTTTTTCCCACCACCCAAATGTTCGGATGCCAATCAGTGGTTTCTTTTGCGGTCATTTTTGCCTATCACTCTTACCTTTCTCCTATAGTACTTTTTCTACAAGTTCTATCTTTAATTCTGGTTTCTCTATGTTATTGAGGGCATACCTTACCAAGGTTGACTGAGTTTTGTTAAGCTGCTTTAAGTAAACTTTATGTCGTTGCACTAATGTTTTCTTTTTGAGGGTGGCTCTTGACCGTCAAAACGCTTGAAAGGTTATGTCCTTTGTGCTTCTTCTCTATCTCTCTCTGCGACGCATTCTTCCGCAGAAAAGAAATAGGCCTCTACTGGTGTTATCTGGCCGCCACTTCCCAATTGAAACACACTGCTTTAACCAGGCTCTTAGATTGCAAGAGCTGTGAAACATCTGGCCATGTCTGTAGGTTGGATTTGCAAAGCAGCGGAGGCTGTTAACTATCCCTGGATATGAACGAACGTTTAAGACAACAGCCCTTTTAAGTGAATAATCCGGCGTGGATTCCGTAATTTGCAATAACATTGCGGGAAACATCGAACAACTCTACATCATGAATGAAAGGCTAGAAAGCCTCGTGGTGAAGCTAAATAAAAAGCACAAACTTAATGTAGAACATGTTTACTGTAACGTCCAGTCATGTCAACGAAGAAGAACTGTTCTACGGAGATATTCAATCAGCATTGCAAAAGGCGCGTACCTACTGCACCATACTCATGGGAGGCTTCAATGTGAAAGTAGGGGCAAAGCGGTAAGGGGACGAAGCAATCGGTAACTATTGTATTGCCTTTCGGACTTACGGAGGAGTGATGCTTGTTGAATCGCCAGAAAGCGATCAGCTACGCAGAAAGAACACTTGTTATCACAAGTATAGAAATGGGAAGCAAACATGGAAATAGCGGGCCGTAGAAAACTCGACGTCTTCTATAGACTTACGACCTGCTCATCGGCGCCACCCCTGTGGAGGTGTTTGGGTCTGAAACTTGGCCCGTAGGGATCAGAGCATGCCAGGCACCGCCACCACTTACCCCGCTAGCAGACGATGCACCAACGTCGTGGTGCACTCGTACGTGCACGTTTTTTTCATTGTTTTTCTAGTTTCGAACGAGTGGATCGAGCAATCCACAAATTTAAACGTCTCGAAACAACGCTGTAGCTGTGAGAAGCACCGTGGCTGCTAGCTCCTGGATCTCCACTACCGTATCTCAATCTCTATGCGAGCGCCTTAAATTTGCATCCATTCTAAGCACAGACAAACGAAAGCAATACTCGACACCCAACCAGGAGAACGCCGGCCTTATTTCTTACTTCATCTTGCGCGGAAGCGGCCCACCACAGCACTGCCTAGCAGCTGTGGAGTTAATTCATCTGTGGGTGAGATGGTGCACAATGTATCCTGTAACAAGTTTAATTATGAAACGGAGTTTCCACGATACAAAAAAAGACGAGGTACGTTACGAACGATGCATGCGATGGCCCGTGTAAATTTCCGTGTAAGTTTTTATGAACCGCCTACTGCCATTCAAGTATATCCTTGTTATACTGTCAACGGATAACAACGAAAAAGAAAATCTGTGCAGTCGATCGTCTTGATTTTTGAGTATAGCAAATGACTGACATATAGAAGCGTGCGAGAAAACCGGAGTATTACTGCAACGTTGTCACAGCGATTTATCGCACGTATACAAGTATAATAGTTATGGCCACTGTTCGAGCATCACTGTTGCGTGTCTCACACCGGCGACATGCGACCGCGGTTTTATCACTGAAGCAGCGACATATCAACCATACGCGACAACAGATGTGTTGTTTATTTCCCCAATGACAATAACGTTTTCTTGAAATTTGAGTATCATTTATAGTCTAAATCATGCGTTCTTACCAAATAAATCATTTGGACGGTCCCTGTTCTATTCCTGGAGTTTTAGCACCAACCTAGACGGTACATCCTACCAATATAATGCACTATTTCTAAAGCTGCCCGTGGTTTAAGGTGCCAGATATTTCAGTCGCATCCCCCGCGTCATGCATATGCTGTGATGTACTGATAGACGTGCACTGAAAGCCTCTGTGACACGAAGGTTAGGCAGAACTTATTTTCGTAGAGGGAGAATGAACATGAGAGGTGCATCTCTTTGATCTAGAATGGGGGTCGGTCAGGCAAATTATCATTTTGCATTCTGTATACCATGACGAAAAAAAAAATTCGGAGGCAGGGGGGGACGCGGGCCCCATGTGGCACCGCCTGTACACTCCACTGGGGGCAATAGTTCACTCTGCATAGAACCTGAAATTCCTTACGTCTGCTACATATGCGTAAATTGCTTGCTGCAGTGACATAAATTGGAACTTGCATGAATACCTGTTTAACGCAGAAAAAACATTTCTAGGCGGCTGTATATTCACACTTTACAATGACAAGAAACTAATAAGTAAGCCCGTGGTTATATGTTTTCTTCCCAGAATCAAGGGTACGCGGAAGCACTGCAGCTGTTAATAATCCTGTCCAAACATTGCTTTTTCAAGCAATATGTTTGGGTGCTAATAAAGGAAAATCTTATCAGCAACAAAAGTGTTATTACTTGCGAGAGCCAGTTTATTGCACAAAAGCATTAACAGTGCAATATCCACAATACCTCTTCTGAAAAAGGGGAATGATACAATCAAGGACGTAAAGGAATATCTAGACGCGCAAACTACCTAGCGCCACACTGTTTACCAATCAGCATATCATCTGAAGTAACTACTGGAAGATCTTAAATTGAGCCCCACTCAATTAGCAAAACACTGCCCTAAAATCCAGAAAACACCGCTTTTGTGAGAAAACCAAATCTTCCAGATAACCAACAACTTGCCTATATTGTCAATGCTGGCATGTAATATCCGTTGACGCTGATGACTACTGATGACAAGCACTAACCTTCAAAAGTAAAAAAAACAGTGAACGCGCTCACGCAGTCAGTCAGTCAGTCAATGAACTTTATTTACAAATTGTCCTGAGGAGCCGCTTCCCCTCAAGAGGGAGGGTCGGCTGCGGGCCGCACCCACGTGGGGACAGGAAGAGCGAGCCCCTCCGCCAAATTGCGGGCCCTCTGGACAGCCCGGATTTGGACCTCTCGGTCCGAGCTGGTAATTGCCGTCCTCCAGGCAGCTTCTGTGCTGAGAGGCTCGCCATCGCGCAGCGCCGCGCATTACCAGAGCATGTGGGGTAACGTGCAACGTCTCTCTTCGCAATGAGGGCATTGCGGCTTTATGCTGTCGATAAACTTGCTGTACACTAAAGGCGACGGGTAAGTACCCGTTTGCAGCATTCTTAAAGTGACTGACTGGGCCCTAGAGAGTTGCGGGTGCGGGAGCGGAAAGCTACGCCTGGCCAATTGATAATTTTTGCAAATTTCGTTAAAGGTGAGGAGCGAATCAAGCTGCCGGATGCCATCCCCAAAATTAGATGCCGATTGCCCGTCACGGTGGGACAGTTCGCGTGCTCGGGCATGGGCAAGCTTATTGGCATTGGGGGTAACAGGGTGGACATCCTTGCCCATGTGGGCAGGAAACCAGATGATGTGGCCGTCGTTTTCCGTGCAATGTGGTCTTTTGGTAAGAAGATGGGCCGCCTGCTCACAGACTAACCCGGTCATGAACGCTCGTGCAGCAGCTTGAGAATCAGTGAAAATGCGCGTGCGCATGGGAATCGCCACGCCCATTGCTATAGCAGCCTGCTCTGCCCTAGCCGGCCTGGTATCTCGAAGAGATGCTGCTGTGAGGATTTTACCGTGAAGGTCAGTGACCACAGCCACGAAATTGGATGTGCCGGGATAGTGTGCTGCGTCAACGAACGCCACAAGTTCAGGGGTGGCAGCGGTGGAACTGAGGAGCGACCTAGCCCTAGCGGCCCGGCGGCCGACATTGTAGAGAGGGTGAACATTTCTAGGAATTTGTGAGACCGTAATCTGCTCCCTCAATTTGGGTGGAAGCTGTATCTTTTTGTCTGCTACCATAGTTGGTTCGCAGCCCAGAAACTTCAGGATGCGTCTCCCAGCTTTAGAAGAGGACAGTCGTGCAGCTTGTGCTGTTTGTTGCGCTTCTGCAATCTCACTAAATGTATTATGCATACCAAGAGCCTTGAGCTTTTCCTCATTTGTGTTGTTTGGAAGGCCTAAGACCCTCTTAATGCACTTTCGAATATTCGCATCCAGTTTCCCTTGTACTTTCCTTTCCCACCTATGCGCTGCGGCATTGTAATTAATGTAACTCATAAGAAAGGCATGGAAAAGCCTCATGAGGTTGGCCTCACAAAGCCCTCCACGCCTGTTAGACACCCGAAGTATAAGCTTGACCATGCTCTCCGCCTTTGCCGCAATACGAGTCAGAGTATGAGAGTTACTTCCGTGCTCCTCCAGGAACATGCCTAATATCCGAATTTTATCGACACGGGGGATGGCCTGCCCTGACCGTGTGTGAATTTCGATCCTGATCTCTTCCGGCGGAAATGGAATAGTGGTGAACTTGCGTTTCTCCGGCTGTGTGTACAGGAGGAGCTCCGACTTGGCGGTCGACAAGTGCAGCTCCGTGCTATCCAAAAACTCCTCCGTGCACCTGAGGGCCTGCTGGAGGGACTCCTCAACGTCTCCGTCCCTACCCCCAGTGCACCTTTTCTGTGGGCGCTCTCGCACCCCCAGAAAAGCGGTTTGACGGCTGCAGTGAGGGGGGGAGAGTGTTATGGCGCCATGACGTGTGGTGGCACTTCAATAACTAAAAAAACAAACAAGCAAGAGCACATATGATGACACAGGGAGTGGTGGCATGAGCAGGTCGTAAGTTATTAGAGGAGGTTGTGGTAGAAAGAAGGAAATGTATTCAAATAAATAAATAAATAAATAAAGGAAGGAAGAAAAATTTGCTATTATCTGGTGCCCACCCAGGCATAGTGTAGGACTTAAAAGTAATAGGCAAGGTGAAATGTGGTGATCACACATTAGTCACGCTGAACACAGTGCTATGCTGCGAAGAACAAAAGCAAAATTAACGACGGGCAAACAGGCTAACCTAGATAAAAGCATTGGAATCCATTATTGCCCTTGAGAACAAATGTAATGCTGTAGAAGAAGAAAGCACCGACGTACAGTAAATGCAGCAATGGAAGTGGGGGGTAGCGCATTCAGGCAGAGTAGAAAGTAAGCAGACTCTCCGAAACAGTGACAGACTTACTGAGGAAACACTAACACCTGAAGATGAAAACTTTAAAATTTAAAATATCATTAGCTGAGCTAACAAAGCTGATCCACAAGAATAAATTCGGTGACTTAACAAGCTACAACGTGAAATAGGTAGTGGGCGCAGTAACGAACACTGGCAGCATCAAAGTTGCTAAAAGGGAACTGTTTAAAAGGGCCAAAAGCGTGCATTATGAGGTGAACTAGGTAATAATATGAGGATTTTTAACGACACATTGAAGGGAACAGAGTACTTATACTCTCAACTGTACAGCTCGCAACTAATTATTCCATTCCAGGCTGAATTCAAACTTCAAAGAGACGTTGAATTCCCTCACCTAATACCGACGAGTTAAGAAGGATAATCGGCGATATGCCCAGCGGGAGAGCGGCCAAAGAAGGAAAGTTACCGAGGCATAAGAGTGGGCTGGAGAATTTATGGCAGACATTTTCAAATAATGACAGGCAATTCCTGTCATTCCCAAACGCGAAAAGTGTACAAGCATAGTGCACTGCCAGTGCTAACATATCAGGCGAGAACTTGGAGGTAACACAAAAACTGTAAAAGGCTGTTAATAACCTCGAGACGTGCGATGGAAATGAAAATGATGGGTTTGTCATTAAAAGACAGCTAGATATCAGCGTGGATTAGAGAACAAACCAGGGTTAAAGAAAAGGTGGGCTTGTACAGGACACGTAACGCCAAAGACGAATATTTGATGGTCAATGAAAGTGGCGCTGTGGATTGGAAGAGAGGGGGGAACGTAGCCGAGGAAGATAGATGGTCATATTAAGTGCCCAAGTTGAGAAGTCCGCAAGCATAAAACGGAACCAAGCTTGCGCAAGAAAACTTGAATTGGATGTCACTGGGAGAGGCAACGTCCTGCTGTGGACCTAAAGAACGCGGAAAAATACAATAATCAATAATCACGAAAGGCATTAAAAGACGGAAAACTGCAGAATAGCATGTTTTGTTCATTTTTTTTCTCTATTTGTGAAATTTAGTGTGAAATAAATGTTCTGGTAGGCGCAAAACCCACCTCGTGTTGGTGTTGTGTTTTTAGTGTTAATTTTACGTAGCTTTTTTTAGACCTGTAGGCATGACAAATTGTAGATTTCGTTAGAGTTGGCTATCTTATTATCATGCAATCACAACTCAACCAAGAACTAAAAAAGCCAGCTTCACAATAAATGCGCGGGTGACCATGATCAAAATACAAGTCATAGGCGCACATCCCAACTCCGGCGAAACACATAGAGAGTGTTAGAACTGGGGACCCAAGGAGCTAAGCGACCCAAGAAATTTGCGATTCGCCAGGGCGTGGGCGCAGAACGCAGGCCAATCTCGGATTTTTGCGCTTGCATTGTCCTAAGACAATGTAGCGCCCTCCTTCGGGTGGTGACGAAATCCGGTGAGCACGTGATGTAAGGAAATAAAGACAGCGCTTTGCTGTGGAACGTGAAGCCACGTCTCGCGTTCTCTGCCGGCATCGGTGCTGGTCACACTGCAAAATATGTACTGGGATTCTGGTTCAGTCATCTTGTTTCTCCCTCCTGTGGCATGCCTACGAAAGCCACACAGGATTGCCGCGGGCTCGCACCACCCAAAGTTACAGGGCGCTCTTTTTCTCTGGCCGACTGGCCACAAGTGGCGCAGCGCTACAACATAAAAATCAAAAGCTAGCGTAGGTCGGCAGGGAGACGAAAACACAAACGTAGCGATACGACGCAAACGCAGCTAGAGCTATATGTGCAACATGGCCCGCGTCAAGCGCAACTTCTGTATCGCCGTGTGTCATGTTTCGTGTGGTTTACCCAACGCCGCGTGCGCTTATATTCTGCCGTTAGAAGACAGCTTTAGCTTACGCAACTGCTCTATTTTGTACGAAGCCTGTCATTGGGAACGGCTGATAGCCTGCGTCCGTCCAGCTGTCGCCGACGCATGTAGCTAAAGCTGTGGGGTGTCTTCGAAAACGAAAGACGCGTAGCGGTACTTGTGTAAGGCATGGGTGCTATACAGCGAGAAGTCGCACGTTCGAATCCCCGGTCACGCGCCTCCAAAAGTTTTTCCTCTAAATTATTTTAAAGACGATAGCCTTTCTTGGGGTACTTCGACGCAAAAATTTTGGTATGTCTGTCTGTCTGTCTTTCTGTCTGTACATTTGTATGTTTGTCCACCGTAACGATACCCCAAACGACACCAAGTAATACCCCAAACGGGCAACCCCATCCGCAGCGCCCACCCGTATTGCTCAAAATTCAGCGTTCATACTTGTGCGATTGTCAATTAAAAAGCAATTATTGCGCATATATGAGGCACCATAACAGCACGTCAATATTTTGTATAGCCCCGCCGCGGTGGTCTAGTGGCTAAGGTACTCGGCTGCTGACCCGCAAGTCGCGGGTTCGAATCCCGGCTGTGGCGGCTGCATTTCCGATGGAGGCGGAAATGAAGTGTTGTTGGCCCGTGTGCTCAGATTTAGTGCACGTTAAAGAACCCCAGGTGGTCGAAATTTCCGAAGCCCTCCACTACGGCGTCTCTCATAATCATATAGTGGTTTTGGGACGTTAAACCCTACATATCAATCAATATTTTGTATATGTGTCTTTATACCTGAGGAAGCACGCAAGTACTTCTAAGGACCGTAGCGTTAATCACGCTGTGCTGACAGTGCAACGCGATGCTCGAAAAGGCAAGGGTTTTCAGCGCTTTGCTAACACAAAACAGTGGTTGCCTTATCACCTCCGAGACAGGGGCGCATCTTTCTGCGTGGTTGCGCACGCTTTCCTTCGTTTTCGAAAATAACTGCCAGATAGCGCTCGTGTCTAACATGCCTTGATGCAGTCGTTCGCCTTCGCTCTATGCATCGTGACTCTCTAACGCAGTGCTTCCAGAATAAATTGCACCGATTTGCTTGTGCATAACGTTTCTTCACTCTATCTACACGCAATGTTATCATCTTGCAACGACATTTGCAGTGAAACATGCAGCTACGGGGCCAATGTTTTTATTTGTGGCTTTTATGTACATATTCATACATATACAGGACATTACGGTGATGACAACAACCCACTGGAATGGTCCATATAGTTTCTATCAGAATACAATCAAGCGAAAAAATTGCTAATTCTACAGGCACAAATGAACGCAAGGGTACATGAGTGTCTCTACGGGCAGCTCTTGCGAAGTTCAGTATATATATGGTCACCCACAACACAGGAGCGTGTCCGCATAAGTCTGTGTAAGTGTACTCATGTGTGCAAGGGTGACCATGAGATCTGCCCATTAAAATAGGAGCACCATATGAAGAGAACAAGCTCTGATGCGAGTTCTATTTAACATCACCAGGTTTGTATGCACACGCTAAACAGGAAATGTTTTGGGAAAAAATAACGTTATGTAGTATGCAGATTTTTTGCAGATCCCCAAAAACAGTGCGTCCGGAAAACGAGGTTTTTCAAAATGAGCAATTCATCTACCAAAAAAAAACAATAAACGTTGGCGGTAAACTGCGCAATACAATGGTCCTTTCAGTAAGCAAATTGCATTCTTGGCTGCTTCCGCCTTTATGGGGGTTTGCTGGCTGTCGCACCGAATCCACTAGAGTATTGCAATGTATCAGCAGGTCATATTTGTCGTCGCAGCGTTAGACATACATTTAAAACTGAAAACGAGTTATGCACTTGTCAAAGTTTTAAAGCTTTCTCCGGAGACAACGTTCGGGTCTTGACTACGTTTTTAAAAAAACGCTCTACGAGTCCGTTGTACCGACATTACGTAATCCAAATGGCAGTTATCCGGTGAAGGTATCGAATAATTTGATTCTTGTGTCCCCATCAACCGGCACCATTTGACGAGAAAAAGATTGACACGTGTAAAGCACGCAACGTCTATGACAAGAACATGCATTATACAGGAGACTGTAACAAAAGAGGCAGAACGCTCCCTAATCCCATATATGCTAAGCAGCCCACCTGCTGCCCCCTTTACTTACGTTATTTACATTTTTGATGATAGTTTTGATGGAAAACATTTTGTTTTGGGTAGAACGTTTTTGTTTTTCCTCCACTCTGCCTACCATATTTCTAAACATATCTTGGCGGAAGTCTATAGTCAAAATATCTTGAAAGATTTCAGGGACAGTACCTTCTAATTATTTAACCTGGTCTAATGTTTTAGCAGCATAAGTTTGTGCGCCGGTCCCTAAAACAGTTCATGAAGTGTTGGTGAAACAGAATATGATAACTTGCCACCGGATAATTTCACTTTTTACTTCCCGCAAAACTACAACGAGGTCATTCTACAGGTCTCGATTGTTAATCTTTCTCTTAGCCGTAGACTTATACAACAGACTACCATTAGCACCTAACATATTACGTGCTTGTGAGTGACCTCCGAGCTTTCCCTAAAAGAGCAGCTCGCTCATTTTCACTTCAGCACCGTTACAGGACCGTTTTGTGCAAAAGTGTTTCACCCCAAGAATCTTGTCATCCCAACCGATCGCGAGGAACGAAGGGGCTCTGAGATCTTCGCTTCGTGATCAGACACCCGAAGGCAACATTGCCTTAATAAATGAGAAAATATTTGTACAACAGAATCGTTGATTGATATGTGGAGTTTAACGTCCCAAAACCACTATATGATTATGAGAGACGCCGTAGTGGACGGCTCCGGAAATTTAGACCACCTGGGGTTCTTTAACGTGCACCCAAATCTGAGCACACGGGCCTACAACCTTTCCGCCTCCATCGGAAATGCAGCCGCCGCAGCCGGGATTCGAACCCGTGCCCTGCGGGTCAGCAGCCGAGTACCTTAGCCACTAGACCACCGCGGCGGGGCCAGAATCGTTACGCTGCCCACGAGGAAGAAATAGACCTACTTTAAAGCATTCACCTATTTTATATGACGACCACTGCGTTACCCTCGTTTTACGCATACCAAGAATATTGAGAAACGTTACATGTGTGAAAAAATATTCCCAGTATTTTTGGCAAGTTTTTAATGATGCAATGCTTCAAACACATCACGCTCGAGGGTGATTGTGGCTTCTTTCATTGTGTTTTTTTTCGTCGCGTCATGCTGAGCTCCGTTTAAAGCTCTTCTTAACTGGCTAGTTGCATTCACCCAGATCACCGCTGGTGATTTTTAGAAAAAAGATGCTGTCTTCGCAGCTCTTGCTGATAGCGAATATGTCCCGTTGCAGTGGTCTATGAAATGCTTCCCTCGAATAGGAGATATATTTTTAAAGAAAAGGGAAAAAAGGCCTTTACACTAGCCGTGTAAAGCTTGACAAACAGTGGAGCTGGTTGATCTTGGGGACTTAAAGGGGCCCTGCAACACTTTTGAGCATGGTCAGAAAACGCTCTCGATCGATAGTAGAAGCTCCCGAAAACACGCGAGCAAAATGTTGTAGCGCAGCACGTGGCCTGAAGTTCACAATAAATTATCAAAGTCAGCTGAAAATCGCCGTCTCTTTTCTCGACAAATGACGAAAGATGCTCGAAAATCACACGAAGATTGCCCACTTATGAGCCATTGGCTAATTTGAAAATGGCGCGCTCGGTTGTTACAGAGTTCGCCTCGAGAGGCCGTCACTTGTTCACGCGTGCGCGTGCGATCACACTGGAAAGCCGCGTATTCGAAGAAAAAAAGAAGAAAAAAGTGTTCAAGGTCACGCGGCACGCGTCACGTTTTTTGTTTGCCCTTCCCATCCCTCCCTGCTTAGATTTCAGCGTCGGGACGAGACAAAAGAAAATGCGATTACAGCGTGTGGCGAATCTTTGTAACTCCGCTCGTATTGAACGAATTCTTAAAATTTTTTTTGCATTGAATTTGTGAGGCAATAAACTTTTCCAGTGTATTAATTTCATGGTTACTCAAAAAAGTGTTTCAGGGCTTTTTTAACGTGGCTTTCTTCACTAATGCTAGGTCTTTTCTTGGTGCAGGCAGAGTAGAGTCGGACCACTGCCAGTCACAGACCATACAACAATGCCCCAACTTGAGCGCCAGAACTAACGTTCAATGCTGGCTCTGGCACCCCTAGGGTTTTACGTCGCTCGTACTTGGCTGGCGCGGCGGGCAAACTCGGTAGGGCAGCACCGGCAACTAGCTCTGTCAGTGGGTGCGCTTGAGAAGCGACAGCAAGCCCGTGGCATCTTGCGAGCTTCCCGTCCGGGCCTTCAGGTGCCTCCACCGTTGAAACAATGACAGCGCCCCACCGGCAGCGGCCATCGAAACAACATCTAAGCCTTTTTTTTGACAACTTTGTTTTATATGTAAGACTTGAAAATTCTAGACATAAAAACCATTTCTAATTTATTTTAGGCAGTCAGAAGCATGACTATAGTGGACGACACTTTACTTAAGTAGAAACCAACTGGCCCGAATTTCAGGTTTAAATGTAAGCACGAGTTTCTGGTATTACATCAGACTACATGCGTCTCCGGTCATGCACCGAACTCGTAATGCCCGTTTGAACGAACGAAAATTGACTGGAAAAGTTGACCAAGGTGAATTCTCACCAATTCCTGAAGTTGTAGCTCAACGCCCAAGTGCCATGTGAAACACTATGATATGCCGAGAAGCTTAGCGGAGCAGATCGAGCAGGACCGTGACCAACCGCGTGTGGTGTCTCGAGGAAATGCATGCAGCTGTTGATGATACCTGCTTTCCTGTTTCGGTCGCCTTACGTCGATCGAACATTCGTCAAAAAATTATTATTATTAATACTGGAAAGTTCCTATTTTCCCGCAAAGGCCAAGAAAAACTCAAGCGCTTGCCGAATATACAGGGGCTGTTGTGCTGGAGATGACAAACTGAGAGGAGCTCCTCCTCCCACCTGAATTTAAGCCCTGGTCAGCAGGTGTAATGTTGTTCAATAAAAGCGTGGAACTGCCCCATGATTCACACCACCTGAATTACATAACGCGTGGGCGTAGTTTGAAGCATGCCCGCCAATTTTAAGGGCTCAACCACAGCCCCCCTCATCAAGAAGGGTGCAAATACAGGGACTTGCAGTGGGTATACTTTGTTACCTCAAATAATGATGATACAATGATGCATTATGACTTACTGGTTGGCTTTTCCTTTTGAGTCGCCAAGAAAACCTGTAAGTTGTTTTTTTTTTCAATCTTTTTTCAACGAGGTGGCTGCAACGGTTATCGATATTGCTACAGATGAATCTATGGCACAGAGAATAATGCCGAGGATCTTTATAAGAAGGGCAAAATTACGTCATTGAAGAGTAGAAGTATTAAGACTCATCGTTCCCGAGCGTAGATAGGTCTTTATGGCTTTCAAAATGTCGGGTGCCACCATTTGGTGTGAAGACCGTTTGTAATGGTGACTAAGCTCTCCACCCGCTTAATATCAACCAATATTACACCCAACAAACAATTACGCGTTTTCATATTTCACCTATTTATGTCACAGTCGTATCAAATGTTTTGCATAGAATGCATATGAGACAGCGTTACTTCAATCGCTATGCGCCAACTTTCACAATGATGCATCTGCTGTTTTCCGAACGTGGACAATCTATGCAAATATATTTAAGAACTCTGTTAGCGTCCGTGGGTCACTTGGCATATATCCAGGATAGTTGTGTGACGCGCACAGTTACTTGTGCTAATCATTATATCCAATTAGGCTTTGAAATTTTCGGTCAGACACATATTAAGCTACAAGCTACATATAGACGCAAGATAGTATTTCACGTTTACTCTCGAGACCTCCAGTCGTTTATCTCTGCAGATTTATTCATAATTGCGCTTGGCGGACAACAACTACCGGACAAATGGTGAATCTAGAAGGACCAATGCGGTGAAGCGTTTGACAACTCTGAACAGTTCACGCTTTAAACGGTAACAACAATCTGTCCGTCTTAGAAGGTGCGAGGCGGGGAATAAATGTTCATATTCATCATCGTCATAACCTTTAGCAGTGCCTCGCGTGCGAACGTGCCAAGGACTCGCGAGGGAAAAGAAGCAAAAGAGCAAACGGCTTTTGATCGAACGCCAGTCGTAGCAGTCATAACTGATTCATTATCAGTGTGCTCTTCTCTGTCCGCATCTGGTCACTCACGTATAGTGAAACTTTTTAAATCGTTGATCCCCTGTCATCTCCGAAGTATTCACTTAATCTGGACACCAGGGCACAAAGGTTTGTTGTTAAACGAACTAGCTGATTCTCTTGCGAAGGCATCCCTTTCGACACCAATTATTCCTATTTTCCCTCATACAGTATACATTACGGTGGCGCGATTTCGCACACCTAAAATCAGGCAAAATTTATCTGACCCTGCACTGACGGCTTCTCCAGAGTACAAACACTTGTTATTTCCCTGGCGCGGTGAACTGACTAATTCAAGGATGATGGAAGTTGTCATCACGAAATTTCGTTGCCGCGTTACCTCCCTCAATTTTTACTTGCATAGATCAGGCATATTGAATTCCCCTATGTGCATTTACTGTAATCAAGAGGAAACGATCAGTCATTTTTTATTACATTGTCGCCATTTCGATTTATTTAGGCAAAGCATACTAACACCACCTCTTCAAAGACTGGGCTTGCAACTATCACAACCTGATCTTCTTTCATTTGGGGCCTCTACACTGGGTTTCAGCCACAGGGATGTTTTATTCGCCGTTCAAGAATACATCACTGCGACTAAACGATTTTCTTGCTAAATTGCTGTCTCACTATTTTTTTTCTTTTTTTCTGCAAACTTGATACCGGTATTTCAAATCAAAATTAAGTTACAAAAAAAATTGTAGGAATGACGCAATGCTGAAAGTTTAGGGCAAATTCACCTTATAATCGGCCAATCCCCTTCTTTGGGTACGAGAAATTCGCACAAGGAAAACAACAACAACAACAACGCTTGTTTCTTCTACCGCTGCCTGTCCAGCTGATCCACAGAAGCAACGCTGCCTCTGTAAGTCCAGCAGACGTGTGTCACAACCTCGTCTCATCGACGATGAACTGAACGAGGCGTTCCAAAGAGGCTGCGTCTTCGACCACCAAGCCACAAACGACTGGGCCTGCTGTCAAGTGGTTCACAGGCAATGCGCGTGCGCCCGATGGTCGGGCATGAGGCTGGCACTATGTGTGCTGTTCCAAGGGAGGATGACCAGCGCCTACTGTACTTCCCAGGTGGAGGCGGAGCTGTGCTGCATCCATGGGCAGCAAGCCTGCTGAGTCCTCAAGACCAAGCTTCGTGTTCATCCAGGCCCTATACGAAAAGTGTAATGCTCGCGTCATCGAACGCACCATGAAACAAACGCTGTTTGAAGGCTTCAGCGTCTTCGGGGCAGCGGGCAGCGCCAGCAAGGCCTCCGCCAGGCCTGTTTTGGAGGAGCGCCCTAGAGCGGTCGGCGTCACGATGAAGGAACTGCACCAGCTTGTCGACAGGTATCGATCCATGGGTCTCATTTGCACGGTCGGCGGTGATTACCTCGAGGTGCACCACGGGGTAATTCGGCGCTTGCTCTCCTCCATTGCGTTGTCGGTCTTTGCGAGAGACAGTTCGGCTGGGGGCATCTTCAGCCTGAACAGCCACGCAACATGCACCGGCAACGTTGTTCGCCTCCTCAACAACTGGTGCCTCCTGTTCGACCCCTTGGACAAGACCGAGTACGGCCACTTCTACCGACAGCATTTTTTCCGAAGACTCGTAGCGTCCAAGCAGGATCAGAACTTCATGTTTGTCAACGCTCTTGACAAAATTAAGGGCAATGCGTACGCCATCGAGCGCACCACAAAAGAGATGTTGACGACGGTTCTTGGTGGTTTCCCCTTTTCCGGGGCAGCGGGCGGTGCCATCAAATCCCCCACCACGCCTGTCTTGGAGGAGCGCCCCGGAGTTGTCTGCGTCATGATGAAAGAACTGCAACATTGGGACGACAGGCTTCCATGCATGGGTAAGACTTGTGTGGTCGCGGCTGACTACCTCGAGATGCATCACGGGGTGGTTCAGCGCTTGCTCTCCTCAATTGGGTCGGCGGTCTTTGTGGGGAATGATTCGGCTGGGGGCCTCTTCAGCCCGGAGAGGCACATGACATGCATCAGCTATGGTGTTCGCTTCGTAGAAAACCGGTGCAATATGCCCGAGACCAAGTCTGACTACTTCTGCGGACAGCTTGGTTACCGAAGTCTCAAGGCCAATATGGATCAGAGCTTCATGATCACCAAGACCCTTCAGAAAACCAAGGGCAACGCGTACGTCTTCATAAGCACTATCAAAGGATTGTGGACGACGCTTTTTGAGGGTTTTGGGTGCTTCTGTGCAGCGGCCGATGCAGGCAGAAGCTTGAGGGTGCCGCTACAACAAGCTCTCGTTCAACTAGCATGTTGGATTGACTGCGGACGACAAAACATCAGTTCAACGAGAGGGCACGTGTGCGTTTTGATTATGTTTACGCACTGATTTATTGTAGGAGAAAAATATAGCTGATGAAACGGGTGTTACCAGATTTCCGGAGTGCTCGGAGCAGCGTTGCGAACTCCTCCGAAAATTGGGAGAGGTCGGCTTGTTTCCCGGTGTTGGGAGAATCTCTGGATACTGTGGGCGCAACTTCGGTTCCTAAATATGCGTGACAACTGTCCAGGGAACTTTGACTGTGACTTTGCGCTCAAATGTATGTGCAGCTGCTTTTGGTGCAAATGCACGCTGGGATCACTGTGCTAGAGCAGGCGTTTCAGCTGGCAGTGCAAGATTTGTTCGCCCAGCTCGATAAGCTTCTTGGTGAAAAGTGCAACTTTACGTTTTCCTTCGGCGCCTATCCTATTTCCGAGGTGTGCCCTTTAGGGGTGTTAGTGGACATCATCCCCTCATTTAGAATTTTCGCGCTATAAATACTCGTATGCTCATTATCAAAAAAAAAGCTAATGGCAGCTCGGTCGTGTTTATGTGAAATCATTTGCTCATCCCAGTGGCAGTCGTCATAGTTCACGCTTCGGCGTTATTGTGTAAAATTTTTTACCAGATTTTAAGTACTAAATATACCCATTCTTCACATGCGATTGTTCGGACAGCGAGGGTAAAATGGTGTGGCGCAGGTCAATTTAAATATTTTTGAAAGCCGTGGCATAACAAGACAGAATGCAGTAGCATATATGTTGTATACAAGATCGATCAAACGTTCCCAGGCTATATACTATCTCACTATAGCACCGTATCCTGCGAACTGTTGACGCACACTGTACGTCGGCAAGTGCTTGCACTGCGTACATAATTCCATGGAATGTCACGCTAAGCACACTCACATCATACTTGTTCAGATGTTTCGCTTGGTCGAACATAATCAGCTCTGTGTGTTGTGAGTGATGATTAAAAGTATTTAGTTCTCGCGGGGGTAAAAAACTATTGGCAAACTTTGGTATCGCGAAATCTTTCATAACACAGACCTCATACTCGCACTCACGTTCGCGAAAAGCCGTCTTATAATAATGGTTCGTATTGTTATCTACACGTTAATGCTACTTGCGTCTCCGCGCGCAATTGAGACTTCAGTGGCAACTGCTAACTTCGCCTTGTGTGCGCCGCACGTGCGCCAGTGCGAGGATAATCAGCGTCTTGCGTCACGGAGCGGCCACTCGGAAATCGCTGATCTATGACGCATTTTTTCGAGGGGGATAACAGGTGCAGTTTCAGACGCCTTGCAACAATGATGCTGCGTTTTCACCCTACAAAAGTTTTCAAACATATTGGCATGAATTTTTGTATAACAAAAAATTATGTTCGAAAAACTATATATATATACATAGAAAGAAAAAGTTTGGCAGATCTTACGTACTTGGGAATCGACGTCCTGCGTCGGTGACTTTTTGCTTTTTGCTGAAGGTGACTTTTTTGCTGTTTTTTTCTAGAGCGACACGTTATGAAATAGCGCTAATTATATATACAAATGTTGCACGCACAGGCATATGTTGACGAGTTGCAGATGTTTATATAACCGGCTGTTTGCCTTGCTCAACAATACCAATTGAAACTTGCGCATTAGAAACACCATAAGCTAATATGAAGCGCTGAGGCTCGCGATGACGCTGGCCGTGTACACTGCTACATAAATCGACTTCAACGCATGGCCCGTAACCACAATGGATGTTAACCAGACGTGACAACTGTATCAAAGCAGTACATATGCAATGTTCATGAAAATAGGTAGGCAGCACTGCAACCACTACTGATGTTTCACGAATATCAGCATCTATTTGAATTGGGGTTCTGAGACCTGGTGTAGCTTTGAGGTGGTATGCTTGACTGCCACGCAGAATGCTTGGGTTCGATTCCTGCTTGGATCCTGAAACTTACTTTATGTTCTCGTTGAGTCGACGCTCCCGACGTCGGGTATTGCTTAGCGCTCACGTGTTAAAATTGTCCATGTGCGTTCTCGTTATTCCAGGATAGATACTAAGTGTCAATCACCTGTGGCACATACCCGCATACCAGTGGCACATAACCGCCCGTGGGTATGTGCCACTGTTTGGTGGAAAGTGTCTGACGACCTACGTGACGCGGTCGTGACATTATTCATGTCTTGACCAGCGCGTCATATTCGTCTATTCATCTTACGTTCCCATGCTAATTTTGGTTCACGCCAAGTTAAGGGGGTGACCACGAGAGCACCCAAACGTAAACGGCTAGATAGATACGCTCAAGGTCACCGAAGTTCGCTAAGAAATGCTTCGGATTAAAAAAAAAACAAGGTAACATGGTGTAATTGTAAGTTTTCAAAGGCAGCATCGCCACTGTGCGCGTTTTGTGCAGAATTGGAAAAAATGGGTAATTTCTTTTCGACTTGCAGGCTGCCTACTGCAGTGCAAAAAACCTATAGAAATACCTTAACAGGGTATTGGAATGGATTTATCTGTGCCGGTCATTTTGCCTTTCGAAGCCTATAGTTCTGGGTTTTCCTATGCGAAGGTATGCGCGGCTCTTAGGGACTATATAAATGAGACTAATTGGTTGTATAACTAATCAGTAGTATTATCCTAAGGTCTCCGCAACATCATATACGTATAAAAATACGGACATTGTGCGGTTTTCGAAAGTTAAACCACACTGTCACAGAACGAGCGCTAAAAAAGAGCGCGCCGCCAAATCCTTGCGACAACGGGCGGCAGAAACGCCGCGAGGTAAAAAAAAAAGAAAGCAAACATCCAAGGCTCCCGGGCGCGCGCTCTCCCCGACGAAGCACGGCTTCGCAGACGAACCTCCTCACCCCACAGCGGCGGCCGGGCAAGCGCTAGAAATTTCCAGAAGGAACGGGGCGGGGTCAGACCGAGTGAATCACCCTTAGGAGAGGGCAGTCGAACCGTCTCGTGCCTCTCCCCAGCCTTCGCTGCGCGTCGCGCCGACGAAATGAGGAGAACGTTCTGGAAGGTGGCGCGGAACGTATTTAATCGAGCAGCCGAGACGAGAAAGCAGGAGGTGACGGAAGTTAACGCCAGAGCGCGTAGGAATTCCGCCGTGGAGTCGGCGAAGGTTCTGCCCGTAGTGACAGAACAGGAGGAGACGGAAGTGAGCGCCAGAGCGCGTAGAGATTCCGCCGTGTAGTCGGCGAAGTTTTTGGTCCGTAGGGACGGCTCGAGCTACAGGCAAGAGCGTGGGTTTACCGCTATCGAGCGAAGACGCGGGCAACAGCTGCGTGTGTGAAGCCGACGGATTTCCGGCGAAGAAGTTTGAAGCTTGGAGAGTGGCCTATTGAAGACGGGAGTTTTCCTGGAAGAGAAACTCCGGCGAGGTTTCCTGGAAAAGAAACTTCAGAGAGCTACAGAACGACAACAACGCTGGACTTTGAGTGAGTGATTCTCGGAAGAGTATCATTCAGACTTTTGTTCCAAGGACTTTGGACTGAATAGGTTTTCTATCGCTTTAGTCCTTAAGTGTCTTGGTTGTTCAATGCATGTGACTGCATTGTAGTGCGTATTGTTGTCCGTGTCCGTTGTTTCAAGTGTGGCGGATTGTATTGTGTAGTACGTTGATTGATTGGTTTGATTGGTGACATATTGTATGTAACTAGTGTGGAGTGTGCATTGTTGTGTATTATTTTCGATCTGCCATTATTGAGAATATAATTTGTTTGTTTATCAACTCTCGGCTCTGACTTGTTCTTTGGGCCCCGACCGGCGTCCGCTGGCGCACCAAAAAGGACCACTTCAAAATTGTCCACGCTTTCGTGGTGCGGTTCGGGGGGCCGATACTTCTACTCTTGGAATTAGCCCGGCGATCGCCTCCCTAATTAACGGGACAGGTGTGACAATTAATCTGGCGTCCGCGATACAGGACCTTTTGGTGCACAGTGTGTCCAAAGTAGTGAGAAAGAGCCTCGAGTTGTTGATAGTGCTATCGGAACGATTTTGTGTGTTGTTCAGTGTTCTCGTTAACGAGTGCAGGGGAGTGCTCCGATAGACTGATTTAGGCAGATACTTTTTGCACGCGGCAAGGTTTTATTTGCGAGACACCATGGATCTCGAAAATTAAGTTGCTCTTGGTGAAAAGATGGGTCTTTCTGGCGCCGAACTACGGAAGTGGGTCACCCAGAAGGAAAAAGAAGAAAAAGAGAGAGCCAAAGAAGAAAAAGCAGCCGAGCTGGAAAAAGAGAGGTTGGCGGTCGAAAGAGCCAAAGCGGAAAAAGAAGCTGAGTTGGAGAGAGAGAGGTTGGCAGCTGAGAGGGCCAAGGAAGAAAAAGCAGCTGAGTTGGAACGAGAGAGGTTGGCAGCTGCGAGAGAGAAAGAAGAAAGAGAGCTACAATTGAAGTTGGAGCTGGAGAAAGAAAGACTGGCAGCTGAGAGGGCGAAAGAAGAAAGAGAGGAAAGGGAACGGCAGCGTCAGCACGAGATGGAACTCGAGCGGCTCCGTTTGGAACAGCGAAGCGAAACTCCCGTCCAAGCTAGAGTTGAAAGCAGCGAACGGGAAGATCACGGCTTCCGCTTGAACCCAAGCAAGCTGCTCGTAGCGTTTGATGAAAGGAAGGACGACCTAGACGCGTACCTCCACAGATTTGAGACGATTGTGAGGAGCCAGAATTGGCCGGAACAGCAATGGTCAACTGCTTTGAGTACCTGCTTGAGTGGTGAAGCGCTCAGTGTGTACGGTAGGCTGACGCCGACCGATGCAGCCAACTACGCAAAGGTGAAAGCTGCTTTGCTGAAGCGATTTAGATTCACTGTGGAAGGATTCCGGGACAGATTTCGGACAGAAAAGCCAGCTGATGGGGAGACGGCTACGCAGTATGCCGCCCGACTTTGCCATTATTTCGACAGATGGATTGAACTTTCAGGGACAGCGCAAGAGTACGATGAACTTAGAGAACTCCTCATTAGAGAGCAATTCCTTACTAGTTGCCACCCGAGCCTGTCGTAGTATTTGAAAGAGAGGAAGGCTGAGTCACTCGAAGGAATGCTTGAATTGGCTGATCAATTCTTGGAAGCGCAAGGTGGAACTAATCTGGCCACAGTCAAGAAGGAGTGTCCTGAAGATTCGAAGAAATCGGCTCCCGAAAAAAAGAAGCGTGCACCGGAGAACATTCTGCGATGTTTTCTGTGTAACCGAGTGGGTCATCGCGCGAAAAACTGTCGAACGATCTTTACGAGCGCTACGGTTGTAAAATGCTTCAAGTGTGGTCAGACTGGGCACAAGGCAGACGCATGTCGTAACGGAGCGAGTCAAACTCACCAGGTATCCTGTGCACAAGTGGCACCAAAAACCGTTGATGACGTCACCGATGGTTTCGTAGAGTTGAAAAATGGGGAGAAAATTCCTATTGTGGGTGCCGTAATGTCAAAACAGCCAACCGGTGTCACGAAGAGAATGCCAGCGCTGCCTGGAAAAGTTGCGGGCAAAAAGATTACGGTGTTAAGAGATACCGGCAGCTCCACTGTTATCGTACGGAGAAATTTGGTACGGGAAAGTCAGTTGACAGGCAGAACGAAACCGGTTTGCCTAATTGACCGTACGGTTCGGATGCTTCCCGAAGCAGAAATTGAGGTTGAAACCCCGTACTTCAGCGGTAAGGTTACTGCTTTATGCATGACGACCCCCCTGTATGACCTTGTCATCGGAAACATCGACGGGGCGCGAGGGCCAAGTGATCCAGCATGGTTGGGAGAAGACCCGAAGATAGAGCCCTCGCCAACACAGTGGCCGCGAGATACAGTGGAGGAGCATCCCGTGACGGATCTCACTAGAGCCCAAGGTGAAACCGTGGCGCAAGAGACAGCGAAGGAGAAGACGATCGTGTCGAATAAGTTCACGGGCCGAGCAACCGGACTTACGTCGGCACGACCTCAACCGACTGACAGTGTAAAGGAGACGGAGTTGGCCAGCCGGGCAGAATGTAGAGGCATGATCAAGCGGGTAAATAAACAGATAGGACCCGTCGAATGTAATGACGCGTTAACGGTGTCGGAAGAGACAACGATGGCTGAGACGACGCCTCAGATATCGTCGTTGGAAAGGGCTCGCCGAAAAAGAACGTGGAAACACAAGAAGAGATCGAGCGAGCACCGCAAGAAAGGACGCAAGCGCAGCTCGAAACACACAGGATAGGTGCTGAGGTGGAATCAGAATGTGTTTGGCAGGGCTGAGTGACATATGTTGTGTTAATGTTCTTGTTATCCTGTGTCTCAAGTGGATGTCGAGCGAGTCAGTGTTCTGTGCGATGATGTGATGTATAGTGTTGTATAATTGTTGTATAGACAGAACTTTGTACGTTTGTATTGTTTGGAATGTGTGATGAAGTGTTGTAGGCATGTACCTGTGGCTATATTTCATGTGTTGTGGAATTGAACTACAAAGTACAATTGTATTAAGTGATCTATATTGAATGTGAAGTGTTATGAGCGACTGATGGTGTTACAGTCTGTGAGAGTGTGTGGTGACTGTTCGCGCTCGTCTGTGGAGTTTTGAATATTATGAGATAATATTCTTAAAGTGGGGGGCAGTGTCACAGAACGAGCGCTAAAAAAGAGCGCGCCGCCAAATCCTTGCGACAACGGGCGGCAGAAACGCCGCGAGGTAAAAAAAAAAGAAAGCAAACATCCAAGGCTCCCGGGCGCGCGCTCTCCCCGCAGAAGCACGGCTTCGCAGACGAACCTCCTCACCCCACAGCGGCGGCCGGGCAAGCGCTATAAATTTCCAGAAGGAACGGGGCGGGGTCAGACCGAGTGAATCACCTTCAGGAGAGGGCAGTCGAACCGTCTCGTGCCTCTCCCCAGCCTTCGCTGCGCGTCGCGCCGACGAAATGAGGAGAACGTTCTGGAAGGTGGCGCGGAACGTATTTAATCGAGCAGCCGAGACGAGAAAGCAGGAGGTGACGGAAGTTAACGCCAGAGCGCGTAGGAATTCCGCCGTGGAGTCGGCGAAGGTTCTGCCCGTAGTGACAGAACAGGAGGAGACGGAAGTGAGCGCCAGAGCGCGTAGAGATTCCGCCGTGTAGTCGGCGAAGTTTTTGGTCCGTAGGGACGGCTCGAGCTACAGGCAAGAGCGTGGGTTTACCGCTATCGAGCGAAGACGCGGGCAACAGCTGCGTGTGTGAAGCCGACGGATTTCCGGCGAAGAAGTTTGAAGCTTGGAGAGGGGCCTATTGAAGACGGGAGTTTTCCTGGAAGAGAAACTCCGGCGAGGTTTCCTGGAAAAGAAACTTCAGAGAGCTACAGAACGACAACAACGCTGGACTTTGAGTGAGTGATTCTCGGAAGAGTATCATTCAGACTTTTGTTCCAAGGACTTTGGACTGAATAGGTTTTCTATCGCTTTAGTCCTTAAGTGTCTTGGTTGTTCAATGCATGTGACTGCATTGTAGTGCGTATTGTTGTCCGTGTCCGTTGTTTCAAGTGTGGCTGATTGTGTTGTGTAGTACGTTGATTGATTGGTTTGATTGGTGTCATATTGTATGCAACTATTGTGGAGTGTGCATTCTTATGTATTGTTTTCGATCTGCCATTATTGAGATTATAATTTGTTTGTTTATCAACTCTCGGCTCTGACTTGTTCTTTGGGCCCCGACCGGCGTCCGCTGGCGCACCAAAAAGGACCACTTCAAAATTGTCCACGCTTTCGTGGTGCGGTTCAGGGGGCCGATACTTCGGCTCTTGGAATTAGCCCGGCGATCGCCTCCCTAATTAACGGGACAGGTGTGACACACACATATCATTATTATTAAAAAATAACTCAAAAGATGGTGCTGGCTAGAGTTTTCGGAGCTCGACCGAAATAACCGAGCCGCCACGCATACCATTAATTTACTCGTTGCGCGGAGAACCTGCAGGCACGGCAACTCTGTGCTTATTTTCACACATGCTTACTTAAAGAGGTAAGAATCGGAGCAGTGGTTTGATCGCTTGCCGCGGGGGCCACTTGGCCGATCATTGTGAGCGGTGTGGATGCACCCCAGCATTTGTGGCAACTCGGGTGTTGCGACTGGATCATGACCAGATCCAACGTGAGATCCGTACGGCCATGTATACACACAGGGAGGCAGATAAATCTGTAAGTATGCCCTCAATTAGCTTCTTGGAAGGGCGCATGCACGACGCGAAGCTTGCATTAACGGCAGAATGGGGAGGTTACTATCACTTTAACTTTTGTTGTTGTTTTTCATTTTATATGTAACGTGTCCAGTGTCAAATTTTCGCTTGAAATCTAGCGATCGTCTTGTGCACATATTTCTCTGTTCTTGTTTGGTTCCGATAGCGCAAACGCCTTGGGAATTAGAAAGTGACAAACTTTAGGTGGTAGCAGCAGGCAGCATTGTGAACCAGAAAACTAACAGTTCCACCGTGTTGTCTGGTCGCAACGCGCTGCGCGCGAAAGCGACGTGGATGTCCTGATATCAATTACAGGAAGTTTGCCGAATACTGTCAATGAGTTGTGCGACGTCTTGAATTACCTAAGTGCCGAGATGTTAGCGGTATACCTTTACTTACACCAGCGAATGTTTCATGCTGTTCGATGTATATATCAGGCAGCGCTGGTCAGCTGCAGTGCTCCGAGCATCAGCGTAGGGGCTATACATAGTGCGTACCTTGCCGCACATGAACGCTGATGCATGCATGTTGTTTACTGCTGCATATGCTGAAAAATTACTTACGTGGCCTTTATTTTATGTAAACATCGATTGATTGACTCGCAATAAAATAAGTTATTGATGCAAGTTTGTGTGATCAGCATTGTCATTTCACTCGGCCTTGTACGTGGCCTCACAACTTACTCAAATAAGTATGCAATATATTTGTGAGCTTCTAGCAAGTAGTTTACTGCAATGTACTATACTAATACGAGGAACAATCGCGTTAGTGGCCGGGCCCACAAAAGTCAATTCTGCTCGCTGCACAGGCCCCGTTTGCAAAACGAGCGTGCTTTTCATACACAGCGAAGCATAACAACTAGGATACTTGTTAGTTAGCACTCATCTGTAGTTGTGATTACGTTTCGTGCGTTGTTTTTGTTTAAACAGCGTGTTACATGTCTGGCCGTAAACGTTGTTAGTTCTCTGTCGTTCTGTGTATGTTGTTTTTGTGCGTCATTTTGACGTGAGCAGCCGCTGCACGTTTCAATCTGCTTGCCGTTCTCATCGTTACGTTCCAAGTTGTTTCTACTGCAATTATTGCTTAGCCCTTGTTGTTAAACTGTGATTTTTTAGTTCTTATTCTTTTGAAAACGTCAGTTGAGAGTAAAACATTCCCGGTTATAAGTAAAATCGTAATTGTTTGATATTTTCACAACTGCCACCAGAATCCAAACGGCACTACTATCGCGTCTAATTTTCGTCCCCATTACCTCTGTAGGCATGTAACTCCTTCAGCGATGGCGCAAAGGATTTTTTGCGGACACCCGATGTTTTATCTAGAGCTCTAAGAGCCACCCGTTTTCGGCGCCCTTAAAGCTGTTAAAAATACTCATGTTTTCTCGAATTGTTTTCACAGCTAGGTGTGTTGCTTTAAAGGTGTGTCTGGGAATTGCCTGAAAAGCTACTGTTTGTCTCCTGCGCAGTGTGGTCCGCGAGGCCACCGAGGTGAACGTGGACATGCGCATTGGAGTGCACACTGGAAACGTGTTGTGCGGTGTGCTGGGCCTGCGCAAATGGCAATACGATGTGTGGTCCGACGACGTCACCTTGGCCAACCACATGGAATCCGGCGGTGTTCCAGGGTGAGTCTTCTGTGGGTCTTTTGGCTCTCTTTGTCAACATTTATGGTTTTATGTTATGCGTTTACAGCTGTTCGCAAAGTTAAAAAAGTATTTTACAGTGTCCTCTTAGTTCTCTGTCACGCCTTTGTCGAGCTAATGCGTATTCAAGACTACGAAGCCAGTATTACGACAGCGAGATCTCGCGGCTGATTTGCACGCCCATCACTTTCTCAGAAACCGCTGTACTGTTTTCGAGGTCAAGTTTGGAAAAGAAATAATTTTTTTACATTTGTCGGGGTGGCTTCGCACTTGCGGCGCTGCGTCGTTTGGTACGATGTCGCAAGGTGAAAATCCTGGTCATGGCGCGTTGCCGCATTTCAATGCAGCAATGCAAATGCACCCATGTACCGGGAATTTAATGCATGCTGAAAATCGTAGAGTGCTCAAAGCTAACACGGATTGCTCATTTACGACATTCCTCGTAATCAGCTAATGGGTTTGGTTCACCTCACAGTATTGTTTTGATTTTGATATAAAGTTTCGTGTGGCACGCATTTTCTCTGTTTTCTGTCCCTATTGCCGTTGCAACTGACCTAGCCTCGCTAGGCTTTTCAAAGCGATGGCGGTATTGAAGCCTGTATACTCCATCTCAGGAGCTCTCTTCAGCAATGCGAAGCTTACACGGCCCCTTAGCCTATAGGAGGGGCATTAAAACCCTTCACATGTATTTATTCGCGTCACAAGATCTGCTCCACAATTTCCTAAAATTAACTATAGGAGACCGTGGCGCTTTAGCGATCATTCAGTCACGATGGGAATGATAGGTAGTGCACGAATTTGCCTAGTCCTCACACTTGTAGGATTCGAAGGAGCTTGTGGCTTTGTTTCTTGTGTTTTGTTTTTGTATCGAATTAAGAAATGAACCATTGTGAGCTTCGTGAACTGATTTGCTGAATCTACCAAACTTTGTTTTGCGGCATAGCGTACTCAGGCCTCATCGAGCGAAATGAAGCCCAAAAGAACAAAGATTAGACAAATCAGTGCACTACCCATCATTCCCATGCTGGCTGAAGTGCGGTCGTTCCATCTCCTATAGAAACCAGCGAAAGAGTTCGCTCTAAAGTGTATTTACAGGAAACTCGTTGGTCTGCTCAGCGTCTCCCTGACATCTGCTCGCACGCGTAGGGTGATCAAGGTGAACATAAAGCATCGCCGAAAGAAATTATTGCGCCCATCTCAGCTGGTGCCCTGCGATTCAAATTGACGAAGTCGTAATCGTGTGCTGTGTAACTCGTAAGTTAAATAAGTTCGGCAGATCCGACGCACCTTGCGAGTGAATGTCTGCCGAATCATGCGGATGGAAGGTGAATGTATTTTGTATATTTTAATTGGGTAGCAGGTTATGAAGTGGCGCTAAATATATGCACAAATTCACGAACACGCATTTCTTTTTACACGCACAAACAGCCGCATATCTTTTTATATTATCAGTTTTTTTACAGTTGGCGTAACGATGCGAACAGCTACATAGATATTAGACACACCAGAAGCGGTAGGCTGATATTAAGCACAGCTGCTTGCGCTGTTGCACGCGAGGATGATAGCACTCAACACTGCTACACAAATCAAATTCAGCGGATGGCGTCTAACTCCAATTTACGTTAACCCTACATGACGGGTGTATCATAGGAGTACATATGCGATGGTTATAAAACTGTATATCCAGTACTGCAACCACGATTGACGTTACACAAACATTAGTGTATAATTGAAAAGTATATTCGGGACCTGGCGTGGTTCTGTTGTAGGATACTTCTCTTATTAGTTGCACGTTCCGGGTTGGGTAAAATAACCTAGGAAGAAGAGAGCGAGAGCACTTGAAGCGGGGACGCTTGGAACTTACGGCAGAGCGCTGCCAAGCTGAATCTCAATAAAAGTGTGTTAGCCAAAATCCTTTACGACGGAGTTGAGTTTAATCACGTTAACGCTATCGTTCGAACATTTGGTGCCGAAACCCGGGATTGAAAACCAGTGACCTACAGACGGCTACCAATCAACTGCACCGGCATCGACCGACTAAAGTCAAAGCGGACATCACGGCGAGCACAAAAGACGAAAATCATAAACGAGGCTAGTGGTCTCCTCGCTAACAACTCTGCGACTTATGACCAGCTCCACCTCATATATGAGAGACTGAAAGCTAGCAACAACGATCCTAATAACGTGAAAGCCGAAATCAAGCAGCACATTGCCGACAAAACACTTTAGGCTTAGTATAGCGCCAGCCTAAAATACGAAGACAATGCTATTTGCATTCTAGCGGATCTTAGTAGCAAGAAGAATCGCATGCTACAGTCGTCTACCACAACCGAAGGAACGGTCGCTCAAACAGTTGCAGCATCATTAGACGTATCTGGCGTTACACTGCCTAAACTGACAATAGCTCTATTCTCTGTGGAACTATGCAATTGGAGTAAATTTCGAGAATGACTCGACTAAACTTTTTACTGGAGCCCCCGCATGATGGCCACAGAGAAATTAAATCGCCTGTAAATTTATGTTTAAAAATATCCTCCATCGGTAATGAGGGGCCTTCTGACGACTGAGAGCTGCTACAACGATGCTATCACCCTGCTGCAGAGGCACTTCGGTGACAAGACGCGCCTAGAGAAAGAATATTTTGCGAAGCTACGCATGTGGAGCCCTGTCCGTTCGTTCATTGACACCAAAGTTATGCGCAACTTGTACGACCAAGAACTCGTCAGTATCCAAGGCCTAGATGCTCTTGGCATGCATAAGGTCTCCTTCTCATCTGAGCTCACCAACATTCTACTGGCGGGACATAGTTGTGCAGTACCATCGATCGTATGCCGTCCAGGTGTCACCTGACTCGAGAGGCAATGATACACTCGTAGGACTGGGTGGTCATCTCAACTTCCTGTGCATAGAGTTGGAAAGCTTAGAGAAGCGGGACTTTAAAGACTCCAGATGTAGAAAACTCGAAACCCAACCGGTGACAAGTCAGTCGACGTATTCTCGCCGAGGAAACCCCAACTCATCTCTGCTTCACAGTAATTCAGCGCGAGAACCAAGAAAGTACAACTGATCCCTCTTCTCGTCAAATCATCAGAAAACCGAATTGTGCCCAGCTCAGTTACATCTGAAGCAGATGAAGGAACTGCTGTTGAATGACAAGAGATGTTTCCGCTGCTGCTACCAGAAGAAATCGAGCACGGGACTGTAAAAACAAAGATTGCCTGCTCGAGATGCACAGGCCTACATGCTACAACCATGTGTGACCCAGAGAGGAGTGCGCAGCCTACATTTTATGCAAACAATAACGATGACAAAACTACGACAGTGCGGACACCACTGAAAAACCGACACGTAAATGAAAACTCCATTACTTGTGTCTTTCTGAAGACTTTCCGAGCTTGGGCCACAAACAATAACATCTGCCGCTACGTTAGAGAGGTTTTTGACAGTGGTAGTCAGAGTACCTTCATAACTAAAGCTTTATCCAAAAATCTTGCGCTGAAATTAACCTCCCTGTCCTTCCTCATTTATTCCTCCTCCTCCTCCTCCTTGCGCTGAAAAGCGTGGAAACCACTCAGATTGCCCTCAACACTTTCGCAAGTGCATTATACCAAGAGGCTTAAAGGAGTCGCATAGTAGAACTGAGACTGTGAAGTTACGTTTCTGAGAAAAGGATGGTCATCCAAGCCATCTAGATCCCATATATCTGCCAGGTCATCAAACAGGCGACAATGGACGTAGCCTTCGTCGCGTCTTTCAAGAACTTCAGAAAGGATGTCGCCGATGAATTGATCCACCCGTCTGCCATAACGAAAAGTGGTATGAGCGTACTGCTCGACCAGGATCAAATGTGGCAAGTGTTGACAGGTGAAATTTCAAGGTGTGAAGGCAATGAATCGTACTGCACTCAACTCCATGTTGGGATAGACCTTGCAGGAAAGCACATGGCAGTTGATGTCTTGACCAACAGCTACATGAACGCGTACGTGCTCAAAGTTCTCGCTATCGATTCCACCGAGTTTCTGCGTTCCTTTTGGGAACTTGAGAACCATGAGACATTTTGAGAAAACCAGTAGCTTTCTCAATGAAATGTATGAAGTGACCCTTCCTTGGAAGGGTGGATTTGAGCTTTCACGCAACAGACAAATCGGTATTAGTCGACCGAACAAACTCTTCAGCCCTCTCAGCGCCAAGAAGGGACTGCTCGAAACGTATGACCGTACCATAAGAAAGTACTAGACGTGACGAAGTTATATTGTATGCCACACAAGGAGTCACATGTGAACATGCGCTGATGACGAAAATTTGAGTTGTGTTCGACGCTTCGTGACATGCCAAGGGACACAAGTTTCTTAACGACTGCCTTAAAAAGGTGACAATTTGTATCAAGATCTCATGCATATTTTACTATGCTTCATAATGCACCCGGTGGCCACGATTGCCCACATAGTGAAGGCGTTTCTTTAGATGGTGGTACTAGCAGAAGAAGTAATACTGTTCGCTTTCTTTTCATGGATTGAAAAAAGAGGTTTATCTAGGCCAAAGTTCCAAGTGTAGAGGATGACACGCGTGCCATTTGGAGCCAATTGTAGCCTGTTCCTCTTTTACGGCTACTGTTCTCTACCACGTGAAAAGAGCACGAGCTGCCATGGCACAAATAGCCTAAACTCTTGCTGACTCATTATACGTGAACTACTTTGTCACTGGTGTCGACATAGGAGAGGAGGCTGCTAGATTTTGCCGAGAAGTGCAAGCAATATGAAAACCGGCAGGCATGGCCTTCCGCAAATGATACACGTATTTGGAAAAAAATGATGTGGAATCTTGAACGCCAGTAAACATCTACCAGTAACGAAATGGTAGTTCACGAGACATCCGTGATGGTCCTTCGTTAAGTGGGGTATCCTGCAAGAGACGAGTTCAGCTTTTCGGCTGAAAATCTACTCAGATTTATGGCATCATGGACGGAAGCAAAGCGATTTGTCTTGCAGGCAGCATTATGAATATTTGACCCCTGGTACTTGTCAGGCCATATACCATCGCCGTACAAATATTAATTCAAAAGCTGTGGATACGATGGATCAGCTGGGATGAAGCGCTACCCAAGGACCTGCAAAAAGAATCACGTGATTCGGTCATCAAGCTGCCGCAACTGTCAACTATTACTGTTCTTTGCTATACGTGTGGCGGAGGAAAGATGCTCATTGTGCTGCAAGTACATGTCTGTTAGGACGCCAGTGTAGTGGCGTACGGAGCAGCAATAAACGTCATGCTAAATCCTGAGAAGCCGACGCTGTTGATTGCAAAGTCACAAGTAGCACCCATTAGGGCAGCGATGCTACCAAAATTCAAGCTTTTGACTGTATTAATCAGCTCAAGAATGTTGACTCAATCGGCTCAAGAATTGCCCCTGCTGTTCAATGAACCAGACATAGAGGATTTCAACCAAGATGAAGTCGCATCAGTACACGTCGCGGTAGTAACGCGATTCTCAACTGCTATCAACGACATTCGATGGTACAGTGGGCTTCAGCGCCTACTCAGAGTCACTACGTCGGTGTTTAGATTCACCGACCCTTGCAGAAATAGGACAACTCAAACTGAATATCTGGTGGCTAAAGAAATCTTGAATGCTGAGCGATATTGGATCAGACGTACTCAAGAACAAGACTTTCCTGCAGAGCTCATCGGTTTGTGCTAGGGCCAATCAGTACAGTCCACATCTCGAAACGCTGAGCTACTGCCTTGCCTAAACACAGACGGAGTTTCTCGGGTAGAAAGCCACCTGTCGCTCATGCAGAGCACGCAAGCTGTTAAGCACCCAATCATACCAGCGTCTAACCATCACTTTTTGATGCTTTTGGCAAACAGAGCTCATCTTCAAGTCCTACATAGAAGAGTTAAAGATACGCTCACGCAAATTCGAGAATGCTACTCGATTGGAAGTACTCGCACTTTGGTGAAGAAAGTATTGCACAAGTGCTACGTATGCAAGCGTTTCAGTGTGCCCAGGAAGAGCTGAGACTGCTTCATTGGGAAGCCATCGAGTGTCACCGGTGAACCCGTTTGAAGTGGGAGAGGTAGACTTCGCCGATCCCCTCTTACACGTACGGAAACAGGTGACATGAAGTGTTACGTTGCACTTTTCAAGTGCGCTATATCTAGAGCCGCACACTTCGAGCTGGTTTCGACAATGACATCGGAAGGATTTCCTACTATGCCTACGGTGATTCAAAGCTAGAAGAGGATTACCAAGCGTGATCTGTTCTCGGAAAGCATGCCCCTTTCACAAGGCATCGGCTGTCATACGGCGACTACACAGAATGATGTTTCAAAAGAAAGTCACTGGTCACCTTAGAACCAACGGTAGTTCATGAAAGTTCATAGCATCAAATGCTCCTTGATGAGGTGGATGATAGGAGCACCTGGTACGATCAGTGAAGCTTCCTCTGCGAAAAATAATAGACAAAGCTCGTCTGAACTTCGAAGAAATATCGACAGTGCTGGCTCAGGTCGAAGGAGTCCAAAACTCCAGACCTGTTACTTTCAGTGAAACAATGTGGGAGAACCTTGTGCGCTGAACTTCTCCTTGAACGAAGGTTATCGTCGATTTCGTATGTGGCCGCCAATGACGTCACCGGGAACTCCAAACGAGCAGTTGCCATACAAAGACATTAATACACAAAACTATTCATTCAAAGTCTTCCGAAGCGGTGGCAAAGAGAATACTTGCTGCAACTACGATCAGCACGCTTTGGTGACACAAGAATAACCACGGCAGTGAAACAAGGGGATTTCGTACTCGCGCATGCCGACAGTGCGCCACGTCAGCTATTAAAGCTTGCAAGGGTGATGAAAGTGTGCCACAGCGCCGACGGCCTCATTCATTCGCGCAAAATTAAGTTGCAAGGAGATGTTGTTGCGATCAAGCCTATACAAAGACTATCTACCCTCTGGAACTGTGCGCCTAATTTTTCGCGACCGGTAATGCTCAGTATTTGAACGTTCTGGGCTGATTGGTTGGTATGTGGGGTTCAACGTCCCAAAACCATCATATGATTATGAGAGACGCCGTAGTGGAGGGCTCCAGAAATTTCGACCACCTGGGGTTCTTTAACATGCACCCAAATCTGAGCACACGGGCCTACAACATTTCCGCCTCCATCGGAAATGCAGCCGCCGCAGCCGGGATTTGAACCCGTGAACTGCGGGTCAGCAGCCGAGTACCTTAGCCACTAGACCACCGCGGCGGGTCCGTTCTGGGCTGATTAAAGGAGCCAAGGAAGAAGAGCGTGAGGGCACGTGAAGTAGGGATGCTCGGAACTAACTGCAGAGCTCTTCCAAGCTCAATTGTAATAAAAGTGTCTAAGCCAAAATCTTTTACAGCGGGGTTGAGTTTGATCGCAGTGACTGGAACACCATCGTTCGAACACTTCATTCTCACGCGGAATGCTAGGGTTCAATTCCTGCTGAACACTGACATTTAATGTTAGCCTTAGTCTGGTCAACGCTGCCTATGATAGATTTTTCTGAACACTCAAACGTTAAAGTTACCCATATATGTTCTCGCCCTTCCTAGGTAGATATAAAATACATGTCTATCACCTGTGGCACATACCCGGCCCCGTGTATGTGCCACTATTTTTTTAAAGTGTTTGACAACCTACGTGACGAGATTTTGACATTTTTCATGTTATGACCAGCAAGTCATATTCATAACCATCTTACCCTCCTGTACTAATTTTGCTGTACACCAAGCTAGGGGGGCCCACAGGGGCGTCTGCGTAAGCAGGTTTTTGGTGCGTAGCGACACCGCGGACTCGAACTAACGGTGGGGTGGGACGGGGGTTGTTTTTCTTTCTTTCACCCTTAGCCGTGCGGGACTGAGCCGTGTTCGGTAAAAAGGGGATCCTGGGGGTTGAGCCGATGCTCGGTGTTTCGACCTTAAGGCCCCCCAGCAGAGGCAAAACACTCTTTTGGTGCAGGCTTCACATAGACGGCATCACTGGGCTGACCCACCCAGGGTAAACTGGCAGTCACTTTTTTCTATCCTTCTCTCTCTACATCATCTTTATCTCTCACTTTTATCTGTCCTGTCATTTTTTCTCTTCTGTTTACTTCCAAATTTCAGGGTGACGAGGGTTGACCTTGTGTAGTTGCCCAAGCTTGGGTCGTTACATTTGCTTATAGCAGCAAAGCGTCTCTAAAAGTTTACTATTAAACCTTGTAGCGTCCCCTTGTTGGGCTCGGAGGTGGGTGGCCACCATCGCCACAGAATTTTATACAATATGTTTGTCCAACGTTTTCCCCCCACTCTCTGATCGCCACCCGAAAAGATGGCGCACCAAAGAACGCTTCTTGTTTCTGAAACCAAAGCAGTCCTTCCCCAATTTTTATGTCATCCATAGCCAGAAAAGAAACTAAATGGTCTAGAGCAACATCATTTGTCTCGAAAACGCTTACCAATGCAATCAGCCCAGGGCATCATACGTTGGGAAGCGGCCACCTCCTTTTGAAGGTGGCCCTTTTTGAGGTGCGCGACAAGCTTCTATACGACAACTTGTCTAAACTGGTTGCGTTTGGAGATGTCCCAGTTTCCGCAGGCCCACACAGACTAATGAACACAGTCGGTGCACTTGTCTCTGATGACGACCTTCTGGCATTATCAGAGAGTGAAGTATTGGAAGGTTGGCAAAACTGTCCAAAGAATAGTGATACGATGAAACAACAAAGAAGTACCAATCAAACATATTAGTATAACGTTCGGTACCAGTGACTATCCCGATTCAATTGAAACCGGCTAGTCTAAGCTTCGTGTCATACCCTACATACCAAATTCTCGTTGGTGTTTCAAATGTCAGCGTTTTGGACATAGGTCGAAAAGGCGCAGAGGGCACGCAACTTGCGCAAAATGTAGCTTCAACGAACACTTACCTGGAAACTTGTACTGTAGAAGCCAACTTCGCTAACTGCGAAGGAGGCCATCCTGCCTACTCACGATCGTGCTAATTTTAGAAAAAGGAAAACCGAATTTTTGAGCTGTAAGTGAAATTAAATTTGTCTTTTCAAGAGGAGCGCGAGCGATTTTCTCTCCATAACCATACTGTAAGCAAAAACTATCAGAGTTTGGGGTTTTTCCAGCTCATGACCTCTAAAAACTAACTCGCGTGTAAAGTTACTACCTCGTGTTGGTGTAAAGAGTGGTACGCGACATATTTTTACCACCAGCTCTGAGGTACGTAGTAAAAGGATGTCAAAATCCAGATTTACCTCGTGGGGAGTTTTCTATCACGCAATTTTTCACCGGCGTTTCAGAGTTTACTACCACGTGACTGCAAGCTGCAGCTACTTCGGCGACTTTTGGCCCAAAACCCCTGACTGACGCTCTCACTGAATTGTGAAGGTGCGTGAAGAGCACTGGTGTTTTTTTTTAATTTATGTACGGCATCACCGCGCCTCGTAACTGATCTCGAGTCAACGCACTTTCACTGGAACTGAGAGCAGCATGAGCACAACGAACGAGGAAAGCATTCTGTGAATGAAAAAAAGAGGGGGGTACTCCAAGAAAAAAAAACCTGCTGGAAAGTTGTCTTGCATATTTTGGCGAATCGTTGGCTTTTGCTGGGCGGCGGCCCTAGAGACAGACGTTGGAGGAAGCTCGGGATCTGTGTGTCTGTTTGAGCTGAGGAATCTCACGTGTTTTTACATCATCGAGTGACCGTGCGCTTCCGAGCGTGAGCCTCCGAAGCTGTACGTCTTGGATACCTTGCGTTCATGCTGCTTCGCGAAGAGCAGCCAGCGGTAACAAAATCAAGCTGGTGCCATCGTCCATGGTTGCTTTCTGAAGAGTGACCGGTTACTGAAGCGATAAGCGAAAGGCTTCGCTACGTCGTTGGCACAAAGCCGGCCAGTGTGAGTGCGTCGCTGAGGCAGGTATATATTTTGCTCCACAAAAGACAATGTCTGCTGCAGTAAAGTGCAAACCGAAATTTGCAGCCCAAAAAGACGACAAAATTCACACAGGAAATGTATTCTGTGATCACCAGCTCTCGTTCATCGCATAGCCGTGCTCCTAAAAAAGGCCTAGTACGCCGTCGGTAGGAAAGACGTCCCGTCCCTTGTCATCAATACGTGCTGCTACTGTGTTTTTGCACCGCCGCTCAATTAAAACCATTGAGCTGCCATGGCCTGTGCGTACATAGGTACATTTTATGGACTTGTGCATCAGCAGTGTTACCACGGGTGGGACCAACAGGCTGGTGTGCGAGCTAATTATTAGATATTCAAAAAGGTGAGATCGGGTGGGTTTATAATAAAAGGTTGGTGTGACTCCTAGTGATCTGCAGCCCACCTGAAGTCTATGCTTGTACGTTTAAACCTTATTTTAATCGACTAACTGACTACACGGCAGATCAAAAAGTCGTTCCTATATATACCGGATTGTCGAAGTACAGTTGAGTAATGCGTGCAGTCTGGTGAAGTGGTATTTCATTCTCCGTTTGTTGTATGCGTGTGTTTGTCTGTATGGTAATCTATGTGACATCAATTCTGCCGTCATTTGATATTTAATAAATTTGTCGACTCTTTGGCCGAAAGCACCCGTTAACTTCATCTTCTTTACTACCTGAAATAACTTCCAGAAATCACATCAAAAACCTTGTGAAGGCAGTAAAAATTTATTCTCTCTATACTCGCTCCAAACCTCAGTGGGGTAAATAATTACCACTCTTCCTACATTCAAAAACTCAGCACGAGAGTACTTCGACTGGTAGGTGGTAAACAACCCCAGAAAAGGTAGTTCGCTAGAGGACAAGTGGTTTACCTCGGTTTTAAGGTTATTTTAGGTTATTTTCGTTTAGTGCAGCACTCCCCTTCCTTCGCAGATGTGACGCGTCAGGGCACCGCGCCACATCTTTACACGCCGGCGAGTGTCACAGGGAGTGTGACCGCGATCGCGCCATCTGTGCCTAAGACTGAAGTAGCCTGTGCTGCTCCGCCCCCTGCCTAACAGAGTCAGCAGACTTCAGGGTCTGTTAGACCCCGAACCACTGCATGCGCAGTTAGGTCCGAAGCTTCTTTGAACGTGCCTGCTGATCAGGCATCACCCGCCACCTCGCAAGGGGTGATGAATAAGTCCCCCTCATCCAGTGCCTCAGATGCCGAGGGATAGGGAAACTTTTCGGAGTGCTCCCCCAAAAATAACGTTGAATTACAGAGACACGAAAAGGCCCTGCAACTTAAAGTAACACGTTTTGTACATACAGTACCACACAACTTTAAAATAACGCATATAATACAGTGGAACGTCGGAAAACTTCTAAACCTCGACGATATCCAACAACTTCTACACAAACATACACCAAAGTGCGGTGTTTTCACGAAACACACTTGAAATGAAAACACACCAACCTCCTACGCAGAGAGGGAGAGAGAGAAAAAACTTTATTTGCGCATAACGCGGAGCATTCCAAATGGTCGGGCCCCTATTCCAGGGCTCCGCTGGCCCTAGCCATCATCTCTACCCGTTGGACCAGCCAGCGCTGATCAACAATGGCCGAGCTGGGCAGCAGCGCCTCCCATTGTTCCTCTGTGTTGTTCATGTTGTGGTGTTCATTGTGATGCGTACACTCCCACGTGATGTGAAACAGAGTTGGTGTGGCCCCGCAGAACGGACATATATCTTTTTATGCTGTGGGCTAGAATACATGCAGCCTGTGTAAGTTCGTGTATGTGTTTGGATTCTGCGTAATGCCACCAATTCCATTGCTTTGAGTTTCTTATGCGGTGCTGCATACACTTTTCTATTGTCCCTGTAATACTGAAGAATTGTACCGAAGTTAGGGTCTAGGGGCGTTGGATCCTCTATTGCAGTGTGCAAGGAAGCTCGGTAATTTGTGAAGCCTCGAGCCGCCTCATCCTCAAACTGGTTCCCGGTGACGCCCTCGTGCCCTGGCGCCTAGATAATAGTTTGGGTGTATACAATTGGGAAGTCCTTATGAGCTTTGGTTAGAATTTGGAAGGCCTTCATACATATTCTACCTTTACCTCCTATGCAATACATTATTTTTTAAAGGACCGAGATGGTGCGGTCGCATCAGGTGGTGTTGCCATAATAGTTAATCCAGCATCAGCCTGAACACATTTACCCCCTCAAACATCCCTGGAGGCAGTAGCTAACCGAGCTGTCATCTTCAACAAACTGGAAACAATTTATAGTAGTTACATGCCTCCACACCATGAACTGTAGAATTACGAATTTCAGTCACTAATCAATGAACTTCCAGAACAGTACCTTGTACAAGGGGACTTTATTGCATTTAGTAGCTTATGGGGTGACTCTCACTGTGATGTGCGAGGCCACGTGCATGAAAAGTTTCTTTTCTTTTCTGGCGCAACTCTGCTAAATCAAAAAGAAACCCAACATAGTAGAGCCTCGCTAACAATACCTACTCATCGATAGACCACAGCATTGTCTCTCCATCGCTCCTACCTTTACTCAGATGGAAAGTGATAAATAACTTTTCCATTAGTGACCATTCTCCTTTAATTTTAAGTACACCAACGTCATCTGAATGTCCTGCACACGTTCCAAATGGCTCACAGAAAAAGCCGATAGGGACCAGTTTTAAAGGATTGCCAGCTTAAGTTGGACTAACATATGTGGTTTTATCATAGATGCCTCTGTGCAGTGTGCAGTACATTACTGCTTTTCTGATTGAAGCTGCAGCTAAGTGTGTTCCATAAACATCTGGACTATCCAGCAAAAAACGCGTCCTCTTATAGAACAGTGAGTGTCTGAATGCGCGAAAACAACAAAACAAAGCATGGAGGCGCCTTCGAGACTCACTGACCCCCGAGAGCTTTGTCAACTTTGAAAACATGAAGTCTCAAAGCAGGACAACGCGTCGACAGGCTAAAGGAGTGAACTGGCAGACGGTTCTATCTGGCATCAACTCATGTACACATGAAGCAAGAGTTTTAAGCATGGGCAGGCGGACTAGAACACATTCACTTCATCTATTAAACCCACTAGACAACGGTTTGGAAGACTAAGCGAACTTCCTCGGTGCACGCTTCGAACAGCTCTCCAGCTCATGCCATTGCATTTTAGCGCTCCAACGTGACAAAGCAAGAATAGAAAAACAAAAAATAATTGAAGGAGAATTCAATAACAATGACGCATACAATGAACCTTCCATCTTGACTGAGTTAGAAGCATCGTTAAACTGCTGTAACAAAACTGCCGCAGTACAGCATAATGTTTACTTAAACCTGTGTAATTTTAAATACAATACATCGATTACCATCTCCCCAGGCTCAGTCTGCTGTATGTCTTCTCCTGATTTCATAAAATCTCCCAACGTACATTTTGCTGAGCTTTCCAAAGATACGTTGGTAGTGTCTAGAGCGCGTGGCGCTTTTCCGGTAAATGCATTCACATATGTATACTTAATAAAGCCTTCGCTGTTGGAACGGTCCAAAGAAGTGTTGCTGAGTCGCACTATTAGTCTGGCACTCTGTAAACACACCGAGATTTTTAACTGGTTTATTTACAACAGAGAATTTAAAACAAGTAGATCCAACTACATAAGGCAATGAAAATGGATTAATTTAATAGGTACACCCCATTTAGGCTAACTAGAAACTTGCAATAAATACTTGTATGCCAAGAAAATATGTGTGTGCATGAGGCACATGACCCCTTTTTCGCTCCTGGAGGCACTGTTCTGAGGTTAAAGCTGTTCGTTGTCCTTCTGAATCTTATCTCTGAAACAATTATTATTATTTTTATTATTATTATTATTATTAGGTTTGAGTTCACTAAAGAGAGTTGGAGGGTGGATAGGGAGGAAAGATTCTGACAACTGCCACCTCAAGGGGCACAACACCTGCCGGTTCTTTCGGAAAGGAGAAAACATAAAGAAAAAAGAGATGAGAAAAGAAAAAAAGAAAAACCAATTACCAGACGGAGGCACAATAAGGTAGTTACACGAATAAATGTCCATAAAGGCGAGGCTGAATCGGTATTGTTCATGAATGTTAGCAGGGATCGAGGGGCCCGCGGTCATGCCGAGCAGAGCATCCACCGGGAACCGACAGTCACCAAGAGTTGTCCATATTCCAATCAAAGAAGTCCGATAAGTTAGTATTCCTTGATGAGCAGTACTTTCTGTGAAATGATTGCGGGATACTTTAAGAGAAATCTAATCAAATGTCTCTCAGGTGTCACAAGACGTATACATAACGGACTACCCGAGTGTGCTTGACAATATAATCGTTCGCGCACTAATGCGGTCAACGCTTAGCGTTCATAGAAGGGTCTCTGTCACGACGAGGCAATGCACAAACTCGAATGCGTAAAGGGCACGATTCGCTTGCGATACACATTCCTCAGTACAATTTAATGGACTGGAATAAGACCCCGCAGGGCATACTTTTTCTCGTGCACATTTGTTTCTTTTGCGGGAGTTGCATGGTAGTAGAATAGCAAGGTAAACAAGTAGATTATTTAGTGATTAAAAGTGAACACAGACAAAATTAAGGGCAAAAAATTACAAAAAAAGTACCATCACCACTTCGAGCTATGTGTGTTGCGGCGAACTAGTTTCTATCGTGTTCCATCTCGCTCCCACGTTTCCAAAGCTTGAATGGCGTGGATATCTCGATCGCACCAAACGATGGGTGAAACAGTGGCTGAGGTACCGTCAGACGGAGCAGGTGCCGTGGGCGTTGCGAAAGCGGTACACCGACAGAGCTGCAGCGCCCACGGGAGGCTATACGGGCGCCTGGGTGCGTACTCCGACACCGCACATCTGGAGGCCCGCTTGATTGGTCAAGCCTGCCGCCGGGCTCATCGGGGATATGGCAGGATTTTTGACGCCCTAATCCTCTTAGCCCAGACTTTCTCGCCAGCTGCCCGAGGCGATGGACGTCTGCTCGCTTTTGTCTCGTCTTCCCCCGTAACCCCCCCCCCCCTTTACCATGAGCCGAGGGAGAGCGTGTTAGAAGTGAATGACGAATCCCATCGCTGGACTTGCTGCATTTGCTTCCTTCTTTTTTCTTCCCTTTCACTTCTGTCAACCTTACTCAAAGCTTTCTAAGATGCCTGCAAAGAAGCTTGAAGCTCCAGTCCACACGCAGTTACCTCTTACTCAAGATAGTATACTTACTCTTGTGGACACATTTTATATTCTTATTTCACCCTGTTCTCCTACAAGACTGTATTTGTGTAATCCTACTGACATTATGAATCGCGAAAGCTCACGTGAAGGTGGTGACTTTTTTTCGTTTTTTTCTAGTATTCATGGCGCGATACTGTCCGAACTTTTTTATTGGGGTCAATCTTCTCATCATGTTTTCAGCTATGTGGCGCTCGGTGACATTCTTGACGACTGGATGAAAATCACGTAGCCCGAAATCGTGAGTTGAATCGTATCCTGAAATGGTAAACCATGCAAGGTTCTCCAAATCTAAGATTGTGCTATTATTGAGCGTTTGTACTCTTTTATTTTTCCCAACTTCGGCAGAGTGCACAGCAACACTGCGTGAAGATATAAACAATGAAGGATGAGATGAGATTACATAGCGATGGGTGGTCACGTCCGGATAGATATAGCTTCACATAAAATTATTATCTTGTGTATTCTGTTTGAAGTGCGGTCGAACAACGTCAACTTGTATACTGGTATGTGATGCACAGATTCTAAGGCCACAGCGCAGATTAAGGTATCACATTATCCAGTCAACCTTTTCGGCACTTTTTTTTAATTGCCGTGACTTAAACTAACGAGTGTTCTTGTGGCACCTAATTCTATATACTCTAATATGAAGTGCTCCTTTTCCACAAGCATGAAATACTAGCCATGCAGTGCTTCAATTTTTGAACTGTTGCAACGTCCCAAAACTATTCCTTGCGTTACTTAAGCAGTTAAATGCTGCACAAATTTCATGCTCAAGTATGTCTGCAGTTTTTACCCAAGTCGATGCAAAACTAAAAGCATGTTCATAGGTAATTGCTCATAAAACCGCTCCCCTTCCACTATACTACGTTCATTGCATGTCTGGCAGCTCCGCGTCGCCTTTGTTTCTTCATTTCACGCACTTGTGACACACTCGCATTCGGTCGACGCTGAACAATCCCCAGATTAGCTCGATGCATCACCTATCTTTCCTTACGCATGCAGCTGAAAATATAGCGAACCTTAATATCTGGCATCAGCTTACTGATTTACAGACTATGAAAATTCCCCTGCAATCTAATCGGAACGACTGAAAAGGAAGACACATGACTAAATGAACAGTTAGTGCTACTCCCTATTTCTTCATATCTCCATGACGCAGTTGCTGTAATAATCCTCGTACTAACGCCAATTTTCCCTAGCAGGATTAGTTCAATCGTCTGCCTTTCCTGCACCATCTTAAGCGCAGAATTTGCTCAGAACGCGCGCGTGAGAATAATCGCTCTCTTGCATTTTTTTTCGTTACTCCCGTCAAAAGCGAGCATGTTGATAATAACCAAAATCCCTGAGCAGCCCAAAGTTTTTCATGAGCTTCGTTTTGGGTCTAGGCATTTCTTCGCATTTGATGGAACCTAACCGCTCTTACAGAAATGTTTCTGGCTAGTAAAGAAAATCTTCTAGTACATGGAAGAAGTGGGAGCAGAAGTTGTGGTTTTTTAATTGTTTTACAGCAAAAGCTGATATGAGATCAAAACTCGAGTCACGCGTGATGCCGTGGTTGTCTGCCGCCGCCGCCGCCAGTGTCCGTAACCACTGTCAAACGAAATTAAAAAAAAAACTACAAACAAGGACACAGAGAGGCTCCAACCCGAGTTCGTTGCGTGCCAGCCCTGTATTCTACCACCAAGCCATGCCGGTTATTGGGATTTGTTCGCAAACTTGTCTTAGGCAGGCTTGATGTCGGGAAATGAATCGCGTTAATATGAGTAATAAAGCGTTTTTAAACAGCAAAAGAACATCCAGGCGTCACACAATGAGAATAGCGTAACGAGTTGGTCGTCCAATGCTTCAACCCATTACAAAGCCATTACAAAAGCGCGTTCCTGATCATCTATTAAATGTTTGCTTGCTTGCTTGTTCCTTTCTTTTGTGGCTCTCACCCACTAAGGGATATTGGCCAAGGAGCCGGTGGTTAATGCAAGTAAATACCTATAGATATTCTAGATTAGGGGAATATGATTACTGTGTTTTGACTGTGAAATTAATTTGGCGCAATGTAAAAAAAAAAGGGGGGGGGGAGAAATAATAGAATTTGTTGAATATCTGTGGTGGAATCGTTATATGAAATTCTCCTGAAAGTTGAATCATTGCAGTGTATCAGCTAAATAATAAGTGGTAGTGTGACTAGTAAAATTCGAGAGCTGATGGCTGACTCAGCAAGGTAATCTTCTTGTGTTATATATGAATTCGCAGAGTGCCCCGCAGATGTTCCTGTCACTATGTCCCAATGAAATGGCCCCAAAAGACAAAATATTGGGAGTATTAAGTGATATTCCTAATTTTCTGAATAAAATTTCGAAGCAGTTTTTTCTTTGATTTTTGAATCGGTGACATGTGATAAGAAAATGGTCGATATGTTCAGGTTCGTTACAGCTTGAGCACAGAGGGGATGGCACCAGACCAGACCTGTTTAAATAGAAATTAAGAGGTGGTACACGGCAACGTAATTTTGTTACCAAGACTTCCAATTTACGCGTGGGACACCATTTATTATTCCATGTGAATTGCAGGTGCGAGAAATCTGGATTCGGTATAATGGTTTTTGATGAGTCTTCAAGAAGGGAAAGTTTTCTAAACCTCGCTGCTGTTACATAAGCTGTAGGAGGCATGATTGGCACAATCGGAAGATCAAGAGATGTTCGCGCAAGTTTGTCAGCCATCTCGTTTATAAATATACTACGATGGCCTGGCACCCACATCATTCGCACTAGACGAATGTTTGCTGGGATTAATGATTTAACAGTCTCTAGTAGTGCTGATGTCGACGACGATGATAAGAATGAACACACGGAATACGAGTCAGTCACTATCACAGCTGTCGAATGAGTCGCAGAAAGTTTACGAATAGCTAGTATAACGGCCGTTAATTCCGCTTGAAATATTGGTGTATAATCTGGGAGGCGTAATGAAAATGACCAGAATAATGAGAGAGAAAAAATACCCACACCTGCCTTCTCGCCACTCATAGATGCATCCGTTGCAATTACTGTATTAGTACCTAATTGAGACAGGTGTTGTTCTAATAAACCAATCAAATATTTAGAGGGCAAGTGTTTAGCGTTCATGGGGAAGATATCGTCAAATTCTATTTGCACTTGGCCGATTGGTTTGACAGATGGTGTGATCTCGAATATATTAACATTTAAAGCATCTAGAAGTGTTTGAATAGCACTTGGGGTTTATATACACGGGACCAATGCTCATTGAAGAAGACACCAGGCTCGGTAAAGAATACAAACTGTCGCCTTCTTAAAGTGGATTCGGAAAATTTTAAATAGGTGTTTACTGTTAAAATACGAAATCTGCAAGCAAGGGTGGGTATCCGAGCTTCTTGATACAAAACATTGTTAGCTGTGAATTTTGGCACACCTAAACAACTACGTAGGACTTCCCGCTCTAAGAGAATGAGGGGGTTTATTTTGTATGCTGGTCCACCAGAGAATAGTACACATCCGAAATCAAGAATCGGACGAACGTACATGCGATAAATCATGATCATCGTATCTCTGCGAAGACCGGAACGGAGGCGGCTAAGCCTACTTATCATTCAAACAGCGCGTGTAGCCTTAATTTTAATATATTCAATGTGGTCACGCCAGCTCAGTTTTTGATCGTACAGTACACCCAGATATTTAATACAGTTAACCTGGGGTATTATTTCCTGATGGTACTGAAGAGAAATAGTAACTGGTGCGTCCAACGGAAAAACTATTATAGCACTTTTAGTTACGTTCAGGTTCATATGAATTTTCTGAAACCAGGTTTCCAATGTTGCCAAATAACACTGTAAAGTCGACTGTAGTGAATAAATATCGTTGTCAGATGCAAAGAACGCGATATCATCTGCATATACATATACGTGTACCTTATCACTCTGTGGTATTGAACTTAACAAAATGTTAAATAGCACAGGCCATAGAACAGAGCCTTGAGGAACACCTCTCGTTTGGCTATACTTCGGCGTGGAAATACCTCGTTGGAAGCAATAAAATTTTCTGTCTTTTAAAAATTCGTATATCCAATTTGTGATGTACTGCGGGAACGTAAGCTCTTTTAGGACATTGATAAGAATAGCATGTTCAACACTGTCATATGCCTTGGCTAAATCAAGGGTTACTAGGGCCGCATATTGTCGTCTGTGCCGAGCAAGCTTTATACGAGCCTCTAAATCAACATGCGCCCACCATATAGAGTAACCTGGTCTAAATCCAATCTGGCACGCACTGAGTATCGCATTATCTGTTATGAACTTCGTAACTCTAATGTAAAGTATTCTTTCTATTAACTTAACTACGTGTGATGTTAAAGCGATTGGCCTAATGTTATCTGTCTATTAAATGTTGCGCATAACCATTTCCGGCATAATTCCTCATCGTCGTCAGCCACTGCACGAACAATTGGCGCAAAATTCCTTGCAAGTGTTAAACGGGTACCACGCTTCTCAGAAAAATGATGAAGGATGGCAGAGCGCATTCCGTCCTACTATACCAGAAATTATTATTATTTATGCCATAGTGGGTACCCAGCAAGTGAGCTTGCAGCAGTTACCCAATCAGTGTTTAGAAATGGTTCTGAAAGGCTGTTATTCTAGATTTCGCTGCGACTGTGCTGTCCCTTCCGCGCAGGCTTGTCTTTTTTGTTCGTTTTCGGGGTAATAACGTGTAGCTCTTATATTCACATGGTAATCTCGTTCTGAAAAATGTCTACTAGGGAGGGTTGATCCGTCTTCCTTCACTATACCCGTGAGACAGTAAAGTATGTATAGACGTATCAGGCTCCGAGGAGTGCTTGTACAACGGAAGCATGGGGATGCAGTAATTTACGGCTCGAGTTCACGCCTTTCCGGCAGATATATGTTTTTTCACCGTTTGTTTACTTCTTGTACCTGATGACGTTGTCTCTGCCTTTCCTGCTCGCCGGCGTTCCCACTGCTTGTAAATCGTGTACGAAATATGCCGGCTTATGAACATGCCGGCTTACGAACTATGTGCAAGGGCTGGTGGTGTGAATACAAAACTATGAATCGAAGAGGTTGCTGCTCGCTAAGAAAAAGGCGACTTCATCGGCAGTCGATGAGCATCCACGCGATGGCGTTATATCCAAGCCTGGCTGACTTGCGGTTCCTCTGAAAGTAGCGCAAAACTATAGCTACTGTAGGAATATTGCTTCGTAATGATAACATTATTTTGTATTCCCCGTTACTTACTTATAAGCACGTCGAATGGCCAGGTTCTTTGCCACATACTAGCAAACTTTTCTGGCACAATCTACTTACATTACACAAAACATGAGAAAAAGGTTTGTTGCTATTTATTCATGGTAGTTATATCACGACATAACTTTTATTGTGGTATCCAGTATATTTAGTATACTTTGGTCAATTTGGGATTTTTTATAGCGAAGAGACTATCCATACATTGATGAGCACAAAAAAAAAGGCTGAATAACTCTTTCGTTACGACGTCTATTCAAACCGATCACGTGTAATCTACGCTCTGGATTGTGGATTTTGGCATGTTAACTTTGTTTATCTTGAACCCAGCAGTTTCCAGTAATTAGTCTAACCACTCAACTTTCACAATCTATTTTATTGCCTGCTTTGGCAACATAGCAATTTTTGGTAGACCTCCATGCGAAATATAGTGTGCGTTGTTGGGAGAATGCACTTGGCTGGCGAACTTCACAGAGGTACGTGTCCCTCGTAGCTATGATGTAGTAACATCAAAGTTCTGGAATCAAAACAACCTTTACAAGTCAAATGTTTAATCAAGGTGTCAGCTTCGCAACCTGACAGTGTTGAGCAGTACTAATTGCCAGACATTTATGCCAGCAATACAATAAACAGCTGCTGCTAGGAGTCAGGGAAAATTTATTCTACGGAAAAAAAAATTGCCAAAGGTACCCCGCATACTGGGGTGCAAGAGCTAATTGAGCCAATTTGATAATATTCTCCGTGTTTGCGCCCAGCTGCGCCAAACCATGAAATTTGCTCAAATTTCACCACGCTGCGCTAGAATTTCCGAACACCATCAAAATTTTCTCAAATGCGGTAATTTCATTGAGGAATGAAGGCCACGTTGCCCACCTGCAGTTTGCGTCATTAGTCAATCCAAGCGCGCAGAACCTAAGCCTAAACCATGGTGTAAGATATATGTCCACTAGGTCAGGCCACTCGCGAGATGCGATCAACCAGATAAAGTAAAAAAGCCGTGTGTGCGTCAGTCCGCTGACTGCCGCGGATATATATCGGTGGGGCGACGCATTTTCAACACAAGAAAGCATTGCCATAGCCGCCAGTGCTTCGAGAGAAATATGAACTTCCTAGTCGGAAATGGCAGCTATGATTTGTTTGTTAGCAAGTAGAGCTAGGAGCGCTTACTGTATTCACCGTGCACGAACTGAGTCGACGTGCTATAAACACTGGTGACCACGTTAATCACCATATCAGCGGCACATAAAACATTTTTCTCTCTTGACGTTCCGTTAGTTGCGTCGTCCCGGCGGTAGATATCCAGGGCTGTTGCCAAGGGCGCACCGTTGTTATTTCATGTACTAAAACGCCCCTTTCTGCCCGAAACCTAGCCCCCATCATGGAAAAAAAAGGCGGGTAAAGGAGGGCACGTAGCAGTGTTCGAAAACTTCTTGGCCTTGTTCTAACTTGTGCAGAACGCTGCTTCAGCCACCCTCACCGCAGTACACCAGTGCCCTGCAAAAAAAAAATCGTATCTTATTTGGAAGGCTACGTTGGCACTACTCGCGGGACCCAGCACAGCGTTCAAATACTCATGCAAGTATACGTCCCTCTGGATGTTAACGAACATGGTTCAGCTTAAATTGAGTGCGACACAGCAAGTTATGGAAAGGAAAATGATAGATGTAACCTTAAGCGACAAGAAGAAAGCAGAGTGTATGAGGGAACAATCCGGGGTTAAGTATATTATAGTCAAAACCAAAAAGAAGAAATGGACATGGGCCGGGCATTGATTGATATGTGGGGTTTAACGTCCCAAAACCACTATATGATTATGAGAGACGCCGTAGTGGAGGGCTCCGGAAATTTAGACCACCTGGGGTTCTTTAACGTGCACCCAAATCTGAGCACACGGGCCTACAACATTTCCGCCTCCATCGGAAATGCAGCCGCCGCAGCCGGGATTCGAACCCGCGCCCTGCGGGTCAGCAGCCGAGTACCTTAGCCACTAGACCACCGCGGCGGGGCAATGGGCCGGGCATGTAGCGCGTATATATATATAGGCAGGATAACCGCTGGTCAATAAAGATAACTGACTAGACTCTCAAAGAAGGCAAGCGGGTAAAGGGGAACAGAAAATTAGGTGGACTGGTGATATTAGGAAGCATGCGGGTGTAAAGTGGAAGCAAGAAGCACAAAACCTAGTTTACTGGTGCAACAAGGGAGATGACTTTGTTCTTAAGTGGACGTAGTCAGGCTGATGACGATGATGATGACGTACACGCCATAATTGTGAACACTAGTATGATCGCCGACGTCTGATAAAGTTACTGGCAATCATTCGGAGCAGTGTATGACACTTCTGCCTCCTTCAAAAAACTGTTTTTTTTTCGCCACGCCTTCTTTTTTATACCGCTCCATATTTGCTTTTTATGATAAATAGTTAAAGTTTTTTTCCTGCAACCGGCTCCAAATTTGCATTTTAGGGCTCCAATAGCAATATGTTGCTGCTTGAAAATATTGCTCCAAATTCTATTTAGGCTTTTGCACCCTGCAGGAGTGTGGAGGTGGCCTTGTCAGTCAGTTCCAAGCAGCTTTGGTTTCACGTGTTATATCAGACACAGGGCCACATCTAGTGCCACTAGTCGCTCCTATGGTGTTGTCGTCAGCCGCGCATGCGTGCGCACCTGCACGGCAAAACAAAAAGAACGAAAAATGCGCCGCTTGAAACTGTCTTGCAACCGCACCTGAACTGCTTGAGAACGAGCTTAGAGAACGAGGATGACAGCACCTCAACTTCAAGTTTTATGACTCTGATGTTTTGCGTCAGCCTGATACATCCGCAGCCGTTCATGGGTTTGTTTTGTTTGCGGTTTCAAATTGTCTCCTCCCCCCCCCCCCAATTGCGTAGCTGCAGACCTTCGTGGACTATTTTGTAGTGACTCAGTTTACGTGCAGTGTTCACACTTTGCTGGGGCGGCGTGGTGTTCTGGCACCAGCTGCAGAGCTTCTCCTCGGGTGCACGTTAACAAACCCCAGGTGGTCAAACTTTGCAGAGCCCTCCGCTACGGCGTCTCTCATAATTATATGGTGGTTTTGGGACATTAAACTCCACATATCAATTTATCAATCAGAGCTCCTCCTCACGTTACTTAGGCCCCAGGAGCACATCTTGGACCTGACTATGGAGCAGTGCGAAACGTTTTAAGACTGTGCGTGTTATTGGGTGAGACGGCTCATGGAAGCAGGTGACGCTAGACGAAATAGCGAAGTTCGCTGGACATCCGATTTATAGAAGGCTTATTAACATTACGGGCATATACCTGTATTAGAACACTTGCCGGCTTTTACCGCAAACAAAAACACAAAAATTTACTGAGAAAAGTGTATGAGTCCACTTGCGTCTCGCAAAAAACTAAGCAATGCTTCAGCGCACGGCACAAGCAGTGAAGCAGCACCTCGGTTGCGGCTTTATTTTTTCGTGTGAATAGAAATTTTTTGTGCAACGTTTATTATTTTTATGTTGCTCCTGGGTCATTTATTTTCAAAATTTTTATTCTGGATGTTCTTTCTTTTGAACATTTTTGCGTATATAGTGTTTTTTTCCTTACTGTTATGGAGCAGGCAAGCAAACATTACACACATATGACACTTTTAATCATTCCAAAATATTTTTGTAGCTCTACGACGTATATAGAATTTTCCTAAGATCACTTCATTGTGCAAAACTTGATAAGCAATACTACGTGCTGGAGTAATTTTCATACTGCAAAAACGATGTTCCGTACGCATATGAAAAAATTTCTTTTTTCATAAGGTACCGTAGGAGTTCAACTTCAAAGAAAAATTCGCAAATAGTGCGTAAATAATAAAGCCGCAAACTTGGCAGAGGTTGTGTGTTCGTCTTAAAGGTTTCATATATATTACCATATTCTCGATTTGGTGGTGCGTGAACATAAGACTAATGATGATCATTACGCTCATTTAATGGGATGTTACATGCGTGTTGTCTGGTGTGTCAGGTCAAAAATTGTCTCTGTTCAGCAACTCAAGGTCCTATCAACCCTACGGGTGTAGATGGGTGGATATAGGCAGCATTGTCTTCTCGTTTTTTCGTCGGTGGTCACCTTTGACGCTGCGATCTACTGGGTCGTTGTCGTAGAATAATTTTGCTATGAAGAAATTCACCCACTCTTTATTTATTTAGTTGTCGGAAAACAGAGCTGGAAGAAAATTGGCATAAAAAATTGTTGTCTTACATACATGGATGCCATTGAAAAAGAATCTAACCACAAACGTCTCTTTGTTTCCGGACGCGTCCCTCCACAATAACGCGTTCGTATTTTAGGTATTACATAGCGGCCACCAGAAGCCTGTAATATTTCCCTAGAAAAAAAATTAAAAACTTTCCTAACAACAATCTGAACTCATAGACTTACATTCGGCATGTATACAGTAAAATAGGGGGGGGGGGAGTAACATAGCGTAATTCAAGCAGGCAAACTTGACTTAACTGTGAGAACATGCTCAATTTCCTCTTGATTCTTCCACGTGCTTACTTCTATTCTATCAAACGCAACGCCCAGGTGAGTAAAAACGTGCAACTGTATAGGCATATACATAGCCTCAACTTCCACAGCAGAAAACATGCTCTACCGTCAAGTAACAGATCGTTTGTACAAAAGTGTGCCGAGTATGCGAGACCATGAATGTGGCCCTTCTGGCTGCGAAAACTTTACAATAAAATTTAAATAAATAAACAGAAAAGTACATAGCATTTTTACCGTCAGCCTAGACAGTCTTCATGACTATACGTGCTAAAATAGCGGGTCTTTGACGAACAGCGCGCGCTACCCACTCGCTGTGCTGAAGCGGACGACTCCACGTGCTCTTGACATCCCGGCGTGAAACCAATCGTGAGGGGCAGTTCTCGCCGGACGCGGCTCCGACGAGTGATTCGAAATTAACTGGCCTCCCTGACACGGAAGCCCCACCAGCCGGGCTGCTGACAGCTGCCGCCGTCCACGCTCGCCCGTGGCACTGCTCAGATCGATGAAGAAGGCGACGACGACTCTTGTGGTGGCCCAGGCGATTGGGCGCTGAGTCGGCGATGCGTGCCCTTGCTTCGAAATGGAACGCACACCGGGCCAGGTCAATTATCCACGCGGCACACCACGGACGCGCTTCCACTTGCTTGCTCAGCTGCAGATGGTCGTCGCGCCGGCATTGCTTGCTGGGTAAATGGAAGCGCGGGAAAGCAGAATCGGTACAGCGCGTCGCCGGGCTTTCTTTTGCCTCGACTGCACTCCAGTCGGACATGGGCAACACTAAACAGTGGCTAGGCGTGAGCGATTATTTATCTTGGGACACAAATAAATGCAAAAAACAAACAACGCACGAAAGTTTCACTCGTGGTCGCATTGCCGCTACTAAAAGCGAAAGCAGCTGACTATAGGCAAAAGTGGGAAAAGACAGAGCATCATGGATGTGCCCACTAACTGGCAGTATTTGCATGTGATGCGACGCGAGCACATCAGGCATGTATTAGAGTAACAAATCTCTGTAAATATATCAAAACATGTGAATTTTTCAACGGCATACGGCGAGTCGATATTGACGCTCGCTTTACTGCGACACTGAGATCTCGAAGTCGGTCATGGCAACCGCAGCTTGATGAAGACGAAAGCTTGTAAAACGCTTGAACTTAGGTGCAAGTAGGCGAACTTTAAGCGGTTGAAGGTATTCCTGCGCCAACCACCACAAACGTTTTTCGCGAATAGTCACTTCGAGTGTTAAAAACTACAAAATATAATTTATAAAGTTTCATATTGCAATGCCAGAAACTACTGATAATTTGGCGTCATTGCAGCTATCATCGTCACGACAACCTTGTAGTAGGTCAATATATTTCAGGGTTCGTGTTTTCTGGACAATGCCTGAACTATTTTTTGAAAGGTTTGTACACTGTGGCATCTTTTTAGCATGGTGTAAATAAACTACTCTGCGACTGATTGTATTCTTATTTGCAAGCTTAACAAACAACATTGCACCAAAAAGCTTCTTAGACATGTTAAATATCCTTCCTAATGTCACTGTTATCCGCCTGAGTTCTTCCGCCTGCTTTATATGAAAAGAGTGAGCCATCGAGGAACTTTAATTTACAAACAGCCACACTAAAGTTGTCTTTGTGGGCTTACAAATGCTTATGAGCTTCCGAATGAGCACTTTTCAGCGTCAGAAATCATCCGAACACAAGCTGAAAGCGTCATTTAAAACTTTATGCTGTGTTTGCCGTTTTATCTATCGTGGCAGTTTATCGACTATTGCGTTATGGTTACGGTGGCTTCGTTTCAATGAAGGCAATGTCTAATTGCGCCTGTGTACTTCAATTTAGGTGTGCGTTATAGAAGCACTGGGAGTGAAAATTATTAAGGAGTTTTCTACTATGATGCACCTCATAATCATATCGTGGTTCTTTATGGTAACAAGAAAAAAAAATGATTCTTTGGATAAATGATTGATTGATTGATATGTGGGGTTTAACGTCCCAAAACCACTCTATGATTATGAGAGACGCCGTAGTGGAGGGCTCCGGAAATTTCGACCACCTGGGGTTCTTTAACGTGCACCCAAATCTGAGTACACGGGCCTACAACATTTCCGCCTCCATCGGAAATGCAGCCGCCGCAGCCGGGATTTGAACCCGCGCCCTGCGGGTCAGCAGCCGAGTACCTTAGCCACTAGACCACCGCGGCGGGGCTTTGGATAAATGCAATGACAACTTTAGCAGACATCAATACGTAATCATTAGTTTGATTAAGACTAGCGGGTGTGGTATTGCTTTTGGAGACAAGTGCTAGCCAAGTTCTTTTACCTATTTCTTTTTCGTATTTATAAACGTCTACATTATTATTATTATTATTATTATTATTATTATTGTTGTTGTTGTTGTTGTTGTTGTTGTTGTTGTCAAATATCATATAATTGTACTTCAGCAAAAAGCTAGCAGTTAGGAGGTGTGTCGTAAATTCATGCAGAATTCATATGATGCTTTTGGAACGTTAAACCCCATATATCAACCAGTGAATTTCTGCGGAGTTCAGATAATAGTGTGGTATTTGTTGTGACACCCATTGTTCGAACTCTACATAAAAAAGGTTCATAGAACAGTGTCTAATAACCAGTGGCAAATATCAATAGAACAGGTCAATATTTCAATACTAAACTGCCTTCGCCAACGGCCCATATTTTTAGGCAACACTCTGCTCAATCTATTGATGAAAACACCTATTTATTCTCCAGATAGCTGTTGCAGATAGCCGTTAGAGAAAATTTTGTTGATCTCCTTAAGAAAGCTTAACATTATATGGTGTACAGTAGTGCACGCATAGAGAGTTGGAAAGTTCTGAGCCTGCGGCAAGGGGGCTACGATGCATCATTTCATCAACGTCCTGGATTGCTTCACTTTACGCCATCCCTTCGGTGTTGCACTAAAAAGCATGGCACACCAAATGACATTGGACGCCTGCCTGCAGTTGCCCTGATTCCATACTCCGGTAGGCAGCGAGCCCCGAATTTCATGCACTCTAGCTGTCGACCACAACGCTGTTCTGTTCCGCCGGATCAAGCATTTGCAGCTTGATAAGCCCTGAAAGATCACGTCTCATTACTACAGCACACAGCAGTTAAAGCTACTTTCTCGTTTCGGAACTCCGCATGTTAAGCATCTAGTCCTATGCCACAAAATTTCAAAGTTCGAAGTACGATGCTTGAGCAATAAATACATGGCGTACCTGTACACAACGAATACACTACGTGCCCGAAATAAGAGAACTGTAAAGAGAGCTAAGACCTGCGAGTTTAGCTAGTAGTAAGTGAGCACAAGGGCCACTCGCCTTTGCAGCTTTACCTCATACATGCAAGAATAAGTTTGTTGCTGTTAACGTGGTTGTTGTTGTTGTTGTTGTTGTTGTTGTTGTTGTTGTTGTTTTCTATAGGTCTCAATTTGCGATGACTTCTTTGGCAGGCATTACGGAATCATATGATTTGAAAATAGACCGTCGCTAAGACTTGGCTGCGAGCGATGGCCTTTGTGGGCTGTGGCTAGGGCTGAGATCAAGATCGTCATCAGCATCTATCATTAGTAGTGGTTTCACTGCCACGGTAATCAGCACAGCACTGTTTCTCGATGCAGAAGGCAATACACTTTGCTAAGTCACACCACGCAACATTGAGAAACGTACTGTTCTCGATATGGAAAGGCCACAGAAAAGACGAAGTCGAACAGAATGGTCGACGCCATGCAAGCGTTTTAGCTTTAAACTTCGTGTGGTCAACAAGGATACTATAATATCATGTGCAAGCACACAAAGTTTAGTTGCTGCATCTGTGCACCTATGTCGAAATACTTATCGTCCATTGTGACACAGTGGCTTATAATCCTCGGTTCTAGGGTACCAATTAGGTACCTTTGTTTTTAATGCTACAGACCACCACCATTCAATATCCGCGTGTCCAATTTCGTCTTGCCACAATAGGCATGAGGATGAGATGCTTTGCTCAGCTCCGAGAAGTGGCACCATCTGTTTAGTTATACTCGGAAAACTAGAGAACAAAAATGGCTGGGTACTGCGCAAGCGCTCGGCTGAGTACTGCACGAGTGCTCGACTGCGTCCTCGTGATAAGTGAAAGCTTTTTTCTTAGTTGTAGCGTGAACTAGAAAGCCTACAGCATGTTCGCTTAACTGTAGATGCCCTGAAGATAATGTATAACGTCATTTCGGTTTCATACTTTTCTTGCACTCAATCGTAGATAATTCAAACGTTCAGGAGTACCCAAATGGCTGCCATCATATTTTGAGAAAACCATTGAAGTTTCAGGGTTCATAATTTTTCTGCGTTTTTTTTTGAGGGGGGGGGGAGGGAGGGGGGAGTGACGCCTAATAATGCAGTTTTTTAAAGCTTTTTCTTTCTTTAGTTCATTATTGGGACTTAGGAGATTATTGGAGCTAATGACACGCAATTTCTGTTTCTGCATGACGATATTATAAAGGAGGTCTCGAATTTTGGGGACTAGTGTTTTGTAAGGTCGGCGCCGTAAGGCATGAAATAAACAGGGGCCTTGAAGTTACTAAACACACTCCGTTTTATGAACAAAGAGAAGCAAACTCTGTGGCGGCCATGTCATATTTTGAAATTGGCAGCAGTGATATCTTAGGGAAAGGTCACTGATACTGTAGAATCGTGCACAGTGGTTGACGCAGTCAGTATACAGTTTGGTGTTATCGTTGTATGTTTCGTACAGTAAGTGCAGAGAAAGTTGCTTGACAGCTGTTAATGATAATGATAATTGTATCCCGCTATCATTTTTCGATTATATGGCCAAGCCAAGCGTCCAGGAGGAAATGAACTTTCGCTGGAGCTGTATATAAGGTGGAAAACATGGAAGTCTGTGTGAAATAAAATTGTGGGCCACCTTTGGAAGGTCGACGACCCGTGAAACTGTTTATCACAGGCCACACAGGTGACACACAACTACGAACCTTGGCTGGTAACACACCCTGCCACCAAATCCGAAATCTATGTCTAGAAATACATAGATTCAAATGTAGAATACGTTCCAGAGCAAAGAAAGTTGCTTGACAGCTGTTAACAATAAATATATTTTGTCCCGCTATTGTTTTTTTGAATATGTGACCAAGCCAAGCACCCAAGAGGAAATAAATTGCCCACGGCAAGTTATCTTTTCACCCCCTTTTCTTCACATTTGCCTCACATTTCGGTCTAATAACCTCCCCTATACTTTTCTTGGCATTACTGTCAACTAAATTTCATTAATATTTTGTCAAAACACGGAAAACTATCCCTTATGCATAAACTTCTTTCCCTTATTCACTGACGAGGGTCTCGTACTGGCAGATTTAGTGCCTTAGGTTGTATACGAGGGACTATTTGTGAGCTGCCAGCTTGTCATAAGTTCACGTGTTACGTCACGCCACACAAGCTATAAAAGAGCGTGCAACACTCGCCACCATAGCTGCAGATGGCGCTGACTGACACTCCCACGTTTAAATTCACATATATACCCAATAAAATAGCTAGGAGGGTAGCCGCCATGGTAGCTCAGTGGTAGAGTATCGAACGCGTTATTCCAAGGTCGCAGGTTCGGTTCCTGCCCACTTTCCTTCACTATATATATATATATATATATATATATATATATATACAAAAGAGTCACTCAATAGGTTTCGTTAGGTCCAATGATCCTCAAAAAAGTCGACAGCGCTTTCGTGTTGCGCATTGCGCAATCGCTGTCTTGCCACGGGCCAGGAGGTGCCCCAGATCCAAACTGAAGCTGCGCTACAAATGTAGTGCTGCCTTCAGGGGTGATGTCAGAAGCATTAACTGCTTGTGAATTAAAACATTCAGATTTAACGTGGCTGGAAAAGAACAGTGGACCGAAACAGTTAGTTTGAAAATAAAAATGACTTCCGTTCGCTTTTCCGGTCCTCGTCTCAATTAAGTCGTATTTTCAGTCACCCAAAGCCCGTTGTTCTCCTCGGCTTGCCTCTTGTCTTTTTGTGGCAGACCCATGACAGCACTACAGACCTATTCCATGTTTGCTGACAGCGGTAGGTGCCTTTAACATACTGAGGCACTTCTAGCAACGTCGCCGCGCATATGCTCCGCCCAGGCCAAAGCTCGCCACTGCCGTCTATGGGAGCCCCCCACGTGAAAAACGTGGGGGGCTCCCCGCTTGCTCTAAGCGCCTCAGTATGACGATGGCACCTACCGCTGTTTACAAACTAAAGAAAGAAGTACTTCCTGACACGTGCGCCACCACTCCCGCAGTGTAATCAGTGCGCTCGCGCGCGTGCGAGGATAATTCACGCTTCGATGTTGACGTGGAACAAAAAAAATTTGGCAAACCTTCTTAGCTGCTTTGTAAAATCCAAGCTCATTAAATATTTTACTTGGAAATAAAATGAGAATTGGTTAAATAATTTTCATAAAAAAACACGCCTACCCACAAATAGTCAGCTAAATATTTATAAAAAAAAGTTCGGTTCCCACTGCTCAATACCCACTGCGAATCGGTTCCCACTGCTCCATACTGGTCAACTGATGTAGTCAAATAAAATTGAGAATGAAGCAAGACGATGCATGCTGCTGGAATGGCTCCTCAAGATGGTGCACCGAACACCAAGAGCATGCAGCAAGCCAGACGCACAAGCCACGCCAGAAGGATGCATGCAGCTCAGCAGGAAAACTTTAAATAAACATACGTAAAACTCTAAAAGAACTGTACCTTTCAGGGAAATCAAGTGACATTTTTGTAATTTTTATCAAAATTCTACGTCTTCCAGTACATTTCGTCAAAAATTTGTGTCAGCTCTGTACCCTGTGCATGCTACAGAGCCTCACCTGTCATCCCACTTCACAGTAGAAAGATCTATGTATTTTTTTCTCTCACCTTTGCAGTATTCAAGTGCATATATTGCCGCTAATATTGTGTAAGATGTGTTTATTTCTGTTTGCTCTTTATTTTTTTCTTTTGCTTCACTTTGTTTTGCTTATAGTCCTCATATTTATTTTGGCGTAAATATTATATAGCATGTCTGGTTTATTTTTTGTCATTACTCCTAATGTGTTTCAGTTTTGTGTGATCATTCTGCTTAATTAATATTCCAAAATCTTTAGCATTATTTTTTGTGTATATACGCGTGTCTTCTTTTTCCTTGTAGTAACTCACTCACTACAACGATGCCTCGGTGTTTTAGGGCATAGAAAACAAATGTTTAAACGACTTTTTTTTGGTGTTGGCATGCATCGCAGAAATTTTGCGCAAACTCTAAGCGCCTAAACATGAGTTTTTTCAATGAGCAAGCAGCTACTTTTTTAAATTGATGACGCGAGAAATAAGGGTGAACTTTTTCAAGTGTGTGGGTGTTTTTTCTGCGGGTGATAGGGCTGCTGAACTGTATCGCATACACGTAAAAGATATCATCATATACAATTGCATCATATCGTGTACGGAAATATCTGAAGATTTTCCTTCATATTTCAGTTATACGAGTACGCCCAAACAGAAAACCATTTGCCGTTCATTTGCGTATATATAGATTGAATTCCTCCATGGTTTCCTTCCAAGGTATACCGTCTATATATATATATAAATACGTGAAGGGACAATGGTCTTATAAAACGGCAAGCGTTAGTGTCTTATTATTCTACACTTTATGAGGCTATCTTTCTCAGCCTATATGCTTACTCCTAGTCGCGTACATACTCTCGTGTTTTCTTGAGTGCGCATAAAACGAACGTAATTAAATAAAATCAAGGCAAGCTCTCACAGCTGAACACATAAACGCAAGCCCTACAACTCATGGTATCTGGCATTTCGGCATCCCGATTGTTCCACGTTCTCCTTGTATAAACCTGTCTAGAGACGGCTCGGGTCGCAAGGCGAGCTCACGCAAAAACACCTTCGAGACGCGTTATTTCGGATCTCAGAAAACACCGGGAAGAACGAGGACATGCGCGGGCTCCATAATCTAAGTACAAAGCTTAAAGCCCTAGAGGTGCCACTACTCGCTGGCGTTACTCGCTCGGCATGTGTCGCTTAACCGGGCCCTCAGCTCGTTGTCAACGACCCAGGGCTGGGATCAAATCTTTCACGCTCGATGTAGTACGGGGAATATTTCGGGCGGTTCGCACTCTTCTTTACCACAGCGACAGGGCGCGTATCCTCTGGCGAAACTTCACAGCACTGCCGCCGCCTCCCGTCGAGGGAAGAATGTCGCCGCTCGGAATCTCCTCGAATCGGTCGCGCGATGATGCGCTTCTCCCTGTCGCGCACCGCCCATTCCCTTCCGTGCTGGCGCGTGGACTTCGATGGGAACGCGTCTCGTTTTCATTTGTACAGGGCATAGCTCTCCGCGAAGAAACACCCAATGGCTCCTTGCATGGTATCGCGTTCCAGCGCAGGAATCTTCACGCGCATTTCCCGGCGGATCCTGCATGCATTTTACCGCAACTTTTTTTATCGCGATAGCACTTATATGAATACTCTCGGCTGTTTTTTTTTTCTGCAGGCGTCGCCGTCACTTACCTTATATGTAAACGTATCTGCGTATATAAAAACGCAAGAAACAAAAATAATCCAGAAAAACACTCAAGCGCGCGGAATCGAAGTTAGGATGTCTGCAACGAGAGTGCGAGACGTTAACTACTGCGCCACGCAGAGGCACTTCTTTTAACTTTCAAACAGCAAGGTATTCATATCTACCACTTTCCGCTGTTGACCAGTATCTCTGGAGAAACTATCGTGTTTTCAGCATTACCAACAAGCTGGCGCAATGAGCGCGCGTCGCCACATCGTCACGACGTGGTGGTGCGTGCTTTATTCTCCCACGCGTACTTTGCTCAGCGGAGAGGAGGGGGTAGATGCTCGCTCGTGCACCCTTATCTCGTGCTTGGGAAGACTACATTTCGGCTGCCCTTAAGCTTTCACCGGAACAATTCTGTTGGAGTTACCGGGTGCAGAAAGGTCACTGCAATCGTTGCTCAGTATCTGTTTGTGAAAATATCTCGCTTTTCAGACACAGAGAAGTAACAACTGAACGCTTATTCACGTTCATCTGTACATGTGAGTACGTTTCATGCGTCATTTGTGCGTCAGAACCGGAGGCACGTTTCAATCTACTTGCCATTCTGCCTGGGACCTTTCAATTTGCTGCTATTGCGTTCATTGCTTCGCCTTTGCGCAAAGCTGTGACTTTTTTTCTGCACTCTCTACACTGTTCAAACGTGCTGCGTCTGAGCAAGGAGTTTTTAACGGTACACACTTGAATGACGTTTTCCTTCAACACCACAGCGTCGGGTAGGAGCAGTTTGGAGTCCTAATTCATTCGAAACTCTAGTTCATTTGCATGGATATGGCAAAAAAGAGAGATATATGTGAGAAGAAACGCTCAATATTTAACCGGAAATCAAGTATCTGGTTTGCTGCCCTGAACTGCAGAAGAGGAGACAGAAAAGTGAGGAATATGAATCGAGAAAGAGGGCGTAAAGCGAAAGCACACACACTGCAATGTAATGTAACACACACACTAATGTCACAATCGTTCCACGAGGCGGGTCGCTCACTGAAAGTTCGTGTAAGCCTTCGTTTTTTTTCGGCATGAAGCTCGATCTTTCTGGCATTTCAAAATTTATTTCGGAAAGCAGCTGGTCGTCGACGCGTGCAAACACTGCTGACAGGGACTGCCTCTGGCAGTTGTACTGAGGGCATTTACACAAAATAGGTTCCATGGCTTCGTCAGCGCCGCACTGGTCACACGCAACGCTTTCTGCCCGTCCATTGCAGCAAGCAAAGACGCTCGTATAGGACACTTCAAGCCACATACGGCAGAGAACGGTAGTCTCCGCTCGGGAAAACCAGACGGAATCGTAAGTTGTAGGCATGAATGCAAGCGATGAAGACGGGTGTGAAGAAAACCGGGCATCTTCCACAGAGACCTTGCGAGTTGGAGTGCGAGCGAGTTCATCCTTGCTGCTGCGTCTCTTCTTGATAGTGGAATAGGATCAATCATGTTATTTTCGTGAGCGTTTTTTCTCCGTCGTCGGCATCATGCTCGATATCGATGATGCCACAGTGGCTGGTAACAATTCAAAAGTTACATCATGTTCTTTCTCTATAGTTTGTTGATGCAGTTGTTGTGTTTCCAGCACCAATTGTTCTTGAAGCGCACGACGTAGCGCAGTTCGAATACGATGCGGAGCTTGTATTGAATCAATGAAAATGCACTATTTTAGAGGTGCTTCTTGGTCCATCTTACGAAGTGTGCAGCGGAGTGCTGCTAGGTATGCGGCTGTCGCTGTTGTTTTGTGAGACGCTCGAAAGTGGATTGTTCCGACTTTTTCTGGGAAGATCACAGCTCCTGCAGATCGCCAACATTTGTCGAACCATCCGTATGAAGTTTAACGTGGTGTTTGTATCCTTCATTTAGCATAGGAAGTGTCACTGCTTCAACTGAGAGATCCGCTTTCTTGCGAAATCCTGGCACTGTCAATCATATGTTTAAACGGTCCAAACACAAAGGGGTATCAGTATACGTTCAGGAAGCATGCGTACTGCTGGAAGACACTCAGGGCAACTCAATATTCTTTTACAGAAAGAAGCACTCTGTCAGTCTTCTGAAAACTAAGCGAGGTGGTGGACAGGGGCACGATCAGGGTGCTTAATATGCACTCGAAGCACCTCCAGAGTAATGTGCATTGTGGCCGGATGATCTTTGGTGATTGCGATGGTCTCCGCTGTGGATGTGCAGCGTGGTAGTTGAACACAAACTCTGAGTGCCTAGCCCTGGGTGTTTTTATTGTGCATGTACTACTTTTGCAGGCGTTCGTCAAAACTGACAAGCCCTACCGCAGGTACCTGAGGAAACGCGTCCTCTATAGCTGAAACATCTCGTGCATTTATGTGCCCCACTTTTTTTCTCGGCAACCCCGCAGGTCGTAGGATCTAATCCCGGCTGCAGCGACTGCATTTTTTGGTGGAGGCGAAAAGTTTGTAGGCCCATGCGCTCAGATTTTCGTGCGCGTTAAAAAACCCTGGTGGTCAAAATTCCCAGAGCCCTTCACTACGGCGTCTCTCATAAATACATAGTGGTTTTGGGACGTTAATCCCCACATATAATCATCACCATTTTTCCTCGATGACGACGACGAAGGCTCTGTTCATAGAACACCTTTTCTTTCTGTTCCTAGCAATTTTATCTAGTTTTTCGCTGCTTCCGGGAGACGCGGCTCCCTGCGCCAGGGCGACGGACGCAGTCTTCCACCAGTCCACCCAGCCAGAGGTCTGTAATGGCAAGCTGCTTATTAAATCAGGGTGCCTTGCCCAGAACAAGTGATGACTATTGCATATTGACTATGGAAGCGAATACTTCTGCAGTGCTGACCAATCAGAGATCAACATTTGCAAGCTCGTCACAGAAATCAAGCACCTGTTGGAGCACCAGCGGGGACACGGAACCGTACTCAGCCACTGGCGACGACTCGTCGGATAACTGCTTCGGGACCACGAAAAGCAGAAAATTCAAATGAAGAAATGTCAAGCCCCAGTAGGGACGTTAACTGTGAAGTCAAATGAAAAACGCTGGCCGCACACCTTCTCGTTCATGTCTGAGGACTCCTCCAACAGCCTTCGAGTAGTAAACAGGCAAGCTTTCTCTATGTACTTCCACAAGGTTGCGTCGAACTAAATTAAGAATATCTGCATGAAGACGCGGAAGAATATTCTTACTGCAGACACGAAGACCGACAGTGCCTTAGACAAGCTACACAGAATATCGGAGTTATCAGATATCAAATTCTGACCAATAATTCCAGTGGATAGTACCTGCACGGTGGGAGTAATCTACGACCTCAGTTTGGCCCTAGTAAACTCGCATCTTCTAACTTTTGTAAAACCAGTGAACGAGAAAAATCTCGTCACGAATGTAATTCACCTCTGAAACACCCGCTATGTAAAAATAATGTTCAAATGAAATTATATTCTGTCACATCTCAAAGTGAGAAATTTGCGACATCTACTTCGGCGTGTTGTTCCTAAACCTCTTCAGTACCACACCTGCATGAAGATTGGACACGTCAAGAATGTATGCATAAATACCAGAGTATATCTACAATACGCTGAGCCACACACCGCAGACGCATATCCGGCTACAAGTCTGAATAGCAGAAATTGTGGTGATTCACATGATGCTGCCTCCAAATAATGGCCGTGGATTCAGAAGAAAATTGTCAATATGAAACAAATGGTCAGAGGCTATTCATCCCACGGAGAGACTGCTGAAAGGGTATGGTGTCGCTGCAGCCGACAGGAAGGCGTGCAACGCAGAGTGTCGCGCATAACCCATCTTTTTCGAACACGAGTAAAATAGTAAGCATGAAGCGAAATGAGGTAGTAAGCATGAAGTAGTAGTAGTGGTAAGCATGAAATAGTAAGCATGAAGCGCATAATTGGGCTACACTTCCGAGTAAGCAGCCTGTGAAGGAGCCCCCTCTCAGGCCTCCCCGCCCTACAGCTTCCTCCACCCCTACTTCAGCTGAGCATGTGTCAAGGATAGATCGACAGATCATCGCGGTGCTGCTATTCCTGGTCGCTGCCATGGCAGACCTGCTGAGAAGACTGGGAACTCCGACTGCTCAAAGCGGATTACAGGTGCGGGACGCGTTGAGCATAGTCCTCGCTTCTCTCGCGTACAGCCATGAGAGAAGATCAAGAATCTTTCCGCAAAGAGGTCAGAGAAGCATTAGTTATTCGGTGGAACGCAAGATGACACAGATCACGCATTTCTGGTTTTTGTCAGTATGTGTTTTCAAACCGTTACACAATCATTGTAATTTGTGAAACAAACTCAACAAACCTTATCAGACCATTTGAATATGCGTATAATTCCCGTCCCAAACCTGCAACAAAAGCAGCAAGGTCCTTGTGTATATTTGTCGGGAGCTTCCATCTATTGTTCAACCTGCGTCACATTATGATTGAAACCAGTATGTTTGCCGAATAGTCAAGCGAAAAATGCTCACTTTCAAAATAATGTGTGTCTACCTAATTCCTTCAGCTCGTTTTCGTCGAAAAAATGACAGCCTATTTACAGGGTGAATGATGATTGGGGCGAAGCTGGGTCCGTACGCCACTGCTGCGCCGCTTCGGCCTCCTGTTGTCGCCCTGCAGGGTCCTCGCGGCACCGCCGTGCAGCTTCACGGCGCCCTTCGGCTTCCTGCGCCCAAACATAGGGATCGCTTCTTCGAGCGCGAGCGGCTCCTGCCGTGCGCGCACGCCGCTCGGCAGTCTTGTATATCTGCAAAACCTCTGAACGCGCGCGTGCGGAAACGGTGCTTTATTGTACTATAGAGCATCCCCTGGCGCACGGCGCCGCCGAAGAACACGACATCTCAGTGAGCTTCATCGATTTACACGTCCCGGACGGCTCTGGACAGCCCCGGACGCCGGCGCCGCATTTGTTTTTCTCGGGGACCAACTGGAAGCTCCGCCCACTTTTCCGGGATCACTCGGACGCATGTTTGTTTTTCGCGTTCCTGGCGGCCTGCGGGTGGCCCGGGACCACCCGAACAATTTCTTTTGGGTAGATGGCTGACAACAGCGCGGTGCGTATGCTGTGTGGCCATTCGAAGTTAGACCCGGGAGAAGTTTGATGCGCTTTTGCTCTCTCATTGCTTTTCTGTCCGCTTCTCACAAGTTTCTGGATTTTGCATTGTTAGCGCACCCAGATCTTGACATCGGTGTTCTAAGCCACGTCGAGCATGTGCGTATTCCCAAAGGTCGGGCAAACACGCGCTATGCTCGCTAGGAAAAACAGCGGTAGAACGACCGCGCCGGTCTACGATGCGCTCGTGCTCGAGTAGTAAGTTGCATCGCAACAGAAATAGGTATAATTTACTACCTAACTGCTGTTTAGGTTGCAAATGAGTCAGCGTTGTGGCCTGTGTTTTTCCTATGGAGGGAGCAGACGGCATAGCCAGGCATAGCAGACGCCACAGCGGATGCAGTCAGCATTAAGCGCGCAGATGGCCCGAGGCCGCTCGAGCTGGCTCGGGACCTTTAGATCACGTGCATGTGACGTAGCTACCTGTGAGCCGAGGTGTCCGCGGGCCGTCCGCGAGTTATCTGAGACTTGGTAAATCGATCAAGCTTAGTGACTCGATCGTTCTTTTCTCCTTCCGTACGTGTGACGTAAATCCTGTTTTCAGAAAACACAACTTTCACTATTATCTTTTGCTACAAAACGCCCTCTAGTATGGGACGATTTTGCATTTCTCAGCGCATATGCATTTGTTCTATAGTACAAGGAGGGTCATCTATGGCCGGATGGGCGACTCAACGACTGGTGGTTACAAACGATAAGGGGACAATCGGGAGATGCTACAAGAAGCTTCGCCCCTAAAAAATGAATGACGTACTTGCGGATGGCCCGGGTCCATAGATATTTACAGGGGACTTCAACTCCCACCACCCTATCTGGGGAAGCTTGAAAGTGAATGCCACAGGTGCAAAAGCGGCTTAAGTTGTGTCGCCTCGTGAACTTTCTCTACCTAGTTATGGTATTCCTACATTTCTGTGAGGGTCCACATACAGCAGCTGCTTGAACTCGAAATTTGTGTCCCGTTGCTTCGCCTCAAGCGTAAAGTGGTTTTTAGACATCGAGACGCATGGTAGGGAGCACCGTTCCCAGTTATTTTAACATCACAGGCTTCACTAGCGGTCAACCACCAAAAACCATCTGGAGGGTAGATTTGTCCGCATTCACTACGAACATTCACGGCGCATGTGCAAGCTTATCCTCTGGCATTCAGAAGCGCATAGCGCGATCTGCACACTTGCATGCTCTTGAAGGTCCTCAGAAATGTACGGGGAGTTAGAGCAACTGCGCGTGATGCGTCGTCGTGTAGAGCGCAGATATCAGTACACGAAGTCCATTGGATATCTACGGATAGCTAGGCGCATGAAAAAAAAGTCCAGCGTCCTATGGACAAACTGGAGTTTCAACGGTGGTCGAAGTTTTGCAATTCTTTAGATCCTCACAAGCCACTCTCTCAGATATGGTGAACCATGTGAGGCTTACGCACATTTTCCGAACAACGTTTTCCGTTTAAAGCCTTGACAATTTTCTAATGTGGAAAGGACATCGAGGTATCTGAAGACATTTGCAGGAAGTTTCCAGGCCCATCAACTTGCACAGGAGTCCTTACTCCGGCTAACACTAACGTTGCTAACACGCCACACTCCATTAATTCGTGCATGGACCTGCCCTTTTTTTAACGGAAGAGCTGGACGCGGCGCTTGCTTCTTGAAATCAATCGCCGTCGCTCGCGCCGAGTGGCATGTCATGCAACCTATTGTGCAACCTCCGTGATCGCGCACGTAGTGCATAGCTGGACGTGTTCAATGAGTTCAATTGAAAACAAGCTGTTTGGTTTCTCTTCTCTAACCTGGAAAGATCACCTCTAGCTGACGTTACACATACCAATAGCACTGGCTAGTTGCGTAGGCAAGCTGATGGAGCGAGTGATTCTTGCCAGGCTTGAGTAATTCTTAGAACGCTACAAAGTATATCCAGACGCCATCGCCGGATTTCGTCACCTTCGTAGCTCCTTGACAACATCATTGACTTGGTTATACACGTACAACACCATAAAATGAGCAGACGGCTATCTGTAGCATTGTTTTTGGATGTCAATGAAGCATATTACGACGTGTCCTACCAAGCCATACTTGACCCCCTCGAGTTGGTTGGTTTGGGGGGGGGGGGGAGAGACTACCGGTGCATCTCCTGCTACCTTCATATGACATCAGGACGTCTTGAGGGGCTAGTTGGTTCATTCTATGCAGGAAAAATTGCGCTAAAATAGAAAAGACACCACAAAGAAGGAACACTTAAACAGATCGAGCGCAATCTCGATCTGTTTAAGTGTTCGAGCGCTCGATCTGTTTAAGTGTTCCTTCTTTGTGGTGTCTTTTCTATTTTTAGCGCAATTTTTCCTGCATTCATATGACATCATTGTGCAAACTTATGATGGGCAGACGTTGAGTATTACATACACCGTGATGTTCCACAAGGTGTTGTATTGAGCCCCACAATAATCACTTTTGTTATATTCGGCCTCGCGGAAGGCATACCAGAGTCTGTGAAGATATCCATGCAGATGAAATTCGCGTCTTGACGTCAGAAGTAACACGTCCACAGGTACGTGCGAGACTTGAAACCGCAGCGAACTCTCTTTCGATGTACCTTAGAGAACAAAGCCTTGAGCTTTCTCCGGAGAAATTGGCGCTGGTTGCGTTAACGGGGAAGGCAATGATGTCATATCCTATCACCATCAATTAACAAACTGTCTGCTACACCAGAACACACAGGTTCTTGAGGGTCACCATTGATCGAAATTTCTGCTGGAGTGCCCATGTGGCCACTCTAAAGAAGTGCCTAAGGGTGAAAGAAAAATATGAAGCGGCATGTCGAAAGTCCTCTGTGAATTTTTTGTGGGTGACTGATAGCAATGTTTAGTCTCATAAATTGTGCATGCGACTTGCTTTAACTAACACATTTAACTCATGCATAACACTTTCAAGTTATATTCAACACTGAAACTAGTTCGAAAACTATTCACACGTAAAATGGCGGGAATGTGAGTAGAATCACGCTTACTAAATCGTAGCCATGTCAGAACACATTCAGTTTTGACGACCTTTTCATTGAGTGACATCAAGTTCATTTTGTTGCTATCGCTGACCTGTGGTCATCTTTAAGGATAGCTGAACTCGATAACTGTTGCACCTATCTTTGTTCAAGCACTGTAATCTAACCTTTTTTCACAATTCGTGAATACTTTATCAATTGCAGGTTTAAAGTGTCGCTTTGCTTTAAGGAACATAGGTGCTATACTGTGAAAATATACCATGCATTTGTTTTTAAGAATAAATTTCTTTTTATAAAATATGGTTGGGTAAGGGGCAGGGGCACTTCATACAGCCAACACGCGAACAAATTTCGGCACACCATATACTTGTATCTTACAAACGAGAGTATTCACAAAGCTAAACACTAGTGAGACTAGCAAGCGTACGACACACCACTGCAGAAAATAAACAAACGAGCACAGCCTTCGACAATAGGAGGGTGCAAGCGATTACAACACAGGTGCGAACTCATGACGACAGTTTAGTAATATTATGGTCTCTTGACAAAACAACTTTTCATGGTAGAGACACCCTCCCCTTTCTTCCTCACTTTTGTTCCTGGATCACCCCCTAGAAGGTTCAAAGGTTTCATACAAACACGAATGTTTTGGTTCAGTTGCTTCGGCGAAAACATGTAAATGAAAGAAAATGAAAGGAAATGAGTCCTAGAATAAACGGTTGCCTATATGAACATAAACGATACAACACAAGAGCAAACGGGATGTGTGTCCCTCTACTGGCAACGTTCTGCAGTTCTGTGTCTTGGAACACTAGCCATGGCGTCTCGCATCGTACATCGCAGGTTGTCCAGTTCTCCTAATGTGTTTTGTTCATGCTGCGATACACTAAACGTGCTTCTTGTGGGATCCTGTCAGTGGCCACTGGGCGTGACGTTGTGACTAGTGCTTACAGCCGCTTTGTGCACACGCAAGGAAAAACCACGGCAATATTGATACGGCCGCTTGACTATAGCAGCACTTCAATGAATTTTTAATGCTGCCAATTTTGGCAATCGTGATGCCAGATAATTTGGTGCGGTGCGAGGAACTTCCCAAAAAGTGAGACTTCGGGACACCTGTGAGGTATACTGAAGCAGCACGTTTCAGCTTATTTATGCCACGTTCTAGAGAAAGTGACGCGAAGTGGTCAAGCATGAAGTGTTCCCGAAGGTGCCTTAATTACACCCTCCATCTGTTCTGTACGTGCATACGCAGAAGTATTTGTAACAACTGGCATGCACAAGACGCGCATTAGACACGCTCCTGGCGTTTCAAAAGAAACTAACAAATAAACTCAATACGTAAACGCTATCGTGCAACGCGTCGACGTACGTCGACGACGTTGCATGACAGTGCTCTCGCGAAATGTTTCATAGCTAACTTCACGGAGTGCATTATTTTAAATAGCACGATGTATGTTGAAGGAAACATTTACTGTTATTTTACTCTTACCTGCAATTGTTGAAAAACTGGAAGTTTTCATTGAGCATGCACCGCGAAATAATCTTGGCCGACTTGGTGCGAACTGAAACGCTCTTCCTTTGCAGTTTGTCATGTCTACGATTTTGTCTTTGGTCACGGCGAGAATCTGGCCTGCCCCATATACGCATGTGTACTTGTTTTGATCCTTTTGCATAATAATAAATAACGCTACAGCCATTCGCAATATCACGTGCAAAGAATATTGCAGACGCAACTGGCGGAGAAAAAGAGGCGTAAGCGAGAGAGTGAGATAGGACGGCATCGAGAACAATGAGCGACGCGACCATGGACACTTGTTTTATCGGGGTACCTAAGGTGACATGTTCACGTAGTGCCATCTCTAGTGGGTCACAACAGTGGCCTGCCGTAACATAATGGAAAATCGGCAGGAAAAAATCATCTTACGAAAAACTTAGTCATAAAAAACTACTCCCGCTTTTATCAGCAGGGACTTACTTCAACAGTCTTGCAAAGTTACAGTGCCGCAATACTAACGGCATGGCTTCCCACAGCGTGAGTTCTGTTTCCGTAGAACTCATTTGCAATACTTGTGTCCATGTGCTTCGAGTTGTTGAAGAATTTGCCCTCGCAGTGTAAATAGCTATCTTTCTGGTTAGCTCAATTGGTAGAGCGTACGCCCCGAATAGGCGTTGGTCCCGGGTTTGAGCCCCGGACCAGGACCAACTTTTCGGCACTGTAAGAGGCTTTCTATCTGAGAGATCCGTATAGATTTTCTAGTGGCTTTGTGCTAAAACGGGTAGTTCTCTTCTTTCCTTTTCATGCCCCCGTAATCTAGAACCTCCCTTCGCTCAGCGCTTCGCCTTCATTTGAGAAAGCCGATGGCAGTGCTATCTCTAGGTACGGCAAGTCAATGCATATCAGTGATAGTCTGCTACAATTCTTGAGTAGCGCAGCGTCATTTTCGGCCGAATGGTGGCGCAGTGCTCAACTATTTTAAGTGAAGGGTGAAAGTCGAATCGAGGAGTGTTTGTGAATACGGTGGTTAGTCCTCGAGTATGGCGCCTTTCATAACCTGAGTCTCTTTCGGACGTTAAACCCGATAAACTAACCCCCGTATTCACAAACGCTTCTCGACTCGACTACCACCCTTCACTTGACAGAGTTGAGCACTGCGCCACTGCTGTGCTGAAAATGACGCTGCGCTACTCAAGATTCGCAGCAGATTATTGCTGATATGCAGGGACTTACCCGTGCCTAAAGACGGCGCTCCCATCGGCTCTCTCAAGTGAAGGTGAAGCGTTGAGTGAAGGGACGTTCTAGAATGCGAGGGTAAGCCTTGATGTTGTAGTTTCTAGAGTTATGATAGCTCTTGTAGGCCACCAGCATTAGTCAAACAACTGAACTGTTTTCGAAATCGCTACATGTGCTGTATTGTGTATTTCACTGACCCTGGCAATGGTGAAAGATAACATTTTTTGCTAGTTTTGAGGTGCTCATCATTTCTGTGTGATATGACGGAGCAACATGTTTAAGCATGTCTAATTACCAAAGTATGCTTTTTTCTTGGACCATTGCATGTCGTATAGCGCGTTAATAGCCCCAATGTGCTGCTATATCAGCCCGGTCTATGCGTAGAGAAATCAAATAATTATGCCAACAAAATCAATAATTAGACTGTCAGTTGAGTTGCTAAATACCTTTTGCTCCTACTTTAACAGTGTAGCAACAGTATTTTTTTTTTGCTTCATGAGGTATTGATTTTATCAAATTAGCTTTTTTCTTATATCTACCATGCACCATGTCTTTCCTTCGAAACGAATGTCAATCCTTCAACGTCATTCAAATGCACCCGTTTGTAGCGCTGCTTTTCAATTGCATTTGAAATTTTAATGATCATCGCTTTCAGCGGCCATTGAGTACGTTCGTGTGACCGATTGTTAAAATCAAAACAAATGAACAAAGCTGCAGCTAGTACAACAAGAAAAGACATCGTTCGTCGTCACATTTTGCCAGTGACGGATAACGTTCCTGAAGGCACCCCGCACCAGATAGATGACGCTGCAACTCTCATTTATAAGACCATTGTCCCGATCCGCAAGGACTGGGAAGAGCAATGAACACTCAAATAGATGAGAGGCTAGCCTGTGCCTTATCTTTCGTCTCAGTGTTATGCGGCATCCTTTGTCCAGAGAGAATAGGCATTATTATTGTCCTGAAGATGCTTTAAAGAGGCGCCTTTATTCCATGATGCCTTGAGCTCCCTCCCATTTTGGCCCCTCGAAGTAAGCTCTGTCCAAAGCACCTAAATGATGTAACGTTTGCTGGGGAAGAGGTTTTATTTTTTAGTCTAAGCCTGATTTGTGTGTGGGTGTGTGTGTCTTGGCATATAAGAGCACCACCGTGTCCAGTTATTGCATGGCAACGACAGTAGCTGAATAGTTAGGGATTTTAAACAACCTTAAAGGGGCCACATTCCTGACACCTTATTTTCCATCATAATCTGTTTTGTCTGTTAATCCTCGTGTATTCACAAGCTTGAAAAATTTTAGCGCATTTGGTTGAACATTTAATATCTAGTTGAACATTTTTATAAATGCGCAAGTGGCCTGAGGGTCAGGCACACTGACGTACTCGCGAGCCGGGACGTGAGGAACAGCTATTGGCTGCGAGATCAAGCGGAGTCGCCGCCTGGCGGAAACTGGCTGAAGCGCGCCAGTGTGGATTGCTCCGTGCGTCGTCTGCTAGCCACGTTGTGTTTGCATGTGCACGTACGTCATGCACGTTCTCAAAGGGTCATTTGTTCGGTCAAACCAGCGTGAGTTCAACTGCTTATACGTATGCCTGACGAAATATAAAAGTATTCTTGCTTGGCTGTTAAGGCATTGTAATAATAAGATACGCAAGTGCAACTTTCCAGTGTGCTGTGTGTTATCTTCGTACCCTCCATTCACCCGAAAAATATCAGTGTGGGTGCCACTCTCTGCTTCCAGTGCATCGTGAAATGCACTTGCCATCGTCTCAAACAAAAAGTTATTGAATGGTGTGTGAATGCAGCGTTTTAGAGACAGGATTGTTAGAGGGGCACTAAATTCAAATAACAATTTACGTCAGAGGGAAAGCTCAATGTATGACAACATCTAAAGTGACAATATTATCAACAAGATTGCCCTACTTACCGAGAAATTACGATAAATGCCCAAGAACACATGTGCCAAAGTAGGACATTTTCAATACTGGTCGCGATGACATCAGACGGACCGCCTACAATTATTCACTAGTAATAGATCAACCGCACTAAATAAAGAGCCTTCTGTGCATCAAGAGACCCAATAAAATGCTGATTGTTCGTTCTTGGTTGACTCAGCCAAAAAACAACCGCCGGAAGTTACTATGAAATGGTGCGAGTGATTCCAAAATTCAATTTTCGCGTAGTTACACTGGACAGTTATGCCATTTAGCGGGGCGCAGTTGAATCAAAAAACGTCCGCAATCTTGAAGCCAACGGTAGGAAATTGATCAATGGCTGTTGTTGCTGCTGTGGCTCTCACTGCTTTCGGTCTGCTGCTATTAGCACAGTAAAGCCAGGCAACCCCGTGCACAGAAACAATGACGTGAGTCAGTCCGGTTGGTCCGCTTCTTGAGGCGGGTAGTTTGAAGTGCGCTGACCCGATGCGAACCACCAAAAAACAATTTTCTTTCAAAGTAGCCCGGTCCTTGGCCTAAACGTAACACTATGAGGTTTCTGGACCGCTATTTCAACAATCAACATCGACTTGATAGTTGCCTTTAGAGTCCTTTTAAAAACTGAGGCTTTAGACCACGCACTGGCACGTTGTTGTTACGTGTACAACTACGGCACTGTAGTTTATCAATTTTACCATGAGCTTTAGTTGTGTTTATCTGGCCGTGGTACTATTATGGGGAAATATTGCCATCAAATAAAGAGTGACACTTCGGTACTTTAACTGTACATAAAATGGAGTTGCCGTTCGCTACCGTGTGCTTAGATTTAGGAACGCTTTTAAGAGCACATACGTTCAATATAAATTCAGATGGCGCGCCTTACGTCTAATATTGTAAATATCATAAAAAGCAATCATCTTCTTTACATATATTAAGTGTTCATGTGGCATTGTTATTGACAGATGGCAGGCAGCTCTCATTTTAAGTTTGAAAAAGAAAAAAAAACTGCTCATCCGATAAAATAAGCATACTTTTGTTTTATCATTGTGATGCGCAGAATTTATTATTGAAAGCTTTCTGCTGAACTTTAATATGACTTTTATAGTTCATGGGTGCAAGAAATTGTGAGTACTTTGTACACGCAGCTTAGCGCAAAGCGCTGTGAGCCACTAAGCTTTCCTAACCAGACTTGTCGAATGTCCCTCATTTGATAGTGAACAGAATGAAAAAAAATGCATATGCGTATTCGCGCAAACGCTGGTACTGAACTCATCGCACGTATATGCGGCCTTTCTACGATCTTTTTTCTTTTGTTGTACGCACATGAGCAAGAACTAATTAAGTAATTCAGTCACGCTACAGCGGTGCGTAGTTGATAGAACAGAAGCTAATCACGTACAAACAACACATCAAAAGCGTAATGTAGTGCAAAAGCGCGCAGACAGTCACCCAGGGCGAACATCCCTTTCAAATGTATAATGTGCGTCAATCTTCAGTTATTCTAACGTTGCATGGGCTTCGTACACCTATTCAGCAGAGCAAAGCATCGATATTACCTGTAAACTGTAGTCAACGCATTTTATTTGCCGACAATCGGTTCAGACCGCACCCAACTAAGCGCCGCTGCGTGTATTTGTATACACACTGCCGACCTCTTTTACACACCATCCACACTACTGCGATGACGGTGCTGCCACCTAAAGCCCGATCTTGCCACGAATAGCTGTGCAAGCGTGTGCATTCTGGCTATCGATATTGTTTCATTGACAGCTACGCGTGAAATTGAGATATTTTAGCTTTCTTCCGCTTGGCACTAAAATATGCTTATGCGGTTGACTTTTCATATCTGTATAGGAATAATAAACACACTACTTCTAGTGTTCGCTGAAAACCACAAATTTTTGGGTGATCACTGTCATCGCCCGTTGAATATATCATTGCGATTGTGAATGGAGTCTTTCTAACTTTGCTTATTTTTTTCTCTTGCTGTTTATTCTGTCGCTGCTATCGCTTATAGATTACTGTAGGAAGTTTCAGTGCGGAGAGGCACACGGGGAAATGATTCCTATGTTTTTGCAATGCTTTATGCAGTATATGCTAGCCCGTTGTGCACTAAAAATTGTTCCTATGTGTTTGAGGGTGGAGATTATGAGTAATACTGTAGGCCAAGCGGGGAGTCTCTCTCTTTCTCTTTCTCTCTCTCTTTTGTCAGCTTTATTCACATCATCACATCGCCAACCCCAGCAAAATGTGTTTGGACACACAAAAGATATAGGTATTACGTGCATCAGACTCAAAGCAAGCCATTTAGATAAACAGAAATCATTTCACATTTTAGGCAGCCGTGTTCCTACTAAAATTTGTAAAAATTCCTGGCGGCTTATAATTACCGATGTGAGCGGTATTACTGTTTTCTAGTAAAGGGACTGTGGCTTCGTTAATGCACGCTTAGTTATCAGTATAAAGCATGACTCGGATGACTTTAAAATCCAAGAGCCTTCTGTGTCTGAGAAAAAAATAAAGGGCACAAATTTGCTAAGCTTTTCGTTCGTAACTTTTCATTTTGAATGACCTCGCCGTGGTGGTCTAGTGGCTAAGGTACTCGGCCGCAGACCCGCAGGTTGCCGGATCGAATCCCAGCTGCGGCGGCTACATTGCCGATGGAGGCGGAAATGTTCTAGGCCCGTGTGCTCAGATTTAGGTGCATGTTAACGAACCCCAGGTGGCCTAAATTTCCGGAGCCCTCCACTACGGCGTCTTTTATAATCATATGGTGGTTTTGGGACGGTAAACCCCACATATCGATCAATCATTCATTTCCTATGGCCAGTCGACTTCACTAATGGTATGTTTAATGTTTGGAATAAATAAACTTCCTCTTATCATTTCTAGTGTAAGAAGCTTTTGTGAATACGTCCCCTGAGTCTTTGTTACAGCGCAAAAACACTAATTTCCAGTAATGCCCGCACTATGTGAACTCGTTGAAGCAAATTCGTTAGTTATCAACCCCATAAAAACTAAATTTATTGTGTTTAAAAGTGCTGAGAGGTCATTATCTGCTATTATCTTAATACAACTTGGTATTCATTCCATTTTTGCTTGTTTTGATGTCGTATTTCTTAGCATACATTTTGACCCTTGCCTTACCTTTCGCAGTCACTTTAATCATCTTAAGCAGAAGACGGCATTTGGTCATCATCACCATCATCATCATCGTCATCAGCCTGACTACGTCACACTGCAGGGCAAAGGCCTCTCCCATATTCCGCCAGTTAACCCAGTCCTGTGCTTGCTGCTGCCAATTTATACCCGCAAACTTAACTTCTTAATCTCATCTGCTCACCTAACCTTCTGTCTCCCCCTAACCCGCTTGCCTTCTCTGGGAATCCAGTTAGTTAACCTTAATGACCAGCGGTTATCCTGTCTATGCGCTACATGCCCGGCCCATGTCCATTTCTTCTTCTTGATTTCAGCTATGATATCCCTAACCCTCGTTTGGTATCCGCGCATTATTCAAAGCTCACCCTTTCTTTTCCCGTGATGCTCTACCGGCCCTGTATTTTGCGTTCATTCATATTAATATTACTTACGGTGTAGTCTCATGGGGCAACACTTATGCTTGTCATTTGTCATCAATATAGCACATTCAAAATCAGTCAATCCGCATTGTCACTTCTCGTTCTTCGCAATCCTACGCCTACACATTACTACGCTTTTACGATATCTCTCCAGTAAATCTTTTGTTCTGGTTAAATCTATTGACCTTGTTCCACAAACTGCTGTATAATCAGCTCGCATTCCCATTTATTTAAATCTGACCTTTTGCAGAATAATAATGTGACCAGGTTTGCGGTTGATAAAAATTTCCTGTTACCCCCCCGCTCATACTACTTATGGGCAAAAAGCTTCCGCTTTCAGTGCAATATCCTTTTGGAATGCGTTACCTTCTAGCATTAAGCGTTGCACTTCAATTCTTTTGTTCAAAAAGTCCGTGGAAAATCATTTTCTCAAGTAACCTTACTTGTGATCGTTTTCCGTTTGACTCGTTTGTTCTTCGTTTTTTTTGATACCATGTTGCGTGTTTTGGCTTGATTTGTGATATAAAAGTGCATTTTGATGTCCGTATATTCTAAGAATTTTCTGTTGCTCTGTATAAATTTTACCGTCGATGTGTATCGACAAATCGAGGGTCCCACTAAAGTCTCTGGCTCTGGGACCCTCGTCTGTATATCTTAGTTTTTGTATCTTGTTTTTGGAAATAATAAAACTTGAAACTTGAAACTTATGTCAACGCGTCATATCCTTTGGGGCGACTGTTGATGCGTGTCTAATTTGCCTACATGTTTTAGATACGGGAACCTTGTAGGGCCAGTCGTAATGGTCAAACGGCTATGGTATAACACTTCAGTAAACAAGGTGACAACGTCAATTATCGACCAATGTAACAGCATTTCAATAGGAGCGATGCTCAAAGACGCTAATGTACATTAGCGTCTACAGGTTTGGCTGCATCTGTGCTCATTTCGAAAAGGCTGAGGCACAACGTATCACTCGCACGATCGTGTACGGTGCTGTCACGGGGACTGATAGCGTCTCTTTCTAATCTACATGCAGACATCTGAGAGAGTGAGTGAGTGAGTTAGTGAGGAATGAGTGAGTGAGTGAGTGAGTGAGTCGGTCACAATACACCTAAGAGACCTCAATGCACTGATACGTGTACGGACCTAACCGGTGTGCTAGCGCACGTTCTGTCCAGTGCAATGCGTATCACAAGAAATGGCAGTAGCGCAGAGGTCCTTTGTCTATATTACAATATTAAGTAGGTTGATGACGACTTTTACTGTTTATGACCAGCCTTCTCAGTTTAGTCAGTGAAAGCTGATGGCTGGAGCACCTCGCCATCACCTTGCAGTCACTGGGAACACTGATTATCAGCGTCTTGCATGCTTTATTAGTTTAATTACCATTTCATAATCATATGAAGCATTAACAAACTGAAAGCTAAGCTGTATTTATTTCCAACTCTGGTACACTTAGCTTGAAGTCTTTGTAGTTTGAATAGGAATTATGGGGAATCAAGTAGGCAGCGCCTATGAACTTTCTCTTTGTTTTGCACTTTCTCCTAAGTCACTACGACTTCAGCTCAGCCCCATTCACAAAAAATATTTTTCGGATCGCTATGCAGAATGGCCTGAGTTTGGTGGAACTCGTGATCTCTCCTCGCTCTGGCAAGGCTTTTTGTGGACGAACTAATAAGAACGAAACGGTCAAAGTCGGCCCTCCGCGCGCACAGCTTTCCATTCGTTACGATAGAACAAGGTGTCACGTGCAGGGTTATCGGGAAAATGGGGTGCAGTCCTTAAGTAAGGTGTAACGCGCGGACTGGAAAACACTCACCGAGTGGTGACGTCACTCCCAGCTCATTTGCTGCTGCAAGGCTAGGTTTGATCTGCTCCAAAAACTACGCTGAAATGACCTTGATCAATCTCATTACTGTAACATGAAAAAAGTGCTTGGTAACGAAGACTATGTCACGATTATACCATGAAAGACCTAATGACCTACATTTTTTATTGCGCAAATAACAAAAGAATTCTCAATTCCATGCGTCAGAGACATCTTTCATGCACTTTATTCTGGTGCCGTCCGGTGTATAGCAATGGTAATCATTGCACTCATGAGAATTTGCTGTGGCGTCAACGTGTGGGACGTCGCCAGTCAGACACGTTTCTAGCGTCTTCGAAGCGCTTGGCTTGTGCCGTTGATGCACAGCCATCGCAAAGATAATACTTCAGGCAAAGAAGCTGCTTCGCAGCGTTCATTGCATGAAACGGTTGACAGACACACCTGTACCATGACAGTCACGACTTGAACTGGGTCCTTCTTGAAATCAACGTGTTTGAATCCAAGTTCGCGTATCGGCGACATTCACGGCAACGAACGGGCTTGCTCACAACGTTCGTTCTCCAAAGGCGTATACTGACTCGGCTACACCAGCGAGCGCCGGGGCTCAGTTATGTGCTGCGATGCGCCTTCATAATCACCGATGAATTGATTATGCACTATCATAAACAGTACAGACGGCCATCAGTGCTTCTTTTGAATGCGAAGCATTTCTTAGCAAACTTCGGTGACTTTGATCGTATCTATCTATCTATCTATCTATCTATCTATCTATCTATCTATCTATCTATCTATCTATCTATCTATCTATCTATCTATCTATCTATCTAGCCGCTTACGTTTTGGTGCTCTCGTGGTCACCCCCTTAACTTGTTGTGAACCAAAATTAGCATGGGAGAGTAAGATGGTTTGACGAATATGACGCGCTAGTCAAGACATGAATAATGTCACAATTCCGTCGCGTACGTCGTCAAACACTTCCCGACAGACAGTGGCACATACCCATGGGCGGGTATGTGCCACTCGTATGCGGGTATGTGCCGCTGGTAGGCGGTTATATTTTACAAGTGACTGACCTTTATGTCTAGTTCACACTGAAACATCCGCTTTCTACAGCGACCGAAATTCCCCTGCCGCCGAAACACAGCGTCCTTCGCACTTAACGCGCCCCGCGCCACCGAATATGCCATAAACTACGGGGCGAACGCGGGATGGATGCGCTGTCACCCGGTTGTTGTCGCGGCTCGCAAACGCTACTACGCTATTCAGTGGTGTATACTTCGACGATTCTCGTACGCAAGAAGCAAGAAAGGACAGTACTGCTCACTTTGCTGGCAAGTGGCTGTCTTGTAATGCACGAAGAGCAGAAAAACCACCGACGCCAGCAGTGTTGGTGGGTTCGTTTTGCTTTGCAAGACCGCAACAAGCTCGGTCACGCCAACAGCAAGCTCGGTCACCTCTTACACGAAATAAGGAGGCGAAGTAGGCACAGAGTAGGTTAAACTCCCGTTGGTTTCAACATTCAGTTACGTGCACTGCAGCATAACAAGTGAGTAGGGCTTGGCCGCCATTTTTCAAAATTTCTTGACTAGCGCTCCTATTGGTCCACAGTGACCGATTCGGCGGCAGACGCCGCAAAAATCGGTCCGAGAGCGATCGGCGCGGAGAGGGCCCTTTCGGCAGATCTCGCCGCCGCCGAACCGTATTCGGAGCACTTTCGGCGGCCGGAATGCTCAGTGTGAACGCGGCCTTAGTATCTACCAAGGAACAACGAGAACGCACATGGACAATTTTTACCAGCAAGCGCTAAGAAATACCCGACATCGGTAGCGTCGATCCGACAAATAAAAAGAGTAAATTTCAGGGTCCTAGCTGGAATTGAACCAAGCACTCTGCGTAGAAATGAAGCATTTTACCACAGAGCTACGTCAGGTCTCGGAACTACTTTTCAAATAGAGGCTAATCATCATGAAACATCAATAGTGGTTGCGCTACTGCCTACCCAATTTTATAAACATTACAAATGTACTCCTTTGATACAGCCGTCCCGTTGGGTTAAGGTCAATTGTGGTTACTTGTCATGTGCTGAAGTTGTTTTATGTAGCAGTGACCAGGGCCAGCATCTTCGCGAGCATCAGCGTTTCATATCACTTCCCGGTGTTGCTAATACGCATTTTACAGTTGGCATCGTTGCGCAAGTGCAAACAACTGGTTATATAAACATCTGCAACTTTTCAACATATGTTTGTGCGTGCAACATTTGCACATATATTTAGCGTGATTTCATGACGTGTCGCACAATCAAAAAGTTGCAACATCATCACCTTACCTCCGCATGCTTCGCATAACATAAATTCCCAGGTACGTGGGATCTGCCGAATTTTCTTTGTGTAATACGAGAATGCATTTCCTTGTGGAACGCATGAATACAGCCTACCAGAAGCACACACCGAGCTGCTAACTCGAATAGCAGACCGCGACATGTCGCAGAGTTCAGCAAACGCGCTAACACTCCATCAAAGTTTGCTGGTGTCGTATGCTTCCATATTGCGCAAATAAATCAAAACCGAAACAATAGCGCATATCTAAATGCAAATACACATGGCTTAGAACAACTAAAGCGCGCTTTCAGGCACCCATTCTTCCACACGTAGTCTCTTTCTTTCACTGATCGCAGTACGACTTCTTATACCATCGCACAGACGGTGCACACACGCACGAAAAAATAGTTTCTTTCATCACGCGGCTACAGTGCCTAGCATTCAGTTTCATCGCCCTCGTAGCGTACCTCTCATGGCCGCGTTGCCGTCATGAAGCAGGCACCCAAGGAAACAGTTCTGGCGAGAAATGTTACTATTCTGACCAAAGTCACTGGCTTTATTTTATCAAATGGACGTTTCATCATCATTTGTATAACTTCCTCATCTGTAGATATCATCATCAACGTCTGCCGGCTGGAGTTGGTTTCGAATAAAGCGCTTCCTTAAACTATTTAAGATAGGTTGGGGTAAAATGAGACACGGGGCAAAACAGGACATTTTCACTTTGCCGGCCTCTGTAGCTAATACAGCTACTTTTCTTTGTTTCTCTTTTCTAGCAATAAGTTTTGTTCAATGTCTACATTTCCATGTGTAAAGGTTGATGTTTGCTCTTAGCGTTCGTGCGGCAAAGTTTACGCGGCTGGTGTCAATGTGTTGGGGACCCGTCAAAAAGGGGTGAAATTCTGCTTGGCCAAATTTTGGAGCCGTGCATGAAGCTAATCCTGTGTCAGTATAGCAACGTAAATATTTATTTCCTTACTTTACACTGAGAACTACATAACACCAAAAGTTTAGTTGATTCTTGCGCGGGGACAAAGCGGATAGTTTTTAAATTCTGGCGTGTGAGAAAAGCAAAATGCGACAAAAAAGGCAATTAATTGCCTTAGAAATTGCTTTTCTAATTTACCTATTAACTTACGCTAATTATATATTAAATTTCTTTGTTTAGAAGAGTTGGAACATACAAGATCATATCGTATAGAGCTTCCCGGGTAGGAAACAACATGACAAAACACTGATTGCTGTTCAGGACATGACTCTGCATTCGCGCTGCACCGAGGTTTTTCCGTGTTCTCAAGGATGCTCTTTAGAGACACATAAAAAAGAGGAAATTTTCAAGTCTATTAGTTTACAAACACGTCTTGTAATTGAATTTTAACGATGTTTCTCTAATACCCTAATTGAAAAACAAACGCTTAAAAATTTGAATCTAGTACAGTTTTAAACTCATAGTCTCAATAATCCCGGCGGACCAAGTTAAAAGCCATTAAACACCTGAGCAGTTATGGATCAAAATGAGAAAAATGAGGTGAAGAAGACACGTCAAAACATATGGAGCCTTTAATTGTTGTATAATTCAATGATATGCAAGCGTTCGACAAAAGACAACATTAGCACAAAGAAAGACTGGTGTTTGATCTGCCAGGATCGAGTTTTGGAGCAACACACCACCACGTTCTGTCTAGATTCAACGCGTGCGTGGAGTTCGTGGACTGGGCTTCTTAAGACTGCTTAAGTAAGGGCTCACAGAGTGAATTTCAAGACTTTCTACTTCAAAAACTGAATGAATAAACTTTTTCACAATGGCTTGCTTTCCCCCGAAAGTTGGGGTAAAATTAGACATCTGGAGCATTTTTTCTACAATTTAAAGATGTTTTCGACAATTGTAACAAAGTAATAGTTATCTTGAACATACCTTGAACTCAAAGGAACGTTTCTGCAATGATAAAAAGTGAAATAAAAAATATTATTTACTATTTTAAAAATTTTGTCGCACTTTACTCCACTTTACCCTACTTTTTAGTCGAGGCAATAAAATCTTCAGACGAGATTTGAAGGTGATAGAACCCTGTATTTATTTTCTGTAATATTCATTATAAGCGAAACGAGCTGCACGAGATTGCTTTTTGTACCTCCTCGTTGCCTTCGAGTGTAGAAATTTCCGCGCTACCGGGGCGGAACAAGAGAATTTGCTTGAAAGATCACTAGGGAACGCGAACACGCTGGTGGGAAGCACGATGTTCAGTTGGAAAAGCGATAGGGCGACAATCACACTGACGTTGCTGCACTCTTTAAATGTAGACTGTGTGGTGGTGCTAACACGTTCACACGCGGTGTTCTTTTGAAAGGCACCAGAAATGCCGCACGTTGTACGTTTGTGGCGCCATGTGTGTTCTTGTAACTCTTTTCCTTAGTGCTTTCGCGCACTCCGCACTGTATTTCTGTCGTGTCTTCCTGGTTTGACCTCTTTGGTGCAACTTTGGAGCAAACTAGTCTTCACTACAAGCTTGTTGCATAGCACCTCTGCACAAAACTTTGTGAGAGAAGTCCAGAATGCATTTGCGGCCTCACGGATTAGAATATGCAGCATCTTCTACTAAAATTTCCATGTGATAACACACAAATATAGCATTCATTACGTGATTTAATGGCACTATATCGTCATCCCTCAAGTCCCTTGAAGGTCCCAGGTACATGACTCATAAACAGATTGCAAAAGCGTGCTATAATAATTCTCAACAGATTCTTGCAAGCAATCGATATCCTCGGTAAATATTGGGCACATTATGATCTCGTCAAAACTCACTGTACGTATTTATTTAATTTCCTCAGCTCTTGTCGTCTTGTGTCAGTAAATTTTGTGTCCGACTAACTGGACTCCTGGTGAACGGTATAGTGTTGCTCAATGGCGTAACAATGTAATCATGATTTTTTTAAGACGTTACTCTCAAATAGAGTGTTTGATTTATACAAGGTTACCTTCGTCGCGATTCTTTATTTATTATATTTTGTGTTAATATAATTTTCTTAGAGAGAAGTTTCTGGGATTGTATAAAGCGCAAACATTTACTGCACGCCGGCCGCGTCTCTCAGGATCTCATTAAAGTTGTTTCTACCTTTCAGTAAATTCTTTAAACATCGCATAAAAAAGTCAACAACATTCACCTTTTAATGGTTTACTTTGTCAAAAAAGCATCGTTTTGAAAATAACAAAAGATGAGTGGAATAAGTGGATTCCGCGTAAGAAAGAACAGAGCCTGGATGATCGACGTCTTAAACTTCATTCAAAATTTTATATATTGCTGCCTGATTTGTGTGAAGAAGACATTCGCAGTTGGTTTTTCTGTGAAAAACATTTTTTTTCGAAGCACAGTAAATGAACAATGACGGAGAGGTGAAATGACACACTTACCTGGTCTGCTGCTTTTTTTTTCGAATTTGCCAATAAATTACACAAATTATATTAATACTAAATGTCTCGAATTTGATTGGCTATATATAGGCGTACTGGTGCTTACGTTCAATTATATGTACATCGTCTGCGTAGTGTAGACTTTGTTAAAAAAATCGCAAATTTGACATAACGTTTTCTTACCTAGTTTGCAGGCTTCTCTTTCACAAAGCACTTATGACAGAGTGGTGAAAATTACGCATCACTTTCTCAGCATGCTTATTTATAAAACTGCCATAGCTTATATTGTTATCATTTTTTAATAAAAAGATATAACTGTGCTAACTTCAAGAAAAGAACATGCAAAAGAACTTCTGACGACGAGCAAAAAAACCATTTTTGGTATTTTTTTATCTTTCCCCCACCTATTCTACTGTACATCAGCTTTCACAGTCAATAGAAACATTTTAAATTGCACGATTTTGCTTGCATTTATGGCCCGTCAAAGAATGCCCTTGTGCAAAGATAGGCAATGGTAGATCGGACTTCCTGATCGCTTGGTATAGAATGCAGGCGCAGTCAGGCTGATAATGCTGCTGCTGCTGCTGCTGCTGCTGCTGATGATGATGATGATGATGATGATGATGACCACAGAGCGTGCAACACTAATTTCTAATTATCACTAGCGTGTTTATCACTGCTTATTATCAACGGCGAGAAATAATTATTTTTAATACAATGTCATGCCAAATTTAAAAACTGTAAGTGATCACAAATTTTATACAATGTTCATACCCACAAAGTGTGCTGAATCTTGCGCAAAGGTCTTATTCGACGGACCCTCTTCACACCCGAGCATGGGCTGCGCGCGCTTGTTAGCTCGGTAATCCCGCACTCATGGCCGCTCCCGTGACCAAATACTTTCAAAATTTGAGTCGTCAGTGCAGTCGACAGCTATTTCAGTGCTGCTATCCTTTTAAGAGACTGAAATGTAGGCCTGCATTTCATACTTAGCGGGCAGGAAGTCCGATCTACCGTTGCCTATCCTTGCACAAGGGCGTTTCTTGACGAGCCGTAACCAAAAGCAAAACCATATAATGCAACATGTTTTTATTCATAGCGAAATATGATGCATAGAAAAATAAGTGGAGCAAGTTTATGAAATATTGAAAATAGGTTTTTTTTTGTCGTTGTAAGTTTTCCCAGCATCCTCTTTTCTTGAAGTTAGCACGAATATATATTTTTATTGAATAATGATATTAGTAATAGCTATAACAGTTTTATAAGTAAGCATGCTGAAAAAATGATGCAGAATTTTCACCCCCCTGCCATAGGCCCTTTGGGAAATAAAGGACTACAAACTCGAAAAAAATGTGTTTTTGTCAAATTTGAGAAATTTCATTAAAATTCTAGACTACGCGGACAATCGAAAAATGATTGAGTGGAAGCGCCAGTACGCCTATACGCAGCCGAATAAATTTGAAGCACGTAGTAATATTAAACTTTGTGTAATTCATTGTCAAATTTTAAAAAAAGCAGCAAAGGAGGTAAGCGTGGCATTCCACCTCTCTGTCACTATTGATTATTTGTGTTTCGAAAAAAATGTTTACAGCAAAACCAATTGCGGATCTCTTCTTTACACAGATCAGCAACAATATATAATTCTTTCAATACAATTTAAGAGGTCGACCAGCCACGCTTTGTTCGATCTTACGTGGAATCACCCAATACTTATTTACGTATATAGTAGAATGGAAATACCTCTTCATGGTAAACATGCGTGTAAACAAGCATTTGAAACAGCTTCTTAAGTTAGAAAAAAGTACCTTTGCTTTCATGATGAAATGTTTTTTTTTAAGTGCAAGCAAAATATCTGTGAGTCTTTCTAACCTTTGTGGGCGTCTGTTCTCATACTACTGACTTGGCCAGCTGCTTCTGACAGCTGCTTTCAATCTGGATGCGCTCAAAGACTTCACTCAAAAGAGTTCACGCCACTCAATGAACTATGTTCTATTTTTTGGTTTACGTGCAAATATGAGTCAATAACTAACCGAAAAAATGCATTTTGGTATAAATCAGCCCGGTAGGGGTCTTGAATAGAGACCTCTTGAACGGCGTTGCAGCTTACCATGTTCGCCAAAACTATCAAGCACTAGCTTCCTTCACTGAGAAAGGCTGCAACCACGAATTTAAAACTACGCTCATTAGTCTAGGAACTATACAGTGGACAATGGCAGGAGCCGAACTCGCTAGGTTTTCGCCTGAAATAAAAGAGTCAAATTGACCCCCAGATTTCACAAATTGTCTGCTATGGAGATCACGCGGCTCCTGCTCTAACAAACGCTTCAGTTCATTAGTTTTATTGATGTACAGATTAGCCTTTGGATTAAAATGCATGCTGACTTTGTTAATATCTATTTCAACGAACTGATCATCTGCGTGAATTCATATGATTGTTTCTTTTTCAGTTTTTTCATGTTGCGGCTATCCCAAGTGACCTTAATGCTTCATCAATTCAACGAACGAAAGGTTTTGTGACTTCTTGCTCCGATGAACATTATTGTCAATGCAGTCGTAGGTATACAAGGTGTCTCAGCTATCACTAGATGCCCCGCCGTGGTGGTCTAGTGGCTAAGGTACTCGGCTGCTGACCCGCAGGTCGCGGGTTCGAATCCCGGCTGCGACGGCTGCATTTCAGATGGAGGCGGAAATGTTGTAGGCCCGTGTGCTCAGATTTGGGTGCACGTTAAAGAACCCCAGGTGGTAGAAATTTCCAGAGCCCTCCACTACGGCGTCTCTCATAATCATATGGAGGTTTTAGGACGTTAAACCCCACATATCAATCAACTATCACTAGATTGGTACGATTGACAAAATAAGGAGCGGCGTTAAACGACGCAAGGCTAGTGCCGGTCGTTCTAATCACACTGTCCACTTTAGTGTGCTGGCCACTTTAGTGTGCTTGAGTAGCAACACTTGTCATTTGGCTTATAATTTGTTTTTAGGCAGTTTATATGACGGGGCAGTGTTTGTGTACTTTGGCAAAATATCTAAGTGAAGATAACCTATTGTCCACACTGTCCAACCAGACAAAATCAACCACTGCTACAATGGCATTTGTAGATTTCCTCAAGGGTACTGAACTTGACACCAGACTTCAAGAAGACCTGTATGTTAAGTGGCGATTGTAAATACGTATCACTTCTTCCTGTCCCCATCATCGTCGTTTGCAAAGTATCGTTTTTTTTTCCTTCCTTTTCCTTTTACCCTCTGCTGAGTAGCAGTCCAGAGGGCCCAACCTCAGGCCGACCTCTCGGCCTTCTGATAAATTATCTCTCTCTTTTTCCTTCATCCCCTCTTACCCTCTCCCAAACCCCAACTCTCTTCACAACAATCTTCCAACATTTCTCTGGCTGCCAAGGGCGTAGTCGGAAAGTTTTTTGGGGTAGGCATCTGCTTGATTTCGTGCGGGAGGGGGGCTCATCCTTGAAATGTTCATTTTTCGCTCTGTGTGCTCTGGGTAAAGAATCTTCAGAGGGGGTAGGGAGGGGGGCATGTACTCGATGTGCCACACCTGGATATTATCCTGATGGCTGCAATAAGGCATACGGGACGAACATTCTTGGAGTCAGAGATACCTCAGACTTCCGTAAGGCAAGACAGCCGAACTCAATTAGCATAATTAAAGCAATTTTTGCCATTCAGTAGCCATATCTACAAAAAACTAGTTTTTACGCTAACTTTGTATATAAGAGCACCCTGTTCGTGAAGAGATTGGATGTGAAAGTCAAGTGCAATTATACGAACGAAAACACCTGGAAGTTGAAGTTACATGTGATGTTATTCTGTATTTGTTTCGAACGCCTTTTGCAGACGCGTGCACATCACAAAAGCCACGTACCACCAACTGGATGGGAAGTTCGAGACCGAACCCGGAAATGGCCACCAGCGGGATCAGTACCTTGCTGAGCACCAAATTGAGACATTCCTCATCGCACCGCAGAAGGTAAGGGATTATACATAACGGTAGCCTTTCGAAAACGCGAAGCTGCCTCTTACGTTGTACGTAATTTTCAAAATCCCTGGAAATTGCAACAAAGTTTTTAGTTTATCAAAGTACCACGCGCTTCGTCTCACGACATCGTCTGAGTATCTCAACGTAACGAGGACTTCATAACTGTTGGTCTCTGTGACTGAGTATAAGGCATCATTAGGTGTTGTTTGGGGCCCTTCTAGACAGATCAATGCTTGATGTCAGCTAGAGCTATCAAAGTATACGTACAGCAGGAAACTCGAGTAATCTTCGATGAAGCACCTGAGGGCTGCCTGCGCAGAGTTTAATCTGCTTCCACATTTAATCTGTCCTAAGCCTTTTACAACCCACGCCTCTTTTCTCCTGAGAGCGCGACAGAGCGCAACGCCAGCCAGTTACCAAAAAACAAAGAAGGTTGATTCACCCCTCATAGGTACGAGTAAGACTGGCAAACCAGGGTGCTGTTTCAAAACTCAAACCCTTCTTGAATTGCGCCTGCCTTAATAAAACGCCTCGGCTTCTCTCACATGTCATACCAAGTTCCTAGGAAAAAAAAGACCAAAAATAGTCAAGAAATTGAAAAAAATCTAGACAGAATGTAGCCAACTTGAGCTTAGTGTAGCCAAAAGCAGCTACGTGTGAGTGTAAACGGCGACGTTTTCACAGCGGGCCTGTTAACGCTGGATGTAAGGCCGTTGAGGTCCGCACAAAATTCGGTAAGTGCGTGGCACAGAAAGCGGGTATGTGCCAAGCTGCTCCTATCATAGCATGTCCATGCATAGTATAGCAAGGGAGTGGCAAAGTAAAAGGATGAAGAGTGACTGAGTAGGTTAAAGGGCCATACACGTTATAGCATATATGAACCGGTAAGGAAAAGAAGTTGGGGTGGGAAGTGATGTGAAAGTTGGGAAGAGGGAAAGGAGAGATTTTGATATCGAAAGAGATAACGAACAAAAGGAGAAAAATATGTAGAAAAAAAGATTCGAGAAAAGACGAAACAAAGAAACGACAAAAAGAAGATACAGAAAAAAACTCAACCTCCGTTCGCCAGGTTATCTCGCTTTCAGCTGCACTGTTTACTCGGATTGAACAGGCGTGGTACTGGCTTAATTTTTATTTACGTTACTCAATGTAAGATTATCTCAATGAAATATAGATAGGTGCAGCCAGAACTCTTGAATATTGTAATTGCTGTGAATAAAATCTCAATTGTTCACTTTAACAACATTTTTGTACATGAAGACGAAGTTTGTTGCACAGTTGAAGAAATGAAACTCTCTTCACGTGTCTTGCCTGACTTTTTTTAAAGACCAAATAGCAGCCTTATGGCCACAATAGCATGATTACTTGATTAGTGCATTCAAAATCATGGTTGATCCCTTTCTCAATTGTTTCGTGCAGTGGCTAAATCTGAGCTGTTAATATTCCCGAGTCCTAGTCCGTGCCTGACTCCAAGAAATAACGCAACCGTTAGATAACCAATTTTCGATTTCGATGAGTGCAGAGCGTCCTAGATGTGGAACACTTTTGGTTGTCTCGTACACTTCCTATTATAGTTTTAAAGTCGACTTGAGAAATAGGGTGACTTGTGAATTGAGGCCTTATATGCAACGGTTTTCTTCCTATTCGTGAACATGTATATAAAAAATTTTGTTTTGCGTAACGCAAGCGGAAATTCTATATTGGGAACTTCAAACAAGCCTCGGTCATTGTATGATTGAACGCCAGTGGCTGTGACGTCGCAAGATAATTAAAATTTGGTTCAAATCGAGAAAGTAGCCAAGACACTTCTTGTTTGTTGTCTCTGCCTTAAAAAACGTTTGCTGAATTGGCGTAAACTAGCCGAACCTGGCAGCTCCTCAATTATACCTGCCACATCTGACTCCTTATACCTCTCGAACGCACCCTCCTATTCATGGAAAGTTACTAAGTATTTCGTGGCATGGTTTTAGTCGTACGTTGAAGGTAAATGTCTTAATAAGGTGCTCCAAGATCTGCCATCTGTATCGGCCATTTTCCTCATTCCTCTCGGTCTCTTGCAGAAAGATACCTCCGAAGAGAGCCCGCACATGGTGCATGAGAACAGCAACCGACATCGGTCCACCTCCAAGATGTACAAGCACGTCGAATGCTGGGGTGCGGACAAGCCGTTTGCCAACATATCCGAGACCACCCTGGCCAAGAACGTCGGTCTGACGGTACGCACAACAAGCATGCTACAGACGCTGCTATGCAATGCCAAGGCAACTAGTAACTCACGAAATAATCGCTTGTTGCAAGAAAATATGAGCGTTCTCAGCGTCTTGCAGTGTATTTCGCGTGCTTCGAGCAAGGAATACAATCAAGCCAAAGTTCAGACAACAAAGAACGTGGTTGCTTTATTTGAGCACCTAATTATACAATTAAGGTAGGCAAGAGAACACGTTCGAGATAGTCTTCCGAAAACGCGTTTCCTGTTTGTATTGTTAGTGGACCTGCGCAATGTCGCTCAATTGGAAGCGTGTGAACATAAGGCGCTGGACTTTATCAAGCGTGGTACATCCTCTTTTCAGTAAAAACAGAAAAGTAATCATTTTACATGGTGATTCGCAGGGCGTTACGAATATTTCTAAAATTTGCTGTCATAATAGAGGCGCTGTGGAGGTCTTCCGTGTGTGACCTGATCTCCTCAAGTACGGACTTGCTTCATTTGATATCGCCGGCACATGATCGGTTGAAGACTCATGTTGACTTACACTGCCGTCGTTGTCACTTTTATATTCCGTGAATTCTTCCGCGGATGACTCTTCAATGATGTTCCGTACTACGCCTAAGAATTTCCATTCAGAGACATGAAAATTCACTATTCGGGGATTTTTCTCTGCAAACGTTGACTAAGTTTCCAGCATATTTTCCTGCACAACAGTACTGATTTCCACCCTCATCCATGGACACACATACTATAATTGCGCGAGTCTGACGTACTGGTCACTTTTGAAATCATGACTAACCTTTCCACTGCCGCAATAGAAAAGCATGACTTTATTATTTCATATACTGTTAGTACACTGCACATTGTGGGCTTCAAGTCTAACACCAATGGGGAACTAGAAATCGCTTTGTGTAAATATCAGAAACATCTCTCCAGGGCTATGCTTGCGTGGTGCATGTGTCAGAACCAATTACAGAAGATTAGGGCGCATTGTGACAGCGAATTATTGGTTGTCATACGAGATTTCAAACATTCCTGAACTTCTCTGCAATATGACAAACATTACCTTTTTTTCCTTTGGCGGAGAAGGACAGTTGAAGATTCCCTGAAGAAGAGAAAACTCTCTGCACAGGACATCACGGTGACTCCTTGCTGAACGGTGCTGCTGTCGCGAGAAAATGGTGGCGGTTCCGGCGCAGGATTTTGCAGTCTTGTTCGAATAACGGGTTCGATGCTCTAACCACTGAGCTATCACAGCGGCCTGATTTTGCAGTCTTTTGTGTTCATTTAATAGGACATTGATTCCTCTGCCCGCATCACTCTGGCTTTGATTTTTTCATTGGTCTCCGCGCAAAAGCACGTCTTGTTCTTCTTGCGAGGAACATGTCTCGGTTGTTCTTTCTGTCGATAATTCCACACATATGTGCTGGGAACCTCCACGAAATCTGCAAATGGTGTTCGCAGTCCTCAGCCAAACAGCAGCTCACCTAGTGACCGACTGTCTTCTAAGGGACAGGATCTGTAACAGAGCAATTCAAGCCGGAAGTCGTCTCTCTGTGGTAGGTAACGTTGCGTATACAATCGGACGAACAAAGGAAGTAAAGAAGCGCAAACAAAACGAGCGCTAACTTTCAATTGGCTTTATTGCTTTGGTCGCTGTAAATATATGCACATTTATCAGACGTCCCAAAAATTTGAACAAAGGTTGAAAGAAAGGAGGATATATATTTTAAATGTGCATATATACAGCGACCAAGGAAATACAACCAGTTGAGAGTTTGCGCTCTTTTCATTTGCGCTTTTTAGTTCCTGTGTTCGTCTGATTGTATGCGCAACGTTACATACCAGAGACATGGAACAACTCGCCCAGCAGGAAGTTCTTAAAAAAGTCGTCACTTCACTCAGTTTTTTAAGGATTCTTTCAACCACCTGAACCCCTTTTTCATCTAAGCCACTTGAGCGTGGAGATCACGGGCTCAAAATACCATGCTGAAAATGGCATTTTTTTAGGATAGCACGATATCGCAGCTGGAAAATTGCAGTCCATTGCCAGTGCACACTTGAATAGGTATGCCGTATCTTGCAAATATTGCGCTTTGTTTATCAATGATGGTGGCCGCTGGCGTGCCCTTTATGTGCTCTACCTCCGGAAAGTTAGATAAGGCATCATATAAGCAAAGGTAAGACTTGCCAGCATACTGAAAGATATCTACACCTATCCTACACCATGCAAGTGCAGGCACTGGGCAGATAAGAATAGATTCAATATGGGGCTTGTATGCGTGCTTCTGGCACACGGAACATTTTTCACCGGATTTTCGATATCAGTGTTCATACCGGGCGCGAAAACCAAATGGCGCTCACGTTCCTTCCACCTATCTGGTGCCACATAATCACCATGGATTATTCACAACGTTTCTTGACGCATAGTGGCCGGCACTGCGACCTTTTACCCTTTTAAAAGCTCACCGCTCTCAATCGATAATTTTTTTCGTAATGTTAAACTGTCCCTGTACTGGTTGGTTATTTTGGAGGCAAATAACGACACCTTGCAAGTAGGTGTCATTTCGAGTCTTTCAATAGGCGCTCTAACGTAGGATCGCTTACATGTGACGACATCATACTTACGGTGTGAACTTCAATGTCTTCATCGGCTTCATCTTTTGCAGCTTTCCGACAAAGGCACGCGACAGCAGGTCAGACAACATGCACCACTTTCCTGGAACAAAATGCAGTGCAAAATTCTATTTTAGCAAACGTAGAAAAAAGCGCTGTAGTCACGGTGGCATGTCAGCGATTGCATTTTTCGAAATCTTGATGAAGGGGCGGTAGTCTGTTTCGTGGATGACCCTGCGCTCACACACAAAGTGATGAAATTTCTCACACCCGTATGTCACCGCAAGTGCCTTTTTCTAAATCTGTGAATGACGTTTTTGGGTGTCAGACAGTACACGTGAAGCATACGCCACAGGTTTCCAAGCCTCCCGATAACGCTGTATAAACGCTAAACAGATGCCGTTTTGCGGTGCATCTGAAGCGAGTTTAATGTCACACATCGGATCGAAAATATCCAAAACACCCAGAGTGATAAAGCCTGATGAAGCCAGGCTTGACTTTATAAGGTTTTGCAAGACTGGTTACCTCTATTTATGCTAATTATCATCATCATTATCATCATCGTCATCATCATCATCAGCAGCAGCAGCAAGTCAAGTCCAATGCAGGACAAAGGCCTCTCCCATGTTCCGCCATTTAACTCGGTCCTGTGCTTGCTGTTGCCAATTTATACCCACAAACTTCTTAATCTCATCGGCCCACCTAACCTTCTGTCTCCCCCTAACCCGCTTGCCTTCTCTGCGAATTCAGTCAGTTACCCTTAATTACCAGCTGTTATCCTGTCTACGCGCTACATGACCAGCCCATGTCCATTTCCTCTTCTTGATATCAATTATGATATTCTTAACCCCCGTTTGTTCCCTAATCCACTTTGCTCTCTTCTTGTCTCTTAAGGTTACACCTACCAATTTTCTTTCCATTGCTCGCTGCGTCATCCTCAATTTAAGCTGAACCTTCTTTATAAGTCTCGACGTTTCTGCTCCGTAGCTAAGTACCGGCAAGATACAGCTGTTATATACCTTCCTCTTGAGAGATAGTGGCAGTGTATCTGTCATAATTTGAGAGTGCTTGCCAAATGTGCTCCACCTCATTCTCATTCTTTTAGTTACTTATGTCTCGTGGTTCGGCTCCGCGGTTATTACCTGCCCTAAGTTGACATACTCTTTTACAACTTGAAGTGCACTATTACCTATCACGAAGCGCTGATCTCTTCCAAGGTTGTTGTACATTACATTTGTTTTCTGGAGATTAATTTCAAGACGCACCTTTCTGTTCTCCTCGTCTAACTACATAATCATGAGTTGCAATTTGTCCCCTGAGTTACTCAGCAATGCAATGTCATCGGCGAAGCGCAGGTTACTAAGTTACTCTCTATAAACTCTTATCTCTAAATGTTCTCATTCTAGACTTCTGAATACCTCCTGTAGGCACACGGTGAATCGCATTGGGGAGATGGTGTCCCCCGGCCTTACACCCTTCTTGATTGGTATTCTATTGCTTTCTTTATGAAGCACTGTAGTACCAGTTTATCCCCTGTAGATTTTTTCCAGGATGTTTGTATATGCTTCATCGACGCCCTTATTCCGCAGTGTCTGCATGACTGCTGATATTTCTACTGGATCAAACGCCTTCTCGTAATGAATGACGGCTATATATAGTGGTTGGCTATATTCTGAGCGTTTCTCTATAACCTGATTGATAGCATGAATGTGGTCGATTGTTGAGTAGCCCGTTCGAAATCCTGCTTGTTCCTTGGTTGACTAAATACCAATGTTTTCAATACTCTGTAAGCAATTACCTTTGTAAATTGCTTGTATACTACAGGGAGCAAGGTGATCGGCCTGTAATTCTTCAAGTCCTTGTCATCTCCTTTCTTATGTATTAAGATGATGTTAGCATTCTTCCAAGACTCCGGTATTCTTCCCGTCAGGAGACACCTTGTAAACAGGCTGGCTAGTTTTTCTAGCACAGTCTGCCCTCCATATTTCAGCAGATCTGATGTTACCTGTTCCTCACCAGCAGCTTTGCCTCTTTTCATGCTCTCCAAAGCTTTTCTGACTATTTCTATCATTACTTGTGGGGTGTAATCAGGGTTACTGCTAGTTCCTATAGTATTATGTTGTGGTTGTCCCGGCTACTGTACAGATCTCTGTAAAACTCCTCCGCTATTTTAACTATTCTATCCATATTGTTAGTTATTTGGCCTTGTTTGTCCCTTAGGGCATATATCCGATTTTCGACTATCCCAAGTTTCCTCTTCCCTGCTTTGACGCTTCCTCCGTCTTGGAGAGTGTGTTCAATTTTCTTCATGTTATACCTTCTTACATCGGATACCTTACGCCGATTAATCAACTTCGAAAGCTCTGCCATTTCTATTTCGTCTGTTGTACTTGAGACTTTCATGCTTTGACACTTTTTAATGAGATTCTTCGTTTCCTCGGAAAGCTTGCCAGTGTCCTGTCTAACTACCCTGCCTCCAGCTTCCACTGCACACTCCGTAATGATACTCATCAGATTATCATTCATTCTACCTACGCTAAGGTTGGTTCCCTCACTAAAAGCCGAGTACCTGTTCTGAAGCGAGACTCTGAATTCCTGTACTTTCCCTCTGAGTGCTAGCTTCTTGACTGGCTTCTTGCGTATCAGTTTTTGTCAGTCCTTCTTCAAGTCTGGCCGAATACGCGAGCGTACCATTCTATGGTCACTTCATCATACCTTGCCAACCACTTCCACATTCTACACGATGCATGGTTGTGCACTCATTATAAAGGTCTATTTTGTTCTTATTTTTGCCATTGGGGCTCCTCCATGTCCACTTACTATTTCCCCGTTTTCGGTAGGAGGCATTCAAAATCCATAAAACTATTGCCTTCGGCGAATTTTACTAAAAGCTCTCCTCTGGCGTTTCTAGTACCGATGCCATAATTTCCTACTGCCTGGTCTCCAGCCTGCTACTTCCCTACTTTGGCATTAAAGTTTTCCACCAGTATAGTATACTGTGTTTTTACCTTACTCATTGCCGATTCAACGTCTTCATAGAAGCTTTTAACTGAAGCTTCATCATGGCTGGATGGAAGCGAGTGAGCTTGTATTGTCTTCATCTTGTTTTTCCTATTCAGTTTAATTACAATATTTACCACCCCTTCATTAATGCTATTGTATTCCTCTATGTAGCCAGCTATGTTTCTATGAATTAGGAACCCCACTCCGAGTTCTCTTCTGTCAGCCAAGCCCCGATAGCAAAGGACGTGTCCTTTTCTTTAGAACCGTATAGGCCTCATCCGTCCTCTTAACCTTACTGAGCCCTAGTATATCCCATTTAACACCATCTAGCTCTTCGAATAGTACAGATAGACTTCCCTCACTAGATAAAGTTCTAGCGTTACATGTTTTTGAGTTAAGGCTCCAATGGCAGATTGTCCGGTTTCAGAGTTTCTTAGCACCCTCTGCTGTGTTGCAAATTGAACCGCCGCCTTGGTCAGTTGCTTCGCAGCTGCTGGGGACTGAGGGCCGTGCGGGAATTGACGGATACATGTGGGAGGTAGTGGCCAGATACTGCACCAGGGTGGCCAATCCTTCTCTGGTGAGGGAGTGCGTTACCGGTGGTGGCTACCGCTGAGGCCGCACCCCAGGCCTCTCTTAATGCAGTTCCATCACCACGCGGATTCTTTTTTTATCCGGTTGGGAACTGCACAGTACCATGATTTGAACCATGGACCTTTTGCATGCGAGGTGGATGCTCTAACCACTACGCCATTGCCGCTACCCATGCTTATAAGCTGGTGTAAATCTCGACGCGAGCCTGGTGGTGGAACTGGTGCCGTTGAAGCCGCTACGTAAAAAGAAAGAAAAGAAAAACAACAGCGCGAATTCGATTGAGCAAAACCGGCGACACCCAGTTGTCGCTTTGTCTACGAGCACGTCGGAAAGAGCGACATGAGAGGCCAACTGATATGACGAGACGCGCATGCGCACCGCAACAGGCGTCTAGTCACCAGATAGCTTCGGCCACGCGATCCCGTGGTCTTCACGCTTTTGCTCACGCCTGTACCATTGAAACACTTCGGATGATGAGCCGATGCCAAAAAAAGCCCGAGAAAAGGACAATGGCCTTAACGGGGTTGAAAACCTCCTGCTCCTTGACGTTTCTTTGTGCAATGCTATTTGATGAAAACCAGATTTGGCACCTAGTCGTAAAAATAACGTGCTCCTGCAAGCTCGGCTTCGATATTGTCGCGACTAGGTATATGAAAGGGGTCCCTCTAGACACCTTTATTATTTTTCTAGGATTCATGGATATTTCCAGTTGGCCGTCTTTCTTCTTGATAATAACTAACAGACTCATCCAGTCCTTCGGGTCTTAAACCATGGCAAGGATGTCACCCTTGAGCATCCGGTGGAGTTCAGCCCTCAGTGGTTTCAGCAGGGCCAGGGGTACTCGCCTAGCCATCCGGACAGTAGTTACGACGTGTTGTCGCAAGAACGTTTTATGCAGACGCTGAAAGCGTCCGGTGCCGGTGAAGACGTCGTTGTATTCTTCCACGAGTTGTCTTGATCCTGTTGTTATTTTATTGACTGACCTGACGAAGAGCCCCAGGCGTTCGCTAGCTTCGAGACCAATAATATCACGTCCCTTTCCAAGCCGACTTCAATCGCCGTATTGCCGACTGTGACCTTCAGTCGGGCTACTTCAAAAAGCTCTATTTCTCCCCTATAAAAGCGTAGCATTGAACCACCTTCTCCTAATTGTGCCGACGGATGTAGTGTGTGGTACATACTCTACGGCAAAAGGTTGGCTGGTGCACCAGTGTCCCCTTTTAGCTTCAAGTGTTTACTGCCCACTTGTGCTTCCATGACCCAGTTACAATGGCTCTCGATCGCATCTAGAGATACATGAAGAATTACAAAATCGTCATTAGCACTTACCTCAGCCATTTGTCTGTTGCTCTTACATCGCACCGCAAAGAGGTTTTTTGCCTCCACATCGCCTACAGTTGCGTCCAAATGCCGGAGCAGTTCTCAAGCCGTGCTTTTGACCACATCTACTGCATTCAATTACTGTGGACGCACCGTTCTTTTGTTGTTTTTGCCTGGCCGAAATATGGTCGATTTGGCGCAGTTCACGTGCCCAAATTTGATTTCGGGCCTTTGAGAACTCGGTGGTTTTGCAGACCTGCTTGGCTTTCGCTAGTACCAATTCCTTGTCCCGTAGCAGCTTCTGGTCCCGCTTTGTCGTCGCTGGTTCCAAATACAATATGGTCGCAGATCATCGACTTTTTCAATACTCCGAAGTTGCATGATTGAGCCAGGTGCCTCAGGTTTCTTGCAAATGGTCTCTTGCAAATGGTCTCTTGCAAATGGCAAACCGTAGTACCCATTTCGACAATAAGTTCAAGCAGTACTGCCTGAACTTATTGTCAAAATGGGTACTACGGTGGTGGCTGCATTTTCAGTGCAAGAAAAAAATGTTGTAGGTCCGTGTGCTCACATTTTGGTGCACGTTAAAGAACCCCAGGTGGTTGAAATTATCGGAGCCTTGCACTACGGCGTCTCTCGTATTGATATGGTGGTTTTGGGACGTTAAACCTCACGTGTCAATCAATCAAGAGAAATAGGTACCACTCATATATTTCATTCACCTCCGCTGCGCAGTACTCGTGAAATTTCTTGATAATGGTCGAATAGTTCTGTATTTAAGTGCTTTCAGTGAAAATAAACCTGTAGATTTCCAACATATATTCGCCTCCTAAACTGAGCAGCAGTGTCGTCTTCGTGCCATCGTCCCAAGACTTCGCGTTTGAAGCCAAGGCTGCTAAAAAGCTGAAATGTTTGCTTAAAGAGCTTACACTGTTAGGCAATGTGCCACTTAGACGTAATAGCTCGGGAGGCTTTAAGAATGCCATCACGGATGCGTGTGGCTGGGCCGCGCTTCTGACACCATGTTTCGTGCGTTTAGAGCAAAGAATACAATCGAGCCAAGTTTCAGACAACAAAGATTGTGGTTGCCTTATTTGTGCGGCGATTTATACGATTAAGGTACGAAAGCGAACACATTCGAGAGAGTCTTCTGAGAACGCGTTTGCTGTTTCTATTGTTGCGGGGCATGCGCAATGCCACTAAACTGCAGGCATGTTAACACGAGGCCCTTGTATTTGTCAAACATAATACATAGACAATTTGCACTCAGGCGAACTGGCATTGAGGTGAGATAATTTCACAATGCTAGTTCTTAGGTAACTTGACTACGTAAACTGGGTTTAACACTGTGTGAAGCAGTGATGCGCAATGAAATCTATATGAATGTGCAAGCCATCACATTGCCCCCTTAACGCAGCCCAAAAAGCGATCTAGGTAATGTTATTGAACAGAAGGATAGATTTTAGGCATGGTAAGAATTAGTTCTTTATAGAACTTGAAAACTTTTGGACAACTGAAGAGGGGTTGTTCACAGCGCGGCCTTTAAAGCAGCAATTATTTTCATCATTCGCCTTATGAAATCGGCTTTTAGCTCTCTTTTATGCCAGGGGCAATGAAATGTCCCCGTCACGCCTTCGTTGCTTTGGCATATTCTAATTATTTCTTTCTCGGTAAATGAACTAAGGATGCCAAGAATGTATTCTTGAATTAATCAACAATAGGTAATTTAACTACGCCATTGACTCATCACTACAAATATTTAATTATTATAAGAGTAACTTCCGATTTCGTGCTAACAATTCTTTTAATTACCACAGTATTTTAATTTATTATAGCATTTCCAGAAAGACCAGAAGATCATACTGTATAGAAGCATGCATTTCCGTAGAAATGAAATCAAAGACCTCTTTTTCTGTGACGTTTTAGATAGTACTAAGCTAAGTGGGGCGCTCGAGTGAAACTTTTTGTTGAGGTGTTCGTTGCCAATTCACTATCCTGTCAAGTTTTATCACATAGTGTCTTCATCTCTATTTTTTTCTATTTTTAGCTTTCTTGCTCATCACTCGTTTTCCGCGCATTATTTCTCGTACAGTTCAGAATGACCACAAATAATAGCATGTAGTAACCCGTTATGGTAAAGGCTAACAGCAAAAGCAGTATCTATTTCTTTTTTTGCCTAGGATATTGGCTGTAGTATTTTAAGCAATTAGGCGAGTGCCTATGGGTTCTCATTTTCGCGCAGTCCCCCAGCTTACAATATATTTCACATGCGCTTCATACTTTTCACTAGCGCCCCTCATCAATCCCTGATGGTATATTATTGCTATCATATCATTTTTGTTGGTAGTACGTCTGGCCACGTTTATTTGGTAGAATGACATCCCACTTGGCGAACAAAGAGCGCGAGTGAGCAAGGAGATCGGTACGCTTGGAAACATTTCGCTTTCTTTCTTAAAAAAACAGTCGCGTGTACACAAAGTACTTATGATATAGGTTACAGAAAAGAGAGCGAAGACGTATTTTTACCCAGACGCAGTGGCTTGAGCGCAAGACAACATGAAAAATAGCATTGTTTAAGCAGTGGCGGGGTCATAACTTACGCTCAGAAAAAAGAAACGTTCGGGACACTGTTTACTCAAAAAAAAAAGCGGTGTGCACATTTCCAAAGCAGTGCACTTCCCGGCATCTACACACCTACTTTGTCTACTCCTAAAATTTATATCCTGGTCGCATGAACGTTGTAGGATCTCTCTCACTCATGGAACAATGGACACCGTACACTGTGTGCAAACGAACGAATGCGCATTTATTTGTAACTTGGTTACGGCAAGCCTGCCAGCGGCATTATAAAAATTATAATGTGCCAATGTTTACCTGCTGATCTCGCTATAGCATAATTATACAAGGAATATCAATATGACACACACAATTCAACACGATGCCACGTCAACGATGTTCCATCACGCCAGGATGTCCGTGAGTACAATCCAATGAATAGCCATTACGATGTGGCGAGCGCTCCGCGAGGATGCCGGCCTGCAGAGCACTTTGGCACCGTGTGATGAAAACAGCTTTAAATGAGGAGCGACCTCGAACTCAATCTCAAACTTGCAGTGTGTGCATCTGTCCTGAATATTTTAAATGAGAACTAGCAAGCCAAGATAACTCATTCGACCCAACAGCTAAGAGTGGTAGGTAGGTCAATGAAGTGTGACGAAGTCTTGTGCTCGGAGTCCTTAAGGGGGCCACGGAAAATAAGATGAACTGGTCTTCACGCCCAAACAAAAGAAAGCATTCAGTTCGCGGCATTTTTCGCATGGTCGTCCCAATTAAACGCACTTGGGGACTGATTATGCATGCCTAATTAGTTTTCACGTAATGTTAGAAACAGCAGTTATATATTATTGTGAGCTGTATGACCTCGAACACGTGAGCACGTTGCAAATGGCCTCAGAACCAAGACAACGCGATGCGTGGATGGCACTGCCGAAACGGTAGAGGGAGAGGAGAGTGCTCTTCCACTGATTGTTCGCAATCCCGCATGATTGTTGCTGTGAAATGGCAGCTGATCGCGTGCCATAGGTCGCTAGCAATCGTAACACTAAAAGAAAAAAAGCCTCGACAACAAAAGTGAGAGATGCGCATCAAAATGTTCAGCGAAGCATGCCCTGTGCATTATGGCAGGCAACGTCACAGCCGATATCTTTGTAGCGTCGCAGCCTGATTGGTTGTGGCTGTGCGCGTTGATGCCAGGTCATGTCACCGCTAGCAGCCACAGACATGCTATTATCTGCATTTTGCAGCAACAACATCGTGGCGTGAGTGTCAACAGCAAAGAGAAGCGCGCCCCTTTTCCACTTTGATTCTGAGAGCGGCTGCTGCGAATCAGCAGATGTAGGGTTCGAAACTATTTGCTACGCACTCGTGTGTTTAGGCTCATATTGCTCACAATAGTACACTAATCAATTACTATAACTTTATTTGAAACAGTTCTTGGCACTACACTTTATTAACTCAATGTGGAAAAGAAATAAAGGCAAAATGATTAAAAGCGACGGAGCATTGTCACGGTCACAGTGGCAAGACGCTTGCACGTTCAGTATAAAGGCGCTTTATTATCGCTCATGGTAAAGCTGCGAACATGCATGCTCATTCTGGAGGGGACCAGAACCATGTCAGGGAACTTTGACTTGTAAATATTTTCCATTATTCTGCAGCCGCAGCATGCGTCACCGTGTGGTACATATTTGAAAATTAAAACGAGCTGTCGATCGTGGGCGCACGTGTTAGGTTGTGGTCTGTGTGTCGCACAGCGAAACAACCAGTGTATTGATGTCCCTGTTACTAGAAGAGACGAAAATGTTCTTGTCACGTAAGTCCATTCTTTTAGACCTCGTGTTCTAATGCTTCGTTACATTCGCCATAGAGAAGAGACATTCACTCTCCCACAACTGTAATTTTTTTTTTCATGTTCAGGGACACCACTCATACACGTTAAATTGTCACTAAGTGATCGTTTTCGCGCATTTATTGTCTCTTAACGTTTTCCCACAAACTACACATGAAACACTACATGCAAAAATACCGCAAAAAATTTGACAGTTTGGAAATTCCAAACTATATTCGGCGAAAGCCTGGGGCTATTTGACCGACTATGCAACGTCTTTCTTACACTCCCAGTGCAATGACACATAAACGGACTGTGTGCGCATTTTCTTTTTTAATTTACACTGTTAATCACTTATAGACCCGAGACTTACCTGCTCTGTTTCGCATGCATTTGATTTTCGCGCTTAGCGCATTGTTCAGACGCTATTCGTATACCAGCAATAATAACGCTAATTTATCCTCCCTTGTTACTGGGAGGCGCCACAGCTGGCACCGCCTTAAGGGGCCGGATAGACACCAGTCGCCACGAGTATGAGACATTAAATGATTTCGCCTCAGTAATTTCTTCATCACCACCCTATCGAACTTGTGCCAAATGCAGCCGAGTCATTTTTGTCCAACCAATATGCCGCCTCAAAGAAGCATTTGTTTTCGCATAAGTGAAATTTTTGTCCTGATGTCTTTCTAGTTTTGCTCGGTAATTATTTTCATCATATGAAGATTTGCAAGTTTTACTAAGAGAAACGCATTTAAGGGATCACTTCCATTCTTCGCAAAAGCACACGACATTACTTGTTGTTCCATAGCCTCAGTACGTTCACGTTGTTGGGATGATGAAATATCAGACGAGTCGAAGACAGAAAATTTATGCGGGAAAACCAGGCAATTACACCTAAAGCAATGATTGAGATATATCCAGGAATTTCCGATCATCATGCAGTGCTATTTTCACAGTGTTCCATAAGACATTGCCCTGTTTATCTTTCCCTATTTCGATCGTGCAGATGATAATGGTATTATAGATCTCCTTTCATTGAACATTGATACTTTGCCAATAATGAAAGTGATATACATAATTTATGAAACAGGTTTAAGGACATTGTCAAGGAATGCATTTAATCATTTGTGTCTCTGATAATTAAAAAATTGGAGCGAAAAAATTCGTGGATTTCTCGGATAACACTGAGGTTATGAAGGCAAATAAAGCGTCTAAAGAAAAAACTAAGTCTAAACGTAGCGTATTCAGAACAAAAAGCTAAGGTTTTAGTAGAGTTGAAAAAATTAAATTGAAACAGATGAGCAGCGTTATTTTAAGGAATCCTTGCCAAATTACTTGACCTCGTGTCCCGAGAAATTTCGGAGGAGCATTTCGCCCGCGTCGAAAGAGTGTGACATCTTTGATGTCGATGGTATTCTTACGCACGATAATGCTCGAATTGCAAATACTTTCAACGATAACTTCAAGTCGGTTTTTTTTTGTGTGTGAGAACTCTGCATTAGCAATCTTTGAAACTGTTTCGCCGCGAATGCCCGATAATATAGTTAGAGAACAGGGCATATTGAACATGCTTGTGAACCTTAATTTCAAAAAGTCCTCTGGATCGGACAATATCTCTAACGTGTTCCTAAAGAGATACGCTGAATCGATGTCAAAATACGTCCATGTCCTTTTAAAAAATTCGCTGCCTGAGGGCCAGGTTTAAGACGACTGCAGAACAGCTAGAATCAAGCCTGTCTATAATTGAGGCAACAAGCAGAGTGTCACAAATTATTACCCCATCTCGCTAACTTCAACCGTTTGTAAACTTCTGGAACACATTATCCACAATAGTATTTCATGTTTTCCGGACGAACATAGTATCCTACATTAGCATGGATTCAGGAAAGGATTTCCAACAAAGACACAATTAATATCAACAATACACGACTTTGCTACTTCATGAAATAATGAAAAACAAACAGATGCATTTTTATAGATGTTTCAAAAGGTTTTGACAAGGTTTCGCACAATAAATTAGTATACATATTAGAAAAAATTCTTGGGTATGATCAACTTAATGAATATCGGCCTACTTCAAAAACAGAGAACAGTTTGTAGTTCTTAACAATCTTTCCTCTCACAGAGTATCCGTTGACTCTGACGTCCCCCAAGGGCCGGTTCTGGGTTCTCTTCTATTTACTTTATAAATTAACGACAAAATAAATGGTATACCTGTATATACTGGGCTCTACGGGGACGATTGCGTTATTTATTCCTAAATAGAATCCTCAAAGGACCAAGTTTTGCTAAACGAATCGTTTAACAAGGTTGTTTGCTGGGGCGAGGCTTGGCAAACGTCAATCAATATTGAAAAAACAGTGTGCATGTCCGTTTCTCATAACAAAACAAATTAAATTTTCAATAACTTACAAACAATGACATTCTTTCTGAGGTTCAATCCTACAATTATCTTGGTTTATGGATAACAAACGATCTTAACTGCACAAAACACATTGACATAGTAACTTCCGAAGCTAATCAGAAACTGTTCTTTTTTCGAAGAACTTTGAAACTTTTCCCTTCATCTGTCCATGTTCTTGCTTACAAATCGATAGTACTCCCCATACTTGATTATGCTGTGATGATCTGGGATTCATTTACTCAAACTAACATTCATAAAGTCGAAAAAGTACAAAGAAGAGCCGCTCGCTTTATATATAACAGTTGTGGACAAACCTCGGTAAATTAACTATTAGTAAGAGTTTAAGAAAGAAACTGCATATACTAAATAAAATATTTATATCAAATAATTTATGGGCATTACAGGATACCTACTGGACAAATTATTTCATTTTCTTCGGGTTACGCCACTAGACAACGCCATGATTGCACAACAACTCCCTTCCGTACCTGCAATAACTGCTTCAAATATTCTTTTTCCCCAGAACTGTGCAGGGTGGAAATAGTTTAAATAACCATCAAGTCACAACACAGTCTTTAACATCCCCGTGTGCTCAGATTTGGTTGCATGTTAAAGAACCCCAGGTGGTCGAAATTTCCGGAGCCCTCCACTACGGCGTCTCTCATAATTGTATGGTGGTTTTGGGACGTTAAACCCCGCAAATCAATCAATCAACATCTTTTGCCGCTAGTCTAGAAAAACAGAGAAAATAATTTTACTTGTGTGCTAGGTTAGTTTGGTTTTCTTAAAATGACAGTATATTTTCCTCGGCAAAATTTTGTTACGTTTGTTTACATTGTAAAACGCAAGTGATAGTTATTTGTTTGCGTTGTGTTACATGGCTGCCTACTATGTGAAATGTGATAGGCTGTTCCATCTGTTTGCCTTATGTTATATGCCGATGTTTATGTCTTTTGTACCTACCTACTAAAATCTTTCCAGGAGATTGCAGTACCAATAAATAAATAAATAAATAAATAAATAAATAAGAACAACATTGGAAATCGGAATACAAGAAGAAATGCGCAGAATGGCAGATTAAGCAAAAGCAATATTTCTAGAAACTGTCGCAGCAGAATTTTCGAACAATCTTGTGCAGTTTTTTTTGTAGAGAAGTATAAAATTAGTGCAACAGCGATTTTGACAACGTTACTCTTCACCTTCCATTGTGTGCTTGTAAATGTATACTTGAGATTCTAGCGTGCTTGCGTTCAGTGAGCTCCCAGTTACTCTCAATCGACAGCTCTTCATCTCGCGTGCACAAGCCGCGAGTACATCCACTGTTTCCATTGCATGAGTAGGACATTCAGCAAGTCTCATTTACGTAGCATCGAGTACCTGAGATAGCAAACCTACAACAAAGCGAGGCCGGATGAGTTCACAAAGCTTGGTTCTCCAAGGTTACCTTATATAACGCAACTTAGGATAATCACATTTTGTTACAAAAAAGAGCAATAATCTCTCGTTTTGTTGCGATGCAGATCAAGAACAATGCCTCGCCACTTACTGTCACCAGCAGCGCAAGAAAACTAGTTCTCTGACTGCGAAAGAACATGGTTGCATTAGTAACGGTCGGATTCTATAAGCCTCCAGCGGAATACCATAGGAAAGCCAATTTTCGACGTGTCTTGAAAATAGCACTTCTAGAAATGCCTGTGTGTGTAGTTTGTAGATGTCTACTGCAATTACCTCCAGTAACAGTTCTGCTAGTATGCAATCAAAATGACGTTTTCGCTCTGCAAGGATATGTCTTAATTTAGTGAGCGCCACATAAGCTGCCCCGCAAACAAGGACACAATGAGCTTTTGCGCCTGCGCAGTGTGCGCCCACTCAGTTTATTCCTGTATCCTATTCGAATCTGCAACAGCTGTCATTAGCGCTTGAGTGTGTGCGCGTGCGTTCTTAGCCTTCACACGTTCGGTTACTCTCTGCACAATACATCTTCCCATATGCACTAAAGTTCAGCCTAGGACTTATTTTATGCTCTTCATTGAACTATGAGACAGATTATCTTCTCACTGAAATTTTTATTACGTTTTGAACTTAAGTACTGAAAAGCAGAGTGGTTAACAATATTTCACGTTTGGTGCGCAATTTGGCAATTCACTCTATTTTTCTCTACCAGTTTGTCGACGTGACTTAGAATCCAGAGAAATAAATTTTCGCTGCAGTGTATTGAGGTGAAGGATGTGAATTCATTAGTTTTTAGGATTACTGTCGTAAGTGCGCTTTCTATCTGAATACTTGATAGCAGTTTAATATGTGCGACTCTGCGCTAGACACCCATTCAGTTATTTGGAGGGTGACCTGCCGTGCGAACATTCACATTTCCAAAGTAATGAACAGCCCCGCCGCAGTGGTGTAGTGACTGCGGGCTGCTGACCCGCAGGTCGTGGATCGAACCCCGGCTGCGGCGACTGCAATTTCGATGGAGGCGGAAATGTTGTAGGCCCGTTTTCTCAGATTTGGGTGCACGTTAAAGAACCCCAGGAGGTTGAAATTTCTGGATCCCTCCAATACGGCGTCTCTCATAATGATATGGTGGTTTCGGGACGTTAAACCCTACATATCAATCACTCAAGGTAATGAACAGTTGTGTAGCCGTTTAAGTGGTAACGCGACGTCGACACAATGTGACGTATACGTGTATACTTCCTTGCAAGGGTAATGAAAAGTGGGCGTGTTGATAAGGATTCATTATGAAAAGATTTAAGCGTGCACAGAACATACACAGATGATACACGAAGAAGCGCTTGCGTGAGCATGCGGCGCGTAGTAAGTTCAAAAGAGCACAATTACACACAAAAATTAGCAAAACTTCAGTGGCGTTCTTCGTCTTTCGATGCTTACAAAAATTTAAAACCACATATATCCATGGCGGCTTTCGTTCATCAGTATGTTAAAATAATAATAAATAAAGATTGGGAAACACCGATTCGCACCCAGACTGCTGACTGGAAATGGAAAATACGTTCTTTTTAACAACGAGACCATTTGAGCAATCGGTAAATTGTGCTCTGTCTCGCAAAACTCCACACCGGCACTGGGCTAGGTCAACTACCAAGTACAGAAGCAGATTCGAGCCTTAAGCGACAATTCTGTTCGGCAAATTCAAGTACGCAAAAACACGTGAAAAAAGAGCAAAAATAATCAAAAGAACGAGACAGAGAAAGTTGAGCGCGAGAAAGAAAGTAGTAGAGAGAAAAAGTAAGGGACAAATAAAGAAAAATATTGAGAATAACTGCATAAAATAACGACAGAAAGGACTTGGAAAGGCATAGAAAGAAACAGACACGAAAAAGATAAAAACAGAGAGCAAGACAAAAAGTGAAATAAATAGTGAAATTAGGGGAAACAAAGAAAGCTAAAGAAAGAAACATACGGAGAGAGAGAGAGAGAGAGAGAGAAATAGAAAAACCCAGAAAGAGAGAGACAGCTATGGAAAGAAACAGGCACAAAAAAGAGAGAAAAAAAGAGCAAAATACAATGGGAAATAAAGATGAAAACTAAGAGAAACAAAGAAACAGAGATCAAAACAACAAAAGAAGAGAAAAATAAAGGACAACAAGAAAAGCCACTCAGCTGCGCTCTTTTTTTGGTCCGGTAAATCTTGTCGCATTGTTGTTTCGAGGCTTTCAACGTGGTATGCAGCGTGCGTACTCGTCATCATGCTGCTGTGAAGTTGCGAAGAACAATATATGCAATGCCTCGCATAAGCTGCAGCGTAAAGTTTTAGGGCCCTGGGCGATTATCCACTGTGCTTTGAGGCCGTAATACAACCTTGGCTCTTTATAGGCTGGCCTTCAAAGAACAGCTCTCGTAGATGTGAAAAGCTTGTTGATAAGTACGGGATGAGCTGGAAATATAAAGATTTAATTGATTATTTAATCATAGTTGCCTTCGATTGTACACTTCTCTTTTTCTTTTGTTCCCCTTCTTCGATGTGTTAATGTTTGCACTTGTTAAAGTGTTTTTTTTTCATTTGTTACAGGGCCATTTTGGCATATTGCATAGAAGAATAATCGAGTAGTCGTGGTTGCATGAACGAGCTGAGAGGATGGAGTAGCCGTAGTAGCATGATCAGAGGGGATAGAAGCAATGCGTAGCCACACTGCTTCCATTCTCTCCACGCGCATATTACAGCGAAAGCTGTTATGAAATTTGGACGCAGGTCACGTGCAGCGCCGTAGTTGTCCGCCACCGCCGATATTCGTAACCGATATCGCAAGAAATAGGAAAAAACGCAGTAAATAAAAACATTAAGGACATAATGAGACCTAAACCAGGGTCCACTGTACGCCAGCCCAGTATTCCACCACTAAGACATGCCTCTGCGTGAAACCAATTTTCAAACTGGCTAGGTATGCTAGATGTCAGAAAAGTAATTGCACTAATATTGGTAAAGAAGCGTTTCAGAACATCAAAGGAGCAACCAGGCCTCACACAATGCTAATTGCTTAAAATATGGGTCGAGAAATGATCCAACTCAATACAAAAGCTTGTTCTTGTTCACCTATTAAATTTGGCACACACTTACTTCAAGCATAATTTTTCATCGCAGTCAGTCAATGTATAAAAATATTTCACAGTATTTCTACCAAGTGTGTAGAGAAAGCACGCTTTACCGAAGAGTGATGAAAGATAGCCTGATGAATGCCAGCCTACAACTCAAAAATTATGTATATTTATGGAGTAGTGGGTACCGAGCGAATGTGCTTGTAGCGGTTACTCAAACAGTGTTTAGAAAAGGCTCTGAAATACCGCTCTTCGAGCTTTCGCTGTGACAGTGCTGCGCGTTCCGCGCAGGCCTGCCATTTCTTTTACCGCACCTTATATCCATTTAACATGATAGATTATAAACTATGTGTAACCTTGTGCGTAAAGTATTTCTTTCAGACCTGTGCGTAATTCAGTTCCAGCACATTATAATAAACTATTACCTAACATTTATTCTAAGATAGTATATTACCTAAGTAATTTGCAACTTCTCAGGTTCGGTGCTTCGCACTGGGCAGGCAGTATAATTGTCAAAATAGGTGCCCCAGGATCCTCGGCAGTCAAAGACTGGACGATATAGCGGTGACAAGGTTACGGCGACACGGCTTTTCCGTCCTTTTCACTTTCCTTCAGCCAGGTGTGTTCCACTGAGTCGTTGAGTCTCCGGGGGCATCGGCCGCAGCTCACGTTCGCAATTTCCGTCGCCTCGTCTCACCTTTGGTATCCCTGCCTGCGCGAGAGCCGCTGTATCTGCACGTGCGGTCTGCAGGGACCTGGGGACAAGGGCGAAAGATTTCGTGGATACGTAGTCCGTCTGCAAGGAGGGCAGGGAGAACGCTACCGACAAAGTGTCCCCGCCAGAATCGAGAGGTTCCTCATTTCCGCCTCTCGCGGGAATTTCGACGCGCGAGCAGCTTTCGCGAAAAAAACTCGGCCGCGAAGCTCGGACAGCATTCGCGGCTTTCCGCGCCTTCTGTCATTCGCACCTCGGTGTACCTCGTCGGTATGTATTTCTTCTTTTCGCCACTCGTCTATCGCGCCGAGGCAGCTAGCGGAAGCTGAGCTCTTTCTTACCGGTCTCATCTGTTTGGTCGGCTAAGCTTGACAAGCGCCAGTCTTGCTTGGGAATTTCCCGCTTGGTTTGCTCTATTTCCTATGGTCACCTCCCGCCGACCAGTGCGATTTAAAAAGAAGACTCAGTCGCCGTGCAGATTCCTGTATCACTCTTTGTTGGCGCCAACTTGTGGAAAGGAGCTGCCTCTATTATAAGCACCCCCTTACAAAAATTTCTATTAAGAAAAACAAAGAAAAGTTATTGAGCAATGACAACAGATGAGATCGCAAATGCATGATGGTTCAATTGAAATACTATTGAGTAAACTGTTGATCAGAATTGAAAATTGGCCCATGACTTTCAATTGAAAGCCGTAAATGAACTCGATATAGATTTATCATTGAGAGAAAATGAAATGGCGATGGAAAATACGTTGTGCATCAATTGAAATAAGACAAAGGTAATTGTTGACAAGCATTGAAAATCGGCCCATGATTTTCAATTGAAAGCCATCAATGATTTATCAATGCGAAAAAAATAACCTTTCGCACTTTACAGTGGCATTTCGCCAAAAATGCGGTAGGCATTAAGACCATAAATAATTTAAAACCATCAGTATTACACTCACCCACATCTGCAGACCACCCTAATACTGGAATCGAACTTGAGACCTCATGAATGTGAAGCAGATGTCTTACCCATTGCACCACAGCGTAATTTCGAGTCTTTTTGCGGAGTATATATCTACCAAACGGCTTTTTGGTAATCGTTGGCGAAACTTAGAGCAATATTTGTGTCATATGCATTTGTTTGCGCATGCATTTGATCAGCGAATAGTTTGTAGGGCTTCATGAACTTGAGACAACAACGGTGAGCGCTCTCGGCTCCGACTGTGGTTCGTGGTGCGCCGTTCCGCAATAATGATTGACGTGTGTTCGTGCGTCGTTTTAGTGCTTCTCCGTGAATCGCGGGTGTTTCGCTCACTGAAATTCGCGGATACCAGCGCGACGATGCTGTGTTCGGTTGTCGAAACTTACGTATGTTTTTCACACGTGCGTGTGTTGTAAGCAATTTCGCTTGTTTGTGTCGCGAGGTACGCGCGTGTCAGTGACAGCAGCCTATTCTCAGCTGTTTGAAGACAATGTGCTTTCGCACGTAAACGTTGTACGGGTATTTTAGCGTGCCTACTCTAACATTTGCATTTCGTACGCGAGAACTACTGCAAGCTGCACGCTAGGGCAGCAGCGAATTTTTAGCATTTTGATGGTAAATTATTTCCTCAAATAACATTTATGCGCATTATTTCGCATATCGAGTGGTTCTTACTCATTTTCAGTTTTTAACTGATCTTATTTATGAGAAGTGGCTAATCTTACATTTATTCAGCATGAAACGCTGTTCAACTGAATGCCGAAACGCACGCCAAGGTCAAGTATGACGTACACAAATTAGCGACGAACAGGTAGGTCTTCCTCCAAATAAATAATGCCTCTGCACATCTCTTTCGCAAACGTCCATGTGCAGTTGCGGTCAATAAATGGTGCAGAACAAACCTGAAAATCTTTATTGTTACTGCATGCAGTCGCTGTTTAGAAAATTGGGATATTTATAGCTGGTCCATTATCTCTACTGAAATACACTGGTTGTGTTGGTCATAGTTGACTATTACAAATTTATGCTGAAATATGAGAACTGTACTCAATATTCAAAAGAGGGAGCAAATGTTGCTGGCATATACTGTCCTGCTAACTTCTGCACCTGACTTCTGTATACTTTATGTTCAAGATCATCATCAAATTGCACAACCACTAATCAAACATCAACCAACAGATTTTTAATTTGGATCTTTCTCTGTCTCGCTGCCTTCCGTTTGTTTCTTTCTTACCATGCTTTCCTAAAATCATCAGTTCAATTTGTTTTGTAGAACACGAGCATCTGCATATAGGCCAGCGTTTCAGTACTGTCACACATGCACTATAGAGCTAACACGAAACTTCTAAGCTTCCATGGTTCTCACCTGTGTTTTCTTTTTTTTCCTCCCCCCCCCCCTTCACGCGCGCGCACTGGAGAACATGAGCAAGCGCACGGCTCAATTTTTCTTGTGAAATATTGCTTACGAAATACTTCGTCCATGGTTTTTTGATAGAAATGAGACAACAAAATTTTTTGCAAAGTGCTCAAAAGACATATTGTTTATGAAATATTTAGTTTGTGGTTGTTTGATAGAAATGAGACAATAAAAATTTTATTTCAAAGTGCTCAACAGAAATATTGTTTACGAAACACTTCCTCAGCGGTACTTCAACAAAAATGAGTCAATAGCATTTTTGTCACTGATGCTCCACAGAAATATTGTCGACGAAGTATTGAAGCAAGTCAGTAAGTATTGTGGAACCATTAATGATCAATGGAGTCAATGGTTCGATCACAGTCCGACAATGGAAAATCAACAGTCATTTTCATAAGGGCCGTTCCTTTTTTTTGGTTTCTTTCGTCGAGATGAGCCAAAATAATTAGCTCCTTGCTGAGTGTATTCGTGTACCTATATATCAATGTCTGCTGCATTACAGGCTGAATATAATGAATATTTCTTTAGTAATAACTTGGAGGAAGCTTCCAATGTTGAGTATAAGGCGATAGCAAAATCGGGCCCCGTGCGCATTGAGGCCATAAGAAGTGGATCATAAGTGCACGTGAGGTTGGCCATTCCAAGAAAGATCCTTGAATACTTACGGCAAGTACAGTTGGGGAACCCCCACGACACCAAAAATCTTCCTTTATCAAGTTGGCGAAACACCCACGACGCGTCAGTAAGGTGTCACGTGCACTTACGCAGCTGCGCACTTTGCAGTGGATGGGCGCTACTTACTTGTCCAATTCACATGTTTTGACGCCTGGCGCGATTCTACGATTCTCGCAATATTGCATGTGTTAGGGAGCCTGATTTGGCTACAGGATATTCTTATATCACTTTTTTTTTTGCGAAGCAGCTTCAAGCACTGGCACTACTTAATGGTGTAACACCTGCTTGCCAGGCAGAAGGCCTGAGTGGGATTTCCACTCAAATGGAAAGTTTTTTATATTTCTTTGAATTCTTATCATAAATTTTCCTTTACAGACAACGGAGACTTTCAATCAACCAACAACGTCGCCATCGACGCCGGCACTGACGCCGGAAGTTCGGCTAAAAGGAATCTTTATGCTATAGCGTTAATAACCAAATAGCATGCATATAATGAAGCGAGAAAAGCGCCTACATACGCCACGCACTGCACGAAACTTGCGTTCCCCACCAGAGACACTCTTTCCATTATACAGTATACAGGCACCGTACATGTTTACTGCAGTGAACGTCTAAAATATGCTTCGCGAACGTTAGAACAGGTGCGAAGTAGAACATATTCATGTGTTCCAAGCATACTGTAGTGCGAAAGAAGCTTGTCTTTTATTCCTCACATAAATGAAATCCCCCCCATTTAATTTAATAGTAATGCGTTAGCAAAGAAGTAGTCAAGGCTTGTATGATATTCTTACTTTGAGCACACATAATATTGTGGGGCAGAAACAAGTGCGCTTAGAGCGAAAAATGCTGGCACGAAAAAAAGCAACAATCATATAAAATTATTTAGTCTCTTACCAAGTTCTTACCAAGTTCTAAAGCCCGTATATTCAGCAGGATCTCATTATAGTGGTGCTACATTTTATTTATATTGTAGGTGCTCATTATAGAACACCAAGTTTCCCAAATTCCCACAACTTTCTACTGCGGCATCACTCATAATCATACCGCAATTTTGAGACGTACCCCCTCCTGCAAAAAAAAAAAGGTGTAAAGTAAGCAGTGGACGCATTTAGCGTGGTCAGTAACCTATGCGCATCAAGAATCTAGCGTCGGTTCAGCCATGGCCGATAAGCGTTAAAAACATGGCTGGATCACAAGTTGGCGGTAGTTGTGATGTTATCTTTCTGTGGAGACACATAAAAAATTATTGTAACCTAAGTGTGCTAACACAGAGTTAATAGAAAAGGGTAGCCAGCTTGTGAATATCTAACACTGCTCTCATTATCAAGTATATGGACTCTGTCATGCAAAATCTTGACTATGGGTTCAGATGATATCGAGTGTGCTCATGTACGTGATAACAGATATGTTTAAAAATCTCTAGAAGCAGATAGCTTGACACCGTTTCTTGAGCCATATTACTCAAAGAGGCGCACTTTACATGCACTGCATTTTTCGCATAGGGCCCTCATGTGTAAAGATCATTCACGAGAGTTAATTCGCACCTCTGCCAGTCACTTGAGCATTTTACTCGAATTGTTGTTGCTGTTATTTCTTTATATTAATTGTCATCGCTGTTAAAAGCACTAATCCACTAATCCAGACGCTCTAAGCAATAACATATATTTGCTGTTCACTCTTTTCTTCGCGTTCTTCTTTTTTTTCTTCTATTTCCTCTTCCTCAATAGTAATACACAGTCGTCACATCATCGTCATTACGTCATCAACGCGTATTGCTCAACAGTAAATAATGCTGGTCTGCTCTTGTATTATAGTGCTGCACACATATCCTTTGTTGGTATTTTAATATGCCGCAAGCATGATTCACCTGATGCGTATCTTTTTTCATCGACCATTGTCCACGTATGGGCTGTTCAATAATGGGCCGGCACCCGGCTGCTGCCGAGCGTCACTTGCTTCTTGTTCAAGCTCGAAGTCTCCTCCTAGCTATAAAGCGCGTGAGCGCGCGCAGTTTGTTCGTTTGTGTGTGTGTGTGTGTGTGTGTGTGTGTGTGTGCGTGTGTGTGTGCGTGTGCGTGTGTGTGTGCGTGTGTGTGCGTGTGCGTGTGCGTGTGCGTGTGCGTGTGTGTGTGTGTGTGTGTGTGTGTGCGTGCGTGTGTGTGTGTGTGTGTGTGTGTGTGTCCATCCGTCCATCCAGTAAACACGTTTTTTCTCACACCGCAACTGTCGCGCGTGCCAACAGCCGCACCACCCATCTTCATGCAGGTGATGCGGCTTAGCTGAATACCCGTAGCAAGAGGGCTCCGCTGTTCGAGTTGGCGTGCAACACAACTTGGCAGCAACCTTTTCGAGCACCTCTCCGTTACATCAATAATCAATGGGCTGGTCAAGCTGTCCGTTCAGCCCTTACAGAAGACTACGACCAGTCAATACCTCTCTCTAGGATGGACGCTGCTAGAACGTTCCGCAAGCTCGCACGCCAATGCTCCATGTCACTTTGAAATGAGCCTCTTTTACGCATGCAAAACTGCGATCTCTTGATTCTGCGTTAAGCTTACAGCCTCTAACAAAACTTCGACGAGGTGATACTGCTCTTCAGCGTAGACTATGGTTGGGCGTCACGTTCACCCGTGCGTATTTGTGGCCAACACCGCCGCCTGTGCACATTACGGCGATGAAAAGACAATGAGACACGTCCTGTGTGACTGCCTATGATATAACCTAGAAAGACAATACCTTTCTCATACACTTAACAAGTTCGACTACCAGCTGCTCTCAGAAAAAAGTATACTGTGCCATCGTCATGACTCATCATCAAATAATAAGGCCGTGCAAGCACCACTGCGCTTCTTCCGAGCTACTGGCCTGTCGGAACGCCTCTGAGTGGATTGAATTTGTGTATGCGTGTGTGTCCGTGTTTTGATCTTATTTATTTTGAAGACAATAGTCTTTCTTGTGGACCTTCTGAGACAAAATTTTGGTATGTCTGTCTGTCTGTCTGTCTGTCTGTCCGCGGTAACTATTTTCCTAACGGCACCAAATGATACCTCAAACGGCCAACCCCATCCGCAGCGCCCACCAATATTGCTCAAGCTTCAGCGTTCATACTTGAGTGATTGTCAATTAAAAAGCAAATATTGCGCACATCTGAGGCACCATAACAACACGTTGATGTTTTGTATGTGTACATTTATACTAGAGAAGGCACACACAAGTAATTATAAGAACCGTGGTGTTTATCACGCTGCGCTGACAGTGCAACGCGATGCTCAAAACGGCAAGTGTTTCCAACGATTTGCTAAGATGACACGGTGGTGGCACCTGCCCGTCACTTTGCGTTCTATACCTTATCGCCTCCGAGACAGGCGCTCATCTTTCTCGGCGAGCGCGCACGCCTTCTTTCGTTTTTGAAGATAACTGCCAGATGGCGCTCGTGTTTAGTGTGCCTGGTGGCGCTAGCCACCGCCCGATCTAAAGGGTACAGCCATATCCATCCATCCATCCATCCATCCATCCATCCATCCATCCATCCATCCATCCATCCATCCATCCATCCTCGATGTGCTCTTTCGCCTTAACTGCACGGATCGAGATTCTCTAACGCAGCGCTTCCAGAATACAATTGACCAATTTTTTTGCGCAGAACATCAAAAAAGCGTTTTGTTCACTGTCTCCTCACGCAAGATGATCGTGTTTCGACGATATTTGCAGTGAAACATGTAGATACAGGGTCAAGTTTTTTACCTCTCTCTCTTTCAATCCCCTATATCGTAACCCCAGTGTGGGGTAGCATACCACATACTAGCATCTGGTTAACTTCCCTGCCTTCCTTCTTTCTCGTTTTTCTCTCTAACCAAATGAAACGTGTTCGTGTTCTCGTGCTACAATAATATGCTTCGGTAACCTGTGTATGCGTGCGCATACAAAGAACTTTATTGGAGTCCTGAGGAACAAGACTAAAAAAGGCCGAGAGACCTCCCCCGTGAATTCGGTGGCTCCACTTATGTCGGAACCAGGAGAAGATGACAATCGGCGAGGACACCAGCCTTCTGCACTGGCCTGGCATTGATGCGTGAGTTCCGGACCGGACTGCACAGTCTCTCATCCCTGGTGGCCACATCGTGTAGAGGGGAGCTCACGTTAAATAGGCATAGCCAGAGCGTATGGCCGAAAGAGCACGTTTTGTGTCCGCATTTAGAATGTCTGAGGCAAATCAAGAATGGACCAAATGAAGGCTCTAGGAGTAAGATGAGTGCGTGTCTGCAAAAGCCTTTTTTTCTTCTCTTTCCTTTTTTATTATTCCCCCCTTTCTTCCCCCGCAAGTGTATGGTAGCCAACCGAGCCTAGATTGGTGAACCTCTCTGCCTTTCTCTTTCGTTTCTCTCTCTCTGAGCAATTTTATTTCTTTATTCACGAGTTACGCTGAACTGTTTGCTTGCTGTTTGTGAGCCGTTAAGAGAGTCCTCTTTAAAACTAACCAAATGAAGGGTCGCAAATTTTTCAAACTTGAGAAAAAAACAAAAATATTCCAGCGTGTGGGGTCGTCATACTTCTCTTTTTGTGTATACGTGTTTTTTGAAGGCTGATTATTCCGCAATTTTGTGGCAAAGTAGCTCCACTACAAAATATTCTTAGCGAGTCGTATAACGTTGCATTCTCGAATATGAAACGTTTTATGTAAGAACTATTTTTGCCTAACAATAATATTTTCTCATCAGAGAAAAAGTAGGTGGAAGAGAAGGAGAGAAAGACAAAGATTGAGAAATACAAAATATGTGAAAGAAAGAGAACAAAAAGAATACTCAGTGAAAAACAAAACAAGAAACTAAATTGAAAAGAAAGGGAAAAAAGAGCGAAAATTATTGAAAAGGAGAGAACGGCGGAAAAAAGAAAGAAAGGAGGAGACGTAGAAAGAAAGAAAAAGATATACAGATAGAAAGGAAAGAAGTAAATAAAGACTAACAAGCAGCAAAAAATAGACAAAGAGAGAAAGGGATAAAGGGAACATACAAAAAAGGAGAGCTCGCGTAGCCATGTATAGTTGTAGAATAGCAAAGAGTTTTGAAGAAAGTGGTGTAAGAGTAAAAACCTTGCCAAGCCGGAACCGCCTAGGTGCACACCAGCTCTGCTGTCAGCGTGCCTTGTGTAATCGAGTGCCAGCGGCGCTAATTATATGCGAAGGAAGAAGAAGTTGTCACAGAAAACAGCCTCTGCTTCGAGCTCTGTGAGTTTTCTAATTCTTTTGCCTAGACTTTTCAATTATCCACACACCTCGAAGGGGCGTTTTCCCTTAAAATGGGGGATCGAAACCCCATCCAGCAACCGGGACCGGGCCGACCACATCATAGTGCGTCTGACACAAGTTCTCACCCCAGCCCAAGCGTGGTTCACGTTGAGAATTCTGATGACTGCTCCGTTGAAGATATGGCTTCGGACAGCGACTACGTGGTCGTACCACGTCGCCACGTAGTCGCCGACGCCTGAAGAGAAAATACAGCCGGACATCGCCGACTGGCCGGCAAGCACAGACAGAGACGAGTAGCATGCGGTTGTACACCATTTCGTATGTGCCGACATCGAAGACAGACATCTTGAACTCTCTTAACAGGCAGAGCCTGTCAGAGTATTTTGAGCTCATCGCTCCAGGGAAAGTCTTAGAAATACGCATAAATACTCGAAAAAAAAACATGCTGTCCGTGGAGGTCACTACGAAGGCTTCATTGGGCACGCTGAAAGCGATTGTTCGATTAGAAAACATTCCGGTTCGCGCATTCTCCGCGTATGACGAAGAAACGACAACAGGAGTTATATACGATGTGGAATGAGGAGATAACAGACTCGAGTCTCGATAAACTGCTGTCATCGTCGGCTACCGTGCTTGGTTTCCACCGCTTTGGACGCACGCGATGTGTTAAAGTAGTGTTTCAGTCGAAGACGTTACCCACACATGTAAAAGTTGGGTACGTGAGACACTCGTTACGTCCTTACGTACCAAAACCTCTGCAATGTCATAAATGCATGAAATTTGGGCACGTTAGTGCAGTTTGCGAGGGTGGAGTAACCTGCAAGCATTGCGGTGGCCTTCATGATGGTGATAACTGCAATGCTGTGGTCAAACGCCCAAACTGCTCAGGCGCCCACGACGCAACATCAAAGGAATGTTCCAAAATGATGAATGAAATTAGTATCCTGAAGAAGATGCTTCGAGACCACTCTACTCACAGAGAAGCTGCAAGGGCTGTACGGCGCCGTAAACATCGTTCGCGACACCGACGCAAACAAAGCAGCAGTGCTCGTAGCTTATCAAATTCGACACAAAACCGGGCCCTCAACACCTACTAGCCTACTTTTGTCGGCCAGAAAGGAGGATACAGATGCTCAGATACCAATACAGTCCACGCAAGTACAATGTATCAAGTCATTGGCTCTCCCCACCTCGGAAACTCAGTGGCCTTCACTACCGTCAAGAGCTACGATAGCGCCATCATCACATAGTGCCCCTACCCCCAATGAACAAAACAAGAAGATGGACAACGCAGATGTCAAGGCTATGCTTAAAACTTTGATGGGTTTGATGCGTAAGATTCTCAGCAGCCTAAACACTCCCGCTGCTAAGGCGGCTGCACAGCTACTTGAGGTTTCGGAGCCTCTGCGACTGGTTCTTCAGTAAGTGATCATGGCACTGATGTTCGAAGAACGCATGCACCATTCGCTTGTTATGCAATAGAATGCTCGTGGCCTACGTGGCCGTCTGTCAGACTTCAGACAATGGGTTTTTAAATATCAATTTCCTGTTATCGTTATATGTGAACCGAATATGGTTTCAACTTTTCGTATATCTGGATATATCCAGATTTGGTCCCGCAGTGATCAACGTACGAGCAAAGTTCTCGTTTGTATACGCCGTGATTTGACGTTCTTGAGACATGAAGTCCCGTCGCATACCTGCAATGATTACGTGAGCCTGACTAAAACACATAAAAAGCGGACATTCTCAGTAATAGGAGGATACATACACCCAAGCGCACAGATGAACTGCTTCCACCTGGGGACCATTCTCCAAGCAGCACAAAGGCCACACATTGTCATCGGCAATTTTAATGCACATCATCCTCTCTGGGGTAGCACTACAACGAATTATCGCGGAAGGGATTTGGCTAATTTTATATGCAAATATGGACTAAGCGTACTCAACGACGGATCACCTACATTTGTTCGTGGCACGTCCTACAGCAGCTTCCTCGACCTCTGTTTCGTTCCCAGAAGCCTTCTGTCTTCCGCATGTTGGTGCACAGATTTGGACACTCGTGGCAGTGACCACCTTCCAACCTATCTTCAGTCCAGGCGGTTTCGCCGCACGCACAAACGCTACATCCGTCAAACCGACTGGACACTGTTCAAGGCATCTGTCAAGTCTGGCTGTGAGAACACGACTGATCCCTCTGAGGTAGAGAACATCATTGCTTCTTCACTGCGTGACACAACCAAACAGGTTAACCTACTGATGCAGTGATCAGCAGTTGACTCCCAATAAGAGGCCGTTCATGCAATTCGTCGCCGTGCCGAACGCCGATACAGACGAACGAAGTCGCCTTCAGACCTTTCCGCCTGTCGTCGAGCTCAACGACATGTTCTTCGGCATCTTGACAAGATTGACATGCAACGTTAGAGAAATTTCTGTGGATCTCTGGACCGCAGGCAACCTGTATCTAAGATCTGGCGGGTGGTATGAAGTTTGCAGACAACTCCCCAACAACGTCAACCATTTCAAGCTGTTTCTCTACATCAGGGACGGACAGAAGTTGAGATAGCCAGTGAATACTGTAGCCTCATCGTGGACACCACTGATGGTCTTGCCACTAATGAACCTCTTACTACCGTTGCGCCTCCATGGCCTAAAGAGCGCCTTGACGTACGTTTTACAATGCATGAGCATGACGATGCGATTTTTGCCTCTCGCCGATCATCGGCACCAGAACCTGACGGAATCACGTATGCTGCACTCAACCATCTTGATACAGAACCACGACGTATCCTGTTATCTCATTAAAACACCTCATGGGAGTCAGGAGAAGTTCCAGCTAATTGGAAATGCAGTCGCAATATTGCATTGCTTGAGCTGGGGAAGTGTCTTTATGCACTTTCCTCTTACAGTCCAATCGCCTTAGCCAGCTGCGTCGGAAAAGTGATGGAAAGAATGGTACTGTCAAGATTAGAGTAGCTTTAAGAGAGCAACAACTCCTTTCCCGCATTTATGAACGGCTTCAGAAGAGGCCGATCTGCCATTGATGGTGTGGTCGACTTAATCACCAGCGTTGAAAAGGAAAGAAGCCGACACAGACTAGTGGCGGTGGTGTTCTTAGACATTAAGGGTGAGTAAGATAATGTGCTGCATTATGTTATTCTTGACACACTGGAAGATTTCGACGTCGGTGGACGACTGTACGCTTGAATTTTTAGCTACCTTAGGGACCGCACCATTTACATAACGAGAAAGAATGGAGACACCGATCGATATAAGGTTCATCGTGGTGTTCCCCAAGGAGGAGTTCTCAGCCCAATCCTATTCAATGTCACAATGATCGGCCTAGCAGCAGAACTTCCCAGCACGGTGAAGATCAGTGCATACGCTGATTACATATGCATATAGGCATCCGGAACTACTCGTCCGCAAATACGAGCTTGACTACAGCGTGCAGTGATGATCACTTACAAATATCTACGACGTCAGGGGCTCACTCTTTCAATCGACAAATGCACAGTGCTTGCGTTCAGGCGCAAACTTATGTCGAAATACCCGATATTTATTAATGGGAAAGCGATACCTGCTGTAACGCACCACAAGTTCCTTGGGGTTGTCGTACACGGAGATCTATCGTGGATGAGGCATGTCGCAATACTTAAATCTTAATTGAAGAGCTTTGCTCTCGTTCTTCGCCACGTAGCAGGAGCAAGACGGGGCCTGTCAGAATCATCGCTGCTTCAATTGTACAATGCTCTATTTGTGAGATACGTTCGATACAGCATGCCGGTGCTCTCCAATATGAGACCTAGTTGTGTGAAGACGTTAGAGAGTGTTCAAGCTCAATGCTTACGAAGATGCTTGGGTCTACTGCGCTGTACTTCAACAAAGGGACAATCGCAGAGGCTCGGGCTTGTCCCATCAGTGTATACATGCTCTGCGAGCCACTTAGAGTTCACCTCCGATTGTTGAGAAGACACAGACAGCACCCACTGTCAGTACTACCCGCCACTCACTATGATTGCAGTTTTTCAAGAGTAATATCGCAGCATAAAAATATTATACCATCAAGGTTTTGTCCGCCAAATGCCCCTGCAGTGCCTCCATGGGTCCTGCCTAAACCACCTGTTTCTTTTGCGATACCTGAAATTACAAAGAAGTCGCTCATTTCTTCTGTTCGCCTCAGACAACTGACCCTATATCACATTTATACAACGTACAGTGATTCTCTGCACGTGTACACCGACGAATCCACCACGCTAAACACCTCCACCGCAGCCTTTGTCATCCCAGACACGGATATCGCTCGACGATTTAAAGTGGTCCATAAAACCACATCAACTGCCGCAGAGCTTGTCGCTATCCGGGAGGCAATAAGATTATTTTCCGGAGAGCGACCTCGAGCCTGGACGATTTTCTGTGATGCCAAACCCGCTTTGCAAACAATTAATTGCATAATGAAGCAAGGTCCGTATTACAGCTTGGCAATAGAAATCACAGCACTTATTCAGGTTGCTTCAACAAATGGTCATCTTATAACTTTCCAGTGGATTCCTGCTCATTGCGGTGTGATGGGAAACGAAGAGGCAGACGCTAAAGCTAAAAATGCCTTAAGCAGTGCCCCTGAAGTACGCATTGCGTTTTCACGAGCTGACACGAATGCCCTGCTTCGCTGCGTGAGGCGCAGCTACACACTTCAGCATTGGACCAAACCGGAACGGCGACACCAGCGACTTCACAAATGGGACACGGAAATGAGGTTCCGCATGCCCCCTGAATTGAAACGGCTATTCTCAAGTATGATCTACCGCATTCGTCTTGGTGTAGCGTACACTAGACGTTACACACATATCATCGGTCGCAATGACACCGGTCCTAATTGTGAACACTGTGATGTGCCAGAAACACTTGAGCACTTATTTTGTGTCTGCCCAGCATACGCACGTGAACGAAAAACACTGATTTCTTCTACTGAACTATATCGCAGTAGGTCATTAACTGATGAGACCATGTTGGGCCCTTGGCCAGACACCAACAATGCAACTGCGGTCACAAGAGCAGTTATAACCGTTTTGGAAACAACTGGACTATGTGCGCGGCTATGAAATGTGTCTCAGCCAGAAAGAACACTACATACTCACCTCTATATCTTACCATCATCATCCATTAATCCTTCTTTTCCCCTTTCCCTTCCCAGAGTGTAGAGTAGCAGGCTAGAGCAAGCTATTGCTCAGGCCAGCCTCTATGCCTTTCTGTAAATAAACTTACCTCCTCCTCCATATGCGAAGCGTCTCATAATCGAGTTCCATCAGGTGTGCAGCGTGGCCACCCTTACTGTGCACGTGCGTCCCCTCTCTCTCTCTTCTCCCAGCCTCTTCCTCTCTATTTGCTCTTGGCGTCTCTCTCCACGGCGTTTACACCCCCATTGCGCATGCGCGTGTCTCCCCCTCACTCCTCTTCTATGCTCCACCCCTTCTTGCCTCGCAACGCTGACGCAGGCAGTGTCTGCCAGTGAATTACTTGACCGAAAAAACCTACTGCTCGGCCTGCACAACCGTTCACTTGCCACCCCGTATATATAGCGGATGCTGACCTTCAAGGTAGTGCCGGCGGGAGATTCCTCCTGTGCGTTGTTGAACAATGAAAATTCGCAGAAATCGTGTTAACTAAAAGCTGACTGCGGGTCTTTGTATCCAATCGGAGTCATGTGTATCTCATTGCCCATTAGTAAGGATTTGCATGTTCCAATAGGAAACAACAGTCCATAACTGCGTGCTTTGTGCCTTCAAAGTTTTCTCTCCTGCGCAACGCCACGTTGAGAGTCAGCTTCAACGCCGCCGCCACTGAAAGTGATAGCAGCTGCTGCTTGGAAACTACACATGGTTTCCTTTAGCGAGACATGGTGTAGCTTTGTTCCCTTTTCTTGCTTATTGACACTTTAAAGCATGCAGTTTATTATTATTATTATTATTATTATTATTAATATTGCTCCCGCATGCCTTGAATAGCGCAGTCATAGAAATTGAGCTATATGTCTGAAGAAGCGGGCATTAAATGGACAAAACATAGGTAGAGGCAGGTGCGATTCGAAAAACGAAATTGTTCTCCTTCGAACTTAGCTTAAGTTTCAGTAAACCATGCGAGACATGAACTACTAACCTCATGGGGTCTGTGTTTGTATTGTTTTCTTATATTGCGTCCCTGTTTGCACGCTTGACCGTCTATAAACTTGCTCGTTCGGTCATATGTGAAAACGTGCCGTCAATTTGTAGATATGAATAACCAAAAACTAAACATAATATCTGGGGTTTTACATTCCAAAATCACAATATTATTTGAGGAAGCCGTTGAGTGAGTGGGCTCCAGAAATTTCGGCCATGGTGTTCTTCAACGTGAATTGGCATCACACAGTACACGGGCCTCTACCCTCTCTCCTACATCGAAATTCATTCAGCGCAGCCGCGATGAAACCCGCACCCTAACCGCCACAACACCGCGACAGATGAGTGATAAAACAGTTAAAGCTAACACACCACAAGCTACTACTCTGAGTCCGGCCCTCTTTGTATGTTACACAAATGACATTGCCTAAATAATTTGATTCCTGTAAGCTTGTTAGATTTTCATCCTCGAGAAGAAATTAGCGAGTACGCTACCTTTCGGAATCTCACTGTGTTGTATACTTTAAAGAGTGTCACAAATTCGTAATATATTAATTCTGAATTGACCAACGCGAATGCGGTATATTTATCGCACTCCGGATATTCTGAACCTATTGCCAGCCAAAAAGTATACTCAGGGTCACAGAAAATTACTCTTATGATTTTTGTGAAAATTCTTAGTGTAAATGTCATGCAGCATGTGACATTCAGTGAGCATGTAAGGCACATTTACTCAAGCTTATAAAAAGCTGCGTAGTGCGTTCGAATAAATGCATAATATATGTAACGTAAATATCAAATCAACTTCTATATTACACATTATTTTAATAAAATTATTAACAACACGCATTGCATAATTTACAATGAGTGACTTAGTTACGTACTCTATTGCATGTGTTCTGTCTGATAGTTTTTCCCGTCGGCACGCATTACCTCTTGTCATGATGAATGCCAACCAACTACCTCAACTTCTGGTGTTTCAGGATACTTGAAATGTGTCGCAACACTGCAAAGGTTATTACGCAGAGGTGTGTGCTTATAAACTGCGAACATTCCTCTTCTTCTTCATCTTTCAATTTTTTTGTTCTTCCATAGTGCGCCTCTCCCTCAAGATCACTCTCTTTTTCTCTCTTTCTTTCTCTCTTTTTTCAACTCCACCATTTGAGAATAAGCTATACAAAAACAACAAACTCGGTGTATCGAAAACTTACCAAACAAGGCGAAGAATACAAGAGTTTTGCGTCCAATGTAACGTGTTGTAACAAAAACACAGCTGAAAAGCTGATTCATATATATTTAGCCTTTCGCTACAAGCAAGTTCATTAAAAAGCCAACGAACACATCACGTCTCTTGTTTCCGCATGCCCCCGCAATATGAAACCACGCGTACAAAAAAACGAACTACTTAAAATTTGCAGACTACCGCCATCTTCCAGCGACGCTTGACACCTTTTTACTTAGTTTTTTTTTCTTGACCGTCCTTTAAATTGCGCTCATGGCACCGACTGGTGCGACGCAAGACGACCTTATGCTGTGTTCGTTGCGCACTTCGAGCTGTGCTGAAATATATGTTCAATTTTTTTGTCAGATTTCACAACTTTCCTTTATTAAACGTCATTCATAAACATAGCTTCAATACGCTGCACGTGACCTGAATGAGTTATTCCTTTAGGATATTTGGCGCTTTTTAGGAGGGTTGGCAACTTTATTGCGTTTCTGCGCGTGTGTCGTGAATCGGTTCATCACATAGCAAGGCGTGTGACGCGAGGAAGATGGAGACAGTGAGGAAAAGAAACGGGAGTTATATTGGACGAACAAAAAAACTATTGCACATACAGTACGCTAAGTCGTACACGCACGCAGTTCACACACGAAAGAAACGAGTAAACAGTCTCACAGTCTGTGCCGTAGCCAGGTGCCTTGAAGTGGGACCCGTTGCGTGCTCGGATGCTGTCGTCGCTTGGGTTCCAGGTCAGCATACCACGGTAAGGGGCATTCCCAGGTCTAGGCGTAGCCGCACACTGTCAGCGCCGTCGGCTCGGTGGACATGGTCAGCAGCTCCGGTCTTTCGAGGGCACTCGCCGTACCGGAGATGTCCGCAGGACCACTCACCCAGAACTCGAGCCTGGCCACGCCGGCACACCGTTCCCCGAGGACGTCAATGGCTCGAGGACAGGAACCCGGCCTTTAGAACCTCGCGCGAAGTTGCGGGTTCGCTCTAGGCTTCCTTGCGTCGTCTTGCCGGCGTCCGAACGGCTTCGTTTTCCGCGAGCGTCTCTTTTTTTTTCAATGGGCGCGCTGCAATGCCCCTTCATTCTTCTCACCTTCCAGGTGATGTGGCGCTGTCCTCTGCTATGCTCGCAATTTTTTAAGCTACTACATCACATCACCCCCCGCTTAAGAAAGTTCTTCCGGTAGAAGAACTTGAGGACACAGGGGACACGTTGGTTCGCAGTCGGAAACACACACCTAAGCACCACTGCACACTATAGAAGTTCCGAGCCCCGCACACTCGGCACATTCGGTCACAAAAGTACACACCAGAAAAAAAAGAAACAAGTCACAGAACTAAAGCGTCAAGATACTTGTATAGCGCTGTAAGGTTCACATTATAAGCTATTAATACCACTGAGCATCGATTCTTCATACAAATGTTGCTCACAGAGTTGGCAAACGGCTCATGTAGTCTGCGCCTATGCTGTCTCTGCCTTTGATATACTCGACCGAAAAGTCGTACTCTATAAGAATGAGGCTCCACCGTAACACGCGGCTGTTCACACGCTTGGCCGACTTGATGTACACAAGCGGCTTGTGGTCACTCTGTAGAATGAATGTGCGTCCAAATAGGTAGATGTGAAATTTCCGAACCGCCCACGTAACAGCCAGGGCCTCTCGCTCTACTGTAGCGTAAGCAGCTTCACGTGGTTGTAGTCTACGGCTTGCGTATGACACTGGATGCAGTATTCCTTGGTGACGCTACATGAGTATGGCACCTACACTTCTCGATGATGCATCGGTGCGGAGTACAAACGGTTTTGAAAAATCAGGTGCTTTTAGAATGGGTGAGGTAGATAGCAAAACCTTGAGTTCATCAAAAGACTTCTGTTCTCGTTCTCCCCAGAGGACTTTGTTTGGGGCCCTCTTCCTGGTCAATTCGGTCTGTGGGTAAGAAACTTCAGAGTAGTTCTGCACGAAATCTCTGTAATAACATGTAAGGCCCAAGAACGAGCGTACTTCTTTTTTAGTTTGTGGACGCTTCGCAGCCTGTATTTTGTTGAGCGTTTCGACCTGCGGTCGAATAGCGCCTTGCCCAACGAGATGACCGAGAAATTTGACTGATTCTTCACCAATCTCACTCTTTGTTGGCCGAATGGTCAAACCAGCGTCGCGAACTCGCTTGAGAAAAGACTCAAGCATAGCTATATGTTCCGCCCAGGTTTCAGTAGCAATGAGCACATCGTCAAAGTAGTAATAAACGTGCGGTATGTCTGCTACCACTTTCCTCATGAGGCGGTTAAACACAGCTGGGGCGGTTTTAATGCTAAATGGCATGAATCAAAATTGATACAGTCCTGATTCTGTCGAAAAAGCAGTCATTGGTTTTGAGCCTTGTTCCATGGGAACCTGCCAGTAGCCTTTAGCGAAGTCAAACTTTGAAAAGTATTTTGCTTGTCCAAGTTTACCAAAGATGATGTCTACACGAGGTTTAGGCTCGTTATCATTGACTATAATCTTGTTAGGTTGTCTGAATTCGATGCACAAACGCATCGTTCTGTCCTTCTTCTTCACAACTACTACAGGTGAATTGTAAGCAGACTCAGATGGTTCTATGATGCCTTGTCGCAGCATGTCTGCTATTTCTTTTTGTATCGCTTCTTGGGTAGCAAATGACATAGGGTATGGCCGTATACTTACGGGTCTATCCGTGGTCAATCTTACCTTGCACTGTACGAGGTGCGTTTTGCCAGGAACATCGGCAATACGTTGTCGTACCTGGTCAATAATTTGGTGACTTGCACGTGCTGGGTAGGAGGAAGTGACTCCGATATGCTTACGTCAGCAGACGATTCCTTTCGTTGGAATGGTACGCATGGTAGCTCGTCACTTTCAGTGTCATCCGCCTGGCAAACAGCTGACGCTTCATGCGGTGGTGCAGGTGGCCGTTCCTCATACTTTTTCGGTAGGTTTATATGAAATAGCGTGCTTCTGGTACCGAGGTCAATTAAATAGTCGACATCGTTTCTCTTCTCAAGGACATTAAAGGGTCCCTTTCACGTCAGAACCAATTTGTTGGTATTCGATGGAAGCAGAAGCAGAACCTTGTCTCCAGGGGATAATTGACGTGGTCTTGTCTTTCGGTCACAATGTTTCTTCTGTATCATTTTCGCTTTCTGAAGCTCCTCTTCGGCTAATCGACAGGTGTCTTCAAGACGATTCCGCAGTTCGACTACGTACCCGTAAAATGTTTTTACATCATCATCAAGATGGTCGGCGGCCCATATTTCTTTCAATATTGCTAGGGGACCTCTGACATAACGGCCGTAGAGCAAGTCGTACGGGGAGAAGCCTAAGCTCGACTGCGGAACTTCGCGATAAGCGAAGAGTAAGGGCGCCAGGTACCGGTCCCATTTCTTCGGACACTCCTGACACATTCTTGTTATCATTTGTTTCAGGGTGCCGTTGAACCTCTCTACAAGGCCAGTAGCCATGGGATGATATGAGCTGTCGGCAATTGTTTGAAGGAGAGAAGTCGGCTTAGCTCCTTCATTTGGCGTGACGAGAATGACGTGCCTCTGTCACTGATTATCTCCTGTGGGACACCTACACGAGAAAACATCTCCAGAAGTACCTCAGCGACTTTCTCAGTCTCGATGCTCGGCAGTGCTACAGCATCAGGGCAACGCGTTGCCGTGTCCACCATTGTCAGTACGTACTTGTTTCCGCCCTCTGACATCGGTGATAATGGACCCACAATATCAATGGCTACTCTATTGAAAGGGGTGTCAATTATAGGAGTGTTGCCGAGAGGTACACGACCCACCAAGTGCTTGGGAATAGTTCTTTGACATATATCACACAATTTAACATATCGTGTAATGTCTGACTGAACCCCTGGCCAGTAAACTCTTCGAGTACCCGGTCTGTAGTTCGTTTAATTCCCTGATGGCACGAAAGGATGCCTTCGTGGGCCATTTTCATAACAAATTGTCGGAGGCACCTTGATACCACAAGCTGATTCACCTGCCTCTTAGAGTAAAGGGTGTACTTGCGATAGAGGAGTCCGTCTTTCGTGAAGAACAATGTTTTAGCAAACCTTGTCGTGATCTCTTTGTTAACTGCTTCGAAGCATTTCCGCAGGCTGCTGTCTTCCTCCTGTTTGGTTCTAAAGTCCAGTGGGCTGATGTCTAAGGGGTTAATACCTGGAGCCGGAAGTAGATGTGAATTTCCTGCCTGTCGGTTTACTGCAGCAACTTTTGTCTTGAAACGTGTTTTCCTTGCAGCCGACATCAAAGTCTTTGCATACAAGGGTCCGTGTGCAGAACCGGATTTTGCTGCGCCAGAATACTCTTCTGCAGTGTTCTGGGTGTAAAGACGGCTCTTCTAATTGCTATCAGGATTGTGAGCATCTCGAATGCCTTCCACATTTCCCAAAACAACATCATATAAAGGAGTATCCTTGCAAAGGGCTCGAGTTTTGCCAGTGAAGAAAGGTGAAAAAATTTGTACGTGTGCTTCAGGCAGCTTCATCAACCGTCCATTCAAGAGGTAAATCGAGGAAAGCTTTCCAGTCAGCTTGCTATCCGCCACAAGAGACCTTTTGACAATGATTGAATCGCATCCTGTATCTCGCAGTACTGTTGCGGGATATCCTTCGAGTACACCTTCACCCGTGGGCATCGATTTTTCCTTCAGCTTGGCTGGGTGCGGTTCTGCGCACTTCGGACTATAAGGAACACAAAGAGAAGCCTGTGACTCCGAATAAAGTATTTTGGCTCCATCTCTTTGTTGAAAAGAGCATGAGGCCTTCTCAACGCAGTTGGCCCTTTCGGAGCAGTCACCTGTTTTATGCCCCATGCGGCGGCATTTTCCACAAATGGGTGACTTTGTACCTGGACCCTTTGTGTTGGTCCAGCAATGAGCAGCTCTGTGACCCTTTTTGTTGCAAAGGAAACACTGTGGTCTCTCTTTGTCATCTTGCTGCTCAGACGTTCGAGTTCGACCTGGAGGCTTGCTCAGGATATCGCCTTTCCATTTTCCAAGGTTAATCAACCCCTGGGCCTCCAAGTAGTCGTCTGTAGCCTCCGCAAGTTTTTCAAGGCTTTCACAGTTTCTTTCTTTAAAAAACGCAGCGAGTTCCCATGGCATTGAGCGAGAGACTGCTCCGAGACAATTTTGTCTCGCAGAGCATCGTAGGTCTGGTCTGTCTTGGCCATTTTTTGCCAATGGTCAAAATAACCTAATTATAGACGCCCGGCAAACTGCGTGCCCGTTTCAGAAATATCTGGTTTGGCTGATTGAAATTTTGTCCGATAGCCTTCTTCTGTGAACCTAAAGCGTTGTAGTAGCGTTTTCTTCAACGTTACGTAGTCCGTGGCATGTTCTGGTGCCATCCTACTAACTACTCTCAAGGCCTCTCCGGTCAAGCAAAGGCTTAGAGTTAGGGCCCACTTGTCTTGCGGCCAGTCTTGACTAGTAGCGACGCGCTCAAATCGCTGTATATATGCGTCCAGCTCATCGCGTTCCTCGTTAAAGGCTGGGATGAGTTTATGTGGACATTGGTAGCTCTGCGTGGTGCCTACGGGCGCACCCTCGGTAAGCTGCCCAGTAGTTGTGCTACCTGCTGTCGCACCTAACTGATGCAACTTTAACTTGAGCTCAAGAACTTCCTTCTCTGCTAGTAATCTAGCGACTGCCTCTGCCTCGGCTTCTTTCGCGGCATTTCGTTCAGCCAGACGAGCGTCACGTGGCTCTTTTTCGCGTGGGCAATCTTGGTCCATCCATTCTTTTAGTGCTGAGCCGCTTAACCCCAATTCCTTTCCGATCGCCGTCAGCTTATCTGCTTCCATCATCGACCGTCACACACACATATGCGATGTGACACTCTCCTTAGATGTAACAAGAGTAGTCCTGTCTCGCGGACGCCAGATATGTCGTGTGTTAGGTTCGTCACATAGCAAGGCGTGTGACGCGAGGAAGATGGAGACAGTGAGGAAAACAAACAGGAGTTATATTGGACGAACAAAAAAACTATTGCACATACAGTACCATAAGTCGTACACGCACGCAGTTCACACACGAAAGAAAAGAGTAAACAGTCTCACAGTCTGTGCCGTAGCCCGGTGCCTTGAAGTGGGACCTGTTGCGTGGTCGGATGCTGTCGTCGCTTGGGTTCCAAGTCAGCATACCACTGTAAGGGGCGTTCCCAGGTCTAGGCGTAGCCGCACACTGTCAGCGCCGTTGGCTCGGTGGACATGGTCAGCAGCTCCGGTCTTTCGAGGGCGCTCGCCGTACCGTAGATGTCCGCAGGACCACTCACCCAGAACTCGAGCCTGGCCACGCCAACACGCCGTGCCCCGAGGACGTCAATGGCTCGAGGACAGGAACCCGGCCTTTCGAACCTCGCGCGTAGTTGCGGGTTCACCCTAGGCGCCCTTGCGTCGTCTTGCCGGCGTCTGAACGGCTTCGTTTTCCGCGAGCGTCTCTTCTTTTTTCAATGGGCGCGCTGCAATGCCCCTTCATTCTTCTCATCTTCCAGGTGATGTGGCGCTGTCGTCTGCTATGTTCGCATTTTTTTATGCTACTACATCACAGCGTGTTCATCTGACGGATCTATTTGCAATAACGGCCCCTCACATCTCCCAATTCCGCTGAGTAAACCAATTTCAGAACAGAGAAACAGGACAACCAAAAGCGCGAACTGAGCGTGTCTAGTCAAATCTAATCGTGCTTTTCTTTATCAGTTTTTTTCGATTCACGAAGCTCTGTGACTATATCCTTCGAGCGCAGATGCTTGCCGAGTGATGCAACTAGCCCGAAAGGCTTGGCGCCGAACAAGGAGAGCCTCGCATTCTTATTATACTCGCCTGTCAGGTGCCATCAATGCAAGCGAAATATTTAGGCAGCCGGAGCTACTCGCAGCCTAACACACTTCCACGCAGAATCCCCTCTTTTTTGTGCGCCTACATTTTATCAAATGCGCTCCTCGCTTCTACTTGTGCTTCCGCATATACACATGCAGCGCGACGGGTACAAGCGTTGTTCAACACCGCCGTATACGGTGTGCATTCTGCCTCTCTCCGCTTTGCATCACGCAGTCAACAAATGGTTTTTGTGTTTCTATGCTTATCATTCGCATTCCGTAAACACTGCAGAGGAGCTGCATCCTTGACACAGTGTCAGCTTTGTCTTCGTTGAAGTACTCCTGAAAGCAAATAATAATAAAATGTGTGTCTTTTTTTCTTTTCTCCTCACTTCTTGATAATAAGGCATACCTTAAAAGACACGCGTATTTCTGTGCTTCAGTAAAAAGAGTGGCACCCATTTGGTATGCTTCACTGACATCTGCAAATTCGGTTCCTCGAAGCGTTTCTCGTAGTTCAATATCACTCACACGAAAGCATGGATGCATATGATGTTATTATTTATGCTGTGCCGGCTCAGAATATCAAACGTGTTAAGGCGAAGAGCTCCATATAACGGAAAGTAACTAGGTTTCCTCGCACTAAAAACTACTGTTAAAAAAGCCGTGAGGAAATACGAAGGGCGAATAAACACGTTTGCGATTGTTATTTCACGGTGAGCGTTTCAGTTTTGAGCGCAAATAAATAATAAAAATCGCATTTCCGAAATACAAAATCTGTCATCGAACGATCGCAACACCAACCTTTCGTTACTCAGTCCAAAATTTTGTTTTACTTTATCAATCTCATTTGTAGTTAACCATAGTAATATATATATATATATATATATATATATATATATATATATATATATATATATGATGAGAAGAGACACAGCTTAGTGGTTGTCTTAAAGTCTTAATTTATTTCCAACGGTTTCGCGGTGGAAGTACGTTTGACCCACTGTAAAAAATGTTCTCTCTCCTTCTTGCATGGCTACATTCGACTGTTGGTGCCTTCGTGCCGTCATTAACAATAACCTTTCTTGCTTTCCTGTTGTAGATAAAGGTCGCGGGCGTCTTTGTTTTGCAGGTATTTACGTATATGTAACAGTTTATTGAGCCTATAATAACGACGCTATTGGCCGAAAACTTTATTTCACCTGCCTATTTATGGCGTCTGTAACCTACTGTTTTAATGCCTCAATTTTTTGCTCTCTACATCACTCTCGTTTCTATGGCTTTTTGAACTCATGTCCTGCATTGTTTTTTTGTTCTTTTTTTACAGAGCTTGGCTTTAATCGAGGCTAACCTTCTTCCCGATTCAGGAGTTCCGTGGAACTTCAGGTAAACTCCCTCGTTGTCGTCTACTTCGTAATTGAGAGCAGCAGTATCTGTACATATGAACGCAAATGCCTCATGTGTTGTCTTAGTTGGCGGTAACTTTGTGTGTAGGCGAGTGAAAACCACGCCATGGCGTATACCCCTCGTTGCGGCTCCGACCGAATGAGCTTCAAGCCACAACGCAACCCAAGCATTCTGATACCACAGAGCCACGTCAGTGCATAAAACTGCCATATTGGAAGTGCCCAATGGACCTGTTTGATGTTCGCAAACAGTGGTAGGCACCGTCGACCTGCTGAGGCGCTTGTAGCGATGTCGCGACGCGCAGGTTCCACCCAGTCCCTAACTCACTAGTGCTCTCTATGATCACGTGACTTCTGGCAGAGCAGCCAGCAGTTGCAAAGCTTCCTTCGAGCGCAGCTTGATATAATCCTAACGGAACAGAAAGCTGTACATTCGGATTCAAGTTGAAGAGACAAGCATTCTTAAATTTTGTCGTGTTTCACTGTGCAAGTGTAAGTCCACGTGTTAGCTATCGAAGCTTTGTAGCTGAAAACGCCAGTGAACAAAACAGGCAATAACGACACTGACGAAGCGCGTCGTCTGTGCGTTCTTGCCTGCTCTGTTTTTGAACATTGCAACACTTTTTTGTTCATTATGTTCCAAATAGCCCCTACACAAGCTCTTCGTGTAACTGTGTTGTTTTTGAATAACAGTAAATCTCCGCGGTTGTTTACTTAGATACCGCAATGGCCCAGCATCCTCTGATACGCTACGTTATGAACACGTTATGTTGGGCTAGTTTGTGTGTAGCTACATGAAGAACTTGGCGTGATGTTACGAACAAGAAGAAAGAAATTAGACAGAAAGAGCGCGTTTTCTGTACCTTATTCTCGTTTGTAACATTGCGCCACGTCTTTCAACACGTTGTGTTAAGCTTTTTTTCTTCATTGCGTGGTTGAGAAGAAGTCTTATATCAGCCATAAAGTGGAAGCTATCGTATTTCGAATCATCAACGGCTGCAGTACTTACCACCCTCTGTGCAGCTCGAAAGATTATGATTGAAGAACTGCCAGAGGCATTGTCAATCATCTCTTTAGCATGAGAGAAATTGGGCGTATTTGTTCAGATTTTTACTTGAAAGGCGCAGAAGGCGAGATAACCACACAAAAAAGCAGAAAACCAGGATAGCGTGTTGCTCCTTTCTTTTGTGGTTGTATTTTCGCGCCTTTTTCAGTATCAGTCTTCTCTAACTTCAATGCAGCTCTCTAGTGTACTACGTCACCGCTTTGTCACTGACCTATCAAACAGTCAATCGTTAAACAGTGCATGCCATTAGCTAAGTTTACTGGCCAACGCAAAGTATTGCTTATGAATGAAACATTTTAGTAAATATGGCTTCAACATCCATGTTCATAAAAACGTACTACGCTAAAACTATTTGCATAAAATAATTTCTGCCAATCCTGCTGCTAAAGACGTTTTTAGCAAAGCCGACTGTGTTGTGACAAAGAACGTTTAAGAATCAAAAGTTTAGTGAATGCGGTGTCAGTTACTTGGCTACCGCACATATTTATTTTTGCTCGCCATATAAGCCAAGCGACGAACCACAGGCGCTGCTCTCCTGATGGTCTGAATCCTGTGCTGCTGCGCTTCGAAGATACAAACTTGGAGTCCCAGTTCCAGAATCAACCGGACCCCCAGTTTCAACAGTGCGTCATCGGCTCAGCGCTGCTATTCACCACCATTGTCACCGTGCAGCTTCTCACGCTCCAAGTGTAAGGCTGCGAATATTTACAAACATATCTTTGGGTGCATATAACGCCGCTCTTAGCCACAGGCGCATGAGTTCATATTCTTGTTCGTAGCCACTTATGCTGTTTTGAGGTAGCTATTTCTCACTTAGTATAACTATAGGACGCAGAAGCTTTCCTAGGTAATTTTATTGTTCTGGTAGGATCGGCAAAAACGAATGTGTGCTCTCGATGGTAGATATTCAGCTGATTTGTTCAACAAAGTTAGTCGAAACTTGGTTTATTTGTTTGTTTCTCATATACGAGTATGTCCGTATATATCTTGCGGCGCCGCTCCTCCCCCGGCTTATCTCACGCCTTTTCTATACTTCTCTTTTTCCATGCGAAGCATTTCTTTGCGTACCGCAAGCATTTTTGTCTTCTAATTATCTATCTATCTATCTATCTATCTATCTATCTATCTATCTATCTATCTATCTATTGATCTATCTATCAATCTTTCTATCTATCTATCTAGCCACCTATGTCTGGGTGCTGTCGTGATCACCTCCTGAACTTAGGAAGGGTAGACCAAGAGTAGTATGAGAGGCTAAGATGGCTGCGCGAGTATGACTGGCTGGTCATCACATGAACAATGTCACAATCTCGTCGCGTACGTCGTCAAACACTTCCCAAAAAACTGTGCCACATACCCAGGAGCGGGTATGTCCTACTTGTATGTGGGTATGTACTTTCATGGGATAGACATTTTATATCTACCCAAAAACGGCATCACAGTCAACGACCACTGACGAGAACGCTTTTTATTGAGCGTACGAAGCGGCTCAGCTGCGCTACCATCTACACTTCTAGCTCCAGCGTCGCAGAGTAGGTTGCTATTGCTCCTGCATTGACAGGCGGTGTGTACGGTTTATTCAGACTCCAAAGCTGCTATTATTGCATTTCAAATGGATATGGTGGCTCCCCTAGTCCTACGGATTCTTAAAAAAAGTCAAACACCTAAAAATCACTCATTGGTCTGGTTTCCTGCACACCTTAGAACTATTGAGGATGCTTCGATCAACCCGACCAAGAAGGTGCACTCGGCTGCACGAGGTTTGACTGACCGTGTGCCGGGTAACGTGCCATCTCCTGGGTGATCCGAGCCTCTCTGCACGTACTACGAGATGAGCAAGCAGCTTTATCTCTCACGAGAAGTTCTGCCTCTGCCACACTCCTCGCTGTGCAGGGCCCAAGCTGTTACTCTTCACACTGCTCCAAACAAGAAGCTACTCCAGCCCTGCAGTACTGCATACAATATACCTCGATTGGTTTTCAGGCCTGAATTTCCTCTCGTGCGGTAGTTCTGTGGACTTCGAGCATGTTCTCTGGACTGTCTTTTTGCCAGCCCCTCTCCAGCAATAGAAAATGAACAAGCTGATTGGGGCCCAGGACAATCCTGGCCGTCCAGAGGGCCCGCGCGAGAGTAGTCAGGTTCAACCTGACCGTCCCTGAATAAGACGCTGACTTACTCGCGTCTATTGTGGACCTAATGAAGTTGTTTTACTCATCCAGAAACGGCGAAAACACACATGGGTAGCTTTAGCATTAAGAAAAGACTGCTATAGGCAACGTCGACCGGAAGAACGCAAAAAATATTTGTCATAGTCCCAACAGGGTACTAACCCTAGCATTATGCGTTGAAATGAAGTATTCTACCACAGAGCCACGCCAGGTCCCGCAAACTCTAGTATTTTGCGTCGGAATGAAGTATTCTGCCACAGAGCCACGCCAGATCCTAGACATATATTTAAATGGACCCTCAAATTCGGTTGCAGTACTGTCCATCAAACTTGTAAACATTACACATGTACTCCTATGATACAACCGTCATGTTGGGTTAACGTAAATTGTAGTTAGGCGTCTCCCGCTAAAATTGATTTTTGTAGAAGTGTTGACGACTACTATCCTCACACGCACAAGTGCGAATACCAGCGCTCGATATCAGGTTACCGCTCTTGGTGTTGCTGGTATGCATGTTGCTGTTGGCATAGTTACGCAACTGTAAACAACGGCTAATATAAAACATACGTGGGTGTTTAACGTATGTGCTTGTGTGTGGATTTCTACATATAAAAGCAAATCAATTTTTATCATTTCATAATAAAATGGACAACAAAGATATCCAGAAGGAGGTGCCATAGCATACACTGAAATGGAACCTGCTAATAAATATAAACATGAGTATTGGATTGGCAACAACAGTGGCAAAAATAATTGATTACAAGGTTACAAATTACAATATACAGATAAACTTAAAGAATGAGGCTAACGTGAACTAAATGGCATCGCGAATGTATATTTAGCGCCAATTCATAACGTCTCCCTCAATGGAAAAATCACATTGAACTGCCATTTACAAGCTTCCCCTAACATCTATTCCCAAAGTACTTGAAATCTGGCGAATGTTTCTTGTATATTTTTTTGCTAGCTTCTCGCTTCCCCTTGCGTAAGTGCATGTGTGCTACAAAAAGACTGGTGAAACCTTAAGCTTCGCCTTTAAGAGTTGAACGCGATAGCGATATCCTATCCTTAGTGCGTGCTTTAAACACTTAGTGCATAGAGTTTCTCGCAAAAATATCTGCAGGGAAGTGTGGCGCCAACGTCTATCTGAAGTTCTGAAGGGGCCCCGTTGGAGCGCAGGGAATGATGGTATATGTGTCTGCGAGGCTTGAGTTGGCTGATGTTCAGCGATGCTTCGGATGAAAAGTGAATACGACTGCGTGAATTAAGCTTGTCTAACACTAAACGTTTCAAAACGGATCTCATGTACGCGTATTATATTTAGAAATACAAGTCCACTCACCTTAACGGCACAACCAAAAGGCGAAAGAAAGAAAGAGACGACATAAAATGGCAGGGGAACCGCTCGCTTTGTCGTCTGCCTGCCAAGTTTAGCGGTCGTTGTTTAATTCTTACGCTTTGTAAAATTTTACATCGACACAGAAGGTCTCAGTGATAATTAAACACGTTTCTGTGCAATGACAAAAATAAACAGCTTACAACGTGCTTTTTTAGTAAGAAATCAATCATTTTAACGTGAAACCAGAGGCGTCTTTTAGGTATACAAATCGAAGTCATGTTCAAAGCTCACATATCCCGGCATTACCTTGCATCCAGTAGCTCACTAGCACCAGATTTCACCCTAGGTAATTTTGTGAGAAACTATATGACTTAGTGCTTGAAATCTTTTCGAACTTGCTACGCATTCACTACGTGGCCTCGGGGGAATAGGCGAAGTAACGTGTGCGCTTTTTTTTATTGGGTGACCTTCTTCAAACAAAGAAGTCCTCACAATATTCACACCTGATGCCCCATGGCAATGTACGCTTGTACCACGCATTATTAGTGTAGTATTTCATGTTGTATTGTGAAGCATACATACGGGACATGTGTGTTTGTGAAGCATAAAAGGTACTTTCACTGCATATCCAAGCAGACGAAGTTATTTTCATTGTATTTAGTAGCAGACGCATGGCTGTCACGCAGAAGTTGATAATCTTTCGCTCATGACTACGGACGCCGACGCTGGAATTTCTGTAAATCAAGCTCTTCAACGCTATCGCGTTAATAATTTTTTGACTTCACCTCGTCAGTGAACTTCAACCCATAAAATTTTTTGAGAAAGCGCAGCTTTTTTTCAAAACTGTACTACCTTATAGACAAAGCACGCTTTACAGGAGCGAGCAAACTATTGGGTTCATGGACAAAAATTGTGGCAGCTTGGCACTTTTCACGCCAAGCATGAAAGAAGAGTGGAACTGGACGGCCTTTCTTCTCTGACTTATTTTCTTTTTCTTTACTATGCTTGCTTCTTTCTATTTTTTTTCTTTCTCTATATATCTGTTTCACGTTCTTTCTACCTCTATAGCTCTTTATTTTCTTACTTTTCCCTCTGCCTGCTTCTTTCTCTCTCTCAGTTTTTGTTTATTTGTGTTTCTGTCTTCCACTCTATTTTCCTACTTTTTTCTAAATTTTTCGGACTTGCTTTCTTTTTTGAGAGGAGGGGGGTGACGCTCACTCGCGCGCTCTTATCTCGCGGGGAGGATCGTAAGTGTTGGCTGGCTTTAGGCTTTACCTGGAACTATTCTGTTAGTTACCGGTGGCACAAAGGTCACTGCAATCATTACAGTCTTCGTTTGCAAAAAACGCGCGCTTTCAGACGCCGTTAAGTAACAACTGAGACACTTATTCGCGTGCATGTATGCCGGTGAGTTCGTTTAGTGCGTCATTTGCGCGTGAGAAACGTTTTCTATTCCGCGCGGGACCTTCGAATTTGTTGCTATTGCGTTTCTTGTTTCGCCTTTGCGGCAAAGCTGTGACTTCTTTATTTCTATTGCTTCTTTTCTCTGTGTTTTTTTTCTCTTTCTTTCTCTGTTACTCTCTTTTTCACGCGTTTCAAGTGCTTTTCTTCTCTGGGGAGAGTTCAAGTCAAACGCTCGCACCTTCTGTACTAGATGGTAGGATTGGTCCACTTTTCGTGGCGCATATTCAGCTGTTGTTTTCTGCGCACCAACTTCAACAGCTCCGCTGTTAAGACTTAATACGCAGAAATTTTGGCAAAAAAATAAAATATTTCCGCCAATCATCATTTGGAATATATTACTAGTGAAGCCGACTGGCCAACAGAAAAAGACACAAAAGAAAAATTTTCGGAATCTTTTCCCTGTTCTAGAGCGAACAGGGGAGAGATATAGAGAAAACGACAGCGAAGTTAACCAAAAGAAGTCTCCAGTTTTCTGCCCTGTACTTAAGAGCCGGATGTAAAAAAAAACTATCAGAAGAGATCGCAACGGCACTGGGCTACAAAGCAAACATAAGAAAACAAATTCATTATATAGCACTATACAAGTTCTACTCATCAACAATGCCTGCGAAAGTCAATGTTTCATTTAGTCCGCATTTTTTTAGGGAACCAAAACACTGTCTTCGGAGCAGCTCGGGTAAGCCTCGAGCAAACTTGCGCCTAAAATAGTTAAAAATCGTTCCTGTCAATCTTTGATTTAAAGCAGCTCAGTGCGCTCATAAAGAAGTGCTATGTAAATAAAAGCCGTCTACGTACAATGACCTCAAATAATACATTTTGTCTATGACATACCAGATGAATTCAGCGATAGTAGATTTCAATGCTGTCGCACGCAACTCATGGCCTAGCTTTCGCCTGAACATTAGGCACTCGTAGAGTCGTATAGAGAGAAAAAAAAGCAAATACAACCTCGTCAAGACTTTTTAAATATAAAAACTGCAGATTTATTCTGTGCTATTGTTCAGCTCTTTGATTTGAAAACAGTGCGCAAACTTCCCCCCAAAGACAAGTGGTAAACAAATAATTGCAGCAGGTTGTCAGTCATGAATATACGAGGTCACTAAACAAAAGGTAACTCAGTTGTTTTGCTTTACTGGGCAACGATGGAGTATATGTAACCAGCACAGAAATGTTTGTTTTTTTTTTCTTTTTTGACGTGCTCCAAGCGTGCTTCCGATGCCTTTAAACGAAAAAAAAACAAATTTTCAATGCCAAAAGGACATGCTTCTTTTCAAATCTGGCTTAATAAACAAAAAAAAAACCCTGCTACTCATTTCCTCGTTCTATCGCACTCCTGTGCTGTGACGCTTGCGTCAACCTGCGCAGTCTTTTCATACGGTGAGTAATGGGCAAAACGTACAAGGTTTTTTGAATGCGGAAGCATGACGCGAAAAACGGCAGTACGCGTCTTTCGTTTACGGACCATCAATAAAAGAACGAGAGAACGCTTGAGTGATTTGGTTACGAATTGGCGTGAAGAGAATTCCTTCACTCACGCCCACTTCACTGCGAGAAAGGAAGTTGTGCGATTTTCTTTCTACTTAGATTTTTTTTTTCACACTGTCGGAACGAACACGAGGCCGTCAAATCCCATAGGCGCACCCACTGTTTGCGCAATTGCGAAGAAGCGTGACTAAGAGCGCTTGCCGGCAAATCTTCTTCGTCTAGTCTCGGCATTTCGTCAGTAGCTTGCTGCTGCAGTATTCGCATAAAAGCAATAGCCCGCTGTAGTTTATATTTTAGTGAAGCAATAACATAATGGAACACATTACTAATGCAGATTAATTCACTGCAAGTGGTACGAGAGAGATTACACATGATGTGCTGAGAAGTGTCATTTCTGTAATTGTTGTATCGAAGCTTAAGCGCATAAAGCTTTCGACTAAGCGTATTCATAATCATTATAACGGAAGAACATTCAGATTTTTACCTACTTTACTCATACCACACTTTCTTTTCTAATGGCAATTTCAAAGAACTGCGGTGTCAGAAACTTTCATGCCTTCAACCAACATTTTGAGAATTTTTGCAAGAGCATGCGTGCTTTTCAAACGACGTTCTACATTTTTGGCATAAATTGCAACGAGTGTAAAACAGCCATGATGATGGCTTGGGTAAAAATCAAAGAAAAAACTCATAACTTATTTCGCACCAGTGTTATTTATAAAACCGTTTTACAAGTTTAAAAGAAAGTTGCCACTGCACCTCGCCTTAAGGGGCCACTCCCCACCCCGCGCTTAAAAACAAAAGGGTTGTTTTCTTTTCTCCTTCGCACACGCGATGTATCTTCCTCGCTCCCTAATTCTTTCAAGTACGTGAACAATGAAAGCACTAAGAGCTAGAGCCCGTCAGGATTTCGCGCTTCTCGGCTACACGCTATTATTACCACTTGCGCAGTTGTAAATACACCAAGTGAAGCGTGACTGCTTGATCGTGCATGACATTCTTGCGAGACAAGGAAGAACGGATGGGCGGCTGCCTGGCGAAACAGGGCTTGGCACAAAGCACATTTAATATTTCGCGTATATGGACTAATCTAGATCATGTATGCTATAGACATCATGCATGGGAACTACTGCCAGCGTCACAGATGTGCGTAAGATAGACGAGAAATGTCAGGAGAGAATACTGCGCTCTTTTTTGTATCTTTAGAGCCTGGTGAGTGGCTGTTGAAGTTGAGTGCTCATGCGTGCAGGTATAAATTTTCTTGCTCTATAAATTGTTTTAACGGTGTCACACTGAACACCGTTTTTAGCTCATGCGCACTGAGTGATTCGACGTAACGGCTTTGTTACCACGCAATTCATGTCTTTCACCTTTGATGTTGTTGTACATTTAGTACCATACTTACATAATAGTGGGGCTCGTTCACTGTATATTTGCCAGTGTTTCTTTGTCAATTTACTTATACGTTTCGACAGACTACATATACAGCTGAAGCTTACGCGATGTAAAAAAGCGTATACAGTGTGAGACTAACCACGTAGTGAAAGGCATTAATGGATGGACAGGTGCCGTTATTAAGTAGGGAAAAAATGAGCTTGTAAGCCCGAAAACATTTGTTGAGGTGTTCGAAAGCGACTAAACGGATAACCGCAAGTTAAATTCAGGTTTTATTTTTGGCGTTGCAGAACACAACTCTCTCCACTCGGCGCGCGAGACGCACCACCCGAGGTGGTATGGCAAAGTGGTAGGAAGTAACGTACTGCAGCTGTACAAATTGCGGTCATTGACTTGCTGCTGGCTTGAAGAGTGAATAAAACGTTCGATAAGTTTTAGTAATGCTGAGAAAAACTTGTATTTAAAGACTGTACAGAACATGCAAGGTTACGGACATAAAAGTTACAAAAAAGACCCTTTAAAAATGAACCACCTTCTGTAAAGCGACCCTACGGGGCTTAACGGAGCCTACTGTGCCTAGCACCTTAAGCCCAGTACAGAACGCCTGGCGGAACTCCTGGGCCTCTTCTTATTCTCTCGATGCTCTGCCCTTACATAACTCTTGGTGAATCGTCGCCTATTTTCTCTCTGATGAGACAGTACGCTTGGTCAATCAAAAACCCGCCACAAGGACACTGCCTTCGTGCACATGTACGGGCTTATGACTTTGCCCCTAATACCACAACAACCAAAATGGAAATAAAACAAAACTAGAAAAACTCATAGAGGCAAGGGCAAGCTCAGTGAGCACACAATTATCTGAACTTAAAGCTACGCGTACTGTGATTTACGGCCATAACAAAGACATCTCTGGTAACATGTCAACTTATTGCCGACAGCAAAGTAATCCGCCTGCCCTCGGTGCCTTGTAGGTGTAACCAATGGCTCGCCGCATGCGGTTTTACTTCAGAGGTGGGGCAGCTTGGGCTAGTTGGTATGGCATGACGATAGTTATAGTGCGAGAACAAAACGACGACACAGAAACAAGAAGGACACGAGAGCTCGTGTCTTTCGTTTTCTTCTTGTCTCTGTGTCGTCGTTTTGTTCTCGCGCTATAACTATCGTCTACTTCAGGGCTTGTTTCAAAGAATTATTGGGGAAATAGCCGGAGGCATGCCAAGGCGACAGCATCCATCACAGGTGCCGCTTGCACGTGTCGCAAGCGCGCCCGCTTCCGAGAGCCAACAGAAGCAAGCCATACCATGATGAAAGGTTGACGGCGATCACACGGTATCGCAACGCGCGCCGCCTTAACACGGCGACGCCTTGAAAGCGCGCGAACAGCAAGTGGCTGGGCCGCAGCCGAACCGATAAGAAGGGTCACCCCGCCACGCTGGGTCTCGGAAGAGGTTAACTGATGCGCACGCTGAAAGTGCCATGAGGTAATGAGGAAGTCGTACCTACCCCCTCGTCGCCCACGTGGGGGTTGGTTCCTTTGTCCGGAGTTAACGGGAACTAGAAGTGTTCGGTATTCTCATGCGAGCACCCGGCCATGTTTGTGTGGTGAGGGCTGATCTGGTTACACACTTTGACTGAGCGACGTCAAAGCAATGCCGAAGCAAATGCAGCACAACGGCTGATATGCCTCCCCAAGTTTACTACACAAAATAGATAAAAGTAAACCAAAAACTGCTGCGTAACTACTTCTTACCGTGGTCTTACATCTGAGTTTTAAAAATAACCTCTTACAACGGATGTTTATTATATTTTTTTGGTGATTGCATTTTTTGGCTATCGGAAGGCAATTTTAGTATATTACTCTCGCCTTAATTTGGTGTATAATAGAGCAACATTATAAACTCCTTCTGCTAATGTTCGTGACATGATTTTTGCTTACGTTTCACTATCGCCATACAATTCGTCGTGTGGGAAGTAATGCAATGAAAAACTTGGCTTGACTTCCGGGATCTCACCTAATGAAAGAAGTGCTCGCGGTCTCTGCTGAAGCGCACAAAACCATTATGCGTGTGTTGTCCTGGAGCAACGTACGCGCGCCACCAAAATGGATCGGTGGTCGGGGCCACTACTCGACACTCTGATTCTCTCGCATCCCAGGCACCTGATGCTCCTGTGTGTGCTCGCCTCTGCCTCCATTGTCCTGGGCGTGCTCACCCTGGCCTCATGCACGCGCCAGTGTCAGGTATGCCTCTTCCGAACCTCTCGTGATTGCAACCCATTTTCTGGCATGCATGCTACTGCTTACCTACTGGGCAATTATATTGATATTATTTAGGTCGATTTTGGTTGACAGTAAATGTCATAGTTTCTTATCAGTCTCGCAATGTGTAATGTGCGAAGTAAGCTGGTTGAGTGACTCTTAGCTGTGTCTGAATTGTAAATAGCGGTACGGAAAGAAACGCGATTAAATTGGTGGCTCACTTTCATTGCGCTTGATGGCAATAAAGAGACGCTATAGTGGTTTTTTTAGTATCATGGATGACTCTACTGACGTTTTATTACCATCTAGACAACAACTGTTTCAAGAGAAATGCGCAAACCCAGAGAGTGTATATGCTGCACTATTTGCTTTCCTCATCAGTCGCACTTCACTCATTAGTTGATATGAGACAAGAATTCAATTGAATGTACCAATAATATATACAATATACATCGCAAGTTTGTACAAAAAAGAATACGGGTGAAAAACAAATAATTCATCAGAATAAAAATAATTGGACGTGCATTTTGCCATTGGCATGCACTTCCTGGAAATGTAACAATATGGGTGACTCTTCCTATAGCGCAAAAGTCGAACAAATGTCGACTTTTAGTTAAATAGTTTTTTTTTCTTCAGCATTAAAAAAGGATACACCACTCATTCTAGTTACACTCGTTTCATTATAGCATACATAACTGGCAAATCTGGCGAATTAGGGCTTACTCACAGTCGCAGCAAAAAAAAATGCTAACTTGGAACCCCAGACAAGCGGTGTGCGGGACATGCACTGAACTGGCAGGAATCAGAAGAGTTCAGCAAATTTTTCGGCTATGAATTTGATTTAAGCACGCTTTGGCAGTATACAATGCCGGGGCCTGAAAAACGGCTCCTTTGCAACACATACCACGTATCTATCTTGCTGGGGCTTCCGAAACGATGGTACATGCGTCACTGTGTGGCGGAACCAACACAGTTCAAATCAAGCTATTGTCAACACTTTGTAATTGCAGAACTTAAAGTCAATCTACATCCATTGATTCGGAATCGTAAGAAGGGCACCAGCATCGACACATTTATTTCCAAATCATGCTATTCAAATACGTTGGAGTTCCAGGTCGTCGTACCTCGTAGCGGAGGAGGAAGTCCGTTAGAGCAAATAACACTCGTGCCACCGCTGTATCTCGCGCCACCGCTTCTGCAGTGAATTGCCTTGAGTTTTCTATTTCAAAACTTACGAAAAATGGCATTGGTTGGAGTAGTGATGGCTCCAACGCCACTATTTTTCATTTTATATCGAAATGTGGCTCTAGCTAAACTTTGTGGAAGGAGAAATAACTAACTATTGTTGTTTTTTGTTCAACCTTTGTCGTAAATAATGCGTTAGTATTTTTACATGATTGGTACTATCTTCACAAATTTTTATTTATTAACCCAAACAGTCCGTATAAAAAATTTGAACTTGTAAATTTATAAATAAATCTCATATAATTTCAAAGTGCGCCTTTCCGATTCCAACTTCAGCGTTAAAAATGAGAAATAAAACAGCAGAAGCCTTCCTTCCGCTGCACTACCGCAGTAGCAAAGGCCGTGAGAAGTGGTGATAAATATGTATGTAGCTTGCAGAGTATAACTCCCATTTTGACTGTTGATTCTCAGTGGAAGATTCAAAAATGAGAATGGCAGAACCAAGCACGTACTTGCGTTGTTAAGTTATCCACTATGACGCTTGCCTCTGTGGATGGTCGCTGGGAGAATTTCGGTTGGAAGTTTCGCGATGCATTGGCGGCGTGTTCTTTCGCAAACGCTGAGCTCGCCCATAGTGAATGGGTCACAGCAGTCGTGAGTGAAATAAACGGCAAGCATGGCCGGTATCACTATTTTCCGAGAGATTGATTTTATGAAGCTTGCCTCTTCGCCTTGTGTTCCCGCATCGCGAAGAAATAAAGCTTAGAAAGGTTTTATGGCACACGCGCCTACACTGTCGAAGCCTCTAATGCTTCTGTACCTTGTCGAAAGCTGTATGAGGGCTAACTACAGTGGTCAGTGCTAGAGACTACATAAATTATGGGCACCTGCACAACCCGTAGGTGCGCTCGTAGAGCGCACCGTTTACTACGCTTTATCGCGTGCAGTTCCCATAAACAAACTATGAAAGTGGAAAAACTTACGAATAGCGTCGAATATTTACTCGTATTCCTTACCTCATTTTATGACACATGCTCACCAAATTCCTTATCCATTAGGCTTTCAAGCAACTATCTTGTGCATTCTCACTTATTCTGTTAATTTTTTGGTCAGTTTTTTTTGTCCACAGTGATTTTCTTGCAATTATTTGCTGCTACACTCTTAATCAGGTATCGCTTAATGTGCTGGACAGAGCTAGGAAACATGCCAATTTTTTAGTAGGGTTTCCTTGGTATAGCAAGTATATAAACAGGACCTGACTAAGAGTGTAAAATATGAGTGCGTGGTGGTTGATTGCTGACAACTCAGCAAGCGTGGCAGCTGGGTATTTAAGGTACTCGGCTGCTGACCTGAAGACCGTGAGTTCGGTCTCGGCAGTGGCAGTCTCATCTCGAGGTAGGCACAACGCTGGATGTCCATGCACTGTACGGTGTCGGTGCGCGGTAAATAATCCCCAACGCGTGATCAAAATTGTCCCGAGCCCTCAAACACGGCGTCTTTTGTAAATCTTGAGTAGCTACAGGAACCCACCTAACCAAACGACGCTCATAGCTAGCTGAAAAAGGACACAAGGTTACCTTCCATATTCACACGCATCTGGTGCGACTGAATTTTGTGCTGGCAGCGGTAGCGCTGATTACACGAACGTTCTGGCAACTGGTTCTAGTGCCAGACTTATAGCTGATGTACCGGTGGCAATATGTCATGGGCAAGTTTTTCGTTGAGTTTCTTTTTTCTTGTCTTTTTGTCACACTTCAAGTTTTACAAAAAAATTGTATTATTTTGCGCGTCTATAACTTTTATTTATCCTTGCTCTATATCAGCTAATTAGAAACAGTCATTTTTTCTTTGTTTCAAATGCTTGTGATTGTCTGTTTGCTGAAAAATGATGAAGCCCAACAACTATCATTCGTGATCGTATACATAACAGCCCAAAAGAGCGTTATGAACATCTTTCTGAAATGCTAACGCGTTCTTCTTCTGTAGTTTGTTAAACTGTACAAACACGCACACGCACGCACGCACACACGCACCCACACGCACACACATTTAGTTTTGCTACGTTCTTGAGACTACCTCATGTGCGTTTTTTTCATATCACTTAAAATGCCTCATCTGAAGTAAGGGAAGAAGTAAGGACTCGTTTTCCTTGTTAGACACAATATTATTGCAAACTAACAGACAATAGGGAGTTTTAGTATACCGTATGCAAGCGCTGCGGGCGTTGCTGCGAAGCGGGCGCCATAAGAGTTTTAGAATAGTGTTTGCCCTGCTGTGAACCGCAATGCACGATTACAGCGACACCATAGCCTCGAAACCAGCGCTTGCGGGCACATGCGGGCCGCCATCACCGCACGCAATTTCAAATTTTCTGCGTGTGGTCCGCGAACGCGAACGCCTACTCGCGTTACGACGCATGCGCAGTGGCAACAATCGTACCGCAAGGACTTGCGGTGCGCTATTCTAAAACTCCCTAATGATGCGAATTAATGTTTAGTGGATGTTGTTAGAAGTGATCGTGATGGAAAATTGAAGAAAAGTGGAGCAAAAGATAATTTTTCGCCGGTTGGTAATGAACTTGCGACTTGAGAATAACGCGTCTGATGCTCAACCACCAAACTGTGGCACTTTTCTTTCTTCACATTTGCATTAGATCTGCTTCTAATAGCACTTTCCTTTCTTGACGTCACTGTCTCTTAGTCTTCACTTGAAATACCAAGGTTTGCTCCGAGCAGGGCTAAATGTTCAGCTGAAAAGCAACAAATACGGCCATATTCCAATGAGAAAGTTGTGGATTGGTTTGAAAATGTCGCATAGCTTTTAGCCCTATGCCTATGAAGTATCAGTGTTTTTCTGATGAACAGTAATGCCCGCTAAGTCCTAAAAAATGATAATAGATGAATAAATAAACTCCACGTGACATGCCTATTGTGGGCCTAGGCGCGCCGTAGTTGCTGTGCTTTCTAACGATCTATGCACAAATGATACGCTTCGCTCGTAGTGGGTCATGACCGCGATAAGCAGGCACAGTGCTTATTGCTTGTGTTGCTGCTAGCGAAACGTGCGTGATTGCACATCCACCACCGTCGTCGCTCTCCTGTCGACGCAGTACAGCCGAACAGCCGGCCTAATGCTACGGTACTTTGCACACAGAACGTAGGGGAGCATTGCAATTACCACGCATAGGTGCGCAAGCGGGCACGTCATTTTATTCGTGGGGAATGCATAGTACCCGAAAAAAAAAACACTGATACTTATAAATTATGGGTTATAAGCTGTCTCTTTGGACATTTGGAAATCTTTCTACAACTTTCTCTCCGAAAGTTTTGCGCAGTTTTATTGCTTCAAAAATTTGTAAATTCAAATGCCTAATTATTATAAGAAAACAATGAAATTGTGTGACTTACTCCATGCAACAGTCGTCAATATGCATTTCGGTTGCGTCCTCATGCACATTGGTGTCTTTTAAACTTTGGCTCGAGAGAGCTGGAGCTTCCTTATAGAGTAGGCACACCTGCTATGTCAAGGAAAAAAATACCGGCGTGAGCTTGAGGCACACATTGAGCGTTAAAAGTGAGACGAGTTATTTGCTTCATTATACAGGCGAACCGTAATGAAGTGCTACCATAATGTTGAATGAACGAATGCCTTCTTTATTATAACTTAAACATCGCTAATGTCTGTAACAATAACTGCAGGTAAAGTTTTATTATTTAATGAATTGTTTTATTCACCTACGCAAAAAAAAAACTGAGATGCCAGGCGCGTGAAATAAGTAGGAGGTGGTTGTTAAAAATATGAACAGTTTAGGGAGCGTTTTTCATAGCTCTTTAAACGCTTCAAAAACTAAACTTCAGCCATATCTAAAGAATTTGCTGGAGCATGTGTTGAGTCTGTGTTCGTAAGCCATGGTTTATTTATTTATTTATTTACAGTAGCTACAGCGCCCGCGAGGGGCATTAGTGTAGGGGGGAGATAACGATTTTGAAATGCAGAAAGGCGACACTGCATTAACACTGAGTTGAACATAAAAGAAATACAGATACATAATAAAGCATCCAATGGTGACACGTAATAAACATTGACGTGTTTGAAGGTACAGCAGCAAGAAAAAAATATACATATATATTGCATACGCACAGAGAGATGAAACGAAAGTGGAGGCAACTTTAATGTGTGCTCAGGCTACGATAAAATATGATGTTCCAGCGCAGTGGCGAATGTTTCATGAGGTAGTTTCTTCCGTTGCTTAATTGATCGCGGAAAAAATGAATATTTAAAAAGGTTAATTCTGGTAGCGAACTCGCGCACTTTAAGGGGGTGATCAGTACGAGCAGATATATACGTTGGCTCTTTTATGTAGTTTTCTTTGTGAATACCCGTTAAACCATGGAATATTTTGTGAAACAGAGATAAACGTAAGAATTTGCGCCTGTCTTCAAGAAGAGGCCATCCTAAAGTACTCCTGATTTTGAAAGATCTTTTAGAAAAGTAGTAATCACCCGTGACGAAACGGGCCGCTCTCAGCTGCACGCGTTCTAGAGCGTCGATGTTCACCTTAGTAAAAGGCTGGATTTTATATCATGGCCATTGTAGCAAATTTGCGGGAGATACCGAGTTAGTTGGTCATAATGCACTTAGTATGACATATTTTCTGGTGCGAAAAGCAAGCGATAAAAATTTTTTGCGAGGCAAAGCACTGGGCTTGAATTGACAATTTGTTTTAGGCTAGACATGCGGAGAAGGCAACCTACACATTAACGCTTGCGCCAACAGATGCTCATAGAAATGGAACACACCCAAAAATCACAGTGCGCAATAAAATCATCATCAATAGATAATAACATTCGACTAGTCATTACGAGTCATTGGCTAGAAGGTTCCTCTTAAGGTGCGTCATTTCTTTTTCTGCGGGCACTGGCGATTTTTGAGTGCCAGTGCAGTCAGTGGTGCAGAGAGCAATGAATGCTTGCTAGTGTATAATTAATGTCGACAGGTCTCCGAGACCACTCGTAAGTTTGATCGGCACCTTCAAATAGGCTGTGGATTCACTGTCTGTATTTTTTTACAATTTGTTTATGTAGGGTTCGTCGATGTCCTGTTTCCATAGTGCTTGCGTCACTGCTGATGTCCCGACTGAGTCAAACACGTTCCCGTAATCTTTGAAGCCTGTGTAGAGGGGTTGGTTGTATTCCGCGCATTTCTCTATCACCTGATTGATAGTATGAATATGGTTCATTGTGGAGTAGGCTGTATGAAATCCTTCTTGGTCATTTTGTCGATTGAATTGTAATTTCTTCCTAATTTTAGTAACTATTAAATAACTATTACCTATACTACCTAACTACAAACTATATTAACTAACTATTAGCTATTACTTCTGCTTATAGCTAGTAGAGAACAAAAGCAATATAAGCTGATTGGCCTGTAATTTTTCGAGTCCTTGACGTCTACTTTCTTATGAATTATTATGACGTTGGCGTTCTTCTAAGATTCTGGTACCCTTCATGTCAACAGACATTTCTTATATAAGGCGGCCAGTTGTCTAACACAATCTCTCCGCCGTCTTTTAGCGCGTCCGTTTTTACCTCATTCTCACCAGTGGTATTGCCTCTTTGCATTGCTTCTAGAGCTTTCATTACTCCCCCTGTCGTTACTGCTGAAATGTCAGACTCCTCTTGGCTGTTATTGCTTCGTACAATATCATCCTGGTTATTTTTGGCTTGTACACAGATCTTTGTAGAAGTTTTTCACCACCTCAACTATCCTATCGATATCGGTTGTAACTTAGCCTTCCTTGTCCTTTAACGCATACATCTAATTTTTGCTTATGCACAAGCTCTTCTTCGCAGCTATCAGGCTCTTTCCGCTTTTTGTCGCATGTTCGATTCTCTCCGCGTTATACCTTCTATTGTCGGCAACCTTAATCCCATTGATTAAATACAAAAGCTCTGTTATCTCTATTTTTTGTTGCATTTCAGGTTTTCATGCCTTGTCGTTTCTTAATGAAATTTTTCTTCTCCTAGGATAGCTTGCCAGTGTCCTTTATAGTGAATGCACCTCCGCATTTCATTACACACTCCTTGAATATACTAGATAGATTATCATTCATCGTGTCATGCTAACGTCATTTACCTTGTTTAGAGCCGGAAATCTCTTTTGAAGCAAAACTGAATTCATGTACTTGACCTCTCAACGCTACCTCATTAATTGGCTTCTTGCGTATCACTTTGTGCCTGTGTTCATCTTTAGTCTAGGTGAATACGAGCTCCTACTATTTTATAGTAACTGCATCAGATCTTGCCTACTACTTCTGCATCATGTACAATGCGCGGGTGTGCACACCGAATAAAGTTTATTTCATTTTTAGTTTCACCATTTGGGCTGTGCCACGTCCACTTACGGTTCGATCGTTTTTTTAGAAGGTATTCAATATCCGTATATTATCACGTTCTGCGAACTCTACTAACAACTCTCCTTTAGCATTTCTAGAGTCGATGTCATATTCCTTCACTGCATGGTCTCTCTCTATAAATAAAGAAAGCGACAGAATACCAAGAATGGTGACAGAATACCAAGACGCGACTTCTTTCATGCTATTCACTGCGTGTTTGCAGGCGGTTTTCAGAGCCTTATATTGGCAAGAGTTGGGGATAAGAGTTGATGGAGAGTATCTTAGTGACATGCGATTCACCAATGACATTGCTTTGATGACTGCAACAGTGTCCCCAGAATACAGCGCTTTGGGATAAGAGGAGAGTCGTCAGAAGTGGTAAAGGAATGCGTGTATTTAGGACAGGTAGTAACCGCGGAGCCGAATCACGAGAGTGAAGTAACTAGACGAATACTAGTGGGATGAAACAAAGTCGGCAAGCATTCTCAAATCCTTTATGGTAATCTACCACTAGCCCTCAGAGGAAGGTATACATATAACAGCTGCCTCTTCTCGGTTACACTTACCTACGGTGCAGAAACCTGGAAGCTTTCAAAGAGGGCTCAGCTGCAATTTATGACGACGCAGCGAGCGATGGAAAGTAAAAAGAAAGGAGTAACCTTGAAGGGGCCCTGCAACCTTTGTTGAGCATGGTCACAAAATCCTGCCGATTGATTGTAGAGGCTCCCGAGAACACGCGAGACAAATGTATAGTGCTGAAAGTGGCCTGGAACTCATGATAAATTATCAAAATCAGCTAAAATATTTCTTTTTTATGAACAAATGACGGAGAAAGTTAAAAAATTATTCTTAAAAAGTCATTTATTAGCCATTGGCTGATTTTAACACGGCGCGCTTGGAGGTTACAGGGATCGCCGCGAGACGCCACGACTTGTCCGCGCGTGTGCGTGTGGTCACACAGAAAAGAGTAGCCTATTTGAAAAAAAAAGAAAAAGTACTCAAGGTAACGAAGCGCACGTGAATTATTCTCTTTGCCTATGTCATACCTCCCTGCTCTGCTTCCTCGCTTTCATCGGGACGCTTCCATCGGGACACTTTCATCGCTTTCATCGGGACGAGAGAAAAGAAAATGTGATTGCAGCGTACCACAAACCTTTGTAACTTCGCTCTTACTGGACGGATTCTTAATATATTTTCGGTTTTGTGATTTCTGCTTCTACTGTATATTTAAAGTATACAGTGGAAGCAGAAAGCATAAGACCGGTGGATTGGCGGATCGGGGGAGAGGCCTTTGCCCTGCAGTGGGCGCAGTCACTGCAGGATAGTAAACTGCGCCTCGCGAAGCTTCCTACCTTTCCTTGCTACTCTATATATTTCTGCCTCCGAGGCTAAATTTTCTTGAAGCGGATGACGAAATGGTTCTCCACCAAATGCGGCAAGCTCTTTTTTCTTAAGGCGGAAGCCTTACATGCCTTATCAAATGCGGAAGCTGACCGTTGAAATCAGCATCCTGAGTTCGACGACGTCAACACTAGTTATACAAGGGAATAATGGTTACGTGTTGATGTCACCATATGACGTCGTTGTTATAGTGGCATCAGAGATCGTCAAAGTTTGTCATGTCATCAGTACGCCGCCATGGCGTGAACACGATATGACGTCATATGATGACTTTCATCACGTGACACGGTCGCTCAGTTTAAAAGTACGCCGATCAAGGAGTCAGTGTAATACTAAGTTAGGTGCAGAAAGCTTGCAATGCCTGTGAGTACTGAGGTTGTGTAAAAATACGTTAGGTGCAGAAACCCTTCAAAAGGGTGGGAAAGGTTATGCATATCAACTGAGAAGAAAATAAAGATGAATATCGCCTTGAATGGTCTAAGGTGAATGCATATAAGAGTCCCTGTAGTTGTTGTTCTGTTTTCAGTTCTTCTTAATTTTGCTAGGGTCGTGCAGCATATTGCATGATGAATTGCAAAGCACTGACGCAACGCAGGAGAGAAACAAGCTCTCTGAATTTTTGCCTCTATCAAGATGCGGCAACATGATCCCGTGTAAAATTAGGTTTAGCAATCAAGAACCACAACCACTAGGACACCGCGACAGGTTTTCTCGCGTGTAGTAATATATTGTGTGATCAGTCAAAAGAGTTTTGTACACTAAAGCGGACGTGCTTCGTAGGTCACTATATTAGTACCTGCACTGCCTGCAAATATGTCTTTGTATGCATGAACAATGCACCAGTCATGTCTATAAATAATGACGTATACCTTCTTGCGACACCTTATCTATAAGTCTGTTTTTCTCTACTATTCTTTTTTTTCTTTCATAAGAGCATGGACAGTGAGAGTTCAGCGCACACCACAGCAATTCATCCCGCGTGCATTCCTGGACTTGCGGGGAGTCTGCTGCTTCGCATCCTGTTCTTCGTTACCACGACCCTCTTCATTATGTCGGCGACTTTTCTAAACATGGTACGTTTGTTGCCCATCGTGGCCATTCCCGAATATTATTGAATTATTTGCAATGTATGAAATGTGTATACATAACAGCAGTATTTTTTGTTCTATGTTGAAGCAATAAAGTGAGAACAACATATGTAAATACGGAAGAGCAATAAAAGACCGCTTAATTATGATTGCGCTTGTTATATCCCAAATCAACGCTTAAGAATGACTTTTTCTTTGATTTAGATGAATGAAATCAACGAATAAAATCGAAATGCATAGCCTTGAGTTTCCTACTGTAACCATTTTATGCAGTTAGCACTATTCTTAATCAGGAAAGCCAAATAAATTGGTATTAATCTGAAGGAGCACTGACATCAAATTTACTCATGTCAAGATTTTCTCGCCAACGAGTAGCTATCGACCCCCTATAGTAGCGATTCCCGACCTAAAACGCATCTGAGTGACGAATGAGTAGCTATAATATTGATTATTATATTCCCTATTGAACACGGTTCGAAATGGGTGGAAAGCCCGCCAATTTGTAGTGCCGGCAGTGCTACCTTGCGGCCACCTCCAGATCGCTGCAAAGAAGATGCCGCTTTTACACAAAATGGTGACGTCACACTGGCGTTTCGTCTGCTAGGAGCGCACGTACAGTCAGTCCAGCTATGTCTCTGAAGGCGTAGACATACCTCTGTCGCCAACATCATTGTCCCCGCCGCCATCTCGGTCAACATCGGCAAGGGATGATGACAGCGACCTGCAATTGGGTATCGCCACGATTCGCAACGATCCTTGCTTGACAAGCTCCGCGTTAAATTCGATGTATTTATTAGTCCCAGTCGTACTGTTGGAGCTCCTACTATTTTAATTCATCAGTCGATGCGACACGATGAATTGCACGCACGCTTTAACACAGGAAGGGGAGCCACTAGTGAGGGCATGGATGGGGGTCGGCTCCAAACTCACTCGGAGATCGACGAAGTCATCGTTACTAGCGTATCGTCACTCAGGATGGCATTTGTGGAATATATCACAGCAAACACGTAGCACTAGTGTCGATGTTGCAGGGCAGTCTATTTTTAGTCTTTTCTCCTTAGCTTTTACATGCTGTTCGACGTCAAAATAAAATAACTTCGACGCGTTGGACGCCATTCTAATTCGGCCAAGAAGACCTCTGCATACCATGGATTGAATGATGGGCACATCTCGATCTTGAAATTTGATGTCATTGCTACTTTAACTTTAAGTCACTACTAGGTGGTTGACAAACTGAAAATCCAATTGATTAATGTGTGCGGTTTAACGTCCCAAAACCACCATATGATTATGAGAGACACGGTAGTGAAGGACTCCGGAAATTTCTACCACCTGGGGTTCTTTAACGTGCACTCAAATCTGAGCACACGAGCCTATAACATTTCCGCGTTCATCGGAAATACAGCCGCCACAGCCGGGATTTGAACCCGCGACCTGCTGGTGAGCAGCCGAGTACCGTAGCCACTACACTGCCACGGCGAAAACTGAAAATCTAACCAAACAAAAAATTTATAAAATAGCCTAATGTTTCTCAGTCAGCTTGGCCTTAGCACCACCGATTGAGTTAAACAACGATGCAGATACGGCGCACCTGGATGGTTGCCTGCAATTCAGTGGTGACTGACGTGAATTGTGGAGCGGGCCTTCGTTGTCTTTTTTGGAAGTTACTGTGCAATTTATAATTTTTACAAATTGCGAAACCTGAGAAAAAAGTTGTATATTAACTAATACGTCATTATTATTATTATTATTATTATTATTAAATATTTGGGCTTGACCATAACTAACAATCTATCCTGGAACGTTCACATAGACAAAATATGTTCAGCTGCCCTCCGAAAACTCGGCTTTTTAAGACATAAACTGCGTAACTGCCCTCCAAATGCAAAGCTTCTTAGTTATTTTTATTTTGTAAGACCTAAAATAGAATACGCCAGCACAGTATGGGATCCTCACACTAAGTTTAATGTTGATAAAGTTGAGCGGGTTCAAAGGAAAGCAGTACGTTTCATATACAACAAATACCATCTGATTCACCCTCTGCACTAATTACTGCAAATGACATTCAGCCACTTACTTCGCGCAGACTCAAACAACGGCTTGATTTCTTTTTCTTGTTACTTAACAATAAACTCGCCATTGATCCATCACCGTATCTATCTTTCCTATCAACTAGACAGACCCGACATCACCATCCCAATTCGCTTACCCCATATTTCGCGAGAACTGATATCTTTATGTATTCTTTCTTTCCACTGACAGTGTCTGATTGGAACAAATTATGTGATCCCCATTCATTATGAATTAAGTTGAGTGAATTGCATTATGTATGGTGCATGTTATTTAGTTTTTTTGTATGTAATGTGCCCTTCTTGTTTGGACCATTTATGGTTCGCAATTATTAGTATTATTATTATTATTATTATTATTATTATTATTTCTTTTTTGCTGAGCAGTGAGGAACTTTCCGACTGTCTTTAATTTCAAGTAGGTGGACTTCAGCAAAGATGTCCGAGATCTTCTAGATAAAAATGTAACTTAACAGTGAAAGTTACAGTCATATTCAACGAATGAAACTTATATGTAGAACCTGTTTGCAGTAGGAAATGACTGAATGACAAACAACATTCAGTAAGAAACATTTGTTAAAGACTGCAGTTGTCAAAAATCGACATTGTCAAAAGTGATGGTAGAGAAGATTTTAAGTCGACGCAACATTTCATTTCATTTCATTGTATTACCTTAAAGACCCCATTGAAGGGGTATTACATAAAGGGTGGGTACATATATGAAAACGTGAAAGCCATTTTTTTTACAATGCAAGGTAATTTGTTACGGTGTTCAAAAAAGTGGTAGGACAGGTTATGGCGGTGATTTCGTTAGAAAGGCAGTTCCAGTCCGTAGCTGCACGAAAAAAGAATGAGGACGAAAAAATTGCCCGCAGCTTCCCTCGGGGAAACACTGAGGAGGATGCGGAAGCGGTTCCGCCAACAGTTTGGCTGGCGCTGGTCGAAGGGACGTCGATCATTCTGTTTGTGGATTCGTTGGCATTCATTTCACGGCGACTTCGGATGTCGACGCGCCGTACAAACCAACGGACGAGCGGCAACTGAGCGAGCGAGCGCCGACCTTGAGTATATATACAGCGCGACGGCGCATGCGCTGTCAGCTGTCGAATGTTCTCGAAGGAGAAGCGCGCGCGGCACAGATGGCGACGGCGCGACGGCGCATGCGCTGTCAGCTGTCGAATGTTCTCGAAGGAGAAGCGCGCGCGGCACAGATGGTGGGCGACGGCGCGACGGCGCATGCGCGCGCGTGAGCTGTCGAATGTTCGAGAAGCGGTGCGGACGGCGCGGACGGCGCACTACAAGGCGCGAGTATAAGATGCTTCCGCATCTAAAAGTGACGGTGCGCGTACGCGGCCGCTCAGCTTGTCGCGGGTGACCAGTGCGATGGGAGATGCGTGCCAGAGGAAGAATGTATGGTGGCCTGCCGAGCGAGCTGTAAAAAACTTGTGAAAAAGGGAAAGACTAGAAATGCGGTGACGATATGCAAGCAATGATAGGCCAGATTCTGTTTTCAGTGCTGATATGCTGACGTCGTAAGAGTACGTAGAATGAATAAATCGTGTGGCTCGATTTTGAAGTGACTCGTGTTGATTGATCAGATATGCTTGATGCGGGCTCCAAATGGCTGATGCGTATTCTATCTTCGTCCTTACGAGAGATTTATAAGCTAGTAATTTGACATTATTAGGAGCGTGACGCAAATGGCGTTTTAAGAACCCGAGTGTTTTGTTAGCAGATGCAATGGTGTTCGTAATGTGCGTTGCCCAGGTTAAATCGCTACAAAGGGTTACTCCGAGATATTTATAGGAAGGAACTAATTCGAGGTTTGTGTCAGCAATTTGGTACGGGAATACTATCGGATTTCGACGGCGGTGAAAGGAAACAGTTTTACATTTGTTAGAATTGAGTTCCATTAGCCAAAGGTTACACCATTCCTGTAAGCTTAGTAAGTCAGTTTGAAGAGACGTGTTATCCGAAACGTTGTTTATTTTACGATAAATAACACAGTCATCTGCAAACATGCGTATGTTAGAAGATATATGTAATGGTAGGTCATTAATGTAAATCAAAAACAGAAGCGGGCCTAGGACAGACCCTTGAGGGACACCTGAGTTTGCCGGGGTAGTGTTAGACATTTGATTGTTGACGGAAACTGATTGCGAACGATTAGTTAAGAATTGTTTAATCCATGCTAATACGTCATTTAAATTCAACGCGGCAAGCTTTAGTAGTAGGCGCTCATGAGGAACTTTGTCAAATGCCTTTGCGAAATCAATGAAGATGGCGTCAGTCTGAAGGTTAGAGTCGAGGTTAACATGCAGGTCGTGAACAAACATAGCTAGCTGCGTTTCACACGAATACCCTTTCCTAAAGCCATGCTGCGCAGGATGAAAAAAATTATTGGAATCAAGGAAGTCCATGATATGTGTGTAGATGATGTGCTCGAGGAGTTTGCAGGGTACGCTGGTTAATGAAATGGGACGATAATTTAATGGTGATTGTTTGTTACCTGATTTGTGGACTGGAACGACCTTTCCGTGCTTCCAATCTGGAAGCAGCATTCCTGTTGAAACTGATTGTGAAAATAGTAGACACAGATACGCTGCACAGATATGTTTAGTATTTTTCAGGAGTTTGGATGTAATGCTGTCTACACCAGCTGAAGAAGAAAGTTTGATTTTGTCTATTAGTGATGAAATACCGCTGGAAAAAAACGTAATTGGTGGCATGGTACATTCAAAGTGCGCATGAGGGATGGTAAATGACAACTCAGTTTCTTGGGTGAAAACGGATGCGAAGGTGGAGTTAAACACGCGTGCACATTTCGTGTCATTTAGGGCATCCCCTAACTCATTACATAGTGTAATATTGCACGTGTCCTGTGCTGGCGACTCGTAACATGCTGGCGACTCGTAAAATTCTCAGCTGGCGCGCAGGCAACCGGTTCAAGGCAACCTGTTTTCAAGTATGAGTGTACTCTGGTAACCCATGGGCAAACAGTCTTCTTCCCAGAGAATGCCACACTGCTGCCGGTGTCGTCGAATCAGTTCGCCACAGATATTAAACAACGCTAATCTGGACTCTGGTCCAACCAGACGCGAAAGTACAATACTGTACCGATAAGTGCGGACAGGCCCTGCATCAATACTTCTATTTGGACGAACCGGTTCAGTGTGGAGCAAGTACGTACCAGCTTGAACAGACACCCACAAGAGAAATGACACCTATACACAAAAGCGCTTGGGTACATATCGTTTCTCTCGTGCGTGTCTGTTCCGACTGGTATTTCCTTGAGCCCTGCAGGGAGCAGGCGACAGATTGCTTAAATATAAGGACTTATCAGCGCACCTAGACAAATGGCAGGTCTTAATTGAAGCAGCATTTTGTGTTCTGGCGTAGTTGGCTTCAAATGAGTTGGACATTCTGGGCCGGTTTTAATCTCAATTTGCTATATCTGCGAGTTATTTTTTGCGTTTTCTTTCACATGTTTTTCCCTGTTTCTTTTTTAAGACACCATATAATTATTATTGTACCTTCAGATCATTCTTGGCGACATAGAGGCCACTTCCTAGAATCTGCGTGCATTGTGTACACATGTGCATGATACTTGCTTCTTTCCCAGATAACTTGTGGGAGCACAGGCGGAGAGCACATCATCATAGCTAATAATGACAGCAGCGGAAACTTTACGACTGAACTCATTGAGGAAATACCTTATGATTGCGGACTCGTCCGAGTAAGTATTTTCTTTTTTAAATTACCACTGAATGAGTAAGTAGCCTTACTCTTCACAGACATTGAAACAAGTAGTATTGATGCTGTTTTCAGGGTAGCATAAGTCATCGTGGCTATTATTTTATTTCCAACACTCGTGTAGCAGCAAGAAAAATATAGTGACCCGCAGACTTCCTCTAACGCTGACAATGTGCAGGGTATGTGATGATTATAAAACACAATCATACACTATACAATTATGAGCACTAAGTGTTTCGAACTTGAAATGTGCCCTCTTTGTTTCTCTTTCGCTTTCAAACTGTGCAACATGGCCAGAAAAAATGATCCCCCGGGGGTATAACAAAGCAACAACAGATATGAACAACGTGTGTCGGTCATAAAGCCAATTAAAAAACTCACTTTTCACGTGAAATCTGAGATAACCAAGTGGTGATAAAAACATCAACGACATAAAAAAAGAAAATGATAAATGCCGATATCACTGCTGACTGTTCCTAAATTGGCGCTGTTTAACTTTTAGGTATTAAATAACTCGTTTACCAAGGCATTGTCGGTTGTATTTTTGAAAATTTATCCATTTCACGGTCTCCTAGAGTCCTTGTTCCCGACAAATCTTATAACAATTCAAGTACACAGATTGACCTGCAAGTGTGCTTATCGCCACATGTTTAAAGCCAGTAGCTGTTTTTTCGCTTTCTTTTGTCGCTCAAGTTTATTAATGTAGAAGAATGTTTCTATAATGTGCAGCGTTCAATTCTGCATCTCAACTTCACACGATTTTCAGTACATTTAGTTGTTCTCGACTCAGCGATTCAGGTTTATTTTTTTTTTTTGCAAAACAACAATGTGTTTTATTATCCAACTTCACCGCTAACAAAGCATTCGTGTATCCGCGAAAGTTTTTATTTTTTTTTAAATTGCCAGAAAGAAAATGCCAGGTTTTTTGAAAATGTCCCTTCCAAGCACTCGATGTTTCAAGTTATGTTCAGTTTTTAGACCAAGACGCCACATTGTTTTTTTGATTTGCGTTGTTCTTCAGTCGCTTTTCCAGTTAGTTACTGTTTAGTCGTCTTTCAACACGTGTTTTATTGCTTTCGGCTGTAGGCTTCAATATGTTTTCTCTTGGTTTTTCTTGAAAAAAGAAACGAGCCTATTTTACAATTAGCAGAACGCAATTACAGTCAATAATTTCACTGGAAATATGCTCTTCTTTTTCTTCTTTGTCTCTCTTTATTTCATCTTGAACAGTACCAACTACCATGCTCAATGCTAGCACTGACCGCTGTGTCGGTCTACCTTAGAATAAATTTCCTTTTGAAGCTGCTGGCGATGATGAATGGATTGGCATCATTTTCGCTGGCATTCATCTTCTTCCGTTCTGACCTCTACGGCGATTCACTGGAACCTGAACCTGGGTACGTCGGGCTGCTCATTATTTCTTAACTACGTGGTTCTTGTCTTTCTTGAAGTGCATTCTTTTCGCGCGTGGTGGCGGATCAGCTTTAGCAATGTAATTTAATTTTTAGCAGCACCTCAGAGATTATCACTATATTTTGTCTTTCTTGTTCTTACCGAACCCACCACTGAGAAGCGCCAAGTTTTAAACAAGCTGACTGGGACATCATGTGCGAATCATTCCTAATTGTATGTTCACTTGAACGCTGTTGTCTTTTCTATTTCTTAAGCACATTGCAATGAAATAGAAGAAGGAGCCGACACTAATACTAACGTTAAATTAAATAGTGAAACACGAAGTTGTAAAAGTACTAAGCAGATCTTTTTTTTCTCCTGTTTTAATATCAACATGATTCATGTGAAAAAGAATGAAACGATCTCATTCTGGGTTATATTTAAATAACAATGTTACAGCACATGGCTATTGCTGAACTTCAGCACATGCATGAAACAGTCCAAGATGTCTGCGTACACAAATGCGCGTGTTTGTGTGTCGTGTGTGCTACTTAGTGAGAAGAAAATTTAAATTCAGCTCACGTGTTGTAATCTACTATAAACGTAGCTTTTTTGAAGTGGCTTGGTAATTGGGATCTTTATTCATATCAAATATCCTATTCTTCACAACGTTTTGCTCTGAACCCGTTAAGTACATACAGGTAAGACACGACGGGAGCATCACAATAAGCATAAGACCTGCTACCAGCAGCTCTGAAAAAAAAACACGAAAATGCTTGCAAATTGGGCATTGAGATTTCAAGGGAAGCCCATTTGTAAAACATTATGCTGAATACTCGAACTCAAACTACCGTGTCTCACTACAGCATGCCTGCAAATATTTGAACTAAGTATCCATTCAGCATTCCTCAGCCGCTCACAAAAAATTGCTTCATCTGTCCCCTCCTGACCCATATACTTTGACTATCCCTTGCTTTTTTTTACATAGCAGCGCTGCCTTACAGGCAGAACACGCTTTACAGAATACATTATGACGTGCCACAATTCATTCAATCATTCATTTCATTTCATGCGCACATTTTATGATAATCATAAATGCAGTTATCGGGGCAATTTAGCTTAATAATGGTTCAATTAACTGAAGAACCGATGTTACCCCTAATTAAAGCATAATTATTGCTCTACATTATCGGCCTAGCACCATTTTTTGGAAAAGATACAGAATATGCATGGAGTCGCATTATTGGCCCACTTAAACGTTTTCTATGCAGTATTTTTTCCGCTGTATGTGAATAAATCGAGTGAGTATGAACGTCACTTACACGTTTTCATGTACAATAAGTGACCATGCCCAAGCATTAATAATACAATATGATCAAAAGTATGTTGATACAACGGTGTAGGCTGCCAGACCTTCCCAGACAAAGTCTTTCAGTAGTAATGACTAGCTTTTTTATTTGCAATTTTCCAGGCTATCAAACGTGCCGTACAGCACTTACGCAGCTCTTTTTCTCGTGTTCTACGTGGTTGTTCTTCACATTTTGGATAGGCAGGTATGTGACAACTACCGAGTGCTTTCTATTGTGCATCTTATTATTATTGTTTACCCATAAAGCCATAAAAAGTGCTTAGTTCAGAAAAGATAAATTCCGGATTTTTTAGCCGGTAGTGTGCGTTTCTTTTTTTTCTTGCTTAGTTTTTTTATAATGATGAAAAAAGCTGAAGGGGTGGTCTAACTGCGATGGCTGCCGATATCGACAGCCTAACAAAAGGAGAAACACAGCAGAACCAATACCAAGCTTTTCATAGCAGTGGCTTCAATATGCGCCAATGGTAAGCGTCGGTACATATCCAACTCCAAAGGGGCAAGCATGGGCATGAATTCTTCAGAATGCGAGAATCCCTAACAAATTTTCGCAAGAATTCAGTGACTCAAGCTTCCTTCCTCCTTTAACTTTTTTGTTCTGCACCTTACTTTAACGCGTATGATAGTAACGTGTATGACGACGTGCGTTTGTGTGACGGCGTTCATTTAGCTGCTTGCTGTACGTTTCGTTGAACGGATAGCTAAAACGTACTCCATCTTGCAGGTGGAGTACATGGCACGCGTAGACTTCTTGTCCCGAGCCAAACTACGCGTCGAGCACGATGAGATGGAGACCATGGGAAGCATCAACAAGATTCTGTTGGAAAACATTCTGCCGGCTCACGTCGCAGCGCACTTCCTCAACAGCGGCAGGGTTTCACAAGTGTGAACCTTCAAAATTTCCTCTCGTAGTTGATATCGTGCTCGTTCTTCGGAAGCATCGCGCCTGCATATTGAAGCAGGCGCACTCAAAGCTCTATAGCAGAGCTCACAATAATAAAGTGGCAGGTCTCGTCCTGTTTGGTTGTTGTCTCTATATATGCACTCTATTAGCCGCGTTCACACAGCATCCACCGAGCATGACGTTAGATGCTGAAAAGTCACAAATCACGCAAAATCGGAGTGTTGTTCCAGCGAAACTTTTTTTATTTGTAAGGCAGTGCATTCGTTTTTTTTCTTCTAATTGTAGACATCTCGAATAATCTTCTCGACTTCTTCCGCTTTGGCTTAACGGGTGCATTTACTGGTCATTCATATTTATAAGGATATAAAGAAAGAGTCAAAGGGCTGCTCTTTCATCGCACGAAGTGTACACGCATGCAAATGGGCCTCTTTTTGTGCAAAAAAGAGCAGCCCTCTGGCTCTTCCCTTGCATAAAGGGTACACGATATAAAGCATATTTTATAAAGTGTAATGAAGTGAATTCATTTTCATTTGCAGGCACTTTTCAACTCAAACGTAAAAAAGAACCAGCATGACTGAAGCAAGGCCTAATTTCGTGCGCCCTACGCGGCTCTCACGTAACGCTTTTCGTCGATGTCTTTCTGTCTGTTCTTAACAGGAGCTTTATCACGAACGATACAGCAACGTGGCGGTAATGTTCGCTTCCATACCCAACTACATAGAGTTTTACGACGAGACTGACGTCAACAAACAAGGGTTGGAGTGCTTGCGACTTCTCAATGAAATCATCTGTGACTTCGACAAGGTCTGAAGTGTTCCGAGTAAATTAAGTTGTTGATTTTTAGGATGAATATTAGGCGCCGAGGTTTTTCTAACCCACTTTAACTCATTTGTGTTTCAGCTCTTGTTGAAGCCGAAGTTCAGTGTTATCGAGAAAATCAAGACTATCGGCAGCACTTACATGGCTGCAGCTGGCCTTCAACCCGGCCGGGAAGAAAATGGGGTGCGTATAGGCAAAAAAACATGAATAACGTATACGCCAAGTGCCGCATCAACTGTCATAAATGAAAAAAAAAAACGTTTAAGTTCACTTTTTTCTTAGTGGGCACCTTTACGTGCGAACAAAAGTCACCAAACTAAAGAATATGTGTATATACATAAAACCCAAAATATTGCTCTTCGCCTCGTTAGGTTGAAACACTATTACTGTATCTTGTGGTGTCAAAAAAGCGTTTCACAATGTGCCACACAATTTCCAAATATTTTTATACATGTAGACGTATGCGCGTGCATATACTGCGCTGATGTACTGCAACATACATCGTACAAAGTTGTACGTGCATGGCGACTTGTCTTCCAACACCGCGACGAAAACCGCTGCTTTATAGTCTCCAAAAGACATCAGCACATCCGAGTCCAACAACCAAACAAAAAAATTATCAGTTTCTTCATGAAGTGGATCCATGAGATCCTGTGACCGTGGGTATTCATGACAGCGGTGATCCAGGAGCCAATAACATAAAAAACAATGGTGAGAACACAGCCGCATAAATTTGCTTCGGGCCTTTCTTGTTTTCTTGTCTGCCGGAAAAGGCGACATCTTCACGCTATGTCTGTTTCCACCGTACCTCTCCCTGGAAAATATTTGTTCTACAGCAGTTTCACATAAAAACAGTGCCAATATCGAGGAACAAGAAAAGAAGGAGACAGACAGTGGCACTGCTGTCTAATGCTGTCTGATGATGAGCCACACACTAACAAGCCGATCCTCCCTTTTGGTTCAGCACATTAAAAAGTGGTGAAGCGTGCTATTGCTAAGACTTGCTACACAAACGCTCTGCGAAGGTCCTGCCATCACATGATTCGGTCCAGCTTTAATCGGCAAACTAAATGCCTTACTGAAGCTGGTTTCCCGATGTACGTTCTGAGCGCCGTTGCTGAGTGTCTACTCCGAGAAATCAGAATGAGCCCAGAGAATAATGCTCGAACCCGTACAAACGATAAGGGACGGGAGAAACGAAACTTCGTCGTTATTTCTATATCCACGGCGTCACCACAACCTCAAAAAAGTGGCCAGCAGGTACGACGTAGACCTCGTTTTTTCTGCCCCAGAAAAGCTGGCTAGGTTGCGCAGGGCCGTCAATCCTGGTTCTAGGGGAGAGCGAGGCTGCAAAATCAAGCATCGGAAGCAGTACGTTCCATGCATCGAAGGGGTGGTGTACTCTCTACCCCTGTCCTGCGGCAAGTGGTACATCGGCCAAACAGGCAGGTATTTAAATGAGCGGCTGAAAGAACACGCTCACAACGTCTCCTCTACAGTTTCGGGCCACCTCGGCATTCATTGCCGAGACTGCGGTTGTGTCCCTGATTTTCACCATTGTACCGTCATTAGGCGTCATCGGGACCAGATGATACGTGAAATTTATGAGGCTGCAGAAATAGAAATGCTGGGCAGTGCATGTGTCAGCAGGTCTTCGCTTGCGCTATCACAAAAAGAAATATATTTTATTCAGAACGTTAGCACACGTGTTGTTCATGGTGCGTTATGACGATGGTTATGCGGTTGTTAGGTGAATTCTGCTTTCTTTGTTTGGTATTTTTCTCTTTTTTGTCAGATACTGCCCAAGTATATATTGTGCGGTTCTAGCAAATAAATCTTGTTGTAAGTCAGTGCCACTGTCTGTCTCCTTCTTTTCTTGTCCCTCGTTATTGGCATTGTTTTTTATGTGAATCGTGTCGTATTAAATCGCCCAAGCAACCAGGTTATCTACAGCAGTGACATACAAAAGCACAGTCATCTTTCAAATAAACGCACCCTCCACAACGTATGAAACACGCCAGAATTATAGATGCTTGCAAGAACACAGGAGCTTTATTAGATTTGGGCATCAAATGCGGCATCTAATTCTACAGCAGATGAGCCTACGCGACATACCGGCTATAATAGCCTAGACCTACGCATTGGTAAAAGATGGCGGAAACATAGAGATGACGGAGACAAATAATATCAAACGAAAGTCCAAACACATCAAGTATGCGAAGCTTTTACTCGCCCGTCAGTGATCAATCGCTGTTCATTAGTATTACTAATACTAAGTTTATTATTATTGTTATCATCACTAGTAGTAGTATAGTAGCAGTAGTAGTAGTAGTCATTGTCGTAGTAGTAGTAGTAGTAGCAGTAGTAGTAGTAGTAGTAGTAGTAGTAGTAGTAGTAGTAGTACCTCATTGGGACGTGAATCAAAGTGGCGAAGAGAAAATAACCGTTGTGGTTGCCTTGAGTTGTTTTAGCACAAATAAGATTGAGTGTTGAGAAATAAAAAAAGGCATTCGCTAAGTAAGAAGACAGAAAGGATTCATGATTAGCGCCATTCTTCCAGCATGTTTATCTAAGTTCTCTGAGAAACATAATAGAAAGCTTGAGCTAGTTGGCATGCGTTTATCTTTGGTTGATGCAGTGCACCTTGGACGATTGATTGATATATATATGGGGTTTAACGTCCCAAAACCACTATATGATTATGAGAGACATCGTAGTGGAGGGCTCCGGAAATTTCAACCTCCTGGGATTCTCTAACGTGCACCCAAATCTGAGCACATGGGCCTACAACATTTCCGCCTACAACATTTCCGCAATGCAGCCGCCAGAGCCGAAATTCGATCCCGCGACCTGCGGGTCAGCAGCCGAGTACCTTAGCCACTAGACCACCGCGGCGGGTTGCACCTTGGACGAGAAGAAAGAAATAAGAAGCATTGGACAGGCGCTATAAGCAAGGATAGGCGCTGCTTCCCATTTATTTGTCCTGCGTCCAGTGTGCGCTGCATTTCTGAGAAATGCTGTGCCAGTATACAAGCCATAAAACAGGTGATTTCATCTTGCTAACTGTCCGCTATTATAAGTATACTCTTGAGAAGAACAATAAATGAAGCCTCCGACATAAAGCCAGCCCCGTCGGCATCTGTAACTTTGTTATATTTTATTACAATACTGTTATGCACATTCAGGTTAATTATGTCCACCCGTTCCAAATCAATTGTGTTGCAGTAACTGTGTTTCTTGAATCATTGTATGACCTGCAATAAGACATGTACTTAGGCAGCAACAATGAAGAGTGAAACGTAGTGAAGGGATGTTGTGCGAAATTTTTGAGTCGCTTCATAAATAGCGAAGGCTTTTTGATCCAGCAATGAGTTGCTCTTCGTACAAACTAGACTTTGTTACATACCCAGCATATTGTTAGCATTAGTGTCAAAGGGAGTAAAACGTATCCTTTTAGGATAAAGAGATGAGATAATGCAAATGAAACAAAACTTTGAGGCAGCTGAATTCTCAAAGTGCCTTATAGAGTATAGTAAAACAAGGAGTTTCGCTGGAGTCAAACGCTTCGACAAGGGCACGTTTTACGTTTAGACGGAGATAGGTCCCCACGCTGAAACACTGGCTCTAACGACACGTCATCGTTGGTCCATCCGTGCATGGTAACCAAATTTTGCGAGTATAGAATAAAGTCGGAACAGAGGTGCCATCTGGAAATTGCTGCAGTTGACATATTATAGGCCGATGAGGATGACGGTGCAGCTGAATTGGCATCGTGAACAGGTCATTTGTGTGTCACTATGCATCATTTGGTATAGTTATTTTTGTCTCATTTTACACGCCATTTATTCACGTAGGACAAGCCACGTGATGATCACAACGTTGTCAGCCTGGTGGAGTTCGCCATCGCGCTGACGGCGCTTCTCGAGCAAATAAACAGAGAATCATTTCAACGCTTCAAGCTCAGAATCGGTACGTCATGTCTACCGCACCTTTGTCTTTTTTCTTCGTGCTACATCAGAAGTTTGACGTAGAGTACACTCTGCTACTTATTATTAGTTTTACCTCGTTGCCCCCACATTTTTTTTCTATCGTCAAATTTGAGCAGTTATCACCCACAATATAGATACCACTCCTTCCGCTCCGAATATTTTTAACAGCTTATCGTGCCAAGATATTCTCTTGTAATGAATTTTTGAGCCCCAGGGAAAAACAGCTCTCATCTTATATTGCAGCATCGTTTTCTTTCTGGCATCACCGGTGGACAACACCACATTGTTTGCATCAAAGCTGCTGGCTGTTTAATAAGCCCACCTGTCTGAAACTCTTCATTAAAATTAATGAATGGCAGCTCTTTGACTCATCCAAGTAATTTCCTTTTTGTGCACCGAATAGGATGCGCGATTGCCCACAACTTTTTTTTCTAATTACATTGGCCTCTAAGGTGGATCAGTGTGTGTGACGTTCCGCTACTAAGGCTGCGGGTTCGATCTTAGCTCTAAGAATGCTTGTTTACCATGCTTTGTACTTACAGTATAGTATAATAATACCACTTGATATAAAACAATTTAGAGCCTTCCGCTAAAGTCGCTCAACCACTGTGCTTTTTCAGAGCGTAAACTTCACTGTTTATCTTTATTTGTGGTCGTCTTGGGAGGCAGAATAAAAAGGGAATTTTTTTTGCGCTGTTAGCTGGTTATAAAAAAGACAAACCATGCATAAAACCGAATAACGCCTCTGTGCTCAACGAATATCAATTTTCACCTGTTTATAAAGACGATGGTCTTTTTTGAGCACCTTTGACGAAAAAATTTTGGTCTGTCTGTTTGTCTGTACATTTGTCTGTTTGTCTGCTCTGACGATACCTCAAACGGCATCAAACGGCCAACCTCATCCGCAGCGCCCACCAATATTGCTCAAGGTTTAGCGTTCATAGTTGTGCGATTGTCAATTAAAAAGCAATTATTGCGCATATCTGAGACACCGCAACAACGCTTCGATGTTTTCTATGTCTGCCTTTATACTAGAAGAGGCACACACAAGTAACTCTAAGGAATGTAGCGTTTAATCGCGCTGCGCTGACAGTGGTACGCGATTCACAAAAAGGTGTTTCCAACGCTTTGCTACGACGTCACGGTGGTGGCAACTGCCCGTCGTTTTGTGTTCTACACCTTATACCTCCGAGACTGGCGTGTATCTTTCTCCGCGGGCTGCACGCCTTTGTTTTCGAAGATAGCTGCCAGATAGCACTTGTGTCTAACGTGCCTGGATGCACTCGCTCACCTCCACCACACGCTCGAGGCACTCTAACACAGCGCCTGCAGACAACCATTCACCGATTTTTTTGCGCAGAACATCAAATAAACGTTTTGATTACTCTCTCCAGTCGCAAGACTATCGTTTTTCGACGACATTTACAGTGTAACATGTAGATTCTGGCCATTTTTTATTCTCTTACCTGATACTCGCAATGCAGGCTGCCTGAATGAGCTGCACGAGTCTAAGGTAAATAGGAAATAGCAAAGCCTATTCTGTCCTCAACTTTTCAGGTATCAACCATGGCCCAGTCATAGCCGGGGTCGTGGGTGCACAAAAGCCCCAATATGATATTTGGGGCAACACCGTCAATGTTGCCAGTCGTATGGACAGCTGCGGCGTCATCGGCCGGATTCAAGTACGTGATACCTTCAGCTCTTAAACTTTTTTCAGAACAATATATGCCTAAGACCATTAAGAAAACAAACAAATAAACCGATGAGTGGCGTCTTAGACAGCAAAGACAATTCACAATTGAAAAATATAATTCACTAATGATAATTATTGTTGAAGTTCAACGACCCTACAATTCAATTATTAGGGAATGCGCAGTGGAGGGCTTTGGAAATTTCGACCACCCAGGGGTACTTAACCTGTGCGTATATATAAGTATTATGCCCCGCCGCGGTGGTCTAGTAGCTAAAGTACTCGGCTGCTGAACCTCAGGTCAAGGCTGCGGCGGCTGCATTTCCGATAGAGGCGAAAATGCTGTAGGCCCGTGTGCTCAGATTTGGGCGCACGTTAAAGAGCCCCAGGAGCTAGAAATTTCCGAAGCCCTCCACTACGGCGACTCTCATAATCATATGCTGGTTTTGGGACGTTCAACCTCCCCATATCAAATCTAAGTATTATCGACGTCAAATGATCAGTGAACAACGACACGCATATAGTGCGCGCGTCATCAGTGCCACTGAACCGGATGCCTATGCCTGTCTAATGGTTATAACTGGACGGCACGCACTGTAGCATTGCTAATGCTTGCCGCTGTTCGCGTTTAATTTGACGCCGATAGTACACGGATCTCAAGCAACTTCGTTTCCATCAAAAATGCGGCCGCCATATCCGAGGTTCGATCCCACTACGTTCGGGTCAGCAGTCGAGCACTATAACCACTACACCATCATGCCGAACGAAAGTGAAAATACCTTCCTGAAACTAGTCTCACCTGTTAGCGTTTATAACCAATGTCGCGTACGAGGAAGTTAATCCGAAGGCAATCCTCAGTGTACAAGAAAATGTATGGTGTGGGTGTCCACCTCAATAATGGCATCATATATTTGTACCCCCCCATACTTCTTGGGCACATATAACGTGATTGCACAACAAACTTTCTCGGTCAATAATTGCCTGCACAGCTACCACGCGTTTTGCTTACCTCTCTCTAGTTTCTTTTTGCCGCTTTCTATACTGCTGAAATTAAATTCGTTTAATATGCGAACTGTGTTTGGTTGTAAGAAATCAGCCGCAAGTGCGTCAAGTTGGAAGTTCAAAGGAGGATGCCTCAGTCGATCCGACAGCATTTACATGAACTCAAACGACGTTCGCTGATTAACCCTTTGTAACACAGTGGTGCAACTGTGTTCAGCTTTGTCACTCTGTTTCTGTCACAAACAAGCACTCCAGAAAATTCGCGCCTCTCATTTCTATCGGCTACGTAAAACCAGGCGCCAAGCAGACGCGACAGAAGCCGGCGAGAAGAAGAAACAAGCATTAAACGCCGCTCGCGCGTCTCTTCTCCCCGCAGAGAACGCCGCCGCCACGCCGACGAACCTCGTCGCATCTATCGCCGAGCGCACTCTAGAAATATCGAAAAGAAAAAAGTGATTCACTCCCTGATTGCGTCACAAGTCACGGACAGTTCGAGAAAGGTTCCGCCCCTTCTCCAGCTTTAGCTGTGTGGCACTCCGACAAAACTTCGAGAAAATACGGTGAACGTATATAAGCGAGCAGCGGATGTGGGCGATCAGGACATGAAGTGGGTTTTTCACTTGCGAAGGCGAAGGCTTGTCTTACAAGCAGTACATGAGTGTGTGTTTACCGCCAGAGGGCGAAGACGTGTCATGTTCTCCCAAGGCAGCACACAGACGAGGCTCGGTTTAATTGTTGACTGACGTATACGGCCAGCAGCAAGTCTATTTCACTGATCACGAGAGCGCTAAAAAGTGCCGTCTTATGGCGCCATGTGAAACTGCTTAGGCTGATGGCAGCAACATGAAATTCTTTGTTGCCCTATTAAAAAAAGTACAAGTGAAACAAACAGGAAAAGCAAAATCAACGAGCGTTATAATGGGCCAGCACAGTGTTCAGCATGATTACTGGGGCACATAACGCATAACAGGTTTCCGCACTCAAGAGCAGCGGCGAAGTGGAGTCTTGGAAAGGGCCCCAGGCTTCGGGACATGCACCCAGATCACTGGTGACACATACACATGTTCCCTCTGATTCCCCACGCGAAGCCTCCGTAGTTGCAGTGGTACTAATGTTCTCTGTTAGCGAGTAGGACGTGGCAACACCCACAGCATCTAGAGGCACACACTTGAAACATCATGAGGGTCTATGTCGGAGCGGCCAGAATGCTCTGACTGCTCAGGCTGCCACGGCACCGCCCATGGTGTTGTATCCCTTGGCGGCAATCTGGTAGTCTTAGCACTGCCGCATACCCTTTGTTCGCTTCTACTGTTGCCGGAACCCAGGAAGAACCTGTACGAAAATCACGAGCGCAAACAGTCGTTCTTGGCGGTGTGGCTACGGCTTCTGCCGATTCTCTGTTGATCTGGAGACTCTGAGAGATCTGCTGAGACATCACCATGGTCCGTAAATTGGGCCGTAGTAAATCTAAAGCCAATTTCAACTTGCGGCCTATGAGAAGTTCAGCTGAAATACAACCTGTTACTTCATGCTAATTGGTCCCGTTTGTGAGCGAAATTGTCGCAATCTGTACGTGCAATTCAACCCCTGGCTGCGCTTTCTTCAGGATCTGTTTAATGGTCTCTACTGCACGCTCCACTGCTCCATTAGAAGCTGGGTGGTACGGGGGTACAAAATTTGTCGGATGCCGTTTTTACGCAAGAACAACTTTTATTCTTCGCTCACGAACGCTGGGCCATTGTCAGATACGACTATATCAGGGAATCCGTGCGTAGCGAACATTTTTTTTGCTGGCAACAAGTAGTGGCTTAAATCTACGGGCTGTATGCAGGGAACACTTCTATTCACTTCGAGTATGCGTCGACTGCTATGAACAATTAAGCATTCCTTAGAGGTACAGTATAGTCTAGATGAATCCGAGAGCACGGTTTTTGCGTAAATGGTCATGGTTGGATTGGCACCCGTCTCAGCACTCGGGAATTTTCTTAAAAGTTGCGGCATGCTTGCACCGATGCCGTGACGTTGTCTTGCATGGCTGGCTACCGAACATGACTACTGGCCACCGCTTTCATTTTCCCTTCTCCTGAATGCCCTTCATGCAGAAGTCGCCGCATGTCGACCTGCATAGGCGCGGGCACTACCACCCTGCTTCCTAGCTCAATGCAATCACTGTGCACATTCATTTCATGAAGGAGAGTGGCGTAATCTTTTCATGGAGCTTCTAGAATAACTGCCATAACAGCCCAAAGTGCTTCGTGAAGGCGTGACAACAGCATGTATTTGCCAGTAGCGGCCGTAAAAGCTTGCGCTGACATCACTCTGGGGTAAGATACTTGAAGCCTAAAAATCTCCGGTGGGTTCTAGATTTAAAAATCAGCTGTTGAAAGAGGAAGTCTGTTCAGAGCATCGGCCTATGGAATGTACCCACCAGGTTTGTACTTCGACACGTAATCATAGCCCGATATGAAAAAATCTCAGCGGTGTAGTCGAGGTGAGCAAGACTCTGGAATTGAATTATTTGGCGCCAGTAGCCCCAAAAGTGGCTTGTAATCGGTTGCTATTTCGAATCACCACCCCAAAAGGTACTTCTTGAAACGTGTTACCCCTAACATAACTTCTAAGGCTTCTTTATCGAGCTGGCTGTAGTATCGCTCAGCTGTGACCAAGCTTCAGAAGGCCAAAGCGATTGGCCGCTTTTCTCCCGACACTTTTCGCTGAGCTAGAACTGTGCCAAGACCATATGGCGATGCATCGGGTTCAAGCATTGTAGGTTTCTTCAGGTCAAAGTGCACCAATGTATTCGCCGAAGAGCTGCTTACTTTTGCGGAAGGCCTCCTCCTGAAGTGTTGCGCAAGTCCATGGTGTAGATGGTACCAATAGACCACTGAATGAATTCAGTACCGCTGACAAGCGACCGATAAACTTCCGATAGAAGTTTATCAACCCCATAAAGTTTTGCAGAGTTTTCACGTCTTGGGGCCCTGTAGCCGAAAGGTTGACTTCATCGTTCTTGGTGCTAGAGTCCAAGCCTTCGGTGGTGATGACGTGTCCTAAATACTGAACGTGGTCTTTCATACTAAGGCACGTTGCCGGGCTAGTTGGTTGAGATTCATCATTTTTCACTGGTATAGCGCACCACGACAAGGACACACACAAAGGAGAGATGCACACACACACAGCGCTATACACAGCGCTGTGTGTGTGTGCATCTCTCCTTTGTGTGTGTCCTTGTCGTGGTGCACTATACCAGTGAAAAATGATGTCCTTCATGCGTATCACACTTTTCTAGATTCAGACGCAAGCCGGCATCTTGCAGGCGCTCGAGCACTTTGTTTGCGTTTCTCCAGTGGTCCTCGTAAGCGTTTACGGTCCCCAGGATATTGTCAAAATAGACCACGAAGTGAGGAATGTTGCTCATCAAGTTGTCCATTTCCCGCTGGAACAACGCGGACGCTGGAGCGACACCGAACGGAAGCCTAATGAATTGAAACAAGCCTTTCACTGTATTGATAGTAACTAGCTCCTGCGACTGCGCATCTATAGCTTTATCTGCTAATAGGCGTCCTCGAAATTCAATTTTGTGAACTTCTCTCCACCACACAGTTTGGCGAGCAACTCTTCAATCCTGGGAATCGGGTAACAATTAGTGACCATGTTACAGTTGATAGTGACCTTGCAATCATCACACACGCGTAGTCTACATCTTGCTTCAGCACTGGAACTGGTGTATTCCTCACCTTGTCACCGACTCTGTTTTGGGAAGGTCGTTTATGTTGTATACAGTGCAGGAGCTGGTCCCATTCTTTCCGTTAATCGCAGCTCTCTTGCGAACTCTTGCAAGGTGACCCTGCTGACCGCACATGAACGGGTAGCAATGTGGTGTCGGCAGTGCATCGTCTGGTGTCTGTCAGTGCACCAGGTGCACCTTAGCTCCATCATCTTCCTTTTCGGCTGCTCTAAGTTTGCTGACTGTACAATATATGCAGAAACAGATGGTGTGCCTAGCATGTGCGAGTCTCTTCTTGCTGTTTCTATCACCATGACACTACTCTTCGTTGTTTCCAGGTTTAAATCTACACTTTCCAAAAAGCGAGTCTGCATTCCGACATCGTTGATTCCGTAGACAAACTGGTCACGCATCTTTCGCTTGCGCACTGCGCCAAAGTTGCAATTGTCTACTAGCTTGTTAACTGCGGCTATGTAGTCTCTAAAGACCTCGCCTTGGTGCATTTTCTTTGAAAAAAAAAACATCAAACTTGTGACCACTTCAAAACGTTTGGGCTTGAAGTGTCGGCTATGTAGTCACTAAAGACCTCGCCTTTGTGCATTTTCTTTGAAAAAAAAACATCAAAATTGTGACCACTTCAAAACTTTTTGGGCTTGAAGTGTGCATCAGGGGCTGCGAAGATAGCCGCAAGTGTCACATCACTCGGTTTAATAGGCGACAGCAAAATCAGAAGCAGTTAGTACGCTGCTGCTCCACAGCTTTCAGGAATACCGCATTCTTTTTTTACTCAGCCACATAGTTCGCAGTGAATTAAAGCAAAACACCGCCCACCACGGTAATCTAGCGGTTAAGGTACCCGGATACTGACCCGCCGGTCACGGGATTGAATCCCGGCTGTGTCGACTTCATTTTCCATAGAAGCGAAAATGTTGTAGCCCTGTGTGTTGAGATTTAGGTGCACGTTAAAGAACCCCAGGTTGTCTAAATTTCCAGAGCCCTCCACTACGGCGTCTCTCAAAATTATGTGGTTGTTTTGGGACGTTAAACCCTGTATTTCAAACCAAAACATGCTCATGATATTCCAGCCACTCACTTGTGCTTGCGTCGAACGCTTCCAGTCTGCCCACATACGACATTCTCGTTGAATCCAGGCGAGGGTGTTTTCTGCCACACCCAACTTGCAGATTTAATCTCTCGCCGCCAGTAGCCATGTTCTACCGTAGCAGCACAAAGACGAGGCTCGGTTCAATTGCCTATCGACGTATGTGGCTAGCATCAAGTTTATTTCAAAGATAATGGATGGACGGACGGATGGATGAATGAATGGGTGGATGGATGGATGGATGGATGGATGGATGGATGGATGGATGGATGGATGGATGGATGGATCCGGCTTTGCCCTCTAGATCGATCGGCAGCTCACGCCACCTAGCCATTAAGTTAAGCACTATCACTATATGCTGAAGGGTTGAATTTCACTCGCGCCATGATTGTAGCCGCCAATAAGCTTCCTCCTGGTTATTCCCACACGTTTAAAGTCTATTGTGTCTTCACTGTCCCTAAAACCCAATGCTTTGAAAAATTTCACGCCGTTATCTGGCACTATAGGTTGAAGCCCTTTACAAAACATTATCAAATGTTCAGCTGTTTCCTTCTCCTCTTCACACTCACGACATAACGTGTCTGTGCCTTCGTATTTGGTTCGGTACGTCTTGGCCCGCAGTAATCCCGTTATGGCTTCGAACAGCAGAGAACTTCCCCGAGAATTATTGTAGATCTCGTCTTTTGCGATTTTATGCTTGAAAGTTCGGTAGGTCTCCAGTGATGATTTCGTAAGCATTCCGATCTTCCACATGTCCTCTCTGTTTACTTCCCCTTCTTCTTAATCGATGTATCGTTTTGGCTTGATATTCTTCAGTTGTCTGAATACTTCCTTCACAATTTTCCAGTTCACTTCCTCTATTTAGTACCAACATTCTTCATGTACAAGTAGCTGAAAACTTTCCTAGTAAAACGCTCCCCTCCCCATTTTTCTCAATCACTCCTCAAATTCTATCTTCCTGCTAGCTTCCCTGCACAAAAGAGATGTCCATCCCACATCACCCTGTACAGGCCCCTGATTTGGGGTATTCCCGCGTAATCCCAAAGCAAGTCTACCTATATGCCACGTTTTTTTAATTTCCAATCTTGCTTGAACCTCCGATTTCATGCACAAGATCGTATTGCTGAACGTTGAACCGCGACCATGACGTCTTTCCAAATCCCTCTCACAACGTCATACGTATTGTAGTTCCACAGTGCCCTATTTTTTATTACAGTAACATTCTTGTTACCCTTAGTCATTACGTATCTTTCGTGCTCAATCAGGTACTCAGCACAGTTGTTTATCCATACGCCCAAATTTGTATTATCCACTATTTCTAGCGTGCCTTCTTGTATCTTGTGCCCACTGCCTTCGTTATCATTAAAATCATGATTTCAATTTTTTCTTTCTGAGCTTCAAATTTAACCTATCTTCCTAATTACCGCATGTGTCTATCAATCCCTGCAGATCTTCCTTGTTGTCGGCTATTAATAATATGTCATCTGCATCAATCACTTCTGGCAACAAAAGCGATGAAAATTGCCATCCTCTGGTGATATGGAAACTTCTTAGGCTTATGGCAGCAACATAACATGTTCTGTAGAAGCAGCGCGAGAGTGGCCCATGTGTTACCGGCGAATAAGTTTTGTTATTCAAGTGCGCTCAGTTGACGACGCGAGAGTTTTCTAAAAGAGAAAATTCGGATGCTGCGGGACGACAACAGGTCCTATATAGACTTTGAGTGTTTCCTTGAAAGGAAACATTCAAGCAACGTTCCAAGAACTGTGGACTCAATACGTTTGACGGGCATATAAGTGTGGTGGTTTGGGCTAGTTTATATGACATGACGATAGTTCTAGAACGAGATCAGAACGACGACAAAGCGACAAGAAGAAGACGAGCGCTATTTCTTGTTCATTTGTTGTCGTTCTGTTCTCGCCCTCAAACTATCGTCATTTGATGGACATTCTCATTTCAATTCATTTTATTTACCCTCAAGGCCATGTGGCATTGTAGAGGGGAGTGGTTACAAGTTTACAAGGAACAAAATACAGCATAAAAATAAGTTATTAAACAAACAATAGCTACTCTTTATACAGTATTAGCCTCGTTAGTACAACGATTTCAATACAATATGAAAATGATACATAAAAATACATTACATAATGCTTTGCACACTTTTTACTTATACAAAATTAGTTATTTCTTGAAGGAAACGATGGTTATTAGTAATAGTACTATGTCTTCGGGTAGATGGTTCCAATCTGCTTATGTACCATGTATGAATGATCAACAAAAACACGGCGAGTTGCATAATGCAAAGCCAACTCTATGACGATTGTCGATACGATGAGATATGTGCTGAGGATTGAGAATGCGAGTCTATAAATGTGCTTGGAGAGATAATGCATGAGATTGCATTAAGTATCCCTTGTTTTGATTGTATTTGAGTATCTTGTGAGGTATGTCGTATTGCATTTGATAATTGCCGAGTGTGCATGTCTGTGTGTTGATTGTTCCGCCTTATCTGAGAATATATTATTGAATTTGTTATCAACTCTCGGCTCTGCCTCATTCTTTGGACTACAGCCGACGTTCGCTGCCGCACCAAAAGGACCAATAATAAATTATCCGTGCTTTCCTGGTGCGTTTCAGTGGGCCGATACTACCACCCTTGACCCCGCTGTGGTGGTCTAGTGGCTAACGTACTTGGCTGTTGACCCGCGGGTGACGTGATCGAATCCCGGTTGCTGTCGGCCCGTGTGCTGTTTGCCCGTGCTGTAGGCCCGTGTGCTCAATTGGGGTGCATGTTAAAGAACCCCAGGTGGTCGAAATTTCCGGAGATTTTACTACGGCGTCTCTCATTATCATATGGTGGTTTTGGGACGTAAAACACCACATATCAATCAATCAACTTCATCTGCTTTGAAATGCTTTGAAATAACGTTCCATGTTTTGCAAACACTCGCGTACTCTGTACATGGGCTTCACAATACAACATGTAATATCGCTCTAATATTGCGTCGCCCGAACTTGCAATGCAATCGGGCCTCACAACGTGTGATTATCATTGCGACTTCATTGTTTAAAGCCAGCCACCTTATATAAAAGACACAAACGTTAGTGCGCATATTCCCTCAAGACGACGCAGTGGGTGCATAGCAGATTCAAAAAGATTTCACACGCATCATCCTAGAGTTTCCAAAAATTAACTAGAGGGCACACTTGCGCTGCGATTGTTCAGCGACCGTGGTAGTTATGGGTATAACATGGTTTTACCTGGTCTTCGTGCTTGCGGGCGCTGAACTGCACTTTGGCTTCGTTTTATTGCTGTGTTTTGGTTTTGTTTTGGAGGAAAGGAAGAAACCGTCTCTCACTTCGTGACCCCATTTGAAGTGGTAAGCCTCAAAGATTAAGGTAGTGAAGCGTAACTGCCGAATATTTGCCGATTGTTGTTTCGTGGCAAAGTATCTTCAAGCAACGCGAAGCCAGAACGAGCGTTAGGTATGAATACAAGGCAAATCTATGTCAAACCCTTAATTCTCGTGCTCGCTGAAGCGCCATGCGTTGCGGCTGCCATAAACACTAGCGACAGACCTCCCTCCAGTGTATGTTTAGGTAAACCTTTGTGCATATTTGCTCGTGGTTTAAAGCGTGCTGCCCGTTACACCAAATGCAGCCATATGGGAAAGCTTCACTCACACAAGCAATTTTCAACTTTAATAAATACGTTGTAGTGTTTCACAATTTATTCTTCTCGAGTAACATAATACAATAAAAAAGTATGCACTAAGTGATATGAAGTACGCACTATAACGACAAAATATCGCCATCGCGTTCAACTCCTAAAGGTGAAACTTAAGGGTCCCCCTCATCTCTTTTTTTTTCTTTTTGCCGCGTTTCTGTTTCAGTTTTCTTCAATGACCAATATCCTGGAATTTTTTTGCCGGGTGGTTTGAGCCCTATTATGACGGCTATTGCACCGGTACAGTTGTATAAATACAGTAATTTCATTTCCGACTTCCGCGTCAGCCGAGGCGGCAGGGATGGACACGAACAACGAGAGCAGTTTGAGGAAAGGGGCCAACGGCCAGGACTACCGCCCGTGTGCAGCATAATGCATTGCACTAGACCCTCCAAGACCCGAACCCCCACGTCTATGTGGCCATTATGATAACAAATTGGCTCATTGGGCTAATTGAATTAGCATACTTAAGCTTTAACAGCGCAAAAAAAATACACGACTATGCTTTTTCAGGTGCGAGGTCGGCTTAGCAGGCTCAGTGATTGTTGAAATTTCGTGTCATTACATCTGCCACTTCTTCGCTGTTTTTTTCCTGCTCAATCGGGTATATTAACAGCCTTCTTTACAGGGGCTAGGTCTGCTGATACAGGGGTTAGTGCTGCTGATAAGCAGCGCACACAACTCATAAACCCGTGTCGGGGACCAGTTCGCTACGGCTGCAGCCTATTTCTTGCGACGTTCTTTGTCAAGTAGAACGCAATAAAAACTTAAAGGCCAGTACGTTAGCCACTATAGACTACCACGGTGGGGCAAAGAGTAGAGGATATAAGTATGGGTGAATTGAATGAAGTCATTGGTAGGCTGAGGTTTCGGGCCAGACATCGCTATAGTTATGCGCTGGAAAGTATAATATTCGATGAGAAAACACACAGAATGAGCACTGTACTACGACTCATCTCGCGTGTTTTCTATTCTGCATGTTGTATTCTGTCTAGCTACTACGTTGCAATGAAACCATATCGAACTAACCCAACCAACAGTTTTTCCAAACTACGCGAATACGGATGTGAGAAAAGAGCGCTCGACTTGAAGAAAAGTGTAGCCACGTGGATGCTATCCAGAAGTCAACAATCTCATCTGACCGAAATTATTTGTGCATCATCAAGCTGGTCACACTGAGCTTACCAAGTCAGTAAAGTATTTAGTTAAGAAGCATTTGTATTTCAGGAATAATGGCTTTTTTTAACAGCCGTGTACCAGGACTGTTGAATAAAAGGGTGTTCACTTTCACTTGTTGACAGAATACAGCTTCAATAACGATATATCTTGCATGCTTGGATAAGGTGATGCGTGTTGTTGGGAACTAGTTCAACAACACGTAACGACACTTAGCTAGATTTTCAGCATTGCGTGTTTGTTTACTGTATACACTCCTTCTTCGTAACGGTATCCAGACATATCAAGGTAGTTGGCTTACATAGTGTATTGGGAGCTAAGAGGGCTCAATAAGAGGGAGGTGTTCGCTGAAGTTCACAGCTAGCAAGCGCGGATGCAAAAAACTTAGCATATGCGCCGCTTTACCAAATTATACGTAGAAAACTTGTCCGTTGAATCTGCACATTTATGCTGCTTCGCAAAGACGTAAATATTTTTTCATGGTTCTCATCACGGCACCTATTTGTTGGAGTCGAAGAAATGTATAGCAACTCATCACTGCGTATAGAGAGTGCAGAACTTTAAAACACAGTGGCTGAATCAAAACACTCAGTTGACGTTGACGAATAGCGGCTAGGCCGCTGCTGACCACAGATTCCAAAGACCTGGGGGGTGCTGTGCGAGAGATGTTTTCATGTCGAAACCTTGGCATCTACGCGCTAGATAAGTCTCTAAAGTATAGTTTACTGTGAACATTTCTGCAAACCTTTCCATTTTTATAGTAGTGACAATTTTCGTGGCGCCTTTTCTTATTTCTTCGCAGGTCACCGAAGACACCGCCAAGAAACTACAGGAGTGCGGTTACGAGTGTGAGTGCAGAGGATCCACTTACGTAAAGGGGAAAGGCACCCTGACCACGTTCTTCGTCAAGACACAGTTCGATAGAAGCGACTCGTGAGTGACTTCGCCCAGTGTGCACCATCTCCGTGCCAGTTACGCAGCCATTCCAGCTGGTCCATCCATTGTTTCTGCTTCGGCATTAACAGACCGCCGAGAGGAACATGAAGTCCGCAATCGAATGCCCGAATCCTCTGCAGCGCAGCGCCTTTCAGTGGTGCTAAAAGCACATGTGCGCTTGCAGTGTTGAAGTAACTCGCCTGCGCGTGCCTTTCAGGGGGTACCTAGACTCATCCTGTGTTTGCAAAGGCGTGACATAACCACAACGGGCAGAAGAGCTGTCCTTTAGACAACCAGCACAGACTGAATATATGTATATTAAGCAGCTACGCTGTTGTGCCCGAAAAGCTAACTTTGCTCCGTGCCCATAATGCCATCTAAATGAGGCACTGTGCTTTCATGACGCCGAGCGAGATTTGCTCCTCAATAGCCTGAGCTCGTTTGAGATTACCTTCATGGTGCATATATGCCGAAGTGCAAAAACCCCAAGGTGAATCCCGTCAATCATCTCGGAACACCAGAAAGTTACTCTCATTCACGCACACACCGAGTAAATCAAGCACTCCATTACAGGAGCCATGGATGCCAGACGCCTCCCTGCTGAACTCCAGACGCACAAGTGAAATCTGTAATCCAACTAACAATTCCGAAGTCTTTGTTGTTTAATGACTGCCCGTGTTGTTATTATTGTGGGCTCAGAATCACGTAGAGTGTAAAAAGAATCAGGAAAACTATACAGATAGATATTTATCTTCATGGAACCGTTCTACGATCCCGTAGTATGAACCTGTTGAGAATCGTACATTAAATATTTTTCTCTCATTGTATTTCACCACTGTGTATGTCTTCTATACTGGTGACTCACCATGATTAGTACGTAAATTTGGGCTACAAAGCGAAGAGAAAGTGAAATCTTGAAGGTGAAACGAAGACTGCTCACAAACAAGGGAAGGGGCAAAATTATGCAATTTTCTGCTGTGGAATGCTTCTCAATCTCTATAACGGCAGTGGCAGCGTTGCATATGTAACTACTTCAAACAAGTGGCTTCCACGTCGCTTTCCGCACAATTTTTATAAGCCATGACATCAGAAATAGAGGCATGGCTTTCAACGTCATGTCGCAATGAAAACACAGCAAAGGGTATATGAAAGATACGGGTCTATACGTGAGAGATGGATGAAAAAATGCCTCACACTTTTATCTGGTATCACCCCAATAAAACGTATTTATCAAAGGTAGCATACCTGTTTGCCCTTATTTTTACCTCAAGCAAAGCGCTGCTTTAAATTATAAGCATATTTTAGCTAATCAAAGGACTATTGAGTATATATATATATATATATATATATATATATATATATATATATATAAGAGAAAGAAGTGTATACTAAAGGGCTCGTTTTTCGTTTTTTACACAATATTAAAAAGATCTAACAGACAATAATGCCAAGGAAGGTATAGGGGAGTTATTAGGCCACTTGTAATGTAAATGAGAAGAAAGAAAAGTGGGTGAAAAGATAACTTGCCGTGGTAAGAATCCAAACCTGCGACCTTCGATATATATATATATATATATATCGCGCGAACAAAAGCCCGATTTAGTCCTGCGCCAGCTTAGAGATAGAGGACAATCTACATTCAAAGTTTTAAATGCGAATGCATTTCTCAGTCGAGCTATTTCAGGCATCCAGCGTTGTCCGCGGTAGTGTCATTGCGCCGGTAGTAGTTATCTCTCTGCTCTCACTCCCTCCCCGTTAGCAACAGCTGTGAGAGCACTCACTTATCCTTGCCCCTAGCAACAAGAGCATGCGGTACGAGAAAATGGGAGAAAGTAGGTCAGCGCTTCGCCGCTCCTGCTCTCCCTGTCCGCTCTCTCTCCTTCCTGCACCCCACTTTCCCATCCGCTCGCGCCTCACTTTCGACCGTTCGCTGACTGGGCGCCGCTCTAGAACATCTGGAATTGTGTACTAGAGACTCCGCTGTGAAACGCTATTGTCGAGCCGAGAATGCTGTTTTTTTGTTCACTTTATAGTAATATTTAACCTTGCATGCTAGCTACTAGAGCTGGAAACGTATACCACGCTTCTCCCTACAGAAAAACGCCACGTGCTGCGAACGGCGCTATTTGCTGCACGGTGTAATAAAAGAAAACGTTATTCTTCTAACGCTTGGTTCTCCCGTGCAAAACACCGTTATAGACGCTACGCAATGCATTCGCATTTCCTCACGATTTTGTTCGTGGAGGAGGGGGGAGATTTTTTGTGATGCGGCATTTCGGCAATTTTTCGATATTCACCGATTTCAATAAAACTTTCAACATACAGTTTGTTCACCTCGGAACTTTCAGGATATGTGCCAAGTTATAAAACCATAAGTGAATTAGTTGTTTAGCAAATGAACCTAAATTATTGATAGCCAATTCTGAAGCACGCCTGTAAACACGGGCTATGTAATGTGACGTAAAGTACCAACCTTTTTTTCCCAATGCGACCTCACCCAGCAGACAGATGCGGCGCTTGCTTGCTTTTACAAGGCGTTGACGACGTGGGCAGAGTTCGGTTTCGTTAGCTGCATAGAGTGTTAGTCATCGTTGACATCAGGTCTTAGAATTATACAATTGATATCTGCGATTTATTGTTCCAAAACCACCATACGAATATGTAAGACGCCATAGTGAAGGGCTCCAGAATTTCCACCACCTGGGGTTCTTTAACATGCACCCATATATGAGCACACAAGCCTACAGCGTTTTAGCAAAATTGCAGCCGCCGCAGCCATGATTCAATCCCGCGACCTGTGGATCAGCAGCGGAGTACCTTAGTCACTAGGCCACCGCGGCGGCGAGTTCTTACAAGCACGCACAATGTTCAGCAATGCAAAAATCAATCAGGGACTCGTGAGCTACTTAACGCGCCAGTGGGCAGAAATCAAAAGGCGATGCTTCCGCTCTAACGTTGTAGCAGCAATCACCGATAAATTCGTCACTAGTAAGTTTAGACGAGCTGGCGCAACTCGATTCCGCGTTGGATGACATCGCGAGCTTTCTCTTCACGCGACAGAAGAGGTACGTCAGTCATGTTTACACCCCATGGCCAGCTGTGGTGGCGTGTAGCGTATTTTGACATCATTGCATACTAAATACTGAGCTGATTCGTGTTATCGGTTTTGGTTTTTTGACTCATCGTATATTCTTTATGTAAAAATATTGACAAACGTCCTGGCCAAACGAACCACCATAGCTGTTACATGACTATAAAAGGGGTCATGGCATTCAACGTCCGCTAATAATCCGTGTGATGGCGATGACTCTTTGTGTGTGAAACTTCAACGCTTCAAGCTGGTCAAACTTCAACGCATTTGGTCGAGCGCTTAACAAGTGCTTTTACAAACAAGCCACATTCTTTGCGAACGTTTATGTTCCGGCCAGCAATTTGATTTCGTAGTTGGAGTTATTTCATCCTTCTACTGTTTGTCATTGAAAAGTCAATGATTTGCAGCGGCTGAAACGTAAATAGAAGATGACGGCTTTACCTCACGAAGCATATGACGTCCGACACCTCATGGCCAAAAAATGCAGATGCCGGCAGTGGGTTGAGTTCATAGCCGGTGACTTCTAGGGCTCAATTTGTAATAAAAAAATCTTCTAAAGTTCATTTTTACATGTGTTCCCGCTCAATAGACTCGTAGCTAGTTCGACGTCATATATAGCTACATACAAAAAATAAGCCCATAAGGGCGTTTTAAGCAGGTTATGTGTGCTTTTTTCACCCATCTCAAAATACCCAAAATACCAACTCCCTTGAAAGGGCATAAAATGGGCTGCAACCATTGTTTTACCATGATCATCAAAAATGGGAAAGTGTGGGAGTTAAACCAGTCTGAAATTGGAGTGACTGAAAAATAAAACAAAAAACAAATTGGCGTGGGCAATGCGGTCTTGTGCATGAGACCAGAAGTTTAAGCAAGATTAAAAATTTGGCAGTGTGGAATAGGTAGGCTTGCCTTAGGAGCTCACGTAAATACACAAAATCAAGGAGTACAAGGTGAAAAGGGTATAGCCAATCAATCCGTCCATGCATCTGGATGAATGCATTGATATGGCTATACACTTTAGAACCGGTGGTGGCCAACGCCACCAAGCCGTAATACTTGGTGAACCAAAAACTAGATTGTTTTCCTTTAAATAGTGAGATTCAGGACACGTACTTTGCAGTGAAGGTTTAATTTTCACTCGTGCTTTGACTTTAGCCATCAATCAGATAACCTCTTTCTAGTTAATTCTACCCCCTCAAAGTCTATTTTGCCCTCCCTGTCCCTAAACACCAGTATTTTGAAAAACTCTGCGCCATCATCCTGACCTTTAGGGTGAAGTCTTTACAGAACATTATCAAGTGTTTGGCAGTTTCCTCTTCCTCTCCACACGCACTGCATACTGTGCCTACCTCTTCGTATTTGGCCCGATATGTCTTGGTGCGCAGTACTCCCGTCCTGGCATCAAACAGTAGAGAACTACACTACCTCGAGTATTATCACAGATTCTTTGCTTGGGAATTTCATGCTTAAAAGTTTGATTAATCTCTAGGGTGGACTTCCAAATCAAGCCAATCATCCACATATCGGTCTCAGCATTCTTCACCTTCTTCTTAACGAATAAATATTTTTGGTTTGGCCCCCTAGTATTTTCAAAGTTTTTACCAGTCAATTTTCTGGTTCGGTTCCTCCATTTTGTATTGACAATCTTTACGTACAAGTAGCTTAATGTCTTCCTAGCCCAACGCTCTTCCCCCATTTTTCTCAATCGCTTCTCAAATTTTACTGTGCTGCTAGCTTCCCTGCCCTCAAATGATGTCCATCCTATTTCACCTTGTACTCCCTGATTAGGTGTATTCCCGTGAGCTCCTAAGGAAAGCCTACCTATTTCTCGTTGCTTAATTTTTAATCTTGCTTGAACTTCTTATCTCATGCACAAGACCGCATTGCCGAACGTCAGACCAGGAACCATGACCCCTTTTTTCATTCCTCTCAACACATCATACCTACTGTAATTCCACAGTACCCTGTTTATCATAACCGCGGCATTCCTGTTACCTTTAGTCGTCACGCATATTTCATGCTCCCTTAGGTACTCGGTCGCATTGCTTATCCATACGCCCAGATATTTGTATTTATCTGTTATCTCTAACATGACCTCCTGTATTCTAAGCTCACTACTTTCATTATCATTAAAAATCATGACTGCTGATTTTTCCTTACTGAATCTAAAATCTAACCTTTCCCCCTCATTACCGCAGATTTCCATCAATCTCTGCGAATCTTCCTTGTCGGCCATTAGCACTATATCATCTGCGTACATCAATACGGTAGTGCCTGTTCAATGAGTTTTCCTTATTTGATGAAAGAGAGGTTGAATCCCAGTCCACTTCCCTATGATTTGGCCTCTAATCCTTGTAGGTACATCATCGAATTGACAGAGCACACCCCTGCCGAAGCCCTCGTTTTACCTCTTCAGGCTTGGATACCTGTTTTTGCCACTTTATAACTGCCTTGTTACCATTATAGATATCCTTTAAAAGATTAGTGACTCCATCTTCCACACCTAGTGTGTCCAGTATTTTCAACAAGTCCTCTTGAATCAGGCTATCGTACGATCCCTTGATACCCAATAATGCTAGCCACAAGGACCTGTGTTTCTTTTTTTCTATTTAGATGCACTGCGTCAGTGAGAACAGATTGTCTTCCAACCTCCTGTGATTCCGAAACCCATTCTGCAGTTCCCCCAGCACCCCCTCATCCTCTATCCATGCCTGCAGTCTTTCCTTTATAATCTGCATCGCCAGCCTGTAGACCACTGATGTCACTGTTATAGGACGGTAGTTGTTTATGTCAGCTTTGTCCCCCTTTCCTTTTTAGATCATGCTCATCCTGCTAAATTTCCATCCAACGGGGACTTCGCCATAGATTATTATTTTGCTCACTGCCTCTCTCAAAGCCTGCTTAGACTTCGGACCTAATGTCTTTATCAGCATAATTGGATAGCCATCTGGTCCTGTTGATGTAATACTAGGAACCCTCTTCTCAGCCTTTTCCCGTGCACTCTCGTTGTGAAAATGGAGCCATTGCGCCACTTGATTCATCATTGTCCATTGTGGTGCATAATGCACTTCTTTGTTGAAATTTGTCCATCACCTTTTTTTATATATATTCAAGAGCTTCGTCCCCTGCTAGCCTAGCACCTTCAGCTGTAGTTATAAACCTCTGCTCTTGGCTCGTCTCATTTCTTAGGGAGTTTAGATGGCTCCAAATTTTCGCAGCTGCCTTTCCATCTTTTTTAGGTACTTCTGCCAGCCACTGGGCTCCCTTTCTTCTAATGTTTTTATTGATCAGAAGGGACGCATCCCTTCTACAGCTTAGAAAGTTGTGCCATTTTTTTTCAACATCATCTGTCGGTTCATCCCGCTGCTTAGCATGTCTGTGTTCCCTAGAGGCTTCCTGACGTTTTGCTACGGCTCTCCTGACTTCCTCATCCCGCCAACTCTTGGGTATATGTCTTCTTTTCCGGGATGACTTGTCACGTGCCTTAGCAAGCTCTAGCTCAGTCTAATTAGATTCGTGTATGTCCACACTGTTTTATTATCCTCAGTGATTACTTTCTCGATTTGTTTAGTAGCTATTTCTATTTGCCTTTCTGAATAAAGTTTTGGCAGAGACTGCTGCGCCGTGCGGTGCACGAGCCACCCCCACACAGAAAGGGCGGGTGTGCCGCACGGAAGTAACGTCATGCACTTTTTCGGTTAGGCTCTTCATTTGAATAAACGGAGTGTGTAGCGGTACGTCTAGACGTAACGATAGAAACAATAAAAGTTACGTCCAAACGTAAAAGTAAAAAAGAATGTTAGTTAGGTCCAGCGCGGCAACAATACAAAACTGGCTTGTTAATCGTTCCCAACCAATTGGCAGCTGGGACGTAGTAGGTTAAAGCAGCGCAATAAAAATTGGTGAGGTCGGTGGTTCGAGCCTTATTGTAGTTGTAGTGACAAATACGGGCTCTAAAATCGACGAAGAAGACGTTTGTTGTGGCGGAGGCTCGTGCTTCTGCAGCTGCTGCTTAAACAGCTGGTTTCTGTCTCGGTGCTGTTAGGCCCAATAAACGGTTGCTCTACCCCGGCGTGCGTCTAGCAGTATTCTTACATTTGGTGGAGAGTGCTGATTGTCTCAACCTGGAACTCCGTTCCCGGACTCTACCTCAGCCCCTCGTTTCGCCAATGCCTGACAACATGACCCAGCCCCCTGCAGTGATAATCCCATCTGTCACCTGTTCCGGAATGCCATGACAGCGAGATGCAGTGATATTCAACGCGACCGACTACCAAAACGTCAAAGACTAGCTGTCGCAGTATGAAGCGCTAAGCGCCCAAAATAAGTGGGATGACACAGACAAGTTCGCTTACCTCAATTTCTGTCTCGCGGGTGTGGCTGAACTGTGGTTTAACAACCACAAATTGGAAATACCCTCTTGGCCAACCTTCAAGACGTGCTTCGCAGAAGTCTTTGGCCGACCCGCTGTTCGCAAGCTCCGCGCAGAACAGCGCCTGCGCTACCGAACACAGCGCGCAGGCGAGACCTTTACCTCGTATATTGAGAATGTTCTGGACCTTTGCCGTCGTATCGATTCCGAAATGTCTGACACTGACCAATTACGGCACATGATGAAAGGTATCGAGGACGACGCTTTTCACATGCTCGTTTCGAAAAACCCGCAAACCATCACCCAGCTTATTCAGCACTGTCAGAGTTTCCACGAGCTGCGGAGAGAGCGGATTTGTATTCGACGTCCAAACCTCGACACGACCTCTGCATCTGGGTTAACCATTGGCGCTGTTTCCTCCGAACGTAATGCAGTTAATGCCGCAAATGCAGGAGTTTGTCCAAGAAGAAGTTTCGCGCTAATTGTCTCTTGTGCCGTACGTCCCGACCAGTGCGCACACGCTGACCCCAACGCTCCGCAAGGCAATCGAAGGGCACATTCCTGACGCCCTGTCTTCTACATACAATACTCCGCCTATCTCCGCCCCTCTCACTTACGTTGAGGCCGCCAGACAATCGCCGCCGTCGCTACCATCCGTCACGGATCTTGCTAGACAGCCCCGTCTCCTCTACGCAGCAAGTCCACCTACCTGTCGCCACCCACCTCCTGTTCGCCACCCCACACCACCATCGACAAACCCTTGGCGCACTCCAAACAACAGGCATTTGCTATTTCTGCCAGCTTCCTGGTCATGGTGCACGCTACTGCCGTCGTCGGGATTACAACCCAATTGCTGGTGAGGCGACTTACGACTCCTATCGTCCAGAGCCACCACAGCCGTCTTTGTTCCACCCCACGTCGGATCAGTCGCCGCCACGTCACCGCGGCTTCGACAGGAATCGGTCGCCCTCACCACGGCACCGCTCTATTTCTCCGATGCTTCCTCGATCACCACCAGCCCAAACAGAAAACTGACCATCGCAGTTCCCGAGGCAAGGGCTGCGCATATATCGAATTCTTCAAGGCCTCCGTTTTTACCTGCTAATGAAATAACAGTGCCTATTGATGGTGTACCTGCAAAAGCGCTCGTTGATACTGGAGCTGCCGTGTCTGTGTTAAGTGGTGAACTGTGCCGCAAGTTGAAGAAGCTCACGCTGCCGCTTTCCGATGTCTCTCTCCGCACGGCCACTACGCATCACATCCAACCTTGTGCGGCGTGCACAGCTCGACTGGTCATCCAAAATATTTTGTATGTAGTCGAATTCGTTGTGCTTTCCCCATGTTCACACGATATCATCTTAGGCTGGGACTTCCTCTGCGCTCATCATGCCGTCGTTCACTGTGCGCGTGCCGAACTAGAGTTGTCGACGATGTGTGAACTGCCCCTGTTCACACATCAAGCGCCGACGTCTGAAGGACCTTCTTTCAAGCCACTATCTTCCCGAGTCACCGTAGCCGCGCACACTCACATCCCTCCTCTATCCTGTGTTCATGTGCCACACTTCTGCGACGATGCACCCTCTTCCACCGCCCTCTTTATCCCCTCCGACACCTTCGGCTCTCGCAAAAGCTTCCTTCTCCCGTTCGCAGTTGTCACCGTAGAAAACTCACGTGGCTCCATTTATATAACGAACTTGCTTCCTTCCCCGGTCATATTATTCCGCGGCGAACTCCTTGGTCACCTTGAGGAAATTGATTCTGTTTCATCCATTCACCTACCTGATGACTTCTCATCATCTCACTTAAACACCATTACCTCTGATACCACTCATACTTCATCTCCGAAGGTTTTTTCCCCATTCATTGACCCTAAACTTCCCGTTGCTCAGCGCACCCAACTCCTGGCTTTACTCAATCGCTTCAAGATGTCATTTGACCATAGACAACCTTCTTTGAGTCGCACGTCTGCCATCGTTCACAAAATCGACACCGGTAGCCATGCACCTTTTCGCCAGCGTCCATATCAAGTTTCTCAAGCTGAACGACGTGCCATTGATGATCAGGTGAACGATATGCTTCGACGTGGTGTAATAAAACATTCAAACAGCCCTTGGGCCTCTCCGGTTGTAGAGGTGAAAAAAAGGATGGCGGCATCAGATTTTGCGTTGATTACAGGCGTCTTAACAAGATTACCAGAAAAGATGTTTATCCACTGCTCAGAATTGATGACGCCCTCAATTGCCTGCAAGGAGCAGAGTTCTTTTCTTTTTTGGATCTTCGATCCGGCTACTGGCAGGTCCCCATGAATGAGGCCGACCGCTCCAAGACTGCATTCGTAACGCCTGACGGATTGTACGAATTTACGGTCATGCCATTCGGCCTGTGTAACGCGCCTGCCACTTTCGAGCGTCTCATGGACAACATATTTAGAGGCTTTAAATGGAACACATGCCTGTGCTATTTGGATGACGTCGTCGTTTTCTTGAAGGACTTCAACTCCCACCTCAGCCGCCTCGCAAGCGTCCTGACTTGTCTTTCGAACGCTGGACTGCAGCTGAATTTGAAGAAATGCCACTTTGCTGCCCGCCAGCTTACCATCTTAGGGCATGTTGCTAGCAAGCATGGTGTCCGCCCTGTTCAAGTCAAGCTTCGCGCTGTCGCCGGCTTTCTCAGGCCGGCTACACTAAAAGAACTCCGTAGCTTCATTGGGCTCTGCTCATAGTTTCGCCGTTTTATGCGGAATTTCGCCACCATAATCGCACCCCTGACGCAGCTTCTTGCCTACAACCAAAACCTATCGGCGTGGTCCCCAGCATGCGACGAAGCATTCGCGTCTTTACACATCTTCTAACATCACCACCTATCCTACGCCACTTTGATCCAGACGCACTAACCGAAATCCATACGGACGCTAGTGAAGTTGGCCTCGGCGCTAGTGTTGCTCAGCGTAAATCTGGCTTTGATGAGTATGTTGTGTCCTACGCTAGTCGCACCCTCACTAAAGCGGAAAAGAATTATTCAGTCGTCGAGAAAGAATGCCTTGCCATTGTTTGGGCAATCACAAAATTCCGACCTTACGTATAAGGCCACCCATTTGACGTCGTGACTAAAAACCCCGCATTGGTGGTTTTGAGATGTTAAACCCCACCCAATCCCCACCCAACCCCACAATCGATCACCGCGCATTGTGTTGATTGTCGTCATTAAAAGTCCCATCTGGTCGCCTAGCTCGCTGGGAACTACGTCTCCAAGATTACAATATTCGTGTAATTTATCGGTCAGGCCTCTAGCATTTGGACGCCGACGCTCTTTCTCGCTCGCCACTTTCCCACGATTATGTTGCAGCGCCTGTTTCCAGCTGTGAATTTTCTTGACTTGAACAGGCCGACATGTCCGCTGAGCAACGCCAGGATCCATGAATAGCGTCTCTTTTAGAGTACCTGTCTCAGACGTCTCCACGTACCGACAACCGTTTACTTCGACGAACTGCTCGCCATTTTACCATCCATGACGGTCTTCTGTACAGGCGAAACTACCCATCTGATGGCCGCAAATGGTCCCTGGTAATACCTCGCCACCTACGTTTTGACGTCTGTGCCTCCTTCCACGCGGATCCGCAATGCGCCAACGCAGGTGTAGTGAAGACGTATGGTCACCTACAAATTCGATATTACTGGCGCGACATGTACCGCTTTGTTAGGCAGTACGTCCATTCATGTTCCTTGTGCCAACGCCGGAAAAGCTCCCCTCGCACAACCACAGGGCCACTCCAGCCACTACCTTGTCCTTGAGGAAATTGCATGTATGACCTTTCAGCCGCATTGGAATCGACTTGTACGGTCCCCTACCATACACCCCAAATGGAAACCGCCGGGTCATTGTAGCCGTGGACCACCTTACGCGCTACGCCGAAACTTCGGCACTTCCCGAGGCCACTGCGCGTGAAGTCGGCCTGTTAATTCTGCACAACCTCGTCCTTCGGCATGGTGCACCCCTCAAGCTTCTCAGTGACCGTGGGCGTTCCTTCTTGTCGGAAGCTGTAGAAGCCCTCCTACGCGAATGCAACATCACGCACCGAACAACGACCGCATACCACCCCCAAACCAACGGGATGACCGAGCGATTGAGTCGCACGCTGGGTGACATGCTCTCTATGTATGTTTCTGATGACCATACGAACTGGGGTACCGCATACTGACATTCGTTACTTACGCTTACAATAGCGCAATTCAATCGAAAATTGGATTCTCCCCATTCTTCCTTCTTTATGGTCGGGAACCTTCATCGTTCTTGGACACTATCTTTCTGTACCGCCCAGACCCTTCAGAATCGAGAACTCTGGCCGAAGCCGCCACATACGCCTAAGAATGTCGGCGGCTAGCACGTTCGCTAACTACGCAAGATAAGGCTTGCCAGAAGCACTCGCATGACCGACGCTCATCCCCTTCGGCATACGCGCCTGGGGCAATCGTGTGGCTCCACGTGCCATCGTCTGTTCCAGGCCTTTGCTCAAAGTTCATACCCAAGTATGACAGTCCGTATTGTATCCTGCGCCAGACTTCACCGGTCAACTACATAGTTGAACCTATTCAGCCACCTACAGGACAACGGCGCCGCGGGTGCGAGACTGTGCACGTCGAGTGTCTAAAACCTCACTACGACCCACCAGTCCTGTCTGTGCCATAGGTCGCCAGGATGGCTCCTTTCGCACCAGGGAGTCAATGTAGTGACAAATACGGGCTCTAAAAACGACGAAGAAGACGTTTGTTGTGGCGGAGGCTCGTGCTTGTGCAGCTGCTGCTTAAACCGCTGGTTGCTGTCTCGGTGCTTTTAGGCCCGATAAACGGTTGCTCTACCCCGGCGTGCGTCTAGCAGTATTCTTACAAAGTCTTTGTTACTTATTCTTTTTTGTTCGCGCATGTATTGTTTTAACATTTGCGCATCCTCATCGGCCTCCCGTCAGCCTGACTTGCTGCTGGTTGTGGTCCTATCCACAGGCACTTTAATATTGGATGTTTGATGACTCTCGCAGAATAGGCAATAATTATTATAATAAAGTGTTTTGCAAACTCTTGCTCTTAATCGGCGAGACGCAAAAGAACACGAAAAACTCAAATGCAGCTGACTTCATTGGTTTCTCTGGCGCACGTGTCAAGAATGTTGATTTCTACGGTTTATCAATGTTTTAATGACAGAAAGGCGCACTGCACCATAGTCTCAGGAAACTTTTTTTATGTCGCTCAGTGTACCATCACCTGGCGAGGTAACCGTTAGACCACTTCAAAATACTGACGTGTCACCGCAATGGTCTAGGCGATCAGCACTTGATAAATGATGCCCAAGGGGAAGTGCCGACGGCGTTAGCCCATGTAACTACCAAACAGCTTGTCTGCCTTGCTGAATAACGTGCACGGCCTGTGACAGCACGGGATCATTAACGTAGCAACGGATGAGAATGGCCGTACGTGTTTGCACTTAAATAAAAGCCGGCAATGCAGTAGCTTTGGCCTTCGGAGATCACAGGCTTCGTAAGAACACTACAATAAAGTTGTTTCTATCCTTCGTAAGGACACTTCGCATATGCACTGGGGTTTATCGCATGTGCGTCCGTTCAGTCACACATGAACTGTGCAAAAGCATTTATTTCTTCGTCGACCTTGCCCTTCGCGACCAGCAAAACTCAGCAGCAAGGACAATTTCACCTTTGACAACACCACGCTTGGCACTGCAATCTAGAAAATGCAATACGTCCAACAACAATAATCCGCACTTCATACTGAGAAACTTCATGGCGCACACACTCAGATGAAGCTGAGTGTGTGCGGCCGCGCTTGCTCCAACCTGCAAGTTCAACTATGCATCCAGCAATCCCATGAAGCAGCGACGACACAGGGTGTCCGGTCCTCCTTGGGAGCGGCCTAGGCCAGGGCCACGATTTCGTCAGAGTTTTCACCCCCAACACACATCGCAGGCAGCTACCAGCCACAGCGCCTATGGCGCCACCTGTATTTAAAAAAACTTGTACAATGTGCTTATTTAACAGATATAGACTGATTGGCTTGCCAAACACCTCCTTAGTAAACGTTTGTAGTTTTAACGCATTATACATTAATAATTTATAGATTTAAATAGTTTGAAATGATAATTTTTAAAGTGACGTCACTTCTGTGCGACGCAGGAGCCACTTCTGTGTGGGGCTATAAAGCCTAGAAGGTTTTCCAGCCTCAATAGAGGGGCTGGCTGCGGCTCCGCGTGGCGCCGGAGACGCTGCTTAATGTTTTTTTTTATTCTGGCACACGTTAGATAGATGAATAGATTGATGTGGCTGTACCCTTTCCATCGGGTGGCGGCTGACGCCACCTAGCCGTAATACTTTCTGAACCACCAACTATAGTTATCTTTTTTCCACCTTTAAATAGTAAAGTATTGAACTGGTACTGCAGTGAATAGTTTTTCACTCGTGCCTTGAATTTAGCCACCAATCAGATAAAATCCTTTTGATTAATTCTACCCGCTTAAAGTCTATTTCCCCTTCGCTGTCTCTAAACCCCAGTGTTTTGAAAAACTCTGTGCCATCATCCTGAACTATAGGCTGAAGCCCTTTACAGAACATTATCAAGTGTTGGGCAGTTTCCTCTTCCTCTCCACACGCACTGCATACCGTGCCTACCTCTTCGTATTTGGCCCGGTATGTCTTGGTTCGCAGTACTCCCGACCTGGCCTCAAACAGTAAAGAACTACCTCAAGTATTATCACAGTTCCTTTCCTTGGGAATTTCCTACCTTAAAGTTCAATAGATCTAGTGCGGACTTCTTAATCATGCCAATTATTCACATGTCAGTTTCCGTTTCCTTCACCTTCTTCTTAACTGATAGTTCTTTTTGTTTTGGCCCCCTGCTCTTTTCTAAGTATTTATCCGTCAATTTTCTGGTTCGCTTCCTCCATTTTGTATCGACATTCTTCATGTACAAGTAGCTGAAAACCTACCTAGCCCAACGCTCCTACCCCCATTCTCTCAATTGCTTCTCAAATTTTATCTTGCTGCTAGGTTCCCTGCCCTCAAATGATGCCTACATGTATTGCTTGGTAGTTCATGTCCTGGCTCGATCAGCGCCTTTTGATGAGACTAGATGGTCGCGCTGAAATGCCGTACGGTATAACACTTGATGATTTCTCGAAAAGCAGCGCTGCTCCCAGTGCACACTTGACAACTGGCGAAAACGAGAATGCTGCTTGTCACAGGCAGGCAGCTTCATCGAAGTAACGTGCCAGTGGCAGGCGGGAAAGAGCACTTCACAGCACAAGCATTTACACATCGCGTGCATTTGTTAAACAAGTTTCTCAGTAATAAACCAATAGCTACAATCCAGTGGTTTTATGCGTGCCTCATTATTTTTCATGCGCCCACATATCTCAGGTGCAGTGTTCCAGTTGAGAAATTCTGATTAGTACGGCTATGTATCTTTCTAGGGACTTTTGTAGCATTCTTAAAGTCTCAAAACAAAGGCATTTCTAAGATAAAGCAAACTGGTGGCTATTTTCATGACCACTTTATTATTTATAAGTCAAAGAAGTGCGATGCATGTGCAGCATGTTTGCTTTCCAAGTTTCTGCGCACACAAAAATGAATACAGAAACATTTACACTGCAAAGGCATTAGGTGCTTGCAGGAAAATGATGTGGCCTATGGTGTCTCGAGTAGTTTAATTGTGCATTAGCCTTCGCTTTCACAAAACTCTTTTAAATGTCCTAGAAAGATGCAAGCAACTTGCTACCCTCAGGAAAGTGCATTAAATTTCCAAAAGTTGCAGGCCTCTTGAGCTACTGAGCAAGAAAAACTTATTCGAAATCTCACAACTTTCTTGAACTCAAGGTAAATCACCAAAACTTTTATTAGTGGCAGCCTTTTTGTCTGCAGCTTATAAACCAATTGTGAGTCATAGTAACTGAGCAACTGTTACTTATAACCATCTGTTCATAAGTATAATGGCATTGGCATATATCCTTTTAGTGTAGGATAAGGATAAATATGCTACCACTAGCTAAAACATGTTACAAGTTTATGAACCCACAAGTTACTTAGGATGAAGGCTGTTTTAATCGTTTTGCAGAAGCACATGTGAATTTTCTCCTAAAACCAATCCAGCACCAAATCCACGGCGAGATGAGAATACTACAAGTCTGATAGAACTTCGTGTGCCAGGACCGAAAAAATTGGCAGGCAATTAGAAATGGCTCTCTTATTCGATGAATAATTTTACACACATTTCGTTCTCCAAACACATAACGAAGACTTTTTGATGCTTCTATATAATAATGAATAAGACAATGGCTAAGAGGTTTAGGAACAGTTAGTTTGAAATGTAGCCTATCCTGCTCCACGTTGTCTTACATACACACACAAAGAAATCTTGAAAAAATATTTTTGGCTGATATTGCACCCAAATTCTACAAAACAGGAAAAAATGATTTCAGAAACAACTTGAAGACTCTGATCAAAATATGTAGCATTAAAAAGGGTAGCCCTGAATCTTCCTATGACACAAGTGTGTAGAAGCGACACATGCCAATAGCCATAAACCAATAATGTACTAAACAGCAAACTGAAACAAGAAACTAACACAGGTAAATAGCGACGGCTGCTGAGATCGCTACTACACCAGCTTTAATAAATAGATAAACACAACTGCAATACATTCCGAGTATTGATTATTCGTGCTGACCCTTATCAATTTACAAATTCACAAAAATGTTTGCCCTCGCTGGTGATTTCATTCATGCAGATAAGCCAAAATAATACATAATTTCGTGTTTACAAGTCTCACAAACGAGCGCCCAGAGAAAGAGCGCGCCACCGAATTCTATAGGGACAGCGACGATACCAAGTGCCAGAAAGACGCCTCAAGATCAACGCTAAAGAAGAAAACAAGCATTCAAAGACTCCCCGCGCGCACAGTCTCTCCCCCTTGCAAGCGTAGTTTGGGCGACCAACCTCCTCACATCGGCCGCCCAGCAAGTCCTTGAAAGATCCGGAAGGGAAGAGGCGTGGTGATGTAGAGTTGCTTCATGAGTCGCGTACGCGCCTCGAAATGTCTCGTTTTTCCCCCAGCCTCGGCTGTGTATCGCGCCGACAAAACGATTAGAATTTTCAGGAGTCAAGGGCGAATGGTATTTAAGTGAGCAGCGGAGAAGCAAGATCAGGAGAAGAAGGAAGTTTGCGCCAGTGTGCGTAGGGTGTTTCCGCAGTGTCGGCGAAGGCTTTTGTCCCTAGTAACAAAGCAGGAGATGAAGAGAGTTTCCACCTGAGGGGTGATAGTTTGTGTTACAAGCCGAAGAGTGTCTACTGCCAGCGAGCGAAGACGCGTCGCAGCAGCGGCGCGTGGGAAGCCGACGTGTTACCGGCGAAAAAGTTTGGTGCTTGGAGAGCGGCCAATTGAAGGTGCGAGGTTTCCTGGAAGAGAAACATCGGGGGCAGCGGATTGACAACAGCGCTGGACATTAAGTGAGTGATTCTTAAAAGAGTATCATTCGAACTTTGTTCCAACGGCTTTTGACTGAACAAAATTTTGAACTCTTTAACCTTTAAGTGTCTTGGCTGTTTGATGTATGTAATTGCATTGTAGCGCGTATTGTTTGTGTCCGTTGTTTAGAGTGTAGCTGATTGTATTGGGTAGTGCATTGTTAGATTGGTGAAATATTGTACCAAACTATTGCCGAGTGTGCATATTTGTGTGTCATTTGACCTGTCATATTTGTGAAAATAATTTTGTTTTGTTTATCAACTGTCGACTCTGACACGTTATATAAACCACAAGCGGCGTCCACTGGCGCGCCGAATAGTACCACTTCTAAATTAACTGCGCTTTCGTGCTGCAGTTGGAATTAGCCTGGTGATCGCCTCTCTAATTAACAGGACCTTTGACAATTTATTTGGCATCCGCGACAGGAGCTTTTTGGTGTACAGTGTGTCCAAAGCAGTGAGAAAGAGCCTCGAGTCGTTGATGGTGCTATCGGAACAATTTTTGCGTGTTGCTCAGTGTTCTCGTTAACGAGTGTGCAGAGAGTGTTTTGGTAGACTGAGTTAGGCAGATATCTTGTGCACGCGGCTAGAATTTTTATTTGAGAGGCACCATGGATCTAGAGAAGTTAGTAGTTCTTGGTGAGAAGAGGGGTCTTTCTGGCGCCGAACTGCGGAAGTGGGTGAGCCAGAAGGAGAAAGAGGTGGTAGAAAAAGAGATGTTGGCAGCCGAGAGGTTAAAAGAAGAAAGAGAGCAGCAATTGAAGTTGGAGCTGCACAGAGAAAAGCTGGCAGCTGAAAGGGTGAAAGAAGAAAGAGAAGCGGAAATGGCTGAAAGGGAACGGCAGCGGCAGCATGAGATGGAACTCGAGCGGCACCGTTTTCAACAGCGAAGCGAAACTCTCGTCCAAGCTGGAGTCGAAAGCAGTGAACGGGAAGATTATGGCTTCCGCTTGAAACGAAGCAAGCTGCTTGTAGCGTTTGACGAAGAGAATGACGACCTTGACGTGTACCTTCACAGACTTGAGACAACTGCAAGGAGTCAGAATTGGCCGTATCACCAATGGGCAACTGCTTTGAGTACCTGCTTGAGTGGCGAAGCACTCAGTGTGTACGGGAGGCTGACACCAACCGTTGCAGCTAACTATGTAAAAGTGAAGGCTGTTTTACTAAAAAGATTTAGATTTACTGTGGAAGGTTTCCGGGACAGATTCCGGACAGGAAAACCAGCTAATGGTGAGACGGCTACGCAGTACGCCGCCCAGCTTAGCCATTATTTCGACAGATGAATCAAACTTTCAGGGACAGCACAGGAGTACGATGAGCTTAGAGAACTCCTTATTAGAGAACAATTTCTCACCAGTTGCCACCCGAGGTTGACGCTGTACTTGAAAGAGAGAAGAGCTCAGTCAATTGAAGACATGCTTGAATTGGCCGACCAGTTCTTTGAAGCGCAAAGTGGCACAAATCTAGTGAAAGTTAAGAAGGAATGTCCCAAAGATTCGAAGAAATCGGCACCCGAAGCAAAGAAGCGTGCACCGGAAATTGTTCCACAATGTTTTCGGTGTAACCGAGTGGGTCATCGTGCTAACAGCTGTCGAACTAAATTTACGAGCCCTACGGCTGTAAAATGGTTCAAATGTGGTCAGACCGTGCACAACGCAGACGCATGTCGTAACAGAGCGAGTCAAGCTCACCAAGTAGCCTGTGTGCAGGTGGCATCAAAAGCCAATAATATTGACGTCAGCGATGGGTTCGTAGAGTTGAAAAATGGGAAGAAAATTCCTGTTGTGGGTGCTGTTATGACAAAACGGCCAACCGGTGTTACGAAGGGAATGCCACAGCTGTCTAGAAAAGTTGCAGGCAAAAAGGTCACAGTGTGAAGAGACACCGGTGCCTCCACTTTTATTGAGCGGAGAAATTTGGTACGGGAAAGTGAGTCAACAAACAACACGAAACCAGTTTGCCTAATTGACGGCACGATTCGGATGCTTCCCGAAGCAAAGATTGAGGTTTAAACCCATTACTTCAGCGGGAAGGCTACTGCTCCACGTATGACGACCACCCTGTACGATCTCATCATCGGAAACATCGACGGGGCGCGAGGGCCGAACGATCAAGAACGTTTGGGAGAAGACCAGAAGATGGAGCCCTCGACGACAAAGGGACCACAAGATTCAGTGGAGAAAAATGCCGCGAAGGATTTCACCCGAGCCCAAGGTGAAGCCTGGATGCAAATGACAGTGAATCGGGAGATTATAGCGTTCAACGAGAAAACATGCCGTGTAGCTGAACTAGCGGCAGAATAACCTCAACGAACCAACAAAGAAATGGTGATGGAGTCGGCCAGCCAGGCCATAAGTCGTGTCGTGAACAAGCTGATGAATAACCAGGCAATATCGGTTGAACGTTATGACCCGTTAATGGTGTCGAAAGTGTCAACGATGGCTGAGACGCCGCCTCAGATACCGTCGATTGGAAGGGCTCACCGGAACAGAACGACGAAAAATAAGAAGAGATCGAGCGAGCACCACAAGAAAGGCTGCTAGCGCAGCTTGAAGTACACAGGATAGGAGCTGAAGTCGAATCAAAATGTGTTTGGCAGTGCTGAGTGCAATATTTTGTGTTATTATTGTTCTTACCCTGTGTCACAAAAGTCAGTGTTTGTTTCAGTGACGTGATGTATAGGATTGTACAATTTTTGTACAGACAAACCTTCGTGCGTCCGACTTGTTTGAATTGTGTGATGCAGTGTTGTACTCAAGTACCTGCGCTTATATTTCACGTGTTGTGAAATTGTATTGCAAGGAAAACTCTATTGAATGGTTTGGTGTGATTGTGACGCGCCATGAGCGACGGTCTGTGTTACGCACTTTTTATTGTGTGGTGACTGTTCGTGCTCGTTTCTGTGGTTCTGAATATTATGTGATAAAATTCTCAAAGTGGGGTGCAGTGTCACAAACGCGCGCTCAAAAAAAGAAAGAACTCGCTACCAAATTTTAGCGACAACGACGAAACCAAGCGCCAGAAAGACACCTCAAGGTCAAAGCTAAAGAAGAAAACAAGCGTCCAAAGACTCCCCGGGTGCGCCGTCTCTCCTCCTTGGAACCGTAGTTTCGCTGACCAACCTCCTCACATAGGCCACCGAGCAAGCCCTGGAAAGATCTGGAACGAAAGGGGCGTGGTGATGTAGAGTTGCGTCACGAGTCACCGACGGTCCTCGAAACGTCTCGCTCTTTACCCAGCCTTGGCTGTGCATCGCGCCGAATTTTCTGGATTCTGGCGTGAAAGGTATTTAAGCGAGCAGCGGAAAAGGAGGGAGATCAGGAGAAGAAGGAAGTTTGTGCCAGTGTGCGCAGGGTGTTTCCGCCGTGTCGGCGAAAGCCTTTGTCCTTAGTGACAAAGCAGGAGATGAAGAGAGTTTCCACCTGAGGGGTGAAGGCTTGTGTTACAAGCAGGAAAGTGTGTCTACCGCCAGCGAGCGAAGACGCGTCGCAGCAGCGGCACGTGGAAAGCCGAGATGTTACCGGTGAAGACGTTTGGTGCTTGGAGATTGGCCAATTGAAGACACGAGGTTTCCTGGAAAAGAAACATAGGGGGACGCGGATCGACAACAGCACTGCACTTTGAGTTAGTGATTCTTGTAAGAGTATCGCTAAGATTTTGTTCAAAGGACCCTGGATGAGTAAGTTTTCTAACTATTCACTCTTAAGTGTCTTGGTTGTTTGATGCATGTGATTGCCAGTTCTGAAAATCGCTATGGTGTAAAAGATGTACGGAATTTTAATGTGCTTGAAAAATTAAAGAAGAAAGACACAGAAGAAACAAGTTTACAGGGGTGGAGGCTGGTATACTTTACAAAATTACAATACACGCCCCGAAGCAGCTTGCTAAAAGGCAGTGAGAGAATGCGCTGACGTGCACTGCCCTTGTGGCCCTGCACTTTGCGGGCAGCTGCTCTGCAGCAGCAGCACCGCGATACCGCAGCCAGCCACAGATGGCAGCTGTCAGTGCCCCAAAGAAGAGCACTGTGCGGCGCTGCTCCTGCGCCAGTCGAGAGGGAGAAAAATATTCAGAGGCGCTCACCGCCTGCCTGTTGTCGTGTTCATCTGGCTGCAAGACCCAACCATCCCAACGCTGCTTCAAAGATGGAAACGCCAAGTCGTCGGCCACATCAACCACACCTGCTGCGCCAGCTCCTAGTGGTAGGGCTCAACAGAGAGGAGTTTAAGGACTTCCACAAGACAATGCATGCACGGCAAGAAGTTTAACTTTATCAATCAATCAGCAAATCACCATGCAACATTATATTGATGCCCTATGGAACATTGAAGGGTGCAGTCAAGCTCCAAGAACACTAGTGTCACAAATAACCACAGTTAATGTTTTTACTAGTTTGATTTTTTTCAAGTCTGTGGAGTGCATTCAAATTATAACAAACTGGTGGTCCTGGTTAGCATTCTCAATTTTACCAATATTTACTCTAGGTGCAGGTTCTGGGACCCAGAAAAATTATTCCAAAATTAGTTTTGTATAAATAATTTTGCTTTCCTGAAACATTATAGACAAATTAAAGCCCCCCAAAACATTTGCCCACCATTTTCACTATTTCTAAACTTTATGTGCACTTAGTGAAATAGAAAACTGCACACTTCTTGGTCATAATATATTTCACAACAAAGAAAGGGTAAAATTCAATCTTGTGAGCATACAATTTCACTTTGCCACAGGAAGAATATTAAAAAATGCAATAACAGGATAAATGGCCAATACAATTGTAATAGGTCAATTTATTGTTGTATACAATGAAGCCGAGGCTGATAAAACTTAGTGTATATTGATTTTTGTGTTCAAACTTTCTTTAAGACAACTTTTCTGACTTAGTCAAGCACTGCTACTTAACACTGTAACCGAAACATTTGTGGCTCACCAAGATGTGGATATCTGAGACTAGTGCTTTAATAATTAGGGCCACTCCTACTTATTTTTTTGAGAAATCACTCTGGTTAAAATCAAAAACATTGTCATCCATTCTCCGTAAAGAAAAAAAAGAAGATTGCAATATTCGAGTATTTAGCAAGCTACAATCTGTCAAATTTGACCCCCTCAGCCTAGCAGCTATGCTGCTGATGTCCTGCAAGTCAGATGCAAGTTGTTCAAGAAAAACGGCACCTCACAAAATAACAAAGTCGAAGAAAACGAAGAATTTACTGCCCAGTTGCACGGTGCAGCGAAATTTGCTTTAAAGGGGCCCTGCAACACTTTTTGAGCATGGTCAAAAAACGCAGCCGGTCGGTACTAGAGGCTCCCGAGAACACGCGAGCCAAATGTTATAGTGGAGCACGCAGCTTGAAATTCACAATAAATTATCAAAGTCAGCTGAGTATTGATTTCTATTCCCTCGAAAAATGACGAAAGATGCTCAAAATTCACACGTAAATTGCCCACTTATCAGCCATTGGCTGATTTGAACATGGCGCGCTGGGTTGTTACAGAGATCGCCGCAAAAGGCCGTCACTTGTCCACGCGTGCACGCGCGATCGCACTGAAAAAGTTGTGTATTCGAAGAAAAAAAAGCGCTCAAGGTCACGAGGCGCGCATGACATTTTAGATGCGGAAGCATCTTATACTCGCGCCTTGTAGTGCGCCGTCCGCGCCGTCCGCGCCATCCGCACCGCTTCTCGAACAATCGACAGCTGAAGCGCGCGCATGCGCCGTCGCGCCGTCGCCCACCATCTGTGCCGCGCGCGCTTCTCCTTCGAGAACTTTCGACAGCTGACAGCACATGCGCCGTCGCGCCGTCGCCATCTGTGCCGCGCGCGCGCTTCTCCTTCGAGAACATTCAACAGCTGACAGTGCATGCGCCGTCGCGCTGTATATATACTCAAGGTCGGCGCTCGCTCGCTCAGTTGCCGCTCGTCGGTTGGTTTGTACGGCGCGTCGACGTCCAAGGTCGCGGTGAAATGAATTCAAACGAATCCACAAACACAATGATCGACGTCCCTTCGACCAGCGCCGTCCTTTCGCATACGTGTGTACGTGTTCACTCATTTAACACCCCCTCCTACAACCACGTTAACCAATTTAGCCATCGACCCAAGTAAGTCGCAATTTAACACCCCATTTCACAACCACGTTAACCAATTTAGCCATCGACCCAAGTAACTCGCACTTTAACACCCCGTTAACCAATTATATGCTCCGCATCCTCCTCAGTGTTCCCCGAGGGAAGCTTTGGGCAATTTTTTTTTTGGTTTGCCTCTCCCATCCCTCCCTGCTTAGCTTCCAGTGCTTTCGTTGGGACGAGAGAAGAGAGAACGCGATTTCAGCGTGTGACAAATCTTTGTAACTTCGCTCTTACTGGTCAGATTCTTAAAATTTCTGCGGCGTTGAATTGGTAATGCAATACACTTTTCCTGTAAATTAATTTGATTGTTACTCAAAAAGTGTTTAAGGGCCCCTTTAAGGCAAGCAAACATAAGCAGACAATGCGATGTTGTTGCACAATGCATACGGGTTAACATGCAATGCATAACTAAACCTTCAATATTGGATGCCATGCCTCCTTTAATACAGGTGCACCAAAATAAAATTGCAGCGCGTGCTCTGTCACCAAACGGGGCGTAACTGCATGCCAGTGTGCTCTATCAAAATATGCGCTGCAGATACCAGGAGTGCATTGGCATATCCATCTAACCCTTGCTGATAATCTTACGCCTGCCTTATCGCCGGTTTGAGAGTGAAGCAGTGAAGCCCCGCAACTACCATCATTGGACGGATGCTTTCAATGATTTATGCATTTCTTTGCCCAGATCATGAAATCTTTGAAAGCATAGAGCTTTCTGCATTACTGCCAAGAAAGCCACCATTTTTGCCTCTGACGAGCAGTCATGGTAGTAGTACGGGTTCAGTCGAACCGGCGATAAGGCGGGCATAAGAATATCGGTATGAGTCAGCAGTATATTCTGACGCACTCTCGCTATCTGCAGCACATGTGCTGATCGGGTGTGCTGACGTTCAGTTTTGTGCCGTTCGGCCACAGCTCGTGTGCTTTGTTTCACTTTTGGAACACCGCCACTTTATTTTTCTCAAGCTTGCGAGACTGATCCAGTATGTCTGTCCCAATGTGCTATGTCTATCCTATATAAACAATTGCTATCTCTATCCTGAGATAGCAATTGTTTGATCATTGCTCATCTTTTGCTCAATTGTCATCTGAGGCCACTAATTCAGTGCACAAATTATGCTAATGCTACTTGTTCCAACAAAAGAGGTCAATGATTTTACTTGCCTACGCAAGCGGCACATGCAATGAAAGTCTAAGACCAGTTTGCTAAGACGATTTGCATATCAGTGCGAGTGCATAGGTGCACTGGGCACACTGGTGAGGACACTGCGTTGGCTACAATGTATTGGCACTACTTTATTTAGAGTGCCATTGGTACCAAAATAAAATCTATAATGATGAACACCCTCTCTTTCTTTGTCTAGAAGAGGATGACTTCCTTTGAAAGCTGAGATGTTTTCATTGATTTGAGATAATATACCTTGCATTCCAAAACAAACTTTATTACTTTTTCAGTTGGTCTGGCTGATACCTTACACCAGCTTAAACTTGTTAGCACGTCTTGTGCAACTCATTCAACGGTTCTCTTATTAGCAAGCTCTAGCATAGGCTGGAAGAGGATTAGAGGCTGGATGAGGGCTGGTGGGATTGATAACTGCCCTGAACGTGTCATGAAGTATTAGTAGTAATTAAAAAAACTACTAGTATATAGTAGAATTGATCATAATATTTGTTATTTAAGTTAAAATTATTCTTCTATACTACCACACAATGTCACACACACACAGACGCACAATGAAAAGCGCCAGATTAGCTCTGGCTCAGCATGAACTATTAACATTCCTCCATCGGTGAAGCCCTCATAGCTTGAATGTCGATGTCTGTGCAGGAATGCCTTTCTTGGGAGTTCAGTTAGCCCACGCACTTGTCTTGGCGTTGGCATCAGCATGGAGGTGGTGTTCCCTTTGTGCAGATGTCTTATTTGCAGGCGCATGTCATTTTCTCAGCCTGCCTGCTCACAACTTGTCAGTTGAGCTGTGACGTCATGATCAGTCGATGCATGCTCAAATCATCGTTTCAGCCACAGTGGTGCATTTCATGGAGCCTGCCCTTATTCGTACAACCAACAAGAGCCTGGTGCCTCATTTATGGCTCATCTGTGAATAACTGCTAGACCACTTGTTTCGACAATCGACAAGGAGACTTACACAATGTGCTTCCTCCACAAGTCCTAATAGAGGCCTGGTGTGGCTCCCTATTGGCTGCAGCCATAATGTTGTACATGCTCTTACAGGCTGCGCCATGTGAAGCGGGAACACATCATCGGCGGCAGCAGGTGGTTACTCTCCTACAATTCGTGTCCTGTTCCTAGCGTCCTATCAACATCAGAGTACTACTGTTGGCTGTTCAGAGTTTGGCTTGTCTGATTATCCTGAATCCCTAATGCTAGCGCATTACCGCTTGAGTGTTTTTGCCATACATATATGACGCCGGTTTTCTGTCCAAACCACTGCTTTTTCAAACCACTGCTTAAAATTTAGTGCCGCAATGACAATGCATAATCACCGCGACGTACTGTCACCTCTTAGAGTGTACAAAAAGCATTAGAAATAATCGTGCTACTTTTTTGAGACGATAAAGAGAACCTATTTAATATGTCAGCCCATGGCGTAGTTGGTATCGACACCAATGGGCAATGTCCTTTCGTGGTTTCGATTTTCCTGCATGAGCACAACGAATACGCGCAAAACTTGATTTTTATCTTTATCAACATTTAACAGCAGCGTCGGTGGAAGCTCATTTGCATCTTCATTAACGCCGCTATTAGCTTGCTTAATACCAACACCAACGAAGTATTCTCGTTCTCCTTAAAGGGGCCCTGATACACTTATTTAGTAACCATGGAATCATATCACTCGAAGAGCGTATTGCCTCATAAATTCAACGCCGCAAAAATTTTAGGAATCTATCAAGTACGATCGTAGTTTCAAAGATTCGTCCCACGCAGCAATCGCATTTTCTCTTCTCTCGTCCCGACGAAAGCACTGGAAGCTAAGCGGGGAGGGATGGGAGGGGCAAACAAAAAACGTCGTGTGCGCCTTGTGACCTTGAGCACTTTTTTTTTCTTCGAGTATGTGGCTTTTTCAGTGCAATCACGCACGCACTCGTGGACAAGTGACGGCCTTTCACGGTGATCTCTGTGAAAAACCCAGCGCACTTTGTTAAAATCAGCCAATGGCTGATAGATGGGCAATCTACGTGCGATTTTTGAGCATCTTCCGTCATTTTTCGAAGAAAGAAAAAGCAATTTTAGGTGTCTTTGATAATTTATTGTAAATTTCAGGCTGCGTGCTGGGCCATAACATTTGGCTCGCGTGTTCTCGTGAGACTCTACTGCCGATCGCTGGCGTTTTCTGACCATGTTCAAGAAGAGTTGCGGGGCCCCTACATTTACCGTTCTTACTCTGCCCAAAAAGATGCCATGTGTGTGTGTGTGCCAACTCAACCAGTCAATGCAAGACGAGGACAGACACAGTTTTATATGTGCTGACTTAAGCGCTGTGCGCATACTTGCGTCTCAAGCAATACCACGCTCTGAAATGCTCTTACACATTACGCAGTTTTGAGTGAGCCTGAAAGCAATGTATTGTTCCTGAATTTAAAACATTTTTTTGCGGACCTTACACATTTCGTACATTAGGAAGCTACAATGAGGTAATTTAACCATCTGTTAAAGTTTTTTTTGAAAAATTGGACATTCAAAGAAGTAAACTATACAGGGTGTTTCAAAAATGGTGTCCAATATCATTTAAAAATTACAGAAAAGAGACATGGGTGTACTACCTGCGGCATTCTCTTTACTGTGGCAGAATACATTTTAAATAAGTAGAAACGGTAATTACGTCAGTAATTAAAGAAATTAAAACAATAAACACTATAACCAGAGGAAACAAGCTGTCGAGTCAAATGGGCAAATTGAAGTCTTTTCTGTAAATGGTCTATAACCCGTTCCAAACTTTCGAAAGGTGGCCACTGGCAATCACAGCAAAGCAATGAAATATGGCTAATTTAGCAGGCCGAAACAATCCAAACAGCGCATCTACCAATCACTCCAAACACGCTATCAATGACGAAGCTGTTTCGTTCGCCATTATCAACCACGTATCTAAATACTTGGTTTCGTATCAGTGGCAATGCTTACCTGCCGCATGGCCACTCTTCGACGGTCGCTTATCCCCTTTCCTCTTTGCGAAGAAAACAGTGTCATTACTGAGTGAATTTTCGAAAAGAATATTAGATGCGCTGTTTGTTGTTTCGGTTTTGGTTTCGCTTGGTAAATTAGCCAGATTTCATCGCTTGGCTGTGGTTACCAGTGGCCGCCTTTCAAAAATTTTAATGTGGCTATAGACTATTCGCTCGAAGGACTTGAATTCGCTCATAGGACTGGATTCGCTTATTTTCACAGGTTGAAAATTGTTAACTACAATATTTTTATAATCACTGCCACAAATATTGTTCGTCGTACGCATTTAAAGATGCCTTCTGGGGCAGCAATGGCAATGCTACAGGTAGCCTCCTTTCTGTAATTTTTAAATAATATTGGATACATTCCTTGAAACACCATGTATATAGATTGCACTACTTTGCAAGAGAAGCCTTAGTATCGTGAAATGAAGGGATTCAAAATACTTCAAGCAGCCTGATAATATTATGTAGTTCCCCTGTATTTAGTGCATAAAGTTGCAGTCTTTACACAGGTTACTTGGGTGATCAAAAGTATGCGGACCACGGGATAGCGTGGAATAAATGCATCGACGTGGCGTCTACCACTCGACTGCCATTGAGAACACCACTAAAGCAGCGGCGAGCACGCGCGTCTCGTCAGGTCAGGTGGCCTCTTACGTCGCTCTGTCTGACGTGACCAAGGCACTTGTAGACATAAAGTCAACTAGTAATTGCTTTCTTTGCTCCATGGCATCTGTGTCTTTGTTTTACATAACGAATGCGGCAGAGCCAGCTTGAGTACAAGGCATGCATTGCTTTCGACATTAGTTAATTAGCCTAACAAAGCATAGGTAGCATCATATAACCTAATAGTGCCAAGCATAATTATTTAAGTTTCCCGGTGACCAGAAAACTTAACTTGGTTTTACTGAATTAAGCTATATTAAGCTTACCAGATGAGCCTAGCTAAGGCAAGGTAAGTACAGCCAAACCTAATTAAACCAAGTTACGCATGAGATTGTCTCCTCGAACCAAGCATAGTTAAGCCTAAATGAACCACACCTGATGCTGTCAAATAAATCTAAGCCGAGTTCCCCATGAGCCTAGTGAAGCTCAGCTGATGAAGATAGTACCAACCACTCCAGCCCAGTTCAGCCTAATTAGGCTCAATTAGGCCACAAGAAAGTTTGCTGCTCGAAGTCGAGGCTGGACTTAACTCCGCTTACAGCATCGATGTACGAGATGAATCCAAACTTTGCGAACAAAGTCATTGCGCTTGTGAACATGTGAAAGCGAAGAAGCCACACTGTGTTTCTTCGCAAGCTACGAATTTCCCGCCCACTGGCTGGCTCGGTGGAAACAAGGAAGGACATTTTACGCATTGGCAATGGACTCCCCAGCTAAGCTCATCGCACAGCAACTGCTCAAAGCACTACTAGAGGTGGCTAGCAGTTTCACAAGTCAGCACCCCAAAGTGCATTACCAAGCCTGCTGCACGCCGATTTTCCACTATAATATACTGTTACATTTATCTTCTGGAAGTTTTAATCATTCGGATAAACTCCAGCGTGAATCGAGTCAACACTATGAGGAAAACATTCAAAACTTGAATATTTCCACACTCTATTTATGTTCGATACTACATTTGAAAGATGCTCACCTCGATGCTAATTCATTGAGAGGCTTGGCACTGCCATATTCTGTGTTTGACACGGAGGCAATGCCCGCAGCTCAGGTACCCCACGGTAGTTTTGGAGGACCGTGGAGTACCGGTACAGATGGTTTCCTAGAAAACAGAATTAATGTCTTGGAATACCAGTACATATAGTTTCCTCAAAACAAAATTAACATTTCTTCATGTTTTTGTCCAAGTCACAACATAACCACTCCATACAACCTGTTGTCCAGGAAAATAGTAAAAGAAAAGTAAGGTTCACTTTTCTATTCACTGTTCAATTCCAGCTTACAGACAACAAGCCAGTAACCGCATGACTTAATAAAGAGTCCTTTGTTTTACACAGATGCTAACTGTGTGGCATTTAATAAACATTTATTAAAGACCATTGCGTTTATTTTATTGCTTAAACCTTTGTTGTTCTTTAGCATTTATTATCGATTCATCAAGTCAATGTTAACATAATTTGCCGTTTTCCAACTCTTAATAACTGCATTACCTAATGCTTGTACAGCATTGACGGATTGAAACAAGACAATTTAGGGCTAAGTAAGCACACACTTTCATTCGCGCCGTCTTCAGTTCGAGTGATATAGATACAATTTGGACTTGAAGGTGTAAATAAGAGCATATGTTATCTGAAGAGACCAAATTTGTCGCGACGTGACGTGGTTATCTAGGGTAATTGCGCATACCCATCGTAATAGTAAAAAAATTTCATGTTGTATAAGATACTACAGATAAGGTCATGCCCCTCTAAAGGCTTCCTAAGCCGAAATAACTGATATATTAATTCACAGTGCCCGGACTGTGGAGGGGTGTTTAGTACTCTAGCAAATATGCTCTGGCAGTGTCATGTGTATAGTGAACTGGAATGTACTCTAGTGGCATGACCGGCATGCCAGGGCTTCTGTCTCGGTGGTCCAAAACAACACGGACGGTCGCTAGGATTTCTCACGGCGCCATTGCTCCTTTTTATGTCATTAGTGCAAGGCGAGCGCGCCGGCAGCGTGTTCTCTATAGCACTGGAAGCGCGGGAGTAACTCAGTTACTCCCGCGCTTGATGCCTAGATTACTATCTAGGCATCAACCGTTTCAAGAGAAATGAGAAACAGCAGAGAGTGTAGACGCTGCACTATTCGCATTCTTTATCAGTCGCGCTTCACTCCTTAGTATGAGACAAGACTTCAATTGAATGAACCAATATTATATACAATATACATCGCAAGTTCGTACAAAAAAGAATACGGGTGAAGAACAAATAATTCATCAGAAAAAAATATTTGGACGTGCATTTTGGAATTGGCATGCACTTCCTTGAAATATAATATGGAAGACTCTTCCTATAGCGCGAAAGTCGAACAATAGTTAACTTTTAGGGAAATCGTTTTTTTCTTCTTCTGTATTAAAAAAAGATTCACCACTAATTCTAGTTACACTCATTTCAGTGTAGCAAACATGAATAGCAAATCTGGCGAATTAGGGCTTACTCAAAGTTGCAGCAAAAAAAAAAGCTAACTTGGAACCCCAGACAAGCGGTAAGCGGGACATGCACTCAACTGGCAGGAATCAGAAGAGTTCAGCGAATTTTCCGGCTATGAATTTTATTTAAGCAGGCTCTGGCAGCATACGCTGCCGTGGCCTGAAAAACGGCTCCTTAGCATACATACCACGTTTATATCTCGCAGTGGCTTCCGAAACGAAGGCACATGCGTCACTGAGTGACGCAACAAACACAGCGCAAATTACAAGCTATTGTGAACGCTTTGTAATTGCAGAATTTAAAGTGATTCAACATCCTTTGATTCGGAATCGTATGAAGAGCAACAGCATCGACACATTTATGTCCAAATCATGCTATTCAAATACGTTGGCGTTCCACGTGGTCGTGCCTCGTAGCGGAGGAGGAAGTCCGTTAGAGCAAATAACACTCGCGCCACCGCTTCTGCAGTGGATTGCCTTATATTATCTATTTCAAAACTTACAAAAAATGGGATTGGCTGGAGTAGTGATGGCTCCAACGCCACTATTCTTCATTTTATATCGAAATGTGGCTATAGCTAAACTTTGTGGAAGGAGGAATAACCAAATATTGTTGTTTTTCGTTCAACCTTTGTCGTAAATAATGCGTTAGTATTTTTACATGATTGGTACTATCTTCACAAATTTTTATTTATTAACCCAAACAGTCTGTATAAAAAATTTGAACTTGTAAATTTATGAATAAATCTCATATAATTGCAAAGTGCGCCTTTCCGATTCTAACTTCAGCGTTAAAAAGGAGAAATAAAACAGCAGAAGCCTCCCTTCCGCTGCACTACCGCAGTAGCAAAGGCAGTGAGAAGTGGTGATAAATATGTATGTAGCTTGCAGAGTATAACTCCAATTTTGACTATTGATTCTCAGTGAAAGACTCAAAAATGAGAATGGCAGAACCAAGCACGTACTTGCGTTGTTAAGTTATCCACTACGACGCTTGCCTCTGTGGATGGTCGCTGGGAGAATTTCGGTTGAAAGTTTCGCAATGCATGGGCGGCGTGTTCTTTGGCAAATGCTGAGCTCGCCCATAGTGAATGGGTCACAGCAGTCATGATTGAAATAAACGGCAAGCATGGCCGGTATCACCATTTTCTGAGAGATTGATTTTATGAAGCTTGCCTCTTCGCCTTGTGTTCCCGCATCGCGAAGAAATAAAGCTTAGAAAGGTTTTATGGCACACGCGCCTACACTGTCGAAGCCTCTAATGCTTCTGTACTTTGTCGAAAGTTGTCTGGGGACTAACTACAGGGGTCAGTGGTAGAGACTACATAAATTATGGCCACCTGCATAACCCGCGGGTCCGCTCATAGAGCGCACCATTTACTACACTTTATCGCGCGCAGTTCCCCTAAACAAATTATGAAAGTGGAAAAACTTAAAAGTAGCGTCGAATACTTACTCGTATTCTTTACCTCATTTTATGACACATGCTCACCAAATTCCTTATTGATTAGTCTTTCAAGCAACTATTTTGTACATTCTCACTTGATGTGTTCATTTTTTTGTCAGTTTTTTTGTCAACAGCAATTTATTAGCAATTATGTGCTGCTACACTCTTAATCAGATATCGCTTAAGGTGCTAGACACAACTAGGAATTTTGCTATTTTTTTTCGTAGGCTTTCCTTGGTATAGCAAGTATATAAACAGGACCTGACTAAGAGTGTAAAATCTGAGTGCGTGGTGGTTGATTGCTGACAACTCAGCAAGCGTGGCAGCTGGGTATTTAAGGTACTCGGCTACTGACCTGAAGACCATGAGTTCGGTCCCGGCAGTGGCAGTCTCATCTCGAGGTAGACCCAACGCTGGATGTCCACGCACTGTACGGTATTGGTGCGCGTTAAATAATCCCCAACGCGTGGTCAAAATTATCCCGAGCCCTCCAACACGGCGTCTTTCGTAAATCCTAAATAGCTACAGAAACTCAACAAACCAAATGACGCTCACAGCTAGCTGAAAAAGGACACAAAGTTAAATATACCTTCCATGATCGCACGTAGCTGGTGCGACTGAATTTTGTGCTTACAGAGGGAGCGCTGAATACACAAACGTTGTGGAAACTGGCTCTAGTGCCGTACTTATAGCTGATGTACCGGTGGCAATATGTCATCGGCAGGTTTTTTGTGGAGTTTCCTTTTCCTTGTCTTTTTGTCACACTTCAAAGTATAACGAAAAAAATGTATTGTTTTGCGCGTGTATAACTTCTTTTATTTATTCTTGCTCTATATCAGCTACTTTAAAACAGTCACTTTTCCTGTGTTTTAAATGCTTGTGATCGTCTGTTTTCTTAACCATGATGTGGCCCAAACACTTTCGTTTGTGATTGTATACATAACTACCCAAAAAAAGCATTCAGAGCATTTTTATGAAATTACAACAAGTTTTTCGTCTGTAGTTTGTTAAACTCTATAAACACGCACACGCACGCACACACGCACGCACACACACACATATTTAGTTTTGCTACGTTTTTGAGCCCACCTCGTGTGCGTATTTTTTTCATATCACTTAAAATGCCTCATCTGAAGTAAGGGAAGAAGTAAGGGCTCATATTCTTTGTTAGACGCAATATTATTGCGAACTAACAGACAATGATGCGAATGAATGTTTAGGGGATGTTATTAGAAGTTATCGTGATGGGAATGTGAAGAAAAGTGGCCCAAAAAATAATTTTCCGCCGGTGGGTACCAAACTTGCGACTTTCGAATAACGCGTCCGATTCTGTACCACCAAACTGTGGCACTTTTCTTTCCTAACATTTGCATTAGAATTGCTTCTAATTGCGCTTTCATTTACAGACATCACTGTTTCTTAGTCCTCACTTGAAGTACCGAGCAGAGCTAAATGTTCAGCTTCCATTCATTATGTAGCGTCATCCACGTGGGTGCAGCTTCCTAGTCACGAATTACCTTATAGATTATGCTTACGAGCCTTTTTTTTCTTTTTACAGCTTGAAAGTAATTGCACTTAGCGCATTCGTAATGCTTACATTACGTGTAGTGGACAGCTCACAGATGTTGCATGGGGAGCTTTTAGGGCGGAGGAGTGCGTCAAACTTGACACACTTAGTTTTCTTCTTTGAAAAATGGTGAAATGAAAAATCATTACCAAACACACGTTTGACCCTGTTGATGTATTGGTCTCCAGGATATGCTAAAACCTACATCGAAGTTACAGTGTAGATTATTCCCAAAAACGATTGAACTTCGTTCACATGACGAAACGATAAATACTGAGCGCCCCTTATTTTCAAGCGGCACACTGGCTGTGGCTTAATTAATTTCGTAACTTTTCACTCAATTTGTCGCATACTGAAAGAAAAACTAAAAGTGTAAGCATATTCAAGCATCGGGTAAACTTATATTGATTAGTTTGATTTGTATTTGCGTCTTTTTGAGTCGACCGCACCCACTCAAGAAGACATGTATAACAGAGCATTCATACAAGGGTGATATTTAGTCTACTTGGTATGGTTCCCGTGAAAAGCAGAAGGCAAGTCGATATATTGATAACAAACAAACGTTGGTTGTTTGGCATCATGCTTATCCATGCGGTGTACGCTACCACAATAATTCAAGTTTTTACGCATAAAAAAGAACTGTTACCGAGGTACTGCATTCGCTATAAGTCAGACAACCATTTCCTTGTAGCGCTCGTACTCCATCTTCATAATACTTTATTGATAATTTGCTACTACTATGCGATTATATGCTTTTAATGGCTGGTGTCACGTAACGTTATCATCATGCATGGACTGTAGACATAAGTTCAGTTGTGGTGGAACAGATTCCCGAGTCCACGGCTTACAAAAACCATGCTGGCTGCTTGACATTTTAGTTTATAGTGCCGTTTCATGTAGTCATTCGCGTTCACCTCTTAGGGGGAAGCAGAGAGTTCTGTGTCTCAGTGGTAGTACGAATAAACTTTCCTGCTGCGAGTAACGAAAAGAAGACAAAACGCAATCGCATTGAAATGGGATGAACAGCTCTGCTTCACCATAAAAAATAAAAATAAGCGTAGTGTTTTCCTTTCAAAAAAATTGCAGGATACCTACATTGCAATATTTTTTGACTTCAAGATGTTTCTTTGGTAGCGCGACAGTTTATGCAATGCAACTCCTGGCCGCTTATAGTAAATGGAAGTTTGTTATTGATTGTTTAGAGACGAAGGCATAGAGAAAAAATGAAAAACCGCGGGTAATTATACAAGATAACGTCTAACCAATCTGCGTCTTTTAATTTATTTCTTTTTTTTCTTTCCTTCTTTCTTTCTTACGTTATGTTATACTCTCCTAGATCAGACGACTTTTAACTGCTTCCTCGGGAAGCTAGGAAGAAGCAAGGGGTGGTGGCACTTGCGTTGACCACAGAAAATTGATCGTGCTGTCTACTAATGTTCGCAGCCTCCTGTCCAAGAAAGATGAAATGAGTGCAGCAGTTAATGATTCAAACGCCGATATTATTGCGGTAACTGAAACGTGGCTTTGCGACAAAATACGAAACGAAGAGCTGCTGTGCTGTGATAAAAAATACAAAATATATCGCTGCGACAGACCTAATAGATGTGGCGGTGGTGTTCTTCTTGCGGTGAATGAGAGCATTGAAAACTACGCTGTTGCAATAGACTCGGTTTTAGAGGCAACATGGTGTTGCCTCAACGTGGCTTTTAGAAAAGTTGTCATTGGCGTATGTTACCGCCCACCTTCAGGAAGCGCAAACTTTTGCAATGACCTACATGATTGTCTGAGCCATGTGAAGGTTTTGTTTCCTCGCGCAGCTGTGATTCTACTAGGCGATTTCAATTTCCCTAACATTGTGTGGTCAAATTCTTATTCATATTCCTTGCCTAACTCAGCGGAAGCGGAGCATTTTATTCGCATCTGTTCAGATTTTGGTTTGACGCAGCTTGTTAATTTTCCTACGCGCGTTACCGATACTACGTCATCCATTCTTGATCTTATATTGACATCAGAACCAGATATTGTATCTTCAGTGTCCAATGTACCTGGTATCAGTGATCACGATATTATTCAAGCAAATATATTACTGCCATTCTCACGCATGCGTAAGCAGCTTAAAACTATACGGGATTACAGAAAGGCTGACTTTGACTCAATTAACAAGGATTTGGGCACATTCCTAGATGAGTTCTTACCCAACTACCCTGAAAGATCGGTGCAGAGCAACTGGGACTTATTTAAAGCTAAAGTTTCAGAGCTAACCGTTAAACATATCCCTATAAAACAAGTTCTTTCCAATACACGTGCTCCATGGTACAACAGATACATAAACCGCCTTTCAAACCGTAAGAAAAGGTTTTATCGTGCTGCTGTCAAATCCCCGTCTGATAAACGTTGGTCTACTTACAAATCTGCTGCCACAACCTATTTATCTGAAGTGAAACGAGCTAAGTCTTCCTTTTTTAGTCACACTCTACCGGTTATGCTGAAAAATAACCCCAGACAGTTTTGGAATTTCGTGCGTGGCAGCGAGCGCCGCGCTATAGCCTTGCTGACAGCTGAAGGGCATCCCGTGCCCGACGTAGAATGCGCATCTGTACTAAATGACACATTCATAAAAGCTTTCTCTCACCAGGCGACCATCAACAACCAAATCTCCTTGCCGTCACCCCATTACCTACCTATGGACGCTATCTTCGTTACCTCGGAAGGTATTCGTGCGGTCATTAAGAAACTTAAAAACTCATCATCATGTGGAGTTGATGGTATCAATACTAAATTCTTGAAGAACACTGTTGAATACTCCTCTATTATCCTGTCATGCATTTTTTCACAGTCCCTGCAGCATTCTAGCCTTCCGGAAGACTGGCTGGTCGGTAAGATAGTGCCAGTTCACAAATCAGGGCTAACACACAATCCATCAAACTTCCGTCCAATTTCACTGACATCTGTCCCGTGCAAAATACTTGAGCATATCATTTTCACCCACCTTGTTAACTTTCTCGAGTCTAACCAGTTTTTCACACCCTCGCAACACGGTTTCCGCAAGAATTTTTCTTGCGAAACGCAGCTCTTAGTCTTTACAAACGACCTGCATGTCCTACTCGATTCTGGATTCACCATTGACTGTATTTTTTTAGATTATTCTAAGGCATTCGATAAGGTCAGTCATCAGTTACTACTTCTTAAGATGAAACACTTAAACCTAGACCCTAACGTGTTTAACTGGATTCGAGCCTTTCTTTCCAACCGAACACAGTTTGTTTCTGCTAACAATATTGATTCCCCCGTCCAGCCGGTGCTCTCGGGTGTTCCCCAAGGCTCTGTGTTGGGACCCTTACTGTTCTTAATTTTCATGAACGACCTGCCAACTAATGTCTCATCAAAGGTATGCCTATTCGCAGATGACTGTGTAATTTATCGGAAAATAACTAACCAAAATGATGTTACCTCGCTCCAGACGGATTTAAATAACATATTTACCTGGTGTCAATTATGTAACATGGAACTAAACATTTCAAAATGCAAAGCAATGCGTGTGTGCCGCACCTCACTTGCGTATCCAGATTATCATCTCAACGATACCCACCTCGAGTCTGTTTCATTTTACAAATACCTAGGTGTTCATATTTCCAGTAACCTGTCATGGAACCACCATGTGGAGCACATCATCGCCAAGGCTAACCGTTCTCTCGGGTATTTTCGCGGGAACTTCTACATGGCGCCCTCATCCCTTAAGAAACTTCTTTACACTACTTATATTCGTCCATCACTTGAATACGCATCATCCGTCTGGGATCCTGGTGGCACTACACTTACACATGAATTAGAAGCAGTCCAGAATCGTTCAGTTCGCTTCATTTTAGCCAATTATAACCGCACGGCCAGTGTTACCTTAATGAAGTCCCAGCTCAACCTTCCTGAACTCGCCATTCGGCGTAAAATAGCCCGACTCAGTCTCCTTCATAAACTTTATCATAGCAAAAATCTTCGTGAACAGTTTATTAAACCCCCCTCATTCATATCACCCAGATTGGACCATCTACAAAAAGTTCATGTTCCCCGCTGCAGAACCGTAACCTATTCGCATGCCTTCATTCCAAGAACCACATCCGAATGGAATCTACTACCACAATCAGCTATGGCTATTACCGACACATCACGTTTTAGGGCCTTTTTGCAAAACATGTTTTGCGATGTTTGATTCTGCTTCGTGTTATATATGTCGTGCTTTCTTCTTTCTTTCTTTTTTTTTGTAGTGCTTTGGCTAATCATTGTTGTAGTTCTTCACTTCGGTTTCTTGACTATGTACTACCTGTAATATCGTTACCGCTACATTGATTTTTTTTTTTCGTTGTCAAGTATTCGTTGTCATGTATTCCCAAATCGTTGTCATGTATTCCCGCTGCTACATTTAAATCTTTGTTACTGTGTGTTTTTGCCAACCGCTTTGTATTTTCCCTTCTTTTCCTTTACGTTTTGCCGTTTGCTGTATTATTTTGTATTGCCACTCCCCTCTGTAATGCCTTCGGGCCCTGAGGGTACCATAAATAAATAAATAAATAAATAAATAAATAAATAAATAAATAAATAAATAAACTAATGAATACGTTTTTATTCAGTTTGATAGTTTTTACGATACACAGAACCTCTTTTATAGAAACTTCAGTTCATACGAGCTCAGGTCGCCCAACTGTGAGAAGACAGTTGTTAGAGAAACAAGGGTCTTTCAGTTCCTTCAGCCATATTAACATTTTATTGTTGCTTGCTCGCTTTTTACGAGTGCTGGGTCTAAAGCTTAAGGCGCTTCACTTCATCTGCAGGCGTCGGAGAGGGTATTCGATGCGTCACGGTCAATTTTTGTTTATGTTATACGTCTACTATATGATCAATTCTAAACAGCTGGTGGCGTGCTACGAAAACCTTTGCAAAAAAAAACATAGGAATGCTATATCAAAGGGGCTTTTTATTCCCCACGAAGAAAAAATAGACCATCTGAAAGCGAATAAATTAAATAGGTGCAGGAATGGCAACTTTGTTTTACGTGTTAAGCTTCGAGGCAGCACGTATACAGATTGATGGACGTTTGTCGTTTGTCGCCTCTCTTTAGTATTCACGAGGGCGTGTGTCCATAAGCGTACCTAATGTCTGCTTTTCTGCTTCCACTTCGGGCGATCACCTCGTGGTAAGGAAGAAGCTGACAACTCCACACTCCTGCATGTGATCAACGATGGTGCCGAGACAGGTGCACACGGAAGCATATTCTTGGTAGTGAGTGCACACCGACTTTGCGAAATGTTTCGAAGCCATTCAACGAGTGACAAGATTAGTCATCAGTCTCCGTCGCACAGCGCCAATAACATACCCGGTGGTGCTCCGGAGCTGACGATAGGGAGGAGCAGCAGCAGTTATTTTGTAGGACTATTGGCGCACACTGCGACTCACAATATTTTGAAGACGACTGCATTCTATGTCGCCCAAGCCGTTTTCGCCAACACTGAGGTGCGTCGAGCCCTTCATGTGGGGATAGCGGGTGCTACATTTATACTATTGAGCATATATACTCACAGAATGCCCAAACTTCTGTAGTTTGCACTGTCCGCTGCTAAGAAATTTGTAATTGCATATTTCTCAAACAGCCCTCGATGATTTCTCATTTCCTAGTGGCCTTGCGTAAACCACATATTATTTATGAATCCAGTGGTGAAATTCTTAACCACCACCGGACTAGAATTTTGACTGGCATGCTCATACTCTGCGCGGGATGTAAATGTGTCGGGCTTTTTTGTATTGTAATTGGTATTTTCGGAAATTTCACAATGCCCTCGAAAGAGAAAAACGAGGCCGTATGTCACCTGACGTGGCCCACTCTTTCTTTCACATATCTTCATTTTTTTACCGTATTCTCTTTTCCTTTCTCTCGTCTTCACGCATGTTGACATGGTGTCCTTTTTAGGAAGCAATTTTGTCACCTGCATATATTTCTCTAACGTGGCGTTTTCTATGCTTAAACATAACAACAACAACAACATCAACAACAACGACAACAACAAAACAAAAACAAAAACAACAACAACAACCTTGACGACGATGATGATTGCAATAACAAAAAAATAACAACTAGAGTCATGGCAATGGTGACGAAGACGAGAATTTCAGTACACACCAGTGTACAGGCCAGGCGACGCTCATCCACCTGTAGGTTGGTGGGTCAATATTAAATGACATTGCTACAGTAAAGCCAAAAGGCATTAAAACGGCACAGCAAACTGCACGTTCAAAGTACTATTTTATTGAACAAACCAGGTAAGTGAATATATTAGTATGAATAAGGCATTACGTTTCGCTCTGATGCATTAGCTTGATTTAAAGGAGGCTGGCCGAGTCGACGCATCGTAAATAAAACATTGTATGCTGCGCATTGCTTCAGATGCCAAATTGAGATTGCTTGGGCTAGTACGTATCATATATAATAACTGAGCAGTATCTTCCATTTATCATGTTGTTGACTGCTCGCTCAGAAGTAGTCAAACGACTGGATTGCTAATAGGAATATAATTCACGAAGAGTATCTCAGCAACCTATGATTTGCATGTGGCATACATCTCTTCAGCAATGATGGCGACGAATAGCAAAAGATAATTAAAGACATAAACTGAGGAAGCAGAGGAAATATGAATATGCTAAAGGTAATAATGCTCAATGGCCTGGCGTGAGAAAAAAGAGTTTGCGATCCAAACCTTGGAGTCTTTACAAGAGTACGTACGCAGATATATATACCTAGGAGTGCACATTGTAGGCTTTTCCCGAATCATGACTGCTAATCTGGCGCATTCCTTAAACCAAAAAGCGTAGAGCCAGTGTATATGGCCAGTTTCAATATATGGGGCTGAAACTGGGATGCTAACGAAGAGGAAAAGTTTGGCAATACGTAGCGTGAAATGGAACTTTGAATGATAGGTGTAACATCAGAAGACAGCAGAATGGGTCAGGGGTAGCTGATATTGAGAAAGAAAAATAGACTTGGGCCGGCCACGTAATACGTAGGACAGACAACAGATGGTCGGTTAGAGCAACGGAACGGATGCCAATGTGGGGTAAACGCAGCCAAGGACGATAGCGAGTAAGATAGGACAGCAACATTAATAACTTCACTGCTGTGAAATAGAATAAATTTGCGAAACATAGAGCTAATAGGAAATCATTGGGAGGTTTTCGTCCAGGCGTATAGTAGGCTGGCAACGATGATGATCTTGGATTATAGACGTCGGCTGATGATTGCTATTGCTTGACTTGATGCTGAACTATACCATAAAAGATCTCACGTACAGATCTCACGTACAGTGAGATCTCACGTACAGTGAGAATCGATTATATGCGCGAAACACGAATGAGGAAGGTTGGATTGTTGCATTAAAATCAGCACAACGTTACCAGGTGGTCGTAAATTGTGCCGTACATGACTTCCATGTCATGATTATCATGTTCGCGCCTGACATTTGTGCTCGTCATTTTTTCACGCCACGTAATACAGAATTTGGTATAAGTGAAGCTATAGCAAAACGCCCGTGAGCGTTCTAGGAGCGTAGCGTGTAGTCATGTTTTACGTGGCACATATGTCATGATTATTATGTTTGAACGCGTCATTTACCATCGGAGTCTGTTCACTTCACGTGATACCGAATTTGGTATATGTAAAGCTAGTGAAACAGCCGCGAGCGCATCATGAGCGTGATATGTAGTCATGTTCTTACATGACACGCCTGTCTTGTTACCATGTTTGCACCAGTCACATACCTTGGTCATTCATTCACGTCACGTAATACAAAATTCGGTTTACTTGAAGCCAGCGAAACGACCGCAAGTGCATCATGAGCGTGCAATGTAGCCATGTTCCTAAAGTACACGCATATCAGGATTATCTTTTTGTGCCAGTCGTATACCTCCGTCATCCATTCACGTCACGCAACACCGAATTTGGTATCTGTGTAGCTATCAAAACGACCACTAGTGCAATATGAGCGTGGTATGTAGTCACGTTCTTACATGACATGCATATCATGCTTATCATGTTTAGACATGTCATTTACTTTCGTCGTCCGTTCGCGTCACGTAATACCAAATTCGGTATATGTGAAGAAACGGCCGCTAGCGCATCTTGAGCATGACATGTTTTCATGTTCATACATGACACGCATATCATAGTTATCATGCTTGTACCAGCCATACTTCCGTCATTCATTCACGTCACGTAGCACCAATTGTGACATATGCGAAGCTGGCGAAGTGACCGCGAGCGCAATATGAGCGTGGTATGTAGGCATGTTCCTACATGACATATCTATCATGATTTTCATGTGAAGGCCTGTCACTTATATTCGCCATGCAGTCATCTCATACCATACCAGTTTTGCGATTTGTCATGTGAACGAAACCACCACAGGAGCAGCAAGACCATTACATGTAAATCATGATATTCATGTCATACTTTTCATGAGTTTCATGTTACAACTACTCGGTTGTGCTCGTCATACAGTGATATTATGCCCTACGAGTTTTGGTATAGATCTCATTATCCAAACGGCCAGGAGAGCTACCAATCGTAGGTGGAGAGATAGATAGATAGATAGATAGATAGATAGATAGATAGATAGATAGATAGATAGATAGATAGATAGATAGATAGATAGATAGATACGGTCAAACTCGTGGGAGTTCGCTAAAAAATGCTTCGCATTTAAAAACTGTGCTTATTCTGGGTTTTAAAGAGCGTAAGAAAGAGCGTGAAACCAAACATTATACTCTGCAAGCGTTAGTCGCTGGTTTGAACATTTTGAATCGCAAGTCGAGGACACTTTTGTTATATCCGCATGCAGCTTTGAAGCGTACCACCGGATTAATGGAGCCAGTGTCGCCGTAATCGAATACACGTATTCTGCGTGGCAATTAAACATTTTACCCCAGAGCCACGTGCAAATGCCTGAAATTGATTTGAAAAAAGAACCTACACCAAGGGTGTATATGCGAACCGTGATGCGGCCTGGTCAGCACATGTATGTCTTAATCCCATATTTTTTCTTGATTTTCTTGAAGAAAGTATGTTCATATCTATACACAAGACATGACCGACTTCAAACATTTGTTGTTTCGTAAGGTACCTGATTCGGTGTCCTGTGCTTCTACGTCAGTGACCGCATTGTCTACTTTGCAGAATTCGCGTGCAGATTTCCGCCATTCTGGAGATCGATACCAATGTGGTTCTCAAATCTTGATGTCAAATCCTCTTTATTATTGGTCCCTATATGAAATATGGAAGAGGCCACCGTTAAAACGACGTCAGCTATGCAGAGCCGGAGAAACGCTTAAAGGCGAATACAACCTTGCCCCATCTTTGAAGAGTAAATATAAACACAAAAATGCTCCCAGGATGCGCTCCATTGGTCCACTTAATGCCAAAAATATCTACTAGCTCATTGCAACTCATTTTTCTCACTTGAGTGCAGCCAGGCTGCCGCCTTCTTGTCTTTCAAGGCGTAAGATCTGCCGAACATTCCTTAATAGCAAACGAATTCGAGTGCCGCACGTATTGAATGAACAGTACGGGAACTTCGGCATTCGTTCAATCGCTACTTGCACACTACTACGTAGTGGGCTGTCTAGACGGCATCTTAACCTGGACATCTCAGAACTAATACGCTAAAATGAACTCTTTCTTGCATTCCTTCAAATCATGGCTGGCCGTCTTGCCACAGTTGTGCACGAGTGTAAAAGTGTGAACGGACCATGTTTCGTATGCGGCTCCGCGTAACATTCAAAGCAAAAACTCGTACAATATATGCTAGAGCTGCAAAGCTGGATTGAAATTGCCAGCCCTTTTACGGAATGTGTTGCTCGGCGAGTTGTGCATTGCCTAAAACTAAAAGCATAGAGCGCAAAATAAAATTGCCCGCAGCTTCCCTCGGGGAACACTGAGGAGGATGCGGAGCATATAATTGGTTAACGGGGTGTTAAAGTGCGACTTACCTGGGTCGATGGCTAAATTGGTTAACGTGGTTGTGAAATGGGGTGTTAAATTGCGACTTACTTGGGTCGAAGGCTAAATTGGTTAACGTGGTTGTAGGAGGGGGTGTTAAATGAGTGAACACGTACACACGTATGCGAAAGGACGGCGCTGGTCGAAGGGACGTCGATCATTGTGTTTGTGGATTCGTTGGAATTCATTTCACCGCGACCTTGGACGTCGACGCGCCATACAAACCAACCGACGAGCGGCAACTGAGCGAGCGAGCGCCGACCTTGAGTATATATACAGCGCGACAGCGCATGCACTGTCAGCTGTCGAATGTTCTCGAAGGAGAAGCGCGCGCGGCACAGATGGTGGGCGACGGCGCGACGGCGCATGCGCGCGCGTCAGCTGTCGAATGTTCGAGAAGCGGTGCGGACGGCGCGGATGGCGCGGACGGCGCACTACAAGGCGCGAGTATAAGATGCTTCCGCGTCTAAAAGACGAGACGTGGACCGGAATGAACTCCAGTTACTTGTCTCCTGTGCCTCGTCTTTTCCGCTCTGCTTTTACCTTTTACGGAACGTCGTCATATCCGACATGTCACCTGTGTTCTGTGACCTTCAAGCTTTGTGTATGATGGTGCTGCCTCTCACCGCCAAAAATAAAGGTTCAACTCATGCTAGTGTCGCAACGTGCATGTGAAAGTAGGACGCGCTAATGTGCGGCCCTAGCACACAGCTATGAGCTCGGTAATTGATTCGTGGTTCGGTAATCCACGTGTCAACTTACAGCTGGAGAGGCGGTACGCACGTTTCGAAAGCCACAGCATGCAATACTGCAGGGGATGAAGCCTACGTTGCGAGCATCGCAAGTAGGACGTTGCCCTAGCTTGAGGTGGCTGCTGTTGTAGTAAACAAGTTCTAAGGTGGTGAAGTAGATGAAACCTGCTGACATTTATTTTACGTCATTAATGGAACATGACAGCGTTCAACACGCCAAGGAGGAAGGTGGCTTGAGAAATTACTGAAAAGTAGCTTAAAGGAAGTCGAACTAGGCGAGGCTAGGAAAGCTTGGAAGGCTCGTGAAGCAGGGACAGTAGACATGAAGGGAAATGCGTGATAAGATTTCTATTATAGTACCAAATAACATAGCAGCGAAAATTGTCAATTTTGCATGCTGAATAAATAATGTCATTAGAGTGAATAAGCGACAATAGTTGTAGAAGACTGTACAAGAGTATGCTTTCACGTTGATTCACGATAACGAAGAATTAAAGCAGTTCTTTGGGAACATTGGTTTCGGCATGAATAAAGGGGGAAATTTCAGTAAGCTGGAACCATAGAAAAGTTATTGTCGACAGTGGAAACAAGCAGGCTCAACATTGGAAACATTTTCGATATATCGTTGGCTATAGGAAAAGCAAAAGTGGTATCTCGTTTTTTTTTTCGTGGAAGGGAATCTAGAGTATCCTTTCCGGAAGCAAGGTTGTAAGAAGTGGTCCTGGAGAAATGAAATTTGCGGAAACAAGGCATAAAGTAGATTTCCTCTCGAACTGCGTGCAGTATAAAGCTATTCGGTAGATTAACCAACAACATTTATAGACGGGTATAGAGCCGAGACTGCTTTCAGCTAAATACAAAAACGTACAGATGATGAAATAGGCAAACCTAATAACAGTGGGAATAAAAACACCTGGTCCTGTGGATAGTGCGAATCAATTTTATGCGGAACAGTAAGCGAGGGTATGTCTATAAAGCATTTTCTTTCTTTTAACCAAGTGTTACAAGATAGATCGACAACTTTGCGTACTTTCTGTAGGTGCGCGCATATTGTGAGATTACAGGCACGTCGACTACACTGGCGCCTAAAGGGTAGCTGATGTAACGTTGGTGCTCACGCTCAAGCACAGACGTCAGTCGAATCGGGGTGCTTGCTACGGTGCGGTTATATGAATATCATAAGTAGCAATAGTAGGCGTATTCGGCCTGGTTCTATCAACTCTTTACCATAGCTGGCAGATTGTAAAGTCATATGAGTACGTTTGTGATGTTTATTACATTGATATAAAAGCGAATAGCCAACACCGCAACCAGAAACGACATACCGACCTGGTGTCATGGCATGGCGTCATGACATCAATGAGGTTGTCTCAATGCGATTTCAAGCACTGGCATAGCTTTATGGTAGGACACCTGACTGAATGCGTGGGCTAGAACAGCAATTTTTATTCTTTGCGGGCAGTGCCATTTTACGTTCATCGACAATGCCACCGACGCTCGCACCGTATTTTCGTGTCATTTTTTCTTAACGCTATCACGTCGAGATTTCTGAAGTGTATTCTCGTCGTTCCCGAGTTGATATAGACAGCTAATGGCTCCACATACATGCATTTCTTGGGCATTGGCATGCGGGTATGTGCCACGCGTTAATACAGGAAAGGGTACATGACGTATGCAATAGGAATATTGAGGTAATCATATAACCTGTTAATCCTGTTCACCATACACTCATGTCGTCCTGTGCCAATTTTGGTATGTAGGGAGATGACCACGTGAGCATGCAGACGTAGGTGATTAGATAACGATTGAAAAAACAGAGTGTTTTTGATGCTCTAAAATGGTCCACATTTAAAAGCACGACACGTAGGCTTGAGTTCGCAAATATATATGATGCCGTATAACCGGAGTTAGACATCATATGAAAATTAATGAGTGGTATCCCAGTTTTAAAAACTGTAGAAGGGTTGATAGGCGGGTTGATAGGAAGGAAGTTGGTATATATTCATAATGAAATATTAGGAGCGCAAACTAACGGGCACTAACGGGACGACACTTGATCACGGTAGAACCTTCTTCCATGTATTTCCCTTTCTATTCTTGTCTTTATGGTATATATTCTCTTCCTTGAATAAACCCAGATTTAGTCTGCACTCGTTTGTCTCCTCTCTTGTGTCGCGGTAATTTGCGCACCCAATATTTTATTATGTATAAAAACTCATTTAAAGGTCACCGATAAAGCAGGAGGTAAAACATTAAAAAAACAGGCAGGTTTTCTTAAGCGACAAAGGACTTTATAACAGACCGCGCATAAAGGTACAACAATAGGTAGAAGTCAGGTGTACTTGGTAGAACTGTAAAAAAGTAGTAAAAAAACTAGTGGCGTTTTAGGTTTTGATATTTGAAAGACTGGAGAAGTTGTAAGGATTGAGGAAAGCAGGAATCCATCCCATTGAAGACTTCGTCTTTGCGCCAAGATGTGTTATTGCAAATAGCCTGTGTAGAGTTATCGATGTTCTACTTAATAGGAGTGATGTCTTAAGAAAAAACGGAGTGATTATGCATTGAAATGTAGGGTAAATTCACTTAACGCCAATTATACGCAGTCGGAGAAAATGTTCAGAAGAGTTCCTGTACATTGAAAGATCAGTTGCTGAACTGTACGATAGTCGTCGTAATGAAAATACGAGAACTTAGCTTCAAGTAATTTTATTAAAAGAAAAGAAAAGAAAAAAAAACATTCTGAACATTTTACACTAGAATCCCTTACGCTAGAATGATACTTAAGAGAAAAAGTTCACGCAGACGCTGTACAAGTTACTAGGCAACGCGGTAAGTGATTGGATAGACGTCAGACTGTTCAGTTTCGCAGTCATATAGCGCCACCCGTATGAGCAGTATTGAGTAGCACAAAGTCCTACTGTCTTCCACAGTTTGCTGTGCAAGCAGGTGCAACTACCGAGGGTGAAACAAAGATTCAGCTAAATGTTGGGTATTTTTGCGCACTGAGTACTTGGAAAAAGAGCTACAAATTTTTCTCCCCTTGATGGACGCACCCCTGTACCGCCGCCATGAAATGCTTGCTAGATCACTCGCCAGAACAACTGTCAAAACAAGAACAGATACAACCGCTCCGCACGCTGCGAAGAAATGCGGCAATCGATTACTCTTGTTTTGTGAATTGCAATGGACGTGAAGGACTGATGAATAAAGTTCAGTTTTACCGATTTCCTTAACTCTCCTACAAAGCAGAACGGTGCGAGCGCTGGATACGGGCCGTTGTGACTGTGTTGGGTAAGTGAATCACCCGCGTTCTCTACAGCCGGTCGCGTGAGAGCATGTGATGATGTGGGCCCCCTGTTTTCACGCGCACACACGCGCGTAATGTGTGATGGGTAGCTACTTGGCGTCATCACGGCGGTGACGATTTTGGGTTTTTCGATGTGCTCTTGAACCTATACCTGTCTTACATTCTCCGTATATTCAATAACTTGTGGTTACAGGGCAGAGTAGTCCGTAGGAATCAGTTCTGGTTGAGCTTGCTTTCTGTTTTCATTTAATTTTCTGCATTAGTTTTTTACCAGTAGATTAAGCTTGTATAGAGGCGTTTGCTGGTTAGCTGGGTACGTGTGTGTGTGTTGAAGTTTTTTATGAGAAAATTTTCACCTATTGCATATTTGTATTGTCGCTTTTTCAACAAAACCGTGCTCTCAGTGCACTTGTACATCAATACTACCGGCCGTTTGTTTTTTAAAACTCACTTTTGAAACTTTTAAACTTTTTAGTCAATATATTTATTACACTAATACGATGGAAGGAAAAAAATGCATAGAACACAGAAGAAGGGCCCAAAGTAAAAACTGCCAGGAGGACCTCCTGTTAGAACAAGTACAAATAACGTAAAACAAGAAATGACCACTATGAAACCGTAAGGAACTATTTCAATATAACAAACTAGCACATAAGTAAATACTTACTTGAACACGGATTGCGTTGTTTTGAATTAGTTCCCTGCCTGTGTCCTTGCATTTTGAGGTGCTGTAACGTAAAAACAAAAACTTAGTGCACGTGCATTCAAGTTGATGGTGAAGAACCCTAATAAGTCAAACTCAATCTGTTGACCCCCAATATATTTATTCTTAGTACCTATGCACAATATCTTCCGCACGTTAAATCTCACAACTTAATGAGGTATTTTCTTCGACGTTTTACATGCTAAGCAGCTCTTTGACTAGCTTCTGTAACGCTGTTTCTCCGTGCGTCCGTACAAACGCACCGCAACGTGATCCCTTCGCCACAGGTGTTGGAGTGGTGACAAGTAGGTCACGCCGCTGCTGCGCGTTGTTGTCACGGTCACGCTCTCCTCGCAGTGCGCGCTGACGTCACTCTGTCCGTCGCCTGCCACGCGCTCGCCACAGCGCCCCCTGCTGCCACCTCGTGCGTTCACCCGATGGCTGCCGCTACCACCACTCACTCCACTTCCTCGACCACCGCTCGCGAATCTTTCAGCACTCACCGCAGCACTTGCGTTAGCGCCGTTCAACCCGTGACACCAGCCGTGCCAAACGCTGCTGCTTCGCATCCCATCAGTGTTACCTTTGAGAAGATGGCATGAATTTTTTGTAACGCAGGCAAGCCTTTTCGCGCATTTCACATCATTGCCTCTTGCGATCACGATGACTGCAACATAGCATAAACAAGTACAGTTAACTGCCCGCGGTGGTATGTCTCTCCTATTTGGCTTTCGAATGTGAAGGCCGAGCTGCACGACGATGGGCTGGGGGAGGGGGGGTGAGTTGGAATCCCCAAGGAATGACCAGCATCATGAAAGACATGCTGACACGACAAGAGATCTAATGCGGGAAAGAGACGCGCCTAGAAAGATGCATGGATCGCACGACGGCGCTGGTCATTCATTGGAGCTCAGACACATCCGACGAGTACGTGCTTGGTGGCACGCATTTCTTTACCATTATCCTCAGGAGCGTGCACGACGTGAACTCGGTCGAGTATGGGCTTGACTAGACGTGGCAAACATGCTAAAACAGTGTGGCTCCAAGGTTAATGGCAATGTATATTCTGCAACATGTGACTGTTGCTTCAGCATGGAGCACGCGAAGCCGCTTCTCTCATTTTCGAGTCCTTCAAAGAATGCCCGCACATAACTAGCTTGTGAATGGCTGTGCATTAAGCGTGAATTGAAATTTGGGGTGATGCGATTTCGTCGTGCATTTCGTGCAGATCAGTGAATGTGGATATGTGATTTAGATCCGTGACACTGCATCAAACATGCGAATGACCAGATAGAGGATAATATTGGTTTTGCGAGTATAAACTACATCACCAAGCATAATACGGAAACTGGCTACTTTACGATAGGCCAATAAATATAATTAGGTGTGGCCATTCAGAGAAGCGATATTCGGGACGAGAATGCCGCTATTTGTTAAACGGCATTCTTTCCTTCACAAACTTCTGCCAACCGCGAATTGCAGACTGTGCTGAACTGCGGCAGCGAAGAAACCATCAAACATATTTTGTGTCACTGTCGTCAGTACCGCACTCATGCAGACACAGTCCCTGTCAGCGTTGTTTGCATGACAACAGGTTTGAGGGCGATCCATCTGGGAATGCTGGAACGCTCGAGCGTATCACAAGAATGCGACGAAGACGCTGCTGAAGTTTCTTCAAGTGACTCACCTTATCGAAATATCGTGCCATTCGTATACGTACGTGCCTGCGTGCGTTTTTGTGTGCATGTGTGTGTGTGTGTGTGTGCGTGCGTGTTTCAACCTATATCTTTTCATCTCTCGTTCTTTTTTCTCTTATGTCTTCCCAAATGCATAGTAGTAAACAGGATATATGTTACAGTTTTCATCCCTGCCTTTTTTTATCTCTTTTACCCTCCCTATCTCAACACAAACCTGCTGCCTAAATGAACGACGAATATCCCAATAGACATCTGTTTTCTGTCTCAATGGTCCACCAATGTGTTCAAATTTTACTCTTTTCAAAGAGTCATATTCACCTTCACGTTTAGCGCCTGATAGCATCGGCTGGGTCTATGGCCGTATAGTTAGCGTTGAGTGTTCGAGGCGAAAACGCAATGAACTTACTTATGTAGACGGAAAGCTTTGATAACTTTGAGGTAGTGATTTCTCTTTTAAAACATGCTATGTTATTCATTAATAATAGATTGAAATGTAGGAAAATGAACCTCGATGAAAAAAAAAACCGATGACTGATTGATTGCGTGTTTTGTACGATAGATGTGCCTTGTAATGTTCGCTACATCAAGTGCGGTCAACATTATATTAGAAAAAGTTATCGAAATTTCTGTAAAACGACGCTTCGTGGATGAGATGCACTATGAACGATTGCTTAGCGCTTTATATTATTTCGTTTGCACACCTCGTACTCCCACAACTGTTTCCTCACACGTTATCAATGCTTTTCTGGTCACAGTTATGCATTTTCCCTTGTACTTCGAGAGAAAGGACGAAAATGAACCACCACCGAAGAGTCATAAGAATAACAATGCAAGCATGAATTTGTTTCACCATATGACACACGGGAAGGAAAATATATTCAACGAAAAATTGCGAAGAAGCGTCAAGAAATCTTTTAATTTCGCTCATAAAACAAATTACAGGGCGGGCATGTGCATGTAATACCATCAGAGCACAACAAATTTAGTAGTCGTGGTCTTTTATGCAAATTGCACGATATGTGTGGTCTGCCACACGCAGTGCTTCACCTTGAAATAATTCTGAGATTCCACGTACAAAGAGAATGGATGTTATGCATGCAGATGACGGATGTTTATTTTTTTATTGAGTGAAACGTCACTAAATGAACCCAATACATGTACAAATGTACGCAAAGACATATTATGAACCGTAGCATGTGTTTTATAAAACCACGTGTTTAGTTGCGTAACGAGGCGAACAGCAACATTCGTTGTATACCAACATCAGAAGTGGTTTGCGAACATGCAGCGCTTGTGCTTGCGAAGTTGGTAGCCCTTGGTATAGGGTTACGTAGACAAACTTCAGTGGATGGCGCTTAAGTAGTATGCAAATGACGTTAGCCTGACGTGACGCCTGTATCAAAAGAGTACACATGTAACGTTCATAAAATTATACAGCCACCACTGAAACCACAAATGACATTTCACCAACATTACGCCTGCAAATATGGTCTTTTTCGACAGTAATTTCAAGACCATAGCATCACTGTGTGATAAAATATTTGAGTGCTACGAAGATTGCTTGAGTTCCATTCCTGCTGGGACCCTGATATTTATATTTTCCATTCGTAGGGTCGACGCGGCTGATGTAAGTTTTCCTGAACAGTGCCGCGTTTAGGAGGAGGAGGAGGAAGGGAAGAAATGAAAGGCAGGGAGGTCAACCATACGCACGCCCGGTTTGCTACCCTGCACTGGGGCAAGTTGGATGCTCTCTTGCGATCATAATTGCCCCGTAGGTTGAGGTTCATCGCGGCAATCCTAAGCACACGTGTAGTGCTTGCTTGTCCTCGCAGACTTTCGAGGGTACGGATGTTTGTCTTGCACGTACTTCCAGTAACGGCAAGCTGTAGCGCAAAAATCCCAGAAACAGTGCTCTGTATAGCTGCATCATTGACCTTATCAATGTGCCCCATGATTTTCCGCAGAGGAACCACATTATATGGATGATGGAAGTTAACCTTCTCTTCAAGTAATTGCAGTGGGCACTCCACGAAAGGTCCCTGTCAATAATCACACCCAGGAAGCGATTGTTCTTCTGGTATGGAATATTTTGTCCATTGATGGTTACGGGGTATTGTGTCATGGCTCTGTGAGTAAACGCAATCAATGCACATTTCTCCGTTGAGACGGAAAGACCTTGCTTGCGGAGATATTAGCATGTCAGGGTGGCAGCCTGCTGGACTCTTGTACGTACTTGTAGAGGAGTTACAGCCGAAGTCCATAGGCAAATATCGTCAGCATATATGAATATGAGGATAGTACTGGGCAAAGTTTTACGAAGACCTACCATCACAAGGTTAAATAAAGTGAGGCTTAATACAGCGCCCTGAAGGACGCCACGTGAGGTATAGTAATTGGTGGTAGGTCCATCTGAGGTTTGTACTAAAAAAGACCTTCTCGTCAAATAATCCTGCATCCATTGGAACATCCGACCACCGATTCCTATAGCTTCAAACGAGTCTAGGATGGCTTTATGTGTTACGTTATCACAAGCTCTTTGATGTCGAGGAAGAGTGCCAGTGGTATGCGCTTGAGGCTCTTCTGTTGCTGGATAAATATTGTGAGTGTCATCACGTTGTCAAGAGATGACATACCTTGCCGAAAACCCGTCATGCATTTTTGGTATACGTTGTAGCACTCGAGGTACCATTCTAGGCATGTAAGTATCATCCTTTCCATGACTTTTCCTACGCAACTTGCAAGGGCAATAGGGCGAAATGATGTCAAATCAAATGGTGACTTTCCTGGTTTGAGCAGTGGCACAAGTAGACTTATCTTCCAATCCTGGGGAACAAAGCCCGCCTGTCATGAGTGGTTGTAATAGCATAACAACTGTCTCCTGGCCTCCTGTTGAAGGTTGGCGAGAGTGGCGTAGGTGATGCCATCGGGTCCTGGTGAAGATGATCGTCGGGAAGCCGCCAAAGATGCGTCAAGTTCTTCTATAGTGAAAAGATTGTCTATTTCGGAGATACGGGATTCAGAGATAACACTCTTAACTCTTCCAGCGGACAAGGCGGACACACCAGCGATTCGCGTACAAATCTCATTTGCGACTTCAAGTTGGGTGCGGCCTAAATGTAGGGCTAAAGCCATGAAAGATGTCTTTGTTTGGGAGTCAAGCGCAGGCCAGGAGTAGGGCTCCAGATGCGTGACAACGGCTTTCGGGGATCCAATGATTCGCAGAATGATTTCGAGCGTTCCTGTTCAAGTTTGTCTAAACGTCATTGGACTTTTTTCTGTATGCATCGTGCCAGCCTCAAGTCGCAGATTGATTTCGTCCGTCTGTATCTTCTTTCCGCCCTTCGCCGAAGCGCACACAGTTTTTCCAGGTCAACGTCGAAATCTGAACGCTTGCCGGTGAACGGGAGGAGACAGGAAGCTTCCCTCATTGCCTCTTTGATGACATCCTCCAAGTTCTGGTCAGGGTCTTCACGGCATGTATTTTCCATGAGTTGCTGAAATTTGGACAAATCAATTCTTCGTATTGTGGTCCTAGGAGAGGAGTAAGTAAGACCCCTTATTCGCAAATAAGTTGGATTGTGGTCACTCCCATGCGTTTCGATGTCTGAAAACCAGTGCACTTGTGACTGGAATTTTCTTGATATCAGAGTCAAATCGAGGCAACACTGCAAATCATTTCACACCCTTAAGGGTGGATTTTTCAATAAATCACCCATTTTACACCTATTATTTCTGCCAAACTTATCCGCACGGGTGTAATTTCTGCAATTCTACCTTTTGTGCACCCCTTTGTCATTTTTAGGTGTACTATAGGTATGTTTGCAAATTACACCCAAACGTGTTTCCTTGAATGTTACACCTATCATATATGCATATAGTTTAGAGCATCATTGCATATCACATCTCAACGGATGCAATCAAACCGCATGCCAAAGTTCTGGTGAAAATATCGATGTTTTGGCCTTTGTTTTCAATTCCCGTATCATTCACCAAAATATATCGTGCTATGTATTATATCGATTATACCACCGCCTATTTACAATATTCAGAACATTTCTCACATGTTCAACGACTTAATTCATGGGTTACGTTTTTGGGATTCTTACTAAAAATATTTTGCTGCCGCTCACGTCCATTCTTCCCTACTTCTCACAGAGACATCGGTAAAAGAGATTAGGTTGCGCTTAAACATAACATGAAACGATTACACATGGTTTTCGACAGGCTATCGTGCGCGCTTTTTCATTTGAAATCACACTAAGTTTTTCGTACCAGAGCTCCAGGTTTATTAAAAACGATACTCTTTCTTGGGGACCTTCGACGCAAAAATTTTGGTCTGTCTGTCTGTCCGCCTGCACATTTGTCTGTTTGTCCACTCTATACGGCATCTGGTACTTGAAACGGCCGACCCCATCTGCAGCGCCCACCAATGTTGCTTAAGATTGAGCGTTCATGCTTGTGCAATCGTCAATTAAAAAGCAATTATTGCGCATGTCTGTGGCACCATAACAACGCGTATATATTCTGCATGTGCATATTTTACTAGAAAAAGCATACATAACTAATTTTAAGGACCGTAGCGCTTATCACGCTGCGCTGACCATGCAATTATTGCACGGAACGGGGAGTGTTTCCAACGCTTTTCTAAGACGATACGGTGGTGGCATGCACCTACCGTCGCCTTGCGTTCTACACCTTATCACCTCTGAGATGGGCGCGCACACCCGTCTCAGAGTTATGCGCTTTGTTTTTTTTTTTCAGAAAACTGCCAGATGACGCTCATGTCTCATGTGTGACGTGACTTGATGCGCTCGTTAGCCTCCGCTGCACGCTCGAGGCACTCAAACGCAGTGCCTCCAGAATACCACTCACCGATTTTCTTGCGCAGAACACCAAATAAAGGTCCTGTTCACTCTCTCCACGAGCAAGACTATCGTCTTTCGACGACATTTGCAGAAACATGCAGATACGGGGCTATTGTTTAATGGGGGTCCAGATATTTCCTCACGCTGAAGTATTTCGCATCAATACACAAGTCCCTGATTTATTCAGTGAGTTATATTTAGATCCATGAACATGGATGAGTTCGAATTGAATGTTTGCAGCATTCGCATCGCCGTGGAACTAGGCATGTATAAAAATAACAGGTTAAGCTTACTCTAATGCAGCTGTTGTGCACGCATGCCGCGCCGCAGGACAAGCTTAGCGCACATCCTCTAAGCACGCGTTAACTCGTACAATGGTAAGACCACTCTGTAGGCACTTACTGTTCTTTTTTATATCCTTGATATCAACGCTTGCGCGTCACTTAATATACACGTGAACGATCGTGGACAACACAAGCGCAACGTACCCGTGCCACAAGAATGGAGAATAGTTGACTAGTTGCAGCATTGTAATTGATAGCTGTTACTGTGGCGTTACAGTGCACTGATAATCGCACATTGCTATGCGCACACACAATTTAAGACTTAAAATAAAAGCAAGCGTCATTCATACTTTGTCGGTAAAAAAAGCCTAGTCCCCAGGTCCTTGCTGAATGACAGAGTGTTATTTAAAAGAAGCTAATAGCACAGCGGGGGTGTTGCTAGGATTTATGCATGCAGGGGGATAGAAAGAGAAAAAAAAGGGGGCCTGACCCATTTGCATGTACATTTTTGCCTGTGGTTGCATACTTCAGAAACCAAATCGAGAGCTTTCATTTTTTTTGTGCGAAATGGGCCGAATCCTGACCCGAAAGTAGCACCAATGACACTCAATTGGCTCATACTTACGTTCACCTTTCCTCTAAAACAGTAAAATTAAAACATTCTTTATACTTATCACTGTTCTAGAAAAAAGTTGATAGCATGTATATGCCAAGGCAGCTTTTTTTGGTTCTAAATTTGCCCCATTTCGAATAAAAAAGCTCCTCAAACGAACAAAAGAAAGGGGTGGAGTTGTGTCAAATAAAGAACAACCTCCCCGCCTCCCTTCCCTACCTTTTCATTTATATATATGTTGCACAAATAACAAATTTTGACTCCGAAATGTCAAAACAACGCCACAATCACGCCTTCCTCGGGAAAAGAAAAATGAGCATTACGAAGGCTACGCACTTGCCACCTGAACACGTCAGTGGCAAAAAAAAAGCGACTTCGAAGCTCTGCAAGCAAATAAATATGTTGTCAAGCGTAAAAATTACACTATATCTTGAAGGCTTGACATACCTTGGAAATTATAATATAGAACGGTGCTGCTATGAATTTCGGTTTCGGTTTTGAGGTCTCGGGGCAACTGCGCATCGCCATCGTCAACAGGCAAACTTTGAATTGGGTGGTAACATGTCGTATGCGTGTTTGCTGCAGGCTGACGGTGGTTTATTATTTTACTATTCACTTGCTTTGTCCAGGATGTGTACTTATACGGCTTGCACGAATCAACTCGCGCTTACAGTAGGTACAGTATGAGTTACTGCAATCTGTGGCGCGTCGGCAAGTACAAAACAACTTCGGTGCGGTGGAGTGTGTCTCCTCTGTCAACGGCTTTCGTTGAAGCTTGTGCACGCCGCAAGCAAAGTGTTTCCGATCAAGCAATCAACGGAGTGTACGCTGAGAGCTACATGGAGAACGCTTTTGGATTTCGTGCTATTGCTGAAAAGGTAAGCTTTCGTGCATGCGAACAACGAAGTGCAAAAGTGCGTGCCTGCCTGCCTGCCAACTTCCGATTCGCCCGCGATACTCGTCATTGCAGGAAGCGACCGTCTCTTGGCGGCGGTAGCTTCGTGACCTTCGCTCGCTGTGTGCTTATCAGCTGCCATGTCTCAACAGTCGCAGCGTTCGTGAACCTCGCTGTCGCGCATGGTTAAAGAAAACGGGGGGATGTGCCGCGCGCAGATAGACCTTACGGCATGCGGCAGCGGGTAAGAAATGGGGGGGGGGGCTGAGCGAGCCGAGATGGGCGAAAGAAATGGCATAATAATAATATTAGTAATAAAACGAAGCAGATCAACGGTAAAGGAGGCACCAGTTGCCAGTTAGCGGGACTACAGTGGACAAATAGGGCGCGTTTATTACGCGGGAGAAAAAAATCCAGATTTCAGTGACTGAAGACGGGGGTGCGTTTTTAATGCAAGTAAATACGCTATTTAAAGCAAGAATGCGAACATACTTAAAATTTGTATCAGTACCCCATTGATCCTTGCGCTTTGCAGTGGCGTGACATGTGTTTTGTTACAAATCGTGCAGCTAACCAAAAAGTTTAGATGTAGCTTGTTTGGTCAGTGATTTGCGCTTTTTATGCCTTGTTAGGTTTGTTTAAATTTATACTAGTATATCGTAGATAATCAGGATATAGAAATATTGATGTGTTTTAATAAAGGATTGAACAGCCACACTCAATTGCACACATCTTTTTGCATTTTTGCACCATTGTAGTGCGGCACATAGAATATTGTACAATAGAATATTTCTGTATATTTTGGTGCAGGGTTTTGGCGCTGTGGTTGCATACGAAAGCTTAGCCAAAGTGTACCAACAAACACCCACAAAAAACTTTCAGTTAAGCTGATACAACACAGATGATAATGGCGTAGGCATAGTTAGCCACTAAAGAACACGCTCGCAAAAAATAAAATGAGGATGGCGACACAAGTGGCTGTAAATGAAAGCAGGCAGACCTAACAGTTCTTGTCTGTTTCATGCATTTTGTCTGTGCAGGTTTCATCCTTACGAATGCAAACACACTGATCCAACTAATAAGCCATCCATGCATATATTCCTGTTAGCTACTTCTCCAATATGTTGTGCATTTTTTTAATTACACATATTTATAGTCCAGCAGTTCAGAGCTTATTGAGCATATATTTAACTTACTTGTGATACATTATCTATTGCATGGCTGTTTTTATGAATTAAAAAAAATCAACTGCGAATTAGCTGCTTACGCATGCACTCGAAGAATAAGATTAGCACGTCTTATTGATTTTTTAAAGTAGTCAGTTTTACTCAAGGGCTAAAGTAATCATTTTGTTGACCAATCAGCAACCTGTGAAAAACATATTATAAAATTATCGAGTACACCAAATTTATGTAACTGGAGAAGAAATTTAGAGGTGAGCTTCCACAAATACACAGTGCTGTGTTTCCAGCAGCAGTTGTCATTTAACAAGTGCTGTTGATCCTTTCAGATTGGGGCTTGCTCGATGTTTTACACTAGTTTCACCCAGTAGATTGTACATCTGTGATGAGTACATGTCTACAAAATGATCCTTCAAAGTAAATGATAAATGTTGCTACTTTTCTGTCTTAATGGGTTTATATAATTTTTTGTATCACCCATTGTAGTGGCCTATTGGTTAGGGTATTCTGTCTAAGCAAGAAAACTTGGTAAAAACGCTCAAATGTGAGCATCCCAGTATATTTCAAACTTCTTGGTAGGTGCATGATTCAAGACAGAAGCACTTTTTCACCACCATCATGGTGTTTACTCAAACATGGCACTTGAATTCGTACACTAATATGCCCAGATGCTTGTAAATGTAAAAGTGAATAGTGGTAAAGCTGAAGGTGGGGAAGCTGGAGCTTTTTATTATTGACACATCCTAATGAGGTTCTGATTGTTCCTAGTATTTTTTAAATGCTTAGTTGAATGTTGTACATCTCATACATGCAGAATGTTGAAAGGAAAGCACACTACGTCTTCTACGATAGACTGGGTGCTGACGATGCAGTGCACTCTTCATCACAACATGAAAGCAGCTGTTCCGGGCTCATGACCTCACTCAAAGGTTGCAGCAGTGGTGGACGCTACTCATAGGGTCCACGCAATATCTTGTACATTTTAGGAACACTCTCTGATGGGAAGGCTTCATATCAAGCTATGTGTTCTATATGCCTACTTATTTTTCCAATATGAGTATCAGTTTGCCATCAGATTAACAGCAGTGCATGTAGAAAACTGTGTACAATGCATAATGTTAGAGTCTTATGATAAATTGGAGACGGCCTAGATGTCTCCAGCTTAAAAGGTTGATTCACTAATGGGTCATTCCACGCCAAACATCCCAGCTATTTTAGCGACCATCTCAAATGTATTCGAAAAATTTTTAACGATTTACTGCATCAAAAACAGTGAAACAGTAAAATATTTCTGAAAGAAAAATTTTTTGGTCACGTTGTTGCCTTATGAACTTACCGGAATGTCGTTTTATTCTTGTTTGAGCAAAAGTTTGTTTAAAAAGTACTGCTCCTTCCTTCTATACCAAAATTTGTCTACATGTTAAATACAAGTTCATGTGTAAAGTGTTTGAAGCGCAGTAATATTAGTGCAGTTTCACTGGCACATATGCCTCCAAGACTAACAAAGTGCTTGATACGGCTGGTTGGTGCTGTATCGTAGACAAAGAAAGGGCTTAACAGCGCAAACGACAAGAAGGGAAAGAAGAGACGAGCTGAGCCCTGAACAAACAACCAAAGTTTATTGCAAACCAACTGCAATATATAGAAAACAGAATCTGCGCATAACCACGCAACATAAGCAGAATCGCACATGCATGCACCATACAACCTACCTTATCAACAACCGGTCATATAAGTGGACCCCAGATAACTAACTTCACAGCAGTCAAGAAAAATTGAGGGTACGCTAACACAGTAAGCACAAGTTGTTGAACGTGGAAGGCGTCACTAATCTCGTGATCGCGCCGATTTTTATATCCCCCCATGATCAAACACTTTTCAAGAATTGGCTGACAACAAGACTTATTACAATGGTCTGCCAAGTGGCTAGGAAGAGAACCTTTTAGAGAGTTAGCGTGCTCCCTCAACCGATCATTTATGCATTGCCCTGTTAGGCCAATGTAACCGTGCCCAAAAGTAGAAAAATATCTTGTAGAGAATTGCTAAAACATATTCATTATGGCACGTAGCGTGTTTTTTAGTGCATGCTTCTTTCTTAGGTCCTTCGCTGTTGACCCAGCGACATAGCCCAGCGAGTTTATCGCGTGCGCAGAACACAACGCTTACACCTATTTTGCCAGTGACCTTCTTTAGCCTTTGGGAAACTTCGTGTACGTAGGGAATAAGTCTTGCTAGAATGAGGCTTGTTAAGTTAGCTGTTGCTTTGTCTCTTACCAGGCACTTTTAGTGACGTTAGGAGAGCCTCGGCAATGGCAGTTAGCTCGGGATTAGAAAAGCCTGCTTGTTGAAGGCGGTGAACTTGGAGCGAGAAACTCCACTCTATCTGGCGGTGACAAGAGCCAGTTAGAATTGCCTTTAGGCAGAAAAAAGCGATGCTTCACTTGACTAGCTTAGAATGGGCGGACCTAAAAAGCAGGTTATTTCTTGAGCATGGCTCGTACCGCCAATATACATGATACACAACAAAAAAAAACATTTCTAATTGTAGACATCGTAGGGTGTCGTCAGAAATAAACTCCGACGTTATTTCTAGTTGCTTCATTTCACGCCCGAAAACGTCAAATATCTCATCGGTGGTTCACCGAGGGTCAAATTGATCGATGCGGAAAAACACTAAAAAGTCGTCAACGTAGCCCAACACTTTTAACTGTACTCGTGTGATCAAAGTTAGCCATGAGACTTCTTTCATACCGCACGAGTAAAAAGGTCACAAAGAACCGGTGCTAAACATGAGCCAATGCGCACATCTGCACCGGTGAGATATTTGACGTTTTTCGGCATGAATTGAAGCAACTGTAAATGAAGTCGGAGTTTAATTCATGACGACAAGTTACGATGTCTAGACTGGGAAATGCTTTTTTTTGGTTGACCATGTGTAATGGCGGTACAAACCTTGCTCAAAGAAAAGCCTTATTTTTACGTCCACCCATTCTAAGCTAGTCAAGTGAAGCATCACTTTTTCCTGCCTAAAGGCAATTCTAACTGGCTCTTGTCACCACCAGATAGAGTGCAGTTTCTCGCTCTAACTTCACCGCCTTCAACAAGCAGGCTTTTTTAATCTCCTGCTAACTTTTATTGCCGAGACTCCCGAAACGTAACTAAGATTGCCTGATAAGACACAAAGCAACAGCAAACTCAACAAGCCTCATTCTAGCAAGGCTGTTATTCCCTACGTACACGAAGTTTCTCATATGCTAAAGAAGGTCGCTGGAAGAGGTGCCGGCTCCAGTGTGTGACCCCACTGATCGTCTGCGCAGCGCATCGAATTGCGCACACACCGGCGGCGGGGCGCGCGCAGCGGCGGCGGAGTATCATTGCGCGTGCGCAGACCAGTGTCACGCGAAATTGGCTCATCGAGGCCAGTGTAGCTAACGCTACAAAATAGTGTAAGAGTTGCGTTCTGCGCACGCGACAAGCTCGCTGGCCTATGTCGCAGGGTCAACAGTGAATGACCTAAGAAAGAAGCAGGCACTAAGAAACACGCTGTGTGCCATGTTGAATGTGTTCCAGCGATTTTCTACAAGATATTATTTACTTGTGGACATTGGCCAAACAGGGCGATGCATTAATGATCGGTTGAGGGAGCACGCTAACTCTCTAAAAGGTTTCCTTCCCAGCCACTTGGCAGACTATTGTAATAAGTCTTGTTGTCAGCCAATTCTTGACAAGTGTTTGATCACGGAGATATAAAAATCAGCGCGAGCACGAGATTAGTGAGGCCTTCTATATTCAACAACTTGGTGCTCCCTGTGTTAGCGTACCCTCAATTTTTCTTAACTGCTGTAAAGTTAGGTATCTGGGGTCCACTTATATGACCGGTTGTAGATAAGGTAGGCCATATGGTGCATGTATGTGCAATTCTGCTTATGGTGCGTGGTTATGCGCATATTCTGTTTTCTATATATTGCAGTAAGTTTGCAATAAACTTTGGTTGTATGTTCAGGGCTCTGTTCTCGTGTCTTCTTTCCCTTCTTGTTGTTTGTGCTGTTAAACACTTTCTTCATCTACCACACCTTCAAGAACTTACCCAAAATGTGTTATATTTGCATTTTTTGCTATTGTAATACTGAACTTTCTATGAATCTCTGAGTAATAAATACTAACTACACAAAAGGTGTATTTTGAGGAAATAATAATATGAGACCTCTTAAGCTGCTAAACATTACGACAAAAAATTACAAATTTCGCAGATTCATTATTTTCGTCTGTATTGAGACGCGATTTGCATTGTCGAGTGGTCCAAATAAATATTACCTTCAAACATAAATTGAAAGGAAAAAAGTATTTTCATATGCCAATTGTTTTCATTACATATTTTTGTTTTAAGGAAGAAAATAAGTTTTGAACTTTCCCATTGATGAAAATAGGGAACTTCAAGGCGGCAGCTGTCGTATGACCAAATGGGAAGATAGGCGCTAATGGGAATGCTAAAAAATTTTTTCTTCTTTAAAACTAAAATGGTATTGATAGTATATGAAAAGAACTGTTTATTTGCTTTCAATTTATGTTTAAAAGTAATTTTTAGTTGAGCCACCACATGGCGTAATCGCATCTCAATATGGACAAAAGTTATGATTTTGTAAAATTTATGATTTTTTTTCATAATGTTTACCAGCTTGAGAGGTCTCAGATATTTTTTTCTCAAAATATACCTTGCGTGGAGTAAGCATTCACTACTCAAATATTCATACAAACTGCAGTATTGCAATAAAAAAATTGCAAAGATAACAAATTTGGAATAATTCTTGGAAACATATGTGCCAGTATAATTGCAATAACATTACTGAGCTTCAAACACCTTACACAAGAACCTTAACTCAACATGTAGGACAAGTTTGCTATAGAACGTACTTTTAAAATAAATTTTTTCACAAACACCCAAACGACATTCCGAAAAGTTCCGAAGGCAACCACGTGATCGAACATTTTTTCTCTCCGAAATATCCTACCGTTTCACTGCTTTCAATACAGTTAATCAGCACAATATTTTTTAATGCATTTCAGATGGTCGCCAAAATGGCTGGGCGTTTGGCATGAAATAACACTAACAGCATGTCATGAGCACAGAAAAAGGTCCTATGCTTATTAAGCCCTTTATTTACCAAGAAATATATTGAAAGTGCCTCCTCTGAGGCACTGTATAATGCTGCTTTTTTTCACAGTTCCAAGGTGGCTGCACGTGCTGTTGTTGTTTACATGTGGAACAGTGCCATTCATATCTAGTATAACTCGCTGTTGGGATAGTTGGTGCATGTTTGCATTAAAGATTAGTCAATTTTGTGCCAAAATGACGACCACACAAAGAAAACACATAAACGGGATGGGCACTCATTTGCAATTGTTTATTTCTTGAGGAAACAGGCTGATATAAACCCACTTTTCGTCAACGCATGTGCAACCTACTTGGGCCGTCCCTTACCTAATCACGCTATAGGACACATGATCGCTAGATACCGTGCTTCCAGCTCATACATGATGAGTGAAGTTTTGCTAACGCAATTGATACCCCGTTTCTTTTGTGAAAGCCCTTCGAAATTGCTCTTGGTGTGAATCCACATGAAGTGACATGCGCTCTTGAACGGGCACCGTCGTTATTCTTTGCCGTAAGGGCATGTTCCCTCGCTCGATCATTGACGCAGCGCCTCGTCGTCTGGCTAACATGTCTCTTTCTGCACAATAGGGGTATTTTGTAAACCACTTCAGTGGCAGACTTCGTGAATGGCCACGCGTGCTTCTTTTTACAGCCTTTCAGCTGCTCAGGATGATTTCCAGCGATGCACCGGCTCAACTTTGCTAGTTCGTTAGGGGCACGAACTCGATTAGTACTTCATGCCGACTCGCCACCTTTTTAAGGTTGTGTGTATGAATATATGCTATGTTATTAATATATGCTACAAACAGCTGCTAGTGAGCACCCATCCTGCCCATGTGTTTTCTTTGTGTGGTCGTTGTTTTCTCGCGAAATTGACTATTTAATTCAGGCATTCATGTCTATATACAGCACATGTTTAATGTCTGTAGCACAATATTACATGCTATTTTCGTATTCTGTTTGCATGTTCAAGAGAACAGCAACCATGCCAATTGTGTCAATTGGATACAATTTCCTAATTTTGCACAAAACCATTATGAAATGCCCAACCAGCTTCAATTATTTCTCAGTATTGTTAATTTTATCAAGAAACATAAAATCCATTATTCAACGTAAATTTGTGCATCACCATCCAATTGATTGATGTGTGCAGTTTAATGTCCTAAAGCCACCATTTGGTTATGAGACGCCTTAGGGGAGGGCTCCAGAAATTTCGGCCGCCTGGGGTTCTTATGCACCCAAATCTAAGCAAATGGGCCTACAGCATTTTCGCCTGCATGAAAACTGCAGCTGAGTACCTTGGCGACTAAACCATCGAGGGGGGTTCAGCATCATCCGATCTAATACAGATGCGTCAACCGCAATTATAACTTTTAATTGACTATATTCTAACCTCACAGCAAAAGAAAAGAGTAGAACGGTTTAAAAGAAAGTTCTCCCCCCTTTTCTATGACGTCGATAACGCTTTTTAAGTCGCTTTTGCCAGAGTACGCTTTCGCTCTGCGGAAACGTGTTTATGATTTGGAAGTGGCTACTAATACTCGCTGTCACAGGACACAAAATATTTTTTTCCCTGTATTACTCTGCCATGCAGATGCCAATCAATAACGAGTACTAGTACGAGTGCTGGCCGTCTTTCAGAGTGATTTAGAGGTTTTTGCAGCCTTAAGCGACATAAGGAAAATCGTATGCGACTTTTTTCTTTTCGCCACCCCCTTGAGCTCCTCCTTTACGAATATCTAGAATTTCTGGGTCGCCTGTCAAACAGTTTGACAAGCTCGGCAAATACTACTGTGAGTTTTACCCCCGTATTTTAGAACGTCCTTTCACTAAATGTTTCGTCTTGACATGAGAAAATTGATTCCAGCGCAGTCTCCAGGCAGAGTAAGCCACCCAATATCAGTGATAATCTGCAGTGATTCTCAAGAAACGCAGCATCATTTTTAGACAAGCGGTGGTGCTGTGCTCAGCTTGTTCAAATAGGGACGAGATTCGAGTCGAGGAGCGTTCGTAAATAGGGAGGTTAGCAATGTTTGCACTGTGGGACAGTTCAAGAGTGCTTTTATTGAAATAGCTGCGCTCTCATATATTTTGAATGAATTAGCGGATGTCAAATGAGTTCTACATATATTTTTTCCTTTTGTGTGATTCAGTCTTATTTGTTGCACTACTGTAAATTTGGAGCCCCACCGCAGTGGTCTAGGGGCTACGGTACTAGGCTGCTGACCCCCAGGTCGCGGGATCGAATCACGGCTGCGGTGGCTGCACTTCCGATAGAGGCAGAAATGCTATAGGCCCGTGTGCTCAGATTTGGATGCATGTTAAAGAACCCAAGGTGGTCGAAATTTCCGGAGCCCTCCACTACGACGTTTCTCATAAACATATGGTGGTTTTGGGACGCTGAACTGCACATATTAATCAATGCTGTCAATATTGAATATCAGGCTCAAAAATGCTGCATTTGTTTTTCCTGAAACCTGCTCCAACTTTAAATTTTCTCCCTGAAAAAGCAAAATATGATGCTCCAAAATATTGCTCCAGATGATAGCTTGGCTGCTCCACCTCTGCTAGCTGCAAGTGGTTACTCTTTCACCCTGCTTTTGTGTGTCCATTTTATGTTCTTTGATGTTGCATTGTTTCAGGGAGACATATGTGATGCGCTTGATATTTTACATCTTTAAATCAATTATTCTGCATGGTTAATATCTAGTGACACTGTTAAGCTATTGTAACTTTGCCTATTGTTTTCACTCCTGTATTATTGTTTCTCCAGTATTATGAATATCTGAACACACATGTTTATTGTGAAATGCAAATGCGATTTTAGGGCTGTTTTGTCATTACATTCATTAGAATATCACTAGCCTTGCATAATATGCATTAGGCATGCCACAACACATGCAAACTGTGGCGTATCAATGAGGCAATTGTAGTGTGCATTGATATATTATTTCAGTATATTGGAGGAATAAGGCATCCTGCATTGCACTACTCTTCTAGCTGTTTGTATGCTTCACTGCACTGTGCTTTTGTGCTGCATTGAAGCCTGTTAAAATTAGTTCTTTTTTAAGTGCAAATAAAGGCTCTTCTGTTGTACTTTGATATGCACGCATCAGTAGTTAGAGCTCCATGCCGTACCATTGATGTCTTATTTTCGGTCTTTTGTAGCAAATGGCATTCTGTTCTGCACAATTGAAAAAGGCTTTTGATTAAAGTACAATTTGTCTCTGAAGCCTGTATGTGCTCTGTGTCTAATAAAGTAAAGCTTGATTTCATTTTTCACTATGGCATGAGTTTGTGAACGTTCTGTTATGTGTGACAGCTCATTTTGAGTGATGCCTTCGCATTCAGCTAGGATTACATGTTATAAGTGAGAGCCTTATATGCCGTGCTTCAATATGAACCATAAAAGCTGTGCTTGGGCCAGGAGTACCACACTGTGGCAGGAGCCACTACAATAGGGCATCTGCACATGAATGGTAAAGGGTAAGCTTTCAGGTGCTTCCACAGGGGCCTACTGAAAAGGTGTAACACTCGAATCATGGTATTTTTCGCATGGGTGTTGGGGCATTATTGAGCATGAACACCTCCACACCCTTTTTGCTGTTTGGGAGAATTACACCCTTACACTACTTTTGTTTTTTAAGGGGGTTAGGGTGTCAGCAATATTACACCTTTACGCCTTTAAGATTATTTGGGTGTACATTCGCTTTTACACCCTCACTCCCTTAAAGCCACTTGGGTGTACATTTGCTTTTACACCCCAAAAGATGTTTGGGCCATAGGGTGTAAATTTGGAAATCCGCCCACGGTAACAGGTGTAGTCCTGCTTGATACACCAATTTTGTGGGGTGTAAGGGTGTGAGTTATAGACACTATAAAACACCTATATGGGTGTAATTTGGTTTACAGTGAACTGCTGTACATAAAGCCCCGCAGGTATGTAGGACTGCCATCATTTAAGAAACATAGGTCGTGCTTCGAAGCGAATGACACGAGGTTTCTTCCTTTAGCGTTGATTGTCGAACTACTCCAGATTAAGTGACGTGCGTTGAAATCTCCAGTTATAACCCATGGGCCCATAGTTGTTGCCAGTATGTCTGGTAGTCGGTCTTGTTCAAACCGTCCGGATGGTGATATGTAAACACCAATGAGTGTGAATGACACTTGTTCCTTTTTGACACGTAAGCAGACATATTGATTGTCATCATGCGTTTGAACTGCGTGATGCACATATGTGAAATTCGTGCGAATGTAAACAACCACTTTTCGGCGTTCCTCGCACGTTGAAGAAACGAAAGATTCATACCCTGATAGATTAGGAGGTTGTTGCACGTTTGGTTCATATATAACTATTACAGGAATACGATTCATGAATATATACGGACGGAATGAAGAGATGCGGGATCTCAGGCCTCTCGCGTTCCACTGTAGTATCGAGGCTTGTCGGACCTCGTTGTGGAAGGAGAAAATTAGTCGAGCCATGGTTGCTACTAGAGACTTGCAAATACTGGACTAAGAGCATTCAGTACTTGTAGTGCACTCTGAGCGAGTGGACACTTCAGACTGCTGCACAGCGTTCGCATGACATTCAGCAGTGTTTGGAACATTCTGATGACTTCTGTGTCCCCCTCAGGCAGCTTTGCAGCGGCTGGCTGGCTGGCTGGAGGGATGTGATTGTTGATGTGCGCTTGGAAATCGCAGGTGGCTGTGATTTCGGCAACGAAGGCCAAACTGATTCATCTGCAACATTGCTGTTCGTTGGTTTGTTGACCACGCTGGCCGCCTTCGGTCTGGGAGGCAAGGGCGGTGGAAGAGAAGGGTGGTGGAGGGGCGCTGTCGATGCAGTGTCTGCGGCATTCTTTGATGAACTGCGGCGACAATGACGCCTCTTTTGGACAATCCTGGCAGCCTCTCGATGCGACAAATTTTCTCTGACCATTTGTTTCAATAACGCTATTTCTCTTTGAAAATGGGGCATTCTTTTGACGAAGCTTCATGTGACCCATGACAATTCGAGCATTTGAGGGTAGTTGGTTTGCAGTCATCCGCAGAATGGGCTTCCGCGCAACGAGGACACACTGTCTTATTACCGCCTACGTTTCTCACGTGGCCCAGTTTCATGCACTTATGACACTGTAAGGGCTTCGGTACGAAAGGTCACACAGAAGGCCGAAAACGGTCCACCTTTACGTGTGAAGGAAGAGAGTCGCCCTTGAATATGGTCTTCAAGCAGCGTGAGTTTCTCAAACGGACAACTTTTGCGATGACGCTGGCTTCATTTGCCGGTTTGACCAGAACATCGAAGTCGGAGGTGGGAATGGCGGTATCCACATCGTAGATGACTCCAGTAACGATGTTAGAGCTCACAGGAGTGTAGGAGCGATCTTTCGTTCCCCTCAGCTCGTTGACGTTGCGCAGTATATTAAGTGCCACAGCATGTAAAACGTCCATGACCAATACGTTTTTACGCGTGGTCACTCTAACGTCTGTGATCTCGTTTGGCACGAGTCCTTACAGCATCACCGAAACAGATTGCCTGTTGATGCGCTTCATGTTACCGTCAGGTACCTCAGGGACAAAAAGGATAGTGTTTGCCACGGGTCTCCTTGGCACTCTGTCGTTCAACTTACTCGATGACGAAGATCTTCTGACGTTCCGCCTCTTCGCTTTAGTCTCAGCGCCAGCTTAAAATTGTCGTCATCGGAAGGCTCTTCGCTGCTCATTGAGTAAACAAGAGTGCCCTCGCTGTCGTAGTCGCTGTAGATTCCCGTACGCTTCCTGGATGTGGCCACCGCCGACGCCGCCGTATCTGGCGGACGTCCGTGGAGGTCCACGTCCATCATCGACGGACACAGATGTGATATTCGCGACGTTCATTTATAATTGAATGAAAAAAGAGAACACCTACTGAAACAGCGATCTGCTAAGCGATCACTTCGTCGTCATCCCCGTGCTGCGTTTAAATTGCCATTATCTGTGCTCGCCGTTCCTGGGTAAATAAAAACTTTTGAGTACCTGTGGCGCATACCCGCATACCGCGGCCCGTGGTATACGGGTATGTGCCATACGTGTCTCAAGGAAAGCATTTGATGATGTACGCGACGAGATTTTCACGTTGTTTATGTCCTGGAAGTAAAACGCTCTCTATTTTCCCTCCCTCCCCATTGTAATTTTGGTATACATCAAATTAAGGCGGTGATCATGGGAGCACCCCAGTCATACGTGAGGGCATTAGATAATCAGATAGACACGTTTAAAGCGCCTACAGCTCTGTAAGAAATGATTCACATTTCTGTCAAAGTGATCACTGCAACATAAAGCGCGGTTTTTATCAAATGTACGTGCTGTACAGGAAGATAATGGTAATTTACAAGTATCGGTGTTTGGAAGCTCTTCTATGAATGTCTCTCACAATCGCGAACAATTGAATTGTAGGAGCTGAACAGCCAAACTAACTCGGCACGCCGACACTAGCTTAAAATATCCCCACATGAATCTCAGATTATTATTCTATAGAGCGAGACCCTCGGTGGTGACTTAGCCTCGAACATTTTGCCGAATGGGCGATTCTTTAATTTCCAGCAACGGCGGCTGCATTTAGATGGGAGCGAAGTGCGAAAACAGCCATGCACTAAGATTTCAGCGGACGTTAAAAGGGTCAGCTGGTCCAAACTAACCAGGAATCGTTTATACCGAGTTATTTATGTTAGTATTGCCCGTAAAATCTAATGATTGATATTTTTGTTTCTACCAAGAGCAAAACAAACTTCTGGGAGACCATAAACTGATAAAAATGTCTATTCGCGGCAGTTATACTTACTATATCGTTCAGCCTTCGAAGGACTGAGGAATGAGAGTTTAAGAAACGTGACGACAGACTTCGTATATGCTACGGGCTCATTCAGCCTTGAATATTTAGCGTATTAGCTTTTCGTTAAGGGCGTGTACGTGTAGTTCTCGAAAAAAATTAACCCGCGTCGTGAAATTGGACACAGTGTGCGCAGAACTCCACGGCCGCTAATTAAAGGGGCCGTTCTCGCAGTCAACAGCCGTCATTTTCTCAGTGGTAGAATAAGAAAACGCTGCATATACCTTGACAACAGAGATGCGACTTTCCGGCTCGGCTGGCATCTGTCAACGACATGGGAGAACTTATTATTGTAAGAGCGGACATTTCTTTGCTCTGGTATGTTAACTAACGTGAGCAAGCGAGTATTTTTGAATCACCCGCCTTTTCACTGTAGGACGTGCACACTGGCACGAAAAAATACACGCTTCAGATTCGTTCGATAAAGAACGGAATATTGAATTTTGCTGGATGGCAGGACAGGTGTTAAGCTCGGAGCTCCGCACCATTTCACACCAGCTGAAGAGAGAAATTGGTTCTGTGCTACTGATATTCTTTCTGTTTTCGAGAATCCATTTCCGATAGCGGCGAGCTTGCTTACACGGAAACGAAACGCAAATCCTTCTTTTGTTAACATAGGCTTGACGCCGGAGTTGCACGTGTGCCCTAAATTGTCGGATGTTGTTGTCGAGCCCTTGCTTGAATACGTTACCATGCATGCGCCTGGTAGGCTCCCACGTTGCTTTTTTGTTCATCAGAGAGATACCGAGCACTTGACTTTTGTAACAGCCCCAAAACCGGTATCATTTGATTTTCTCTAATTGAGAACAAATTTGGTTGCTTCTTGCGGTGTATTTTCCCAATATAAGCTCATAGGCTACGACAAGTGCCATTGTGGAGAGATTGCAATTAACGTTACAAGATGACGTTCTTCAACGTACACGTCAGTCAACGAGTCTGTATAGGTTCACGAGCAATATTGCATCCCGCACACATTAAGGCCACTGCAACACAGATGTGTTATCATTTATTATTTGAAGGCAAATTTCGCAATTGGCCTACACAGAGTTTTTGTTGATGAAACGCATCGTTGCAATACGGCATGGGATTATGACTGCTGACTCGCGAAAGAAAGAGTATAAAAAGAAAAGAGAACTGTCCTTTACATTAAATATGCACATCCTTCTAAAGGTAACCTAAAGAACATCGTGCATTTTGACATCGCAAGTAAGAGCACTGCTGCTATTTATACGCTTATTTTCAGCTCCCATGCAATATAGCTTGCATTAAAAATAAGAAAAACTAAATAAAATCACCGGTTGTGTGTAGATTGATTTTAACAGTGATATGAAGGCCACAATCACCGAGATTTCTTTATGACATGCTGAGTATCGTCATGCGACACGAGTGTGTCTTCTCGGCTTAAGTCCCTGGGAAGAAGTTGCATAACAACACGTTGAAGCGGGAAATTTGGTGTTAGTAGCGGATGCACGTAGAGTAGCTGTCAAAAGTTTACAGATCACTAGGTCTGAAAAAGTTTTACGTTTCCCAGTAATTTTTGAATGCATTTGTGTGAATTACACAGTGCTCGTTAATCTGATTTAGAGCAGGGCGAATATCTAAGCGCAAGGCTGCATGCGTGCCTAAACAGCACGGTTATTCTGCTCCCTCTTGTGTCTTGTGGTCGCTGTACTATTGGCACTGAGCGTATACGTGCGACCCTTCTGGAACAAAGAAAACCAGAAGTCATCATATATGTGTGACCACCTGTGGGCTTGATGTGCTCCCCCAAGTGTGCGCGTTGTTCTTTCGTTATAAGTACATCTTTAGTTTTGAATCTCTTGAAAGATGAACTTCCTCATCGCTATCGCCAGTGTAGGGTAGCATACCGGTCGTTTCAGACTTGTTAACATCTCTGTCTTTCCTTTCCCTCCTGTTCTTGTCTTTGAATCTTTTTTCGCCCCTTTCCCCACTGTAGCGGTATAGGAGACTGGACGTGCATCTGCTCAACCTTTCTGACTTTCCATGCTTCTCTCTCTTTCAGTACTGCGTGCCTGGTTGGAATATTTACCAAATATAAATTTTTAATATTTCCATATATATATGACATAACACATAACATATTTGAAAGAGAATTTGCGTGCATTCAGAACTCCACAACTACCTAGCTAGTGTCATACTTCGAAGCTCCAGAATGAGGCAGTGATCACACCTCTCACCTGCCAGGAGGCTGTTACGTACCTCACTCAAAAATCCAAAAATTTAGACAAGAGTCTTTGAAAAACAAAAATATTTGATATGACACTCTTCAGTGCACCAGATAAGCCAAATAAAAATAAAGATCACGTTTTTTTTCTTTGAAATTACGTGGGTACATCCCTTCGTGCATGCTTTCGATATTCGTGCTTTTCTTAGATGTATTTCTTGCGGCTCACAAACAACGGGGGGGGGGAGGGTAAACAACAAGAGGGAAGGCAGGGAGGTTAACCAGGTACATGCCCGGTTTGCTACCCTATGCTGGGGGAATAGGAAGGGGGCATAAAGATGAGAGAGAGTGAGGAAAGAGAAAAGAAAGAGAGAGAAAAAAAGGAGGATTGTCAGTCAATCGGCTGGCGCGTATGCAGCGGTGGCACTACACATAAGTTAAAGGTGGTCACATAGGCCTGTAGTCCTCAAAAAGCACAAGACAGCTTTGACTGCTTTTTGAGCCGACGAAAGGCGATGACGGTGTTCCAGTAGCATCTGCATAGAGAGTGGCCGATCGTCCAATTGTTGCAATGCGTCCGAAAGCTTCTGTCTTTCAGAGGCAAATCGAGGGCAATGGCACATCAGATGGTCGATGTCTTCTTTGGTGCAGCAGACGTCGCATTCCGCATTGTCGGTCAATCCGATGAAGGTTCTATATGCTTTTGTGAAGGCAACCCCCAACCAAAGGCGACAAAGAAGTGAAGCTTTATGTCGACGACGTCCGGATGGAGGTCGAAGTTCGAGTCGAGTGTTTATTTGGTATAGTCTCGTATGTCTTATGCTTGGGGTGTTCCACTCCTGCAGACTCAGACAACGTGCCAGGTGACGAAGTTGCTTTGCAGCGTCAGTCCTTGACAAAGGAATCGGAAGGGTGTGTTCTTCTTGGTGCGATGTGCGAGCTGCGTTGTCTGCGGAATCATTGCCACTGATCCCACAATGGCCAGGAAGCCACTGAAACTTGACCTCGTGGCCTGTTTCTGTGACGTGGTGAACGAGCTTGACAACTTCGTAGGCTAACTGTTCATGGCAACCTCGTCGAAGGACTGACTGAATGCTCTGTAGGGCTGGTTTTGAGTCGGAAAAAACAGCCCATTTACTCGGTCTTTGGGATTTGATGTACTCTATGGCGCCACGCAAAGCCGCAAGTTCTGCCGCTGTGGACGTAGTCACATGTGACAGTTTGATTCCCTGAGTGATTCCTCTAGCTGGAATCACCACCGCACCACCAGAACCAGACGCTGTGGTTGAACCATCGGTGTATATGTGCACGTGGTTGTTGTACATTTCGTGCAGATGGCTCAAGCTCAATTGTTTTAGGGCTGATGAAGGCATATTTGATTTTTTCTGTATTCCTGGAATTGAAATACGTACTTGTGGAAGTGCCAGGCACCACAAAGGATACACCAGTTTCTCAGCAGGTGTAAAACCTGACGTAAACGACGCACGATGAGCACAGACAATTGCACTAAATTCCGTTTGGGGCCTCTCACTAGCGAGGGTTGCCTAGTGGTGGGAAGGATTCCTAGCGCGTTGCCTGAGGTACGTACGCATCGTTTCAATGGTGATGTGCGTCGTGATCGAGTAGTCCTGTGCAATGGCAATTGTTTCAGCTGTCGATGCGCAGCGGGGTAAACCAAGGCATATCCTAAGCGCTTGGGCTTGAATATTTTGGATTGCGCGCAGGTTCGTTTTGCACGTATTAGATATAACAGGTAGGCTATATCACAGGAGTCCAGTAAATAATACCTTGTACAGCTGTAACATAGACTCGACAGACATTCACCAACTTTTCCCAGCAAGAAACCTGAATAAGTGACAAATGGCAGTCAGCCGCTTTTTCACGTAGTTTACGTGGGGTGTCCAACACAGGTTTCGGTCGATTACGACTCCCAAGAACCTGTGACTCTGGCTGCATGACACCAACTGCCCGATAATTGATATGCCGTAAGCGGACATTGGTTTTCTGGTGAAGGCCACGACTGCACACTTCTCACTTGCGATTTTAAGCCCTTGTTTGCGTAAGTGGTACGATGTCACAGATGCTGCCTTCTGAAGTCGAGTGTGAAGTTGACGTCGAGTCACACCTGATGTCCACACACAGATGTCGTCAGCATAAATGGAAAGTCGTACACTGCTTGGTTGCTTGCCAACTAGTTCAATGAGTGTTAGGTTGAACTGCGTCGGGCTTAGCACTCCGCCTTGCGGGACTCCTCGGCTGCAGTTATACTCGGGTGTCGGACCATTTTCTGTCTGCACGTGAAATGATCTATTCTGTAAGTAGCTCTGAACCCACGTATATATCCTGCCACCGAGTCCCACTCCTTCTAGTGCGCTGAGAATGGCTTCGTGGGTGACATTGTCGTAGGCCCCTTTAACGTCAAGAAACAGAGCAGCAGATAACCGTTTGCAGGCCTTCTGGTGTTCTACATATGTCACCAAGTCAACTACATTGTCAATTGACGAGCGGCCTCGTCTGAACCCGGACATGGCATCTAGATATATTTCGTAGAACTCTGAGTACCATTTCAGATGCTTTAAAATCATCCTTTCCATAACTTTTCCCACACAGCTCGCGAGGGCGATCGGGCGGTAAGAGGAAATGTGCAAGGGTGACTTGCCGGCTTTGAGAAGTGGAATCAGGCGACTTGACTTCCATTCCTGTGGAACCATGCCAGTTTGCCAAGAGTCTTTGTACAGCTGCAAGAGTGCCTGCCGAGCTTGATCTCCTAGGTGACACAGAGCGCGGTAAGTGATGCCGTCAGGTCCTGGCGCTGAAGAACGTCTACACAAAGCAAGTGCAGCCTATAGTTCGTTCATTGAAAACGGAATCTCCATTCGGGGATCACGTGAGGATACAGAAAAGTTGGGCGTCTTTGTCCCAGTTGAATTTGAGCCACAGGCAATCCTTCGACAGAAGGAATCTGCGACATCAATTTCTTTGCCGCGTACGTGAAGTGCCAGAGATTTTAATGGGTAGCGCTGAGTAATGGTTGTACGAAGACCCCGGACAGTTCTCCAGATTAGTGACAGAGGCTTTCTGGGATCCAAAGACTAGCAAAAAGATACCCATCGTTGCTTGTCCAACTTGTCCATGTGACGCTGTTTTTTTTGTGTGCGTCTGGCCACTCTCAGATGATCAAGTGACCTCGTGTGTCTATAACGTCGTTCTGCACGACGACGAATCGCTCGGAGTTTCTCGAGATCAATTTCCGTATCAGTGCGAGATGAGCTCACCGGAAGCGAACGCGTCGTTAACTGTAGGGCACTCTTTATTGCGTCCTCTAGGTTGAAAGGTGAGGCGCCAACATAGTCTACTATGATTAACTTGTATTTTTGCCAATCGGTGCAGTGGACGGCTGTGGAGGACTTGAGACTTGGAAAACCGTCAATCTTCAGGTATGTTGGGATGTGGTCACTACCCCTTGTTTCCAATTCCGAAAACCAGTGCACTCTGCGTGTGAACGAGCGTGAGACGAAAGTGAGGGCCAGGCAACTGCTATAGGCCGATCCGCGCAGATAAGTAGACTGCCGTCATTCACGAGGATAAGTTCACATTCAGAAGCGAAAGAAACTAACTGTCTACCTCTAGTGTTGACCCTGGAGCTTCCCCATAAGTTGTGGTGGGCATTGAAGTCACCAGTTATCATCCATGGCTGGAGAGTTGAATTCAAAGTTCTGCGCAAGCGCTCTCGGTCTAGACGACTTGATGGATGTAAGTAGGCTCCGAAGATGGTGAATGCGGTCTTTTTGTTTTTTACTGTTAGGCAAACGTACTGGTTTTCTTCGTCAGGGGGTACAGGGTGATGAACATAAGTCGCGCCGTATGAACAAAATGACCTTGCTGCGCTCTCCGTGGGTAGAAGACATGAAGCACTCATATCCAGACAGTCTCATCTCGGCTGACAGGTTTGGTTCCCAAATCACAATTATGGAGAACTGATTCGTGAATACATATTGCCGGAACTCGGGCATACGCGCTCTAAGTCTCTGGCATTCCACTGAAGGACCGATGCATTCTTGACCTCCTCGCGAAAGGATAACATGTTGCGGGCTATCGTTTTACCTTAGAGCTGCAAGCACCGGACTCAAAGTGTCCAGCACTTGGAGTGCGCTCTGCGCTGATGGGGTGTTCATGTTGCTTAGGAGCATGCGCATTGCGCTCATAAGGGTCTGCAACTTGTTGATGACCTGGTGATCCTCAGTTGTCTTTTCATCAGTGGTTCGTGATGGCATCGAGGTTGGCGGGGATCGATGCACCTCTGAAACAGGCTGTGTTCGTGGAAGTGATGGCCACTCTTCACGAGACGGGAGTCTTGACCCTGATTCTGTATTCGGTGTATCCGTCTTCGCAGAGCTTGACGATGGGGGGCTAGTTCTTTTTGCTTGAGATGACGGGTCTCTATCGGAAGATGCCACGTTGCGTGATGATCTTCTGTGGCGACGCCGACGTCGTCTGACAGTAGCAGCGGCTTTCTTGTGCGTTGAATTGTCGCGCACCATGCGTTTCAGCACCGCGCGTTCGTTTCTCACTCGTGGGCAATCTTTAGACGACGCTTTATGAGCGCCGTGGCAATAGGAGCATTTGAACGCAGTTGCGTGGCAGATGTCTTCTGAATGAGGTTCGGCACACCGCGGGCACACGACATCGCTGGTACATACTCCTTTGACATGTCCCATCTTGAAGCATCTGAAGCATTGTAGGGGCTTCGGTATGTATGGACGGACCTGATGGCGAACGTGGCCAACTTTGACGTGTGGGGGAAGACTGTCTCCCTCAAAAACAATCTTCAGGCATCGTGACAGACCAAGCCTTGTGATGTGCTTCATGAGGACGTCGTCTGTAGTTGGCTTTATCAAGATTGGAAAATCGTCAGCGGGGATGGAAATGTCCTCGTCATAAATGACGCCAACACTGCCCTTACAGTCAGTGGGGATCATTGATTTAACTGTGACTCTGTCGATTTCTGAGATGTTCTGTAGGCTTTGCAGCGCATTACGGTGTAGTACATCAACTGCCAGAATATTCTTCCGTGAGTTGATCCTGACGTCTTTAATTTCATTTGGAGCGAGTCCTTCGAGGTATGCAGAGAGGACTTGCCTGTTAAGCCGCCGTAGGTTGGCTGAAGAGTCCACAGCCATGAATAGTATAGTGTGTGACCAACGCTGCGCGGTAGCCTGCACGGTGGATATGCTCGTCGTCGACGATGTTCGTAGCAGTCTTCTTTTTGCATTGCGGCTCATGACGACTGTGTAGTCGTCATCCGATGACTCGAAACCGTCGGAATAGAGCTCCGTTGCCTCGCTGTCTGTGCCACTTGAGGTGGTCCCACGTTTCCTAGCCGCTTCCAGACGTAGCGGTTGTCCACCTCGAAAATCCTGAGAGGCTTCTTCATCCAATCTCGCAAGGAGGGAGCAGCAGCTCCCAGAATTTGCGGGAAAACAAATAGAAAAATTTGAGACAAGGGTACAAGCGTTCTATGAAATAGACACTTCGTCGTCGTCTTCCTCACAAACAACTTTCCGAAAACAAGTAGTGGGGAAAAATGCATCTCAAAGCAAGGTCGTCGTATGTGCTTCGCCCTTAACAGTGTGAGCGCGCGCGTGTGTATGAAATCAATAATAGAAACCGGGTTACCATGCATACTATAGAAATGGTAAGTGACAAGCTTGACATTTTGTGTACACATACTACGTAAACGAGTGGACAGCTGACCAACGAGCACTCGCATCCTACCTGAAGGCATCAAGTCTGCCGGAACAAGATCCTCGCTATTGGACAGCTTTCCGTTCGTTAAAGGATCAAGTGCTATGTGATGGCAGCTGGCAAAAAATGGTGTACCTCCCTCGCCGTCATGAAGTCAAGAGGCTCTAACACTTTCAGGGTTTGTATGTAGTGTATAAATGGCCCACAAAGTGTACGAACAGCCACAGCAGCTCAATTGGTATACGAGCATCGGACGCGTAATGCGAACGCCGCAGGTTCAGTCAATGCCGGTGGCAAGCTGTCTTTTCGTCCACATTACTTTCTTTACATTTCAACCACAAGTTTTACAATGCACTTAAGACGGCACGATTAAGGACACAATTCTGCGCTCGCGGGCTTCGTTACCCTTTTGATGGACTTGAAAATTCTTGAGGCACGTCTACATAGATTTAAGTGCACGTTAAAGAACCCTAGGGGGTCGAAACTTCTGCAGCCTTCCACTACGCCGTCTCTCGTAATCAGATTGCGGCTTCGTGACTTTGAACCCACACAGTTATATTAATTATGAGCTTCATTTTGTGCTGGTTTTTATTAACTATAATATATTGTGACACCTTGTACAAAATCTTGGCTTCAAATTATGTTATTTTACGCACTTATGTTGAAACCGATCATTATAAATTTTCGCAAAGGGTTATTGTATATTCTTTATTGTCATTTATTGTCGTTGTTGTAATTCGCCTCTTTTTATTATGTCTAAGTTTCCTTGTAAGTGAATGTTTAGTACACTTTTTGTAGCAGATGAAACTGATGTAATTTTCGGTGCAGTTTTCTAACACATCGTTTTCGCTATGAGTAACACGCTTGGCGGGAAAAGCAGCAACATTTTCTGTGCATTAGCTTCCAGATTTCAATATATGTACTGCGTCTGCTGTGCACCAGTGTATATCTATTTGTTTTTCATAACACTCATCAAGCCATGAACTTCCTCTGGTATTCATTACTGAGCCTGCTTCTCTCTCCTAAATCTCGTGAAAAATCCCACCATCGCATCAATGCCTGTCGACAGTAATCTTTCGCGGGTCGTAAGATTCAGGCGCTAGCTTCATTCGCTCAAATCTAATTAATCCGTTTGTTTTTTTCCTCAAACCATTTCCGCGATAGCGTTACATTCCCGCGCATTCTGCTTACAGTTCGTGTTTTGTCATCAAACGACGTCAACGAGCATCCACGTGGCTTCAGCAATTATTGAAAAATAAGTGGCCCAGAGTGCGTTCTCATGTTTTGTGCGTAATTTGAGATACTAATAAATAAAAAATAATGTATTTGTGCGCTATCTAAACACCAATCTTATATATAAAAGCTGCATCTCTCCTTGAAAAGATTAGTCAGCAAAACATTCGTGATTGAGTACCGGTGAATAATTATTGCTTAGGGTGTACTGTTTGTGTATGCCCTTGAAATACGACGTGCATTTAAATACCCAAGGTTGCCTCGATCAGAAGTATGATGATGTTCTGGCGCAAACGTATACACACTTGAAAATTTGCGTTCAGGCTCTATAAGCGAACTGCAAACAGATATTGCTCAACAAAATCCATTTACGCATTAAGTTTCAAGATATGAGTAAGAGATAGCTCTTTTAAGTGTTATATGGGATGCGGCCAGATAATTGTTATTTACCCGTCTGATTTAGTGGTGCTGCGCGTCGGTTAATTGAAAACTACGTCCAACTTATCTGTCCCAGCATTCGCGTGCAATACATAATCAGTGTTAGCGTAAATGTACAGCATAGTCGGTAACGTGAGGACGAGCTCATGGCACAATTTTGATGGATCACTCCGCAAAGGAGGCGCGTTCTTTGAGCGACCGCTGCTTCGTTTACGTCTTTCAAGATATGCGCGAAGACCTCATAACTGTTTCCTTGATATGCGTTGCATTGAGTGTAGCTTTGCTGCTGTTTTGTTTCCTTCTTTAATGAACTTCACACATGTTCTCGTGTAGTTGAATACAGGCTTGATTGCAAAACCAGTTCCAGCTGTGCAATGACTCTTTCCTTCGCTTCAGTCTCAAATAACAAGGTAAAAGAATGTGGAGGCCGATAACCCCGGTTCTTCTGAACATCTTTCTGGTAAATAAAAAAGCATTCAGTTCAGAGTTATGTACTCATTAGTGTAATATTACCCTTTGGCCGCAGGTAAATTTTTGCCTATTCAGCGATTGTGCGTTCCTGCTGCGCATAATACAGCGGGTAATCCGAAGTACATGGAAGTGCTCCAGGGACACTGCGGAGATGACTTGTACTAAAGAGATGGCTACTGTGTTGTGTCCCAGTCTTTCGTTGCTAACACTACAGCTTTACGGGTCATTTGATCAAATGTGTTGAATGTCTTGGCGAGGGCAGAGACTGCTATTGTTTGAGTTTGAACGAAATAGGGGGGATTTTCAGGGCTAGTTTTTTATTGGATACTAAGATTGTTTCGGTTTGTTTCTTAATGGAAGGCTTCTCAGACACATTGGTCGAAGAGCGGAGAGTTGCAGTTTTTGTTTATATTAGGCGTATTTTGAGTTATTTTTCCATTGAGTCACTTGCAGAATTTTGTAGTCGCTTGTAGCGTTTCTTAGCTGATTCGCTTTTTATACTGCGAATATAGGCTTCGCAGTACTCGTCACTTTCCCGAATAGCAAAAAAACTTAACGTTGTTTTCTTCACTTACCCTCGTACTTGAGTGATATTTTTATTACAATTAGAAAATATTTTCAGTAATGAAAAATATTTTGAACTTAGACGTATTTGGGACTTAGCAAGAGCTTCACAGATATTTTAGGGTGCTTATATGGGGGTAGCTAATTGAATTCTAATATCTGCTTAATTTTCCAGCCTTCCTTTTTGTCTCTCTCTGTCTCTCTCGGGCTTCTTATGAGATGATTATTTGCTTGTAAGCTCAGCTACATCTAACAACTGTGGAAATAACTGAGATAAAAGCAGAGGCTAGATGTGGGTTGCTTGTGAAGTTTGAGTGAGGCTGGCTGCTTTGTGTAAAGAGACGTGATAGTAGAAGAAATTAGAGACATGAGCGGACGGCTTAAAACGAACGTGGTCGCACACACGCAGTCAATCACGACTCTGGAAGAAGTGGTCAGACTTGTGTTTAAGTGTCGCACCTGACCGTAATGGCTTTCTGATGAGGGCTCAAGCGAATGATACAAGATCCAATACACTGTGGTTGGCAGGTTGTTCAGCTGGCACAGGTTACAGCACAGCTCCTTGGCCTTCGAAGGTAGGATGGCGACAGAGGAAGTGTTTACAGTCTTCTCACAGCACGAATGCTTCCTGCTGACTCTCTATCCGAGATTGATAACATTAAACTTGTTGCCGCACATGGTAAAACAACCTTACAGGGATACTAAAGTTGAATAACAATTTAGCTCAGAGTGAAAGCACAATGTATTACAGCGTGTAAACAACAATATTATCAACAGCAGTGCTCTACTTACCGAGAAATTAAGGTATATGGACGGCACCCATGCAGTAAAATCAGGCAACGTTATGCACAGTAACAGTGACGGGAGAGGGCCACTTTCGGGCGGGAGAATCGGAGTGCACTAACGGGATGCGTTCCACTTCAATTTAGTTTTATTTCAAAATAAGCACTTACTTGGCACAAAAGTAGCACTACCAACTTTCTGCAGCGTCATTTCAGCAATCAACGTTCACTTTATATTTGGCTTTTGTGTCCTTTTAAACACTATATATTTGAAATGAAACCTATCTATAGGCGCTAATTACCTTTTGTTTGAGCTCCCTGCCTTTCATTTAACGTTTTTTTTCTCTAGCTAGTGCGTGCCATTTCATCTCTCGCACTGTACTGTGAAGAGTAGGCTCTTTGCCGTTCAATAGATTAAAAATTCATATTCCTCCATTGGTCTCTACAAGTCACTACGACGTGACTCATAATCATATAAGACTTTTGGCATATCAAACCATTTCAATATATACTTATAACCTAAAAACGGTTATGCAGGATAATGGGGTAGCTAAGACACGTTGCCGGGCTAGTTGGTTGGGGTTTATCATTTATAAGGGTATAGCGCACCATGACAAGGACACAAAAAGAGAGACGCACACACACACAGCGCTAACTTGCAACTATTGTTTTATTTGCGATCACACATGCTATATATACAGTAACAGTGGACCGAAAAAACCTCGAACATATCGTGTTAAGATACAGCGCACCTCAGCACGTGTCTCGGAGAATGAATCCGGGCAAAAGTTCATTGCGGTCTTTCTACAAACAAATATGAAGTTGATATCTCTTGACGACCCATTTTTGGTGAAAAAATTGGAACAAGTGCTAGATTTTTTTGCAGGCCAAGAAAACAAGAATCTTCTAGCATTTTCAATCGATGTAAAAGATCTTTATTACACCGGCCCTCAGACAGAGTTGATGATGTGTGTATCGGAAGGTATCGAGAGAGTAGAAGCGTTTCGAATTCAAAATACTGCCGGTGTCTTGAGTGAAGTTTTTAGAGCTCCTTTACTTTTACCTTAACTCGACCTACGCGACGTGGAATGGGAACACTGTGAAACAAAAGAACGGGATATGTATAGGTTCCTGCTTAGCCTCGTACTTGAGCGACCTGTTTTTAGCAAAACGTAACAAGGTGCTTGACGAGCGTGTGAAGCCCACCAATGCGATTGCTGTTTTTAGATTTGTAGATGACTATCTAATCATTGCCAATATAGATCATAACAACTTTGACGCGGTTATGACAGACACTCTAACCATGTTTTTGACAGTGTTATCTCACCTGGTGCTAACGCATGAAGTACCAAATGACAGTTTCATAAGATTCCTTGACCTTGGGCTGTATTTTTTGCCAGCAGGAGTACGCTGCAGCTATGAACCGCGAAGAAATAAACCGGTTCTTTCGTTCACGTTCGCTCACTGAAAATTGGTAAAGTGTGCGGTGATAAATTCCTGTTTTCAAAATTCACTGGTGAAGTCGTGCCACCACAAGCCTAATGCAAGCTTGTGGGCTCACGCTAAACGTTTATTGAATTCTGGTTATCCCATGCGCCTGTTAACTGCCGTCGCGGAAAATATGAGGAGGACAGGAAGGGTAAACGTCAGAGACCAGGCAGCCGTCACTAAGGCAGCCAAGGTTTCTGTAGTGCCCTACATGCATGTCATTTCGCATAACTAGCGAAGGATAGCGAGAAAGGCTGGTGCGGATGTAGTTTTTTTTTGCTCCCGAACGGTTGCAAGGAATGTGCAAAAAGTTTAACGCAGACTACTGCGGGAAACGGGAGTGTAAGATGAAACAGCGGGAAAAATTTTTGAATTGTTGTCGTGGTGCTGTTTATGGCACTCCTTTGATATGTGATTGTGTTTACATTGGCCAATCTGAAAGGTGTGTGAACGAAAGACTTAGGGAAAACAAATACAACGTACAAAAAGCATTATCTGGTCATTTGGCCCTTCCCTGTGAGAGGTGTGGTTGCGTCCCTGTGTTTCAAAACACCCGCATTCTCTTTAGGGCCCATGACAGAACTACACGTGAAATCATTGAAGCCTTTGAAATTGAAAAAATGAAAGATAAATCTGTGAGTGTGGCTTCATTAGCTTTGTCAACTAAAGAAAAGAAGTATCTGGAATCTTCACTTTGAGGTTGATGAGTTCAGTTTGTCGCAATTGATGATGACGCATGCTTGAGGCGTGGTGTATCTTAACACGAAATGTTCCAGGTTTTATCGGTCCACTGTTACTGTATATATAGCATGTGCGATCGCAAGTTAAACAATAGTTGGAAGTTAGCGCTGTGTGTGTGTGCGTCTCTCTTTTTGTGTCCTTGTCGTGGTGCGCTATGCCCTTATAAATGATAATGGGGGAGGCCATTTGCGTGACGTATACTGCTAGCAAAGCACAGAGAAATGTACAGGTAGAGGGAGAGGAGAAAAGATGCGAGGACTTCAGGAATCGTTTCATTTTAAGATAGGTGATAATATCAATGTACCTATTACAGACGTACGCTCAATTGACTTCTGTGTCATTCGCACTTTAATCAACAATATCAAAGTCCCGCCGTGGTGGTCTAATGACAAAAGTATTCGGCTGCTGACCCACAGGTTGCAGGATTGAATCCCAGTTGCGGCGGCTGCATTTTTCAAAGGAGGCAAAAATGCTGTAGGACCATGTGCCCAGATTTGGGTGCTCGTTAAAGAACCAGATGGTCAAAATTTCCGAAGCCCTTCACTAAGGCGTCTCTCATAATTATCTCGTGGTTTTGACGACAAACCCCACATATAACTCAATCATCAGGCAACAATATGAAAAAATAAACGCTACTCTTTGGCCTAAGACTCCAGAAAAAGAATAGGCGTCGTGCCTAACTGTCGTAAGATTTGGTAAAGCTTGGCGAACACGGCTGAGTGTGCTAATATAAAACTGGCGTTTTCTTGTCTTTGCAAAATCATCAATATATGGAGTGTCAATCGGAAGGTTGCAGTAAAATGGCAAATATTGATATATGGCTTGAGATGAGGTTGTTGTCTACAAGGTTACTCTGAGCTTTGGCAGATATTGCGTGGAATGCACAGATTGCTCCCTGAATTTAAATGCTGAAAGAGCCCGAAACTAATAATAAAAGTGGTCGTCAATGTTGATTAGCGTAACACTAAAGTCGGTGCTTGTGTACTGGTTTGCTGGAGAAGCGCCATACTTACCAAAGATAACGACACTGTAACTAGATCGATGTATAGTTTAACCTGCAAAAAATGATAGTCTCCGTTTAGTGCGTTTCAGTGTTCCGTCTGTTTACATACTGAAAGGCGAGTTAACATTTTTTTAATGTTAAATAATGTGCGCTTCATAATAAAGCCACTCAAGCGTTTGTAGCAGGTGTATTTATACTCTCGTCTACTTACTAAAGAACTATTTTCGTGAGGGTAAAGTACGTGTTGTCGTTTCCCTCTGGTTACGTGTTCTTTGCACTCTACTGGCACCATGTGAACAAGTAAGAACTACTCTTGTCGGGCACGTTCACTGGAGCCGCTAACTGTAAACTATATCATCTCCAAACCATATTGAGAGAACTGACTCATGCCAATGGAGTCAAAGTTTGGTTAACTTCCCCGCCTTTCCTTTTCATTTCTCTCATTCTCTTTCGGACGCATGCCAGTTTTTAAAACAACAAAAGTTTTCTCAGTGTGGAATAAAAAATAAAGTCATTGTTGCAGCAAAATATGTTCTCAAATGGCAAATTTCAGTTCTTGCACTTATACAGGAGTCCCGTTTCTGACATATACATTGGCGTCCGTTCTAAGATGTTTCGAAGAAACTTCAATTTTCGTTTAAAATTTCATGTTTCGAAAACTTTGGGGGTCATCTGTACGCGGCTTTCAGCTCCAGAGAAAGAAAGATAGGAATGTTCATTCAAACACAAAGATATATATGACTATACGGCATTCGAATGTTTCCATCTGTACTTCTCTAGTGAAGCCATCGCAGAAGAGTGTAGCCGCAGTACGTGTCTTATCGAGAAAAATAACCTGAAAATGTTACCGCACAAATCCCAACCTTTGGATGTCCCCCCGCGGTGGTCAAGCGGCTAAGGTACTCGGCTGCTGACCTGCAGGTCGCGGGATCGAATTCCGGCTGCGGCGGCTGCATTTCTGATGGAGGCGGAAATTTTGTAGGCCCGTTTGCTCAGATTTGGGTGCACGTTAAAAAACCCCAGGTAGTCGAAATTTCCGGAGTCCTTCACTACGGCGTCTCTCATAATCATATGGTGGTTTTCGGACGTTAATTCCCACATATCAATTATTCAAACCTTTTGAATTTCTTGGCACTGGAGCAGACGTACCTTAAAGGTGCTTCTGAAATTGCCACACTCTCTGTCGTTCAGAGGTCTTAGCCAAAGGCCTGCAGTCGCATACCGCCTGCTAATGGAACGAAAAGAGAAATGAAACAATGGGGCATTGCCATCTTTCTTGTTCGCTTGGGAGCAACATGGCAAGCATTGATTGAGGTGGGTTCGGGCAAGATAGATCGAACGGTCGCTCTGTCTTTTTTCTTGTCTCGTCCTTGTCCTTCATCGTGTGTGTAGTTAGGTTGTGCTTGTTCATTTATTGTTCAATGTAGAGCACAGATGACGAAGGCTCGAGAAAAGCCTTGATCGTCACCGAAAGTGTCGATAGTTAGCCTAACCAGTGACGCTGATGGTAGCGTTCTTATAGTGAGGTGTCATTAGGAACTCAAGATGATCCACATGATCGATGTCGATGGCAGTTCGTGGTAGGGAGGGGCGCCACGATTGATTGGAAAGCACACCGGGAATCAATACTATGACGATAATGCTCGTCAAGCCTTCAAGGACTCACTCTGGTGATGCTGCGTTGTTTCGGACGCGATGTCGCTTATCCGTTACACCACATGCGCAAGATACAAACTAGTTCTAGAAAGTGATTGAAATTATCTACTTAAGTGGAATTTGCTGTGTGGCAGGTTGACTGCTCTTTAGGTCTCTTGCAAGTGTCCGCGTATTGCAGGTGACAATTGTAGATGTATTTGATGCATTCTTGATTTAAATGCAGTAAAAAATGGGTTGTTTAAAGGAACAGTCTGTTATTATCTCACTTCTGCCTGCTGTCGTCTAAAAGCTGCATGCTGTTTAATTAAAAGTCATGTTTTTCTCTTTCTTGCTGCAAGGCTGCTTTTGGCATTATTCTGACAGCAAGGGCATGCGCCGAACCTTATCCCATTGAGACAACGTCTGCGCTCATTGAGTAGTGACGTATACATGTTTCCGGCATAAGGAATGCTAAAACTAAGAAATTACTGTGAGATCGCGGATTATTTTTAAAAAATCATTCCTAAATTTTCCTCTGGTAAATATTGCTTCCTTGATAATGTTATCACAGGTAATCGTTTAGTATGGTCAGTGCAGTTCAAAAACAACTGTATTAATCTCGCTTTTGTGATGCCCGTAAGAACTTTGTGGTATATATAGAGCGAAAGTTATGAATTCACAATAACACCTGATTTTGACGTCAATGTCGTCCACCGCTGGCACTAAAGCTGGAATCTGTTGCAAATAAACATAGTCAAGAAAAAAAGAAAAAAGGCTTCCAGTCGGAACCAAACTGAGGCATTCTCCGTGGTAGTGATGTATTCTACCACAGAGCAAGTAGTAGCCTACTCGAAACTTTCACGGAAATATGCCCTATTGTAGAAAACGACAGCTGGACCTCACGGCAGGTGGATACTCACGTTTGTACGTTTGAAAATATTGCGCGGCAGGATCGTGCAATCGAACCATACCACACAAAATGGAAATTGATTAACGAGCGGTTGCTTTAAAGCTGTCCACTCAATACAAAAGACTGAGACGTCATTCATGAGAATCATCAGCCACAGCACCAACAAACTTCAGAGCTACAATGGCGAACAATGCCCTAAATGCGCCTTAAAGGGTACTTCGCTACATCGCGAAATAACGAATAATTTCGGCGTAGTTTGCTTGTCGAATCTCCTTACACTAGGTGGCTAAAAATAGTTCGCAATAAGCTTTGATAGCATCTCTTCTCCTGATTAACCTGTATTTTTGCCGCATGTGCCGCGCAGGCCTGATGTTTTCCTTTTTTTACTTCGTTAGACGAAAAAGCTTCAAATGAAGATTGATAGCTTGGTTTCGTCTGCTTGTTATGAATTTATGGTTTACTGGCTATTTACGCATATCAACTGTAGCCTTGGCCACTCATTGCAAATTCTGTTATATGAATGGCAAGTGGTGCCGAAATTCTTCGATGGCAGTCGTCTCTCAGGGAATACTGCTTCTGCGATCATGCCAGTTCACCAAGTTTTTTTTTCGCGCCTCCCAAACCTCACCGGTTTTCCACCCGCCAGTGCAACATATATACACACTACATTGATTTAGTCTCAATCTATGACCTTGAAATGGTTGCATCGGTATTGGTATTGAGAAGTCACAGTCCCTTTAGAATTCATTCATGCCCCGCTCTTGTGGTCTAGTGGCTTAGGTACTCGGCTACTGAACCGCAGGTCGTGGGATTGAATCCCGTCTGCGGCGGCTGCATTTACGATGGAAGCAAAAATGCCGCAGGCTTGTGTTCTCAGATTTAGGTGCACGTTTAAGAACCACAGGTGGTCTAAATTTCCGGAGCCCTCCACTACAGCGTCTCTCATAATGATAAGGTGGTTTTGGGTTGTTAAATCCCCCATATCAATCATTCAAGACTACATTCATAGTTCAGGCAGTGCTTAATGAGTGCTCTGATTGACCAAACTTTGACCGAGCGATGATGTCATGTGCTCATTTATATGACGTGATTTGTGAACCGTTCTTGTTGCCAACGTCGCATGACGAGTTTTCTCACTTGTTTGACACATAACAATTTCGCCTACATAAATGTGCATGGCTATCTTCATCTATGAACCGATAATAAACGAAAAATCGGGGACGAAATTATTGTAACGACGTGCTAGTTCATTCCCGTTTTGTTCAGTTATTCGACATTTTTGCTTGCGTCTTCTGTAGGTTCACCTAAAAGGGGTCGAGACACGTCAGTAGATAAATACTTATAATCAGTTTATTGGTGTCACCTTGTTTTGATGTCAGCATTGGCGTCAAAGTAATATCTTCTTGTCATATCCATGCAGTCATCTTTTACATTTGGATGGAGTGTGCACTTGGGGTGGTCGTTAAACGAACCTGTATTATTAACGAGCTGTATATTACTTTTTTCTATTAAGCGATGTACCTCGTTTCGACTGTCTCTTACTTCGATTTCGCAATGCATGAACTTCTTAAGAAAATGGTGTCATCGGAAAGTACAGTGGTTAAAGAAGGCGCAAGAAAGCAAAATAAATCGACACACGTCTCTTCTTGACTGAGTCCTGCCGTAATGCAGAAGCGAAAAGGCTGGGAAAAAACCTCGCGAAGGAGTAAGTAAATGCAACTGAATGAATTGTCTTCCCCGAGGGAATTTGAACTCTCGCTTATATGTCTGGAGGAAGACAGATATAAAGTCAAGACTGAGCCAAACTCCGCGTTTTTTGGTGAGCTAAGACGCTCCTACAGGCGCTCTTTTGAAGAACCAATCGTACAACCTTATGATATACGTGTGCAAAGATATTTCTGCGCATTTTTGTAGAATGCGGGAGTGGTTCACTCGAAATTTTGTTTCGCACGTTCTGCTGCGAGGACTTATTAATCAGAAAAAAGCAAAAAAAACCATTGCATGGGTCGTTTGGTGGACGTGTCAAAACTCTTGGTACTCTTGCCATCCAACCAGTTTTCAGTGATGTTTTTTTTTACAATACCTACTTTCGTTCAATGCTTCAGCAGTGACTGAGGTGAGTATAAGGCCCATTTCTGACGGACCTTATACCCACGCATGACTTGTTGCCCATGATAATGTTTTCTCTACTACATAGGCCAGCGTGACTATCGGTAGCTCGTTTACGGAGAGTGAAAGTGTCTTGGCCCTGCGAATTCTCATACCACAACACTCACTTCTGACAGACGAGGAGTGTGTACGTTCTGAACTAAAAGATAAAAGCAAGAAAAGAGAGAGAGAGAGAGAGAGAGAGAGATGTTGGCAGATGCTTTTCCAGATATTTTATACTTTTGCACGTCGCCAATAAAACGAAGCTTCGCCTCTATTATTGGCTGGATCGACCAGTCACAGCAAACACACGATATGAAAATATATAACCCAAGGAAACAAAGAAATATTTTAAGTATATCAGCCCAAGTTACCTTTGGTTTCGTAGAATCAATGAGCACTAGCATAACTCCCAAACTTCGTGGACGTACTATTTGGTCCGCCGTTTATCTTAATTGGCTAGTTCCCCACGTGTGCCTTTTTTTATTTTTCTGAACGGCTACAGGAGACACTCGAAACTCTTAAGTCTGTATACACGGCTGGGACGTTGGACTTTGATGCACTGTGTTCGGAGCCAGCTTGCCACGTGATCCATCTGCCACCAGTTGCCACATGATCATAGAAGGCAGGGGCGAGCTTTTTGGGTTGAGCGGAGCGTAGGCGCCGCTCAACTTAAAAAGTTTCAGTTGTGGCATTGTAGTACACGAAAAAAAAAGCAAAAATGAAAACCTGCGCAGAATGCACCCCTCTAGAATCTGCCGGTCACGTGCGTATTTGTATGCGCCGTTTTCCAATATTTAATGTTCTCTTGATTGTGGGCTTGTCGGCGATAAGCCCTGTCTCATATGGCAATCTGATTTGTTATTACAATTGGTGGAGTTTAACGTCTCAAAATCACCATATGAGTATGCGAGACACAATCTGATTTTTCATCGAAGTTACTTGTCATTTCGCGTTGTCATATTTCATTGCTGCCTGTATATGAACGTATGACCTCACGTTCCGGTGCCGGCACCGGAACACGTTTTAGGCACGATGCCGACTGCGCAGGTGCGCCTTCACACCAAGCCCACAACCAATCAGACTCGTTTCTGAAGAAAATGAAGAAATGAAGAAAGAAGAAAAAAAGCAAGAAAAGAAAAAGGAAGAAAGAAAGAGGGAAAGGAAGAAAGAAAGGAGAAAAGAAAGGAAGACAGCGGGAAAGAAAGAAAGAAAGAAGGAAAGAAAGAAAAAGAAAGAAAAAGAAAGAAAGAACAAAAGAAAGAAAGAAAGCTTGCAGATCTCACGTACTGTGAGAATCGATGATATTCGAAGCCCCGCCGCGATGGTCTAGTGGCTAAGGTACTCGGCTGCTGACCCGCAGGTCACGGGATCCTATCCCGGCTGCGGCGACTGCATTTCCGATGGAGGCAGAAATGTGTGTAGGCCCGGGTGGGCTGTAGCGGGTGCATTTCCGATGGAGGCGGAAATGTTGTAGGCCCGTGGGCTCAGATTTAGGCGCACATTAAAGAGCCCCAGGTGGTCAAAATTTTCGGAGTCCTCCACTACGGCGTCTCTCATAATCATATGGTGGTTTTGAGACGTTAAACCCCACATATTATATCATGATATGCAAAGCACGAAGGAAGAAAGTTCATATGTCACTTAAAAATCAGCATGAAATTACAAGGCGGACGTAAATTATGCCGTAAATGACTTCCATGTCATGATTATCACGTTTAGAAGCGTCATCTACCTTCGTCGTTTATTCACGTCACGTGATAACAACTTTGGTATATCTGGAGACAGCGAAACAACCAAGCGCACGCTATGAGCATAACATGTATTCATGTTCATACATGACATGCATGTCATGATTATTTTGTTTGGCCATGTCATTTACCTTCGTCGTCTATTTAGGTCACGTGATACCAAATTTGGTGTATGTGGAGCTATTAAAAAGGCCATGAGGGCGCTGTGAGCGTAGCTTGTTGTCATGTTTTACATGAGAGGCATATCATTATTATCATGTTTTGACGTGTCATTTACCTTCGTCGTCTATTCACATCCCGTGATACTAAAATTTGGTTTATATGGAGCTATAGCGAAACGGCTGCGAGCACACTGTGAGCGTAACGCCAGGCACGCACACGCGAAGCTTTGCTTGTCCCCATTTTCCCAATTGGAGAAGGGCTCCTGATTTTCAAAAACGATATTCTTCTTTGGTACAGTTGATAGCAAAAAATTTGGTCTCTCTGCTTGTCGGTGTCTGTTCAACGATTCAGCGAGCCGGTGAAAGTGTAATCCCGCCTCTCAGAGCTCACTGATCTTGATCTAGTAGCTGTGTTCATACTTCTAAACCTTGTCAATCAAAAAGCAAATATTGTTTAAGGCGCAACATGAATACGTAAGTGTTCGGCAGAGTGTATTTTTAATTATAAATGCATACACACGTAAATATGAAGACTACCGCGTTTATTAAGTTGTGCTGACGACAACGCGATGCTGGTGAACGATGAAGTGGTTGTTTCTACGCTTTTCTAAAAAATCAGGGCTTTAACTAAGTGACCTGATGCTGCTGTCTACCAGTGGCTCTGCGTTTCTTCTCATTTATTCTCATTACTTTTCTCATTTTTTCTCATTACTGCCAGATGACGCCATATCTCACGCAGTGCCTCCAGAAGAAGACTATTCGTCTTTCGACGTCCTTACGGCGAAGTACAGATATACTAGGCCAAATTAAAAAAAAAGATAGCCAGCATATTCACGGGTGGAATAATAGAGAGTGGGGTGATGCATCCGTCCGTCCATGCGTCTGTCCTGTGCGACCGTCTATGCGTCCATCCGCCCATCCATGCGTGCGTCTGTTCGTGCGTCCGTCCTTGCGTTCGTCCATGCATCCGCCCCTGCGTCCATTCATGCGTCATCCTTACCTGCAGCCATTTGTGCGTCCGTCCTTGCATCTGTCTGTGTGTCCGCTCATCCATCTAGGTCAGCACTCTGAGTACTACCATCTCGCAACTTTTCATCATATATTCCGCAAAAAGAAGCACCGCTATCCAGCGGACATTCCAAGGACTAAACGAGAAGGGGCACACGCAAACTCTTTTACGGCTTGCGCTTCGTGTCTACTTCGCACCTTAACCACCTTGACTTCATGGTATATACTAGTTCGCTGTATTCAAGACACTGCAGCCCAATGCTCACTAAACGTTTCTAAAACGAAGGAAGTTACGCTCAGCGAGTGTAACGTAGCCACCCTTTCTTGTGAGATAGTGCTCCATGTACATGTCAATAGGTGCTAATGCAGAATGAGAGACAGGAGAACTCGGCTTTTAGTCAACGCGCACGCTACGAATTTTTTATTGTTCAACAACGCACAGGACAAATCTCCCACCGGCACCACCTTGCACGTCAAAGCGTAACATATGTTACGTACTACGATGAGGGACGAACGGGTGCCGCTTTAAGGACCTTCGCCCCTAAAATATGAACTGGCGGTGGTGACCTCTCTTCCTCATCTATGCATTGAAGTGCGTATTCTGTTGTTACTACTCAGATTGACATTGCTCGTGCTGACAGAATGATGCTTCGTTGCTCCTTTCGGCTGCGCGAGGAGTGCCAAGAAGGAATAAGATGATATAAAAACGAGGAGGAGGTGTGTGTGTGTGTCAGCTAAAGAGAGTGAGTGAGTGAGTGAAGGAGGTGGTGGACGGCACGTAGTGGTAGCTTACGGGCACAAGTATCGGACGCGGAATGTCATGAAACAGCCGAAGTATATGGAAACAGAGCCGTGATTTTGGAGTTACTGGTACTTGTCTCGGAAAGCTCAATGCTTGCGTTGGTACCCGCTAAGATTAACATCGAGAAGTTCCGGTGCCTCTCGTTATGTGGTCGAGTAAAAGGACCTGCAGCTGCCGCGTCGTTCTTACGAATAGGGCAGAACTTGCCTCCCGTTTTATAGGTAGCGCCTCACGTAGACCGATTGCTGATGCATGCACACATCTGCTGTGAAAAGCGATTCTTTCAAACGAAGGCCAGCGACTTTTTGACTGCCTCTTTTGCATGTGCGAGGCAGACTGGTATATTTTAGAAAACATTAATAATGATGATGATAATAAAGCAGAAAGAAAGAAACGAGTGGGTATTTTAGTTTAACCAGACATCTTGCAACAGCTGCAGAAAATGAGGAAATGGGATGAAATCTTGGTTGAAAAGACCGCAGTTGTATTGGAACAAAGTTGTAGCGTGCTCGTGTACCGTCACTCGGACGCTAGTCATAATCAACCCCCGCAGTGGTAGAATTCCGTCGTGCAAGTGCTGCGGTGCCGTCTTTTGTAGCATTTTGTACACCTTCGGAATGTAAAAATTGTCCACGCGGTGCTATGACGAATCCTGCTCATATAATTGCTGGTAAATTGCCGGTAGCGCATAGAGCACGACACACACACATGCCCTACACCCGAAAGGCGGAAATTACTACGCACACCACGCTTTCGCGCCTTCGTGATTTTTGTACCTGCCGCTATCTTCTCACGTAGCGCTGGCCGAACAACATCAAACTTTGGCTCAAGTTTCAATCACCCGTGTATTCACGAAGTCCCACAAGACACCTCGTAACCCTGCAGACTCCACTGACGCATAGCTCCGCATTCTAGATAAAGGGGCCAGCTCGATTCTCAGTCGGCGTTTTCCTCGGCCGAACGTGTGCATGCAGCTCATCGGTTGCTATAAAATGCAGTGGTTGCTCAGACTCAAACCAAATTGCCTGGAAGTCCGCAAATCTGTGGTCAAATGGACCGTAATGGCGGTGCTCGACAGGCAAAGTGCGTGCGAGCCGGATATGCGCATCCGGTGAGTGGCATAACCAAAACTCGACCGGAAATGTCTTTAGGACTGCCGCAGTGGCCTCATTTGGTCTGCCGCTGTTACCGGGACCAACAGTACGCAGCACATAGGTATACAATCGATCGCAGCAGTAACTTGGGACCATCCGTGCGCACAGGTTTAGGTATAGCAGGAAAGACGGGTAGTAGACTTTATTGCTTGACGGCCATGTGTTTATTGAAGCTACTGGTACTTCTAGTCATAAACAGGGTTTTGCACAGACAGTGAGGAGCCCGTGTAGGACTTCATCTAGCTTTTAGAATTATCGCTGAATCGCTTTGTTTTTATGACTTGAACACTTAAAATGTGTATGTTTTGAATTCCTCTAGAGAGTGTCGAAAAAATGTATGCAATAAAAAGCTCGAAACCTGTGAGTCCGTGTCTAGTGACGTCAGCCAAGTCAAAGCATTTCGTGTACACAGTAGTCCTTGGCGAGTGCGAGGCGACCGCGCTTTGCGAGAAGGCCCGAGAATTTCAAGGAGGCGGTCTACTGAGCCAGTTGGTGCAATGTATCACAAGCGTACCGGCGGGAAAACAGTAGAAAGGGAGAACAAATGCGAGGACAGACGCTCAACTTATACTGAGTGGTAAGTTGAGCCTCTGCCTTGTGAGTTTTTTTTTCGTTGTTGCTGTTTTTCCTGTCATATGCTATATTACAATACCCGAGGCACAGCGCGCGTACGAAGAACGCCGATGAGAGCAGAGACGGGACTGCTCCCGTCACCCCCACTTGTCACTCGTATCTACTCTGGAATCGAAGTGCTCCAGATTTTTAAATGCCAAGCATTTCTTAGCGAACTTCGGCGATCTATCTAT